>JAQFVV010000032.1:5820582-7020582 GCA_028023455.1 Epiperipatus broadwayi
GTGTACTTCGTTCAGTTACGTATTGCTATATGTAATCATCACATAATGTATTTCCATTATCTTATAAGTCTGTAGCCCAAATTAAGCAGTAGTCATTTCTTTTGCTTATTTGTTTGTAACTTTAATTACTAATAAAGTGTTTGTATTTTAAATATACATTGCATTGAGTGTCTTGTTTGTCACAATGAAATTCATATATTTGTAATCTAATTTTTAGAGTCTCTACCTCTCTCCCTGGTCACCAAGCCCAAAAAGAATAATTAAGTAGTATGAAGGTTGGAATTAGTTGTGGTGGTTAAATCATCTTGGTAGTGATCTATGATGTTGTCAGCACATTCTGACCATTACAATATCAGTTAGTATTCTACAGACAGTATTACATGGATAATGAATTAAAATTAGATAACTAAATTGTATTTTCAATTTATTTTTACTGCACTTTATTACTATTATTTATTGTCAAATTTTATTTTAAATAAATATTGAATAAAACTTGTACTTATTATTTGTTGCTCCTTTTTTTTATGTAGCTTTGCCTTGGATATGCCAACAAATTAACTATAGACTGCTGTGATGAGCCTAAATAAATATTAAATAAGTAATTCCTACTTTCAATTTCTAAATTTTTTTTTTTATTATATGTCAAAATTTGTTTTTAGTCATATAGCCGGCATAAGTTTTGCCACTTTATCATTTATTTTCATGGCATCGGTATTCTTTAATATCAGCCAGCATTTCAAATATTTTAGATATTTTTTTAAAAAGATGTGCATTTTTAAAAAAAAAGAGATTGCTAAAGGAAAAAATTGCTTGTTTATTGAAGTGATAATCCAGAATTGATGGTGAAAGCTATGACAATTTTTCATATGAAAAGTCTTCATATAAAGGGAAGAAAGAATGTATAGCATTTAACTTGGAGTTAATAACAGACAACTACTATGGAAAATTTCCTCTCTCACATATATATATATATATATATTGTACGGTCAGAATTGTATGTTCATTTAACAAGGTTTAGAATCTAAGCAAAAGTACCTAAATCCACATGCCGAGATACACAGGTCAGGAGCAATCATGAATTCTGCCCTATTTGCTCCTCTCTAAAACTATAACATTATAAACAACATTTCTGATGATAACATGAAATTTTATTCCTTATGGTCCCAGAGACACAGCAGAGAAACATAAGATCTACAGGGTAATTAGCATAAATAAATAGTGTTTAAACTTGGCTCAATCAAATATCTTATATAAAGGAAAATCTATACGACTAAATAAATTGCACACAGCTAGCATTGCAAAAGAAACATGAATTATAAAATTAGTATCCATCCAGAATGAGCAAAGACAGAATAACTCAAAGATAAATGTTTATTTAAGATAATGTTATAACTTCTAAATAAGATTAATATTATTTATAAATATTAAATGGAATTCAATGAATAAGATTCAGTAAGACACAAACGAATGAGTAATTATTAAAACATAATAATTTAATAAATATAAACAATTTAATTTACATTAGAAAAACATAGCACAGATTTAATGTGGTTTACTTTGCATATAAGCAACTGATTTAGTATGCTAATAAGTTATAGATAATAATAAATCAATGTTATCAATGCTGTAACCATTACTTTAAAGTAATGATAAGGGTGTTTACAAATTCATCTCTAAAGAGAGTTTTACTCTTGATATGATACCTAACAATTTATTGTCTATAAACATATCTGGACCTGTACAAATGAGAAATGGGTTAGCCTAAATTAACTTTACTATGACAATCCTAAAATATTCGACTAATTATAAAATGAGTGGTTTACAAACATCACTGCGCTATGTCTTATAGTTAATATGAGAACTATACATAAACGAACTCGCAGTGCTGACTTATAATAATAGCGAAAATGGAGATGTCCATCTTTAGACTAGAAGACTTTATCACATATATGATTCTGCTTGTATTTATCACAAGGCTATATTCGAAAATATGAGTGGTAAGGATTCCATGGCACGCCCTCCAACGTGTCACATGCAGAGCCTTAATACTCTAATGCTTATCTTGAGATCGGTTATATCAAACTTCATTCCTATACGAGTTACGTGAAGAAAATCCAGATTTCGGATGAGTAAATATGATAAAGCAAAATATAATTCTTTAAATGCTATCGTAAGTAAGCAACGCGAATATGGCTTAAGTCTTCAATGACTAATGAAATAATTTAAGCTTATATAAAGCAATAATAGCATGCGTAACGCCATGATAAAATAATAACCCACTCAGCATCATACGTATAACTTTAATAAAGTTAGGATGTCGAATATAGAAGAGGGAAAAATATTATTTTCCTATTTAACAAGTCCAAGTATTTTAAACGACAATACCTTTATAAGCAATTTAACTCTTAATGGCATATAAATAATAAATAGTTATTAAGTTTATTAATAATCAAGTTTATTAAAAGAACATAAATTGCATTTAAATATCGATAGTGATATGATTTTTAAACAATCCGCCATTAACCATAACTTCAAAATATTTAACCGAGCGAAGGGCGAATAAGAAATTTTACGTTTAAACTAATTAAACATTCCAAAATATTGGAATGATGATTGAAATAATATAATTTCGCTAGATTAAAACATTAGCATACTAAAACTAATTTAATAAGAGATATATTTAAAATAAGTTTTGCCGCATGAAATAAAATAATTAGAGTGTGAAACTTTAAAAACTAATGATAGGTTTTAAGTACATAATTCTGTGCTTAGCGTTTCAAAGAACGAGTTGAAAACTTAAGAGAAAATCATAAATTTAATGATAATTAGTTTACAGTCATTTACCAAATAAATAAAAGTTACATTCTGATTACAATTAATATTTAGGACAGAAATGAAGTGAGGAAAATTAAGAGTTTATTCTTCGGCAAAACGGATTACCTTTATTATTTATGGCAGCCATTTAAGATAACTACACGAAGTTTGGACACGAAGGCACAATATTAATAAAATAATGGTAGGCATCTTCCAATATTCTTTTTATAATTAAGCACAACAGTTTTCAAGCAGCAATGGCATAGCAGGGAGGCAGGACAGAGGCGATTTAAGACCAGGGAGGCAAATTCCTTTTACTCACAGTCCATTTTATTACCACTCTCTACACAAATACCAGAGAGAAGAGTCATTTGAACTCCTTTTGCGCGTTCCTAGAACTTCTGTTCCTCCTATACTTAAAATTTAGCAATATTGGAAGATGTAAACAATACGTTCCAGAAAGCAGATTATTTAAACGTATTTTTGACATTTTAAAATTGTAATAATATTTTTTAGAATTTCTGGCATTGCTTTAGCTCTACATTAATTGTATTTATTTTTATATCTGTAATACATATACGCACATACAGAATTATTTAAATGAAGGGAATTTACAAGCTTGAAAATAAAATATACTTAAGCTAAAATAATAATTTAACTGGTTACACATAACCTTTTTCTTAAATAAACAAGGTGGAAGTGATATGTGTATATGTGCGTGCTTAACATTCCTGGATGACTAAATAAACACATAAACAGGTTCAAACCCTACTTTAAAGGTATGTAATGTCATCAATATGTACCACAGATTTACCACTTCAATATATATATATATTAGTATATTTACTAAAAAATGATTATCTTTTTGTAAAATTACTAATATCTTGTTATTGTTATGTTATTAGTAATATTGTAAATCTATGCCTTATAAAATGGTTTAATTTTATGACATTTTGACTCATGAACTATACATTTATGAAGTTGAGAAAACATTATATTTTCCCCAATGAAATGATGATCATTGATGGTTTAGTGGCTCAATTTTACTTTGTTGCAATCATGTGACATCATATTAAATAAAGACTTGGCACAACTGCTTAAAAGAAAGTATCAAAATCGAAACTGAATGAATTTTGACATATGTCAGTCAGAAGTATTTTATCATTAAAAAATTTATTAAAATAAATAAACTTTAAGCAAGACAGCCAGAAGGCAATGATCAAGTATTCATAACCTAAAAAGAATTTGTTCAAATATTCAAACAGTTATAAAAGTCACTAAATGCTATGTTATATTATTTGAGAGATGAAGCTTTCTTAAATATATAATTCAGTTACATAAAAAATATTTCCGAATTATTTAAACAAAAAATATAACAAGAAAACCTATTATGATGAGCTTTATAATTAAGATTTAAATGCATTATATTAATTCCATATTATAAACATTAAAACGAAATTTATGATGAAATTATTTAATTCCTACATTAGTTAGATTTATTAATCAATTACTAATTCTATTTGAAAATCTATGCAAAAAATTTCTGATCATATGAAAATTGTTATAAGTGCATTTTTATTAAAATGCTAATATTAGATATAAAAAAAATGTGTATTTATGAATAATAACAGAAAAAATGTAATTGCAAATAAAAAGCTAGGTTTAGAAATTATTTCTTACAGAGTGTTTACTAGAATGCTAACTCGCCCTAAATAAGTCTTATATTTTTCTACTTTACAGTAATTGATATAAATATTTTTGTTATATACATACATGTCTTCTCAAGGTTATATATGCCTGAATAAATATGAGTAAAACTATAATTAATTTTACCTCCATATTTGTGATTTTTATCCTTGTTTATATAAAAATAATGTAAATGTGACAATAATCAGCTTGAAAAAATAAATTTCAAATCAATATACCTATTTGTATTCATTTGGGAGTAATAAACAGATGCACTACTATTAATGTGGAATCTTTGACTACTCAGTCTTTGGCTAATGATTCTATTAAATGTAAAGAAGTCACTCTATAAGAACAGTCAAAAATGAGTAGTAAAAGTTTTAAAATATATATTATGTATTTATTAAACAAAATTAATTTCATTAAAAAATAATATTTGATTATTAATTTTAAAAATAAATTCTTTGCTTAGAGGTTTAGAAACATGTTGATTTTACCACATAATTATAAATATTTCATTTAGACAAAGCTGCTTTAATCTATTCATTCAGTATACTGAATGTTTTCTATATAAGTAACTAGAGGGATTTTTCAGTCTATATTCATCTTCATTCCATCTCAAACAGCCAACATGATCACATGTAAAAAAGATAGATGATCCACAATATATGTATTTCGTACAGAATGAGCAATCATCAGTGGAGCCAGATCATAATCTTCCACATATATATACAATCAGTGCTCAGTTTGTATTAAGATAGCAATTCCTTAAACTTTAATGGATAGGCTAGTCAACTTTAATTTATCTGAAGACTTAATTTAAGAAGCAGTACTAGTCATCCAGTGTGGAGAGAAATCACTGGTTAAACCTGTTTTTTACTATAACTTGGATAGTCATATTTTGCTGTTTGTAAAATATTTTTCAATATGCTAGTTATAACTGCCAGTATGATGATTTTATCTAGGATAAGACTATCTACAATGTGTGGCTAAAGCAACAAAAACCATATTAGACAAAAACCTGGAAAATGCAGTCTGATCCAGACCCTAATGCTGACATTTTCTAAAAACTAGCCAGTGCCTGCCTTAAAAATGCTAAGAAGAAATAAATAAACAGTGACGTAAGGAATAACCAAGACCTACTGATACTATACCCTATGTAACATTACCAATACTGGATTTCCTATCTAACACTGCCATTGTCCAAGGAGAAGAACTACCATTTTTGGAGGAATTAATGAAGATAACCATAAATATATTAAGAGAATGATATTTATAAAAAAATCATGGTTTGGAATTGTTTAAATCTTTCATATGATTAGATCTTATCATTATAGATATTATAATGCCTTAAACTTAAACTGAAATTAAAAATCTTTAATTACTATTATATTTCATATTTTGTATACATATTAATAGTTGCACATATATATGCAACAGTTTTTATTATACATTATTAATAAATTTTTATGTCATTTTTTATTTCATTTATTTTGTGTTTGCTTCTCGAACTTATTCCAAACATAATGCTTTTACATCCAATATACTTGTAATATCCACAACCCTGAGAAATCATGCAATCTACTGGCAGACATGTAGGGATGGTGGTAAAAATTTGTAAATAATGATGATCAAGTATTAATAAGTTTTCCAAAAATAAACTTTCTAATTAGATTTGATGCCTGAGAGTTATTTCATTTTATTTTATTGAAACTGAAAAACAAATAAAATGCTTTAGGAAGGACTTATACTTATTGTTATAATTCATCATTATCATTGTTTGGTTAATATTTCACTGAATCACTTTATTAAAATTTTGTAAACCATTCAACTTTCCCTATATAAATATTGATTTGAATCAAAACTTGCTCTTTGTATATCTTTGTTTCCTGATTCAACCATGTTTCTTTTAATAAATTTCACTTCATTATAGGTACATATTTAGCACAAACAATGTTGTGCCTAAACAACTCTTTCTGTTCAATTATGTACTGGATATTAGAGCATGAATAAATTTAGCATATTGTTGTGTACATGTATTAAAATGTTTGGAATGAACAATAAGATTAGCAAGTTTATAAAAAAGTATATGTACTAATATTTTATAAAAACAATAATTGGCAAAGTAATACTTAATAAATGGCAGCACATATCTGCATAATAAGGACAATCAACAAGAGAATAAACATTTAATTTTATATACAGATGA
Organism: Epiperipatus broadwayi; assembly: GCA_028023455.1. Classification (NCBI taxonomy): domain Eukaryota; kingdom Metazoa; phylum Onychophora; class Udeonychophora; order Euonychophora; family Peripatidae; genus Epiperipatus; species Epiperipatus broadwayi. Next base: position 5,827,292 of record JAQFVV010000032.1, read on the forward strand.
TAACATTTTCAAAAACAAAAAGGATGGGAGCACAATTAAACATGAATCCTTCAGCAACCCAAAAGTAAGTACAGTCAAAAGAATCAGACTTGATAGAGCAAGAAGCCATTGAGACAGTGCAAAAGCCTTCTGAAGAGAAATCAGCCCACAGTTATGATTGAAATGTTGTATGCTTTTATGAACGAACTTAAACCAGAAGTTGAAGAAATGTATTTAAAATTTGAATAAAAGCAACAAAAAAGGTATGAAGAAACGCTTTAAAAAATGGAAGAAATCTTTGAAGTAGTACATAAAGAGAAACAAATTAGCGAAGATGCAGATGACACTAATTCTACTGAAATTATGCAAACTTATGCAAAACCTCTAGGTATTGAAAGTGTTTTGGAAAGTAAAACATGTGTAATGGAAGAATCACATTTTGAATCAGGTGAAGCAATAAAAAAATAAGAATGATGTATTGAATTCAAAGTTAGTTAAAAAACCTAAAACAGATAACTTTAAAAAAGTAAACTTTTATATTGATGATATTGAAAAGAAAGTTCTAATTCTGGCATCCATGAAAACAAGTATCGAAGTAGAAAAGTTTGTATAAGATGAATTCTGCTGACTTAATATTGAAAAAAAAGAAGAGGAAGAAAATAAAAATACTTGACATTGTACAGTTAACAAAAGAAAAAGGCTACATAATATGAAGATCAAAAAGAGTAAAATGCTATAATATTATCCTGAGTTTGAATGAATGGTTTACCTTTGACAGATTGTCAAGTTCCACTGCCCGGTGTATGAAATGAAAAAGAAAATGGAAAGAGAAAGGAAATGATTGACTTCAGAAAGAAGAAAATATTATATGTCTCATCCCAAATGATATCTCCACCACTAAAGAACATATTGGGAGAGAGGTAAAACTTAATTTTAGAAAAATAAAAGTTGGCTTATTCTCTATTGACCCTGAATCTTTTAAAAGGAAAATGTTTTAGGAAGAAATGAAATTATACAATGAGTTAAAAGATAAAATATATGACAATACCAAAAGTGACGTTAAAGTTAACAAAAAAAAAAAAAAAAAGATATTACCAGCTTTTGAAAATACAAAAAGGAATTTTATGGATATTAATATATAAAAAAAAAATAAGGATAAATCAACAGTTATAAAATGTATGACGAGAATGGATAAATAAATTTCTGCAAAGAATGAAAAAAGAATTATATTAAAGTTTGTTTAGATATATTCTACTTCTAGTAATATATTAAGATTTGATCATGTATGTGAGACACTATGTTGTCATGTAATAATTGAAGTGTATATTGTCCCAGATGCTGCCATAACTTATTTTATCAAATGGGTTACTCACCCACCTATAAGACTGTAAGGAAGCAAGGTGCAGTTTGAGTGTTTGTTGAATATATCAGCCTCTAAGACTAAAAAAACCAGCAAGTCTGTCCAGATTTTGAAATTGTTGAATTTATGATAATCATATTAATAATTTTGTAGTAAAATAAAAGACATGGAACAGGATGTAACTGTTGAAAAATGAATTAAAACTTCATGTTCATAAATTCAAATAGTAATATGAATCATTTCTTATTTTAAATAGGCACTAGTAGAATTAAATATAATTATAGTCATTCTCTATTTCATTGCAAAAAATAAGGTTAAATGTGATAATACATAAATATATATCCATACACTTAACTTTTTATACAAAGCTAATTGTTTTTTTTTTCTATTTAAACAAAAATTAATGTATTAAATTTGTCTAATAAAATATAATATATAATGATATTTATTTAAAAAAAAAAATATTATTACCTTTTAACATTTTGTATTTTTGAGATTACCTAATGCCCATTGAATTAAATTTCCCACTTTTTATTTGCTAAAATTTATTCTTATTCAAAATAATATTTACAGAAATTCTACATTATATGTTAAAAATATGTTTTAAATAAAAATTATTCTTAAAAATAATAATTGACAAAAATATTAACAGAAATACACTATAAAAATAATTTTATACATTATAAAAGACTTTTTCAGTATTTGCTTTGGTGCCCTTTTCAAATGTTACTAATCTATTTAATATTGCTGAATTATTTCAGACATAAAATCATTCAGTGTCCAATAATGCAATTAAAACAAACAATAACAATGTAAATCATTAAAATAAATCAAGAATTCTCATATATAATTTCAGTAATTACAAAATAATTGATTATATCATAACAGTACATTAAATAAATATGACATATAGTTTTTTATACAATTATATATATCATCTTATATAATTTTCCATTCATCTTTAATCAACCAATTGTTAACTAAATTTATAGAAATCTTGTAAATATTCATACAAATATTCAAATTATTTTTAATATGTTCTTTGGCTCTTACCTCTAATTGTTTCCCAGTATGCCCAAAGTAAATCATTTTACAAATTCCACATGTAATTTTATATACAATTCCTTTTTTATACTGTATATCACCTCTTAACCTATAATTAACTATTAACTGATCGAGATTTTTATTATTTGACCAGCCAATATTTATATTGTCCTCAATATAATTTTTGTTATATCTTAATGTATTATAAATCCTAGGATAATATAAAAATTCCATTTCTTATTTGATTCATTCTTACCATTATTATTCTCCAAAATTTTATCATCTACTATAGATTTTTTAAAACTAAAAAATATAATGTTAATAAATTATATCCATAACTTTATATAATTTAATAAATTGATTCTTTTACAATTGAACTACAGTTTTAACTATATCATATTTATCAATCCTCTATTTAAAATTTTTAATAATTGCTCATTTTTGTAGCCATGCTTGTTGTGAATCTAAATGAAAATTTTTTCTTAATTTATATTCTTTAATAAAATGTTTTAAAATAATTTTATTATCTTTATCTACATTTAATTTCTATATCTAAATATTTAATATTATCTTCAAATTCTACTTTAGTAAATTCAATTTTATATATATTATTACTAAACTCATAAATATTATTCATTGCTATTTATTCCCAATAATTAAAATTTCATCAACATATCTAGAATAATGTATTATTTCTTGACTAATTACCCTTTTTTAAATTACAATATTTTCTAATTCATTTATAAATATTGATGATACTAAGCCACTAATGGCATAACCCATAACCCATCCCTTATTTATATTCCAAAATTCATTATTATATTTAAATATGGGCATAGAATAGATGCTACAAAAAGTATTAAATATTTAAATTATATCAAAGATCCAAAAAGAAGACAAATATATTAAACATATTATATAAAAAATAATTTGAATAATTGTATAAATATTTAGATTTCTACAAATTTAGTTAACAATTGGTTGATTAAAAATGAATGGAAAATTATATAAGATGATATATATAATTGTATAAAAAATGCTGCCATTAGATGATGACTATTTATTTAGGTACTTACAATTACAGATCACTTTCAAGTGAAGGAAGATAGCAAGAATTAGAAGAAGAACCATCTTATATTAAATGGGACATTATTGGACTTTGTGAAGTTAGAAGAAAAGGTAAAAAGACAATTGATTTAAAAAGTGGACATGCACTCTACTATAAAAGCACAAATATTGGAAATAAAAGTGGAGTAGGATTCATTATAAATAAAAAGTGAAAGAACAACATTGTGGAGATTAATGGTGTATCAGACTGAGTGGCAACATTAGTTATACAACTTAATAGCAGATACCAAATGCAGATGATTCAGGTTTATGGCTCAACAAGTTCTCATAGTGATTGTTATGGGAGACTTTAATGCTAGAATTGGTAAACAAATGAAAGTGCTGTAGGTAATTTTGCTTATGGTAATAGAAATGAGAGAGGTCATAGACTTGTGGAGTTTGCAGAAAAAAAACTTTATATTATGAATTCTTTTTTTGAAAAAAATGTTAAAAGGAAATGGACATGGAAGCATCCAAATGAAGGTACAGCAGAATTGAATTATATTTTGATTAACAGAAATACATATTTCAAGATTGTAATGTTCTTAATAAATTTAACACAGGAAGTGATCATCGATTAATAAGATTTAAGATATGTATTAATTCAAAATTAGAGAGATAAAAAATTATTAATGAACATAATAATTACAGTTGATATTCCTAATCTTCAGAAACACACTAATGAATCTAAATTAGAACTAACAAATCAGTTTCAAGTATTAGTAGATTTTGAACATGATTCAGATTTGAATGAAATTAATAAAAAAATAACTGATACACTTTTAAAAACTGCAACAAAAATAGCTGGTAAAAAAAAAAGTAGCAATTGACCAATAAAATTTCTTCTGAAACTAGAGAATTTATGAAGAAAAGAAATAATATGAAGATATACAAAAATGATGCATTAAAAAAGATTGAATATCTTGAATTTTGTAAAATGGTGCGGAAAAAAGTTGAAAATGATATAAGAAATTATAACTGTGAACTAGCAAGGAAAGCTGTAAAAGAAAATAAAAGTCTCAAGAGTGTAAAACAACATTTTGGTATTGGTAGGAAATTTATATCTGGAATAAATAAAAAAAAAGATGAAACTATTATTAAAAAGAGAGATGTCATCATGAAATGGGTAGAAGACTTCTATCAAGAATTATATAGTAATAAAGAACAAGTATCTCCTATATCTATTATATCTTCGACACTGCTCAGAATTTTAAATGAAAAAGTGAGACATGCAATTAAATTTATGAAGAAAGCAAAGGTTCCAGAAAATAATGGAATTATAATTGATATATTAAGAGAAGAAGGTGAAGAAATAGAATTCTTTTTAGCAAAGTTATATACCAAACGTCTAAATGATAAAGATGTATTAAAAGAATGCAGTATTAATATTAATATTTTTTAAAAGATGATAAAGAAGATATTAGAAATTACAGACCTGTCAGCCTTTTATCAGTTTTATACAAAACATTTACCAAGATAATTACAACTTTTCTACAGAGAACATTGGATTTCTACCAACCAAGAGAACAAGCTGGATTTAAAAGTGGTTTTAGTACAGTAGTTCATATCCAGGTATTGAGAGGAAGTTATAGAAAAAATAAATTAATATGAGTTGCCATTATGCTTTGGATTTGTAGATTATGAAAAGACATTTGATTCTATAAACATTTCTTCAGTGATTAAAGCATTGGATCATCAAGGTATAGATCCAGGATATTGTCATATTTTTTGAAGAATATTTATAAAAATGCAACAGCAACAATAAGATTACCTAATAATACTAGGAAAGTCAACATTGAGAAGGGTGTAAGACAGGATGACTCCATATCTCCAAAACTTTTTTACAGCAGTGCTGTAAAAAGTATTTTGAGGATTAAAATAGAAATCTAAAGGAGTGAAAGTAAATGAAGATTATTTAAGTCCTTTAGATTTTTCAGATGATGTAGTTGTTTTTGCAAATAATGCTTTAGAGCTGCAGGAAATATTGCAGGAGTTATAAGATGAAAGTAGGACTAAAGATAAATGTTAAAAAGACTAAAGTAATGTTCAATGGATTTTCTCAAAATATAAAAATAAAGATTGATTATGATGAGTTAGAATAAGTTAACAGCTACAAATATCTTGTGCAGATTATTAATACAGATGGAAACATAATGGATAAAATTAATCATAGAATTAAACTTGGTTGGAGTGCTTTTAGTAGAAATAATTTGATATTAAAATTAAATGTGCCTGTGTTTGAAAAGGAAGGTTTAATAAATGTGTTTTACCAGTTATTACTTATGGATCTGAGACTTGGACACTTAATAGAAGAGCAATACAGAGACTTCAGACCACTCAAAGAAGTATGGAAAGATGCATGTTAGGAGTAACAAAAAGAGATTAAAAACGCAATATATGGGTAAGAGAACAAACAGGTGTTATTGATCTCATTAAAAAAATTAAAAGATTAAAGTGGAGTTGGGCTGGACATATTGCTAGAAGAGATAATAATAGATGAACAATTAAAATTTTAAACTGGATTTCAAAAAATTGTAAAAGACCCAGAAAGAGAAATAAGAAAGTGTGCAAGGGTGATGTGGAGAAAAGAAGCTAAAGCTAAGAGAAGATGGTTTGAACTTGGAGAGACCATCTTGCAGTGGATTGATAATGGTTGATGAGGCTGATGATAAAAATGAATGTAATATTTACTTAATATATTGTTATGATGTAGTCAATTATTTTGTAATTACTGAATTTATTTATGAGGTTTTTGATTTATTTTAATGATTTATATTGTTTGTTTTAATTATATTATTGAACACTGGATGGTTTTATGTCTGAAATAATTTATCAACATTAAATAGATTAGTAACATTTGAAAAGGGCACCAAAGCATGTGCTGAAAAAGGCTTTTATAATGTATAAAATTATTATTGATTATATAGCTGTTGTAAAGAATTTATTATTATTTTATGGAAGAGCAGCATAAGGAATTTTATTCTTTTTTAATTTTGATTATAGGAATAATAAAAACAATATTTTTTATTGAATGATTACCATACTCATTATTTTTACATTAATGAAATCAGATTTCTTTTAACTCAGTTTCTAAAACTCAAATGAATTACTGTTCAGACTATTTAAAGATAATAAAATTCTATTTATAATTTTTAAAAAAATGACAAAAAAATCTGCTATGGTCAATATAAGTTACTGATCATCCTATTACAAGCTGCAGTCATACATTATTGACTTCCCTTAATTTTTGTTCTACTATAAGTAAATATTTTCAAATAAAATTTGAATCTAAAAACATTACTCTTCAAAAAAAAAAGTGGATAATATAAAATAATTCTGCAATAATTAATTGTAAATATGTAATTAAATTATTAAAATAATATATTTTCATTTTTAAAATCTAATAAAAAATGAATAAGCTTGAAAATTCTCCAAGTGGCCATAAATTATTGATTTCTCTTGATTTGTCTTTTTTATAAAAAATATTTTTGAGTAAAATCTGAATCTCTTGACATTATTTTCCTTAAAAAAATAAATATCACACAAATAACATGTGAAAAGTAATCATAAATATAAAAACAAACAATGGAAAATGTTTCCATTTCAAAATCTAGTAAAAAAAAAAATCTCCATAACTCATGGAAGCACTCTCATGCAGAGAAAACTAAAAACTACCAATCTGCAATATTGTAGGCTGAAATTTAATTTATTTTTAGTATGAGATTTCTTCTTTTAATTAATAAAGTAATATTTTTAATCCAATGTTTATCTACAAATGAATGCAAAGCTGATAAAATAGTACAAAAATACAAGAGAATAAGTTAATTAAAGCTGAAACAGAATACTGCTATTTCATGGCATGTTATTTGAGTCATTAATAAAATAATGCATAAAGAACACACATATATGTGAAAGTTTATCTATGTAATCCAAGTCCTATGTGGATTGATTTTTTTTAGCCTAATAACACACTAGAATGCACAAAAATACTATCATGTAATAGCAAAATAATTGAATAATGATCCCATGTGATTATTAGCTATTTGAGCATTGAAAATGACAGACTGCATCAAACTAATGTAACGGTAAGAAAAGTAGAGCTGCTTTAACCTAACCTAGAGATGCATATAGAGAGGGTTCGAACCTCACCTACTCCTCTAGATTGCTACTAAGCGACTTACTCCCCAAACCTTACTAGAATTTAATCTTAATGTATGCCCGGTGGTCAGGGAGAGAAGAGACTACGAAAAGGAATTTTTACATATATAATGATCAGATGTAAATGTGTATGTCACAAAATAAAACAATACTAAGTGGTTTTATTTATAGTGAATGAAATATAACAGAAATTTTTATTACTGACATTAAAATAATTCACACAATGCTTTATTAATAGTGTCGCAGGCTATTTTCACTGCAACCATATAGACATATATGAAAGATCCATTGATCGTAATGATAAGAACAGACAAAATTTTACATTATAATTTCATCTTTAAAATATTCCAGCCAATGGAAGCATTACATAAAAAAAATCAAGAGAGAGAGAGAGAGATGATTCATTAACTCTATGGATGGGGAACATGGAATTAAATAAGTGGTCAAACTCAACTAAACACTCTGGACCGGTTTGAATCATAGCCCTGCTGATGATTAAAGAAAATGAGAAAGTAACCCCCCATCAGGAATTTCCAGCTATAATTGCAACATTTCGATGAAATTTTGAGAAAAATTTCTTAATAAATATAAATATACAAGACCATGCACAAAGGCAATAGCATATAGTGGGCTGTGAGCTCTAGACATAACAGATACCAAGAGGTTAACATAAGACGGGATAGCTCTCCATCTCTAAACTAGGTTAGAGAGAAAAACGGAATCTGTTCGCTAAACGCGTGACCCGGATTCAGGATAGTAGTTTTTATTGCTTATGTCCAGTTACATACATTGAAGGGACTGCAATCGACATGAGATCCAGAATATTTTATTTATTTTAAGAAGATCCAAATGTAGGTATGTTAACCTAAGCGAACTTGGCAAAAGAAGCACTGTAATATATGCTGAGCGGCCCAGTAGATCACCTGAGGCACGATATCATATAAATACGGTCAACAACCCTTTAAATTTAAAAAAAAAACACTCTGCAAAACATATATATATTACGAACGCTCAACTACCACTGTAAATCCGCAGAAAATAGTAATTTTCCATTTATAAAATTCAGATCACTAAAACAAGAGGGCGGATATTTTATTGATTTAGTTGAAGTTTAACCAACCCCGCCACAGAGCCAATGCAATTTAATAATTTTAATACATATGCATATTGTCAAAATGTACTCTCTCTTATTACTAAAATATAAATGCGAATGTTTTATTTCACTTTCTTTAAAATATAACTTTAAATTTGTAACCCTTCATTGACTAAAATATCAAGGCGTTTGATAAAGGTCTTTCTTTTATATATATATAAAAAATCAAATTAAAATATTGAAAAGTTTTTCGAATAGAATATTTAGCAATTAAATCTTGATTTTAAAAATATGGTTTTGCACCTTCTATGATTTGCTTCCTTTTTCTTTCCAAAATATCTATATAAAATAAATAACTTAATTACTGGAGTATAATGGCGGAAAGTTAAACGAAGTAATTTTCAATTAAATTTATAAAAGCTATCGTCGCCATTATATATAATAATCCCACTCATTACGATATAAAAAAAAAAAGAAAAGAAAGCAATTAATGAAATACCATTTTACCAGATATGAATACGTAGATTAAAAAAAAAACATATATATAAAAAAAAAAAACATAACTCTAGAGTGAATTTGTAAATTACAAAGAGATTTTTATGTGAATTTATGGTAACGTTACCGGTAACTAGATGGTTGGGTCAAAATGAGTTCATTTCATGTTTCCCCGTAGGTCTTCTCGGTTCTTCAAATTTGTTTTTCCATGTTTTTGAGGGCAGATTTTTACGGATACAGGGCAGACCCTTTAGTTCTTTGGCTGGCTTACATGATTAGAACTCCGGTCTCAGGAATGGCTCAGGAGAGCGAAGGCAAAGAGGTTACCCCTGCATTTTTGCAGAGCAACACATTCCTGGATTTTTTTTATTTATATGCTGAAAGAATAAAGTGCAGCTTGAAGTAAGTACAGCAAGCAAGAGTTCGATATATTGTCCAATCTTTTAGCAAAATTTCTTCCAACAAAATTCTTAAGATTTTCTCTCTGACCTTCAGCACTGGTTACCCGCAAGCATAAGACCAAGAACAAAAAAAAAAGTTCTTTATTTATACCCTTTTTCCATTATATCTTTAATCTTCTAATTAGTAGCGATCATGCCCGTTGTTTCAATTTTTTCCTGTTATCTCTTATTTTATCTAACTCAGAAAAATGTTTTATTAATTAATTCCTTTTCTTAATGGATTCTATTTAATTAAGAAAATTTTTAGCTTATCGAATTCTACCAAATATATTTTAAAAATAGTTGCAAATATAATTTTAACTTTCTATATTTTATTTTATTAAATCTTTTCTCTTTAACACAATTCCTTCTTAAATTTAGGCAACTATTTGAGAAAACGATAAATTTAGTTTGAAAAAGAAACATACATTCACTGCGGTTGGACTTAGGGTCGTAGTTAGTTCACAGTGAATGGTGAAGCCAGCATATATATATACTTGTATATATATATGCACAGCTTCACAAATTAGGGCAATATTAGATAATAAAGATTTGTGAATATGTTAAAATACTTTGATTTTATTTTCATACCATTTTTCATTAATTTTTTATTAAAATTAATTTCAAAAATATAAATTTCTTTTTACAGTATATATGTAAACCATAGATAATAGCTTGTATTAACCTCTTCCACCAGCAGAAAAATTCCATTCCTATTCAAAAACTATAAAGCAATTGTATATATATAATTTCATTTTGTTTGATTATTTTTATTTACATAATACAATATACTTTTTAATAACGTGAAAGGCAGCAGATGCGCTTTAAAAATGCTTATGTGACAGCCAATCAGATGTAACAATGACTGCACATGGAACTCTAAATTCTAAAACACAAGCCAGAACCATAAGAAAAAGATGGGACTGGCTTGTGTTTTAGAATTAAGAGTTCCATGTGCAGTCATTGTTACATCTGATTGGCTATTACATAAGCATTTTTAAAGTGCATCTGCGGAAGGTTTTTAGACTTTCACATTATTACTGTCAAATGTTTGTGCTTAATAAATTTAATATAATATACTTTTTAATTGGTAATTATTAATAATTTTACATATCCACTTAACAAAATTTTCAAATATGGTTTAGTAGTAATGATTTTAAATGTAAAAAAGACCTAATGCATTAAAAATAATTAAAATTAGTTTGACATATAAATGTGTTCAAATTATTTCCCAAAAACATCATCAATAATATATAGCATTCAGGTGTGGGTGTGTATGTATGTATGTATGTATGTATGTATGTTATATATATATATATATATATATATATATATATATATATATATATATATATATATATATATATATATCATTTCTTATAGTCATTTTTCAGAAAATTATACGATCATAATGTTGTCAATTAAATAATTGTATATGTAATATTTAAATACAAGTATATTCTCTAAACTAAACTTAATGTAATTATAAAGATTTGAACTCAGACTTTCAAGCTCCCATCTATCATATACAATCGATGCATATAACCACATACATACATATGATAAAAATAAATGATATCCAATTTATGTATTTTGTGCTGAACCAGCACTCATCAGTTGGTCCAGATTATCATCTTCCACACATATATATAATCAGTACTCAGTTTATATTAAAGATAGAACATCTTCAAATCTTAATGGATAGGCTTCAATCTTCCCACCATTCAACTCTTCAACCATCCATATCATTAAAAATTTGATGATAGAATGCTCAAAGCCCTTGTTAATGCCAATATTATTGTCATACCCATGTTGATTTTAAGTCAATCTGACATGTATAAAACCTAAAAATGTCCATTTAAATATACAGAAGACAGATGGGCAGAATATGTAATATTTAAATATACAGAAGACAGATGGGCAGAATATGTAATTCTTTAAATATACAGAAGACAGATGTAATATTTAAACACAAGTGTAATATCTATACTGAACTTAATGTACTTAGAAGGGATTTGAACTCAGACTTTCAAGCTCCCAATATCTTTCTACTCCATCCTATAACAATTGAAACACATGTCAACATACATGTGAAAAAAATCAATGATCTCCAATATACATATTTTATGCTGAATCAGCACCATCAGTTGGTCCAGATCATCATCTCCCAAGTCAGCAAATCTTCAAGCCTTAAGGGTGAGGCTTCAATATTTTCCACCCTCCAATTCTGCAGCCATCCATATCATTGACAATCTGATGGTGGAATGTTCAAAGCCCTTGTTGATGCTAATATTACTGTCATACCCATGTTACCTTCAAATCAATCTGACTCTCATGTATAGAACCTTAATAAGTCCATTTAAATATACAGCAGAGAGATGGGCAAATTATAGGCTGAATATGAAATATTTACCTTTTTTCATATTATATGGTCATTTATGTTATTTGTATAGGATAGAATGGATAGATGCAGGGTGCTTGATAGTCTGAGTTCAAATTCCTTCTAATCAATTTAATTTCAGTGTAGACAATATACTTTCTATTTAAATATTACATATCCAACCTGTATTCTGTCCATCCCTCTACTGTATATTTAAATGGACATATTAAGGTTCTGTACGTGTGGGATCATATTGACTTAAAGACAACATGGCCATGACAATTTTATTGGCATCAACAAGAATTTTGAGCATACCATCATCATATTTTCAATAATATAGCTGGTTGAAGAATTGTTATGGAGAAGATTGAAGGCTATTCAATAAGGTTTGAAGATTTGCTATCTTAATATAAACTATGCACTGATTATATGTATGTGGGAGATGATGATCTGGAACAACTGTCAACACTAGTTGAGTATGAAATACATATACTGGATATCATTTATTATTTTCACATGACTGCGATCATGTGCATCAGTTGTATAGGATGGAGTGGATAGATGTAGGGAGCTTGAAAGTCTGACTTTAAATTCCTTCTAATTACATCAATTTCATTACAGATAATCTTGTTATTTAAATATTCCATATCCAGCCCATCCATCTTCTGTATATTTAAATGGATTATTAAGGATCTATATGTGAGGGGGTCAGATTGACTTAGAGTCAAACTGGGTATGAGAATATTGGCATCAACAAAAGCTTTGAGCATTCCATCATCATATTTTCAATGATATGGATGGCGGAAGAGTTGGATGGTCAAGAAGATTGAAGCCTATCCATTAAGGTTTAAAGATTTGCTATCTTAATGTAAACTGAAAACTGATTATATATATGTGGGAGATGATGATCTGGACCAACGAATGAGTGCACCTTCAGCACAAACTGCACATATTGGAGATTATTTGTCTTTTTCACATGTAAATCACTTGTATCGGTTGTATAGGATGGAATTCATAGATGTAAGAAGCTTGAAAGTCCGAGTTCAAATCCCTTCTAATATATATATATATATATCATTTGTTTCATCGTGAGCTAAAACAAGTGCTTCTTCTGCACATGTCATTGATGAATTTAGAGACTTTTTATTACTTAATTATTATACAGAATTATCTTCTCGCCCTTACTTAAAATGTTTATACATTATTTTCACTATTTAAATGAATTAACTATTTGAACACTTTTTTTATACAAAAAATTATCCCTTATATATAAACACAGACTCACATATCATCAGACATAATAAACAAATGTACATTAGTAATTATATTTCTTAACTTTAAGGATTATCACTATCTTCTTACTTTTAAAAATAATCACTATCTTCTATGAAATTATAAATTATTGTAAGAATTTTAAAGTACCATCAAATCGTGCACATTAAATTTGGAAAAAAAAATATTACTGACAATTTTCTATTGATTGATCAATATCTAGTATATTCTTTACTTTAGTAAGTCATTTCTTTACGAACAAACAAATACTTGTAAAAACAAAACACATACACACACAATAAAGGATAATATAATTCTTACAAAGTTTGAGGAAGAGGAGGGCTGCTAGCACTTTTGTAATCCTTTAAGCTATATATAGTTACAAAATAAAAATTATCAAAGCTACCCTAAGTTTATTGACAATTAGATACAATCAAACACAAACTGCCAAAAATTTATTGCAAAATCAACTTACAGCGAAGTATCACTATGATTTTCACGATATTGTAAGATGAGTTTACTTAGACTTCATAAACATAATATTGTTTAAATAAGCATATAGTTTATACTTTGTGGCTAATTATGAATCAAAATATATAAAATGCACTACCACGCACAAGCACACAAAGCTTTGTGTGCTTGTGCGTGTTAGCGCATTTTATATATTTTGATTAATATCGTTTAGAAACTCTAACAATTCCAAATCAACTCTCAACTTGATCTCATCTTCAGTAAATATAAACCTAAATACAGGCAAATATAAATTGTGCTCATAAATTCATGTTAAAAAAACAAACAAGAATTTTAAAAAATTCACCAACAAATTTTTGTATAATACTCAGATCATATTGCAAATGTATATATAGTAAATATTAAAATTAATAGTTAATATTATTTAACATTTTATATTCAATAATTTTTTTAATTTTCCAGCAACCTAAAGTGCTTTAAAGATTATGAAGATGAATTATTTCTGAATTATAACTACATAACCTAATTTACTCTAAAAAAATTGCTCAACTGGGAAGATGAAGAACTAAAGATGCTCCATTGACAAAGTTTAATCTATAATAATACTTTTAATGCTTCATTTTTTAGTAGCTGGTGTATCCCTCACTATATTCATCCAGAAAACTTGGAAATGATTTCAGTGACATCATTTTGAAATTTAATAAGCTATTTATCAAATTAAATATTATTTTATTATTTTTGTGTAAATTATTTGCTTCATAAATATTATTCCAATTATATTTTGAACATCTTAAATATATCCATTGATTTTTTTAACACATTTAGAACTGGGGGAAAAGACATTTTTTTCTATAATTTCATTTAAACAAAACATACAATTACACTTTCACTTAATGCAGTAATTATTTGATTCTTCTTTGTTTATAAATATTTTGTTAAATTCAGAAAAATATCTGAAAAATGAATCATAAATACCATCTAGTCTAAAATGAAAATTTTGAGCAAAAGAATTAACTTTAGAAATATCTCAGTGACATTTTACAAATGTATAATTTTTAATATTAAAAAAAAAAAAAAAAGCTTTAGGTTTCTGAACTTTAAATTGCAGGGAATTTTTCAGTAGTCACATTAAAACACTGATTAATTAAACCTTAGTTTTTAAAAAAATAGATTAACTATATTTAAATATTTACATCAGTTGCCATCTACACAAATAATCTTAGAAACAAAATATTCTTTTCCATATTTTTAACACTGATATTTGATTTATTAATTATATATTGAGCATTATTACTTACATTAGTGGCAAATTGTGTGTGTGTGTGTGTTTTTTTTATTTTTTATAATTGCTATCAATTCTTGCTTAAAACCATTGGTTAAGTTATTAATACATAAAACCTTTTATTTTTGTTTGGGTATTTGTGACCTGATGTGACAAAAAAATGTTATTTGATAATTAAAAAATGATTAAAAAAAACAATTTTGTAGATAGATCAAATTATTGTCATAGCATTTGAACATATTATACATTGGATTTTGATTACTCTATAATATAATGTATCTACTTCAATGTCTTAAAAAATCTCTTTGTATTCATGTTTTGCTACTGTTTTAATTTTTTTTTTTTTTTTTTAAAAAAGTCAAATTATAAAACTTAAGTTAATAAATATGTGTACATCAAACATAAATACAAATCTCATTAATCTCGAGTCTATTCTTACATTATTATCCCTTTACCTTTAAGAGGGTGAATGTATTAAAATAAAAGAAATTAACAATTGTTGAAAACATTAAAAAAAATGTTTTTTTATATCATGGTTTCTATTATTTTTGTATCAGTCTATTAAAAAACAGTACTTAAAATATACTTTATATTAGGATTGAATGAAAGCTTTTCAGTATTTTCCTAATAATTAAAACATACATGAGAGTAAATGAAATAATTTCTTTATATAAAATAATATAATTTAACTTCATAATATAATTTAATTTAACTTTGTAATATTTAACAGATATTAACACAACTATATATTGAAATAATAATATATATAAAACAATTAATAAAAACAAACAATGTCAAAACTCAAAAACATGAAAAGTAATGATGAAAATATATACGAATAAAATTAGAAAAATATTTTTAAAATATTAAATTTAAGATAAAAACAAGTTTTTAAAGTGAAAGAACACACATTATACTAATTCTGATACACAATCAAGAAGGTTGAAAGTATAAATTCCATTTCTAAATAAATATTTTACTATTATACAAATGAAATTAAATGATACAGGAAAAAAAAAAAATCACCAATTCATAAAATAAAAATGTCAAACTCATTGTTTGGAAAATTCAAGAAAACTAACATTTACAAAAATAAGAAAAAGTAGTGGTTGACAAGGAATTAGGTTACTTACATGAAAGGCCTTTTTTCTCACACAGGAAACAAAAAGAGATAACATAAGTTTAATGATATATATATTGAAAAAAAAATGGACATGCAAGCACTCAAATAAAGGATTATCATAGTTTAATTATATTTTGATTAACATAAAATATACATTTTAAATTTGTAAATATATCACATTATAACAGTCACAAGTTTATCTAAACAATGACTCAATCTGTTGTCAAGGAATATGCATTCTTAAAAATAACTCTTAAGTAAAAATGAACAACTAAAATTTTACAAAAAAAAAAAAGCAAAAAAAAAGTAATGATGACATATTAATATTGGAAGATAAATTATTTCAGCAACTGAGAAAAGATGGCAAAAAAAAAAGTGAATCATGGAAAGTGGTAGAAGAATTCTATAAATAATTATAATTACAATAAAATAATAAGAAAGCAAAAAAAGCTTTCATAATAATGACATCTTTTAAAAAAATATTTAAATAAAAGAGGAATAATTACATTAACAAATATAAAAAGCTACACAAAAATTATAAAATCATTACACATCTTTTTAAAAAGGCAAATGAAGATATAGAGAAAATGTTGACAAAGATAGAATAGATAGTGAGGATATATGCTATAACTAAAAAAATGGATTAATCATATTGATATATAAAAAGGCATAAAAATATTACAAATATAGCAATATCAATCATATATCAGTTTTATATAACACAAGAACATTAAAAATCATCTATAAAAATATTGATCTGAAGCCAATAAAAAAAAAAAACAACCAAAAAATGGATTTAAAAGAAATCATAGTATAGTACTCGTCCAAGTGGTAATAGAAATTATAGAAAGAACCAATGAGTATGCTAACATTTTGTATTGGATTTTTAGATTACAAAAGATATTTGAAACCATATGCATTTCTATATTGATTAAACTTAAGAATATCTATACATTCAAACTTATGATATTGAAAGGTTTTTTTTTTTTTTTTTTGGGGGGGGGGTTATTAAAATGTCAGTAATTAAATTATTTAGAAATACAAAAAAAAAAAAAAACCTTTGATAAAGCTATGTAAAAGAAGAATTTTATTTCTGTAGAATATCAGTTTTTCAGAAAAGTATTTTATGAATTAAGATAAAAAAAATCCAAGTCATTTAGTTTTTGCATATACTGTGATTGGGATTTTTGTTTTTTTATAAAAAATACTACAGAGTTGCTGAAAATGTATTTAGACTAATCAGATGAAACCTAAAAAGTAAGAATAAAAATAAATGCTAAAAGAGATTAAAGTCAAAAGCTTTCTCAGAAAATGAGGTCATAAAAATTGATTTTAATGCAAAAAAAGTTGAACAATTTTATAAACATTTTTGATATATTAATAATATAAATGGACATATAACAAATGAAGTTAAACAAATAATTAAAATTGGACAGTACGCTTTCATAGAAACATTTTAATACTTTTTTAAAAAAATGCTTATGTGCACTTAAGAGAAAAATCATATAGAAAATATAGAATATACAGTGAATTATAGAAAATTAATATTCTTTCTCCTTCTTAATTAAAAATTAAGTAATACACGTTTTTAGTACAAGAATTTAAATTTTAAAGTATTTAAGTGAATACATTAATTTGATTTAAATTATATATATATATATATATATATATATATATATATATATATATATATATATATATATATATATATATATATATATATTGTAACCTAGTGTTATTGACACTTGGTTTATTTGGCATTGTTTCCACAGGAAAACAATGCTATCCTTTTTTAGAAAATAAAAAGATAAAATAATAATAATATTAAGTGATTAATAAAATATGCTATTTACTCACTTTAACGTGTTTTAAGCAAATAACTAAAAAATTTGGTAATCCAATGTCATTTTGAAGAAGAGCATGAATAATTTAATTAAAATATTAACAATAAGAGCAATTTAATATAGTATAAAAGCACATATCATAAACAGTAATTGATTTTGGATGGGTAGAGGGAGAGTAGATGAATATCTTATCATAAAGCACAATAACTTCTGGTAATTTTTAAATTATTTTAGATAATAATGTATACAGAATTATACATCACTAATAAGCATTGTTAATTAAATATATTTATTATTTTTCATTATTTGTCAAATTACTTTGTAATCCATTTAAATCATACGGAAAAATATATGACTGTAATAAGTTTTTTTTTCCTTTCCTTTGTTTATGTATAATTAAATGATTATTTTTCTGTAAGAGGTCGCTAAAAGAAGACCGCCAAATTTTGAAGAAAGTTTAGTCTGACTTTAGTTTTACAAGGAGGAAGCAGTACTGAAATTCGGTAACAAATTTTTTTATATTTTTTATTGCAGAAATAAATATAAGTCAAGTAAATTTTTAATAATATCATGCGTTGCTAATCCTATTTGATAAGATATTCTGTTTTCTGTGGCCATCTACCTATTTTAAAGCTTTTTATACGCAAAAATATACTATCTTATGCTAAAGTTCAAAATGACCGTATTAACTACAGCAATCACGGAAAGTGTCATTATATTTAAAATAAGTAATATAAGTAATTTCCAGGAAATAATCAATTATTTGTTAACTTTACCTTATTTAATAATCTTTTCATGGTATAAAAGAAAAATTATAATTAAAAGACATATTATAAAAGCCAAAGGAAGTTAACGAGAAACATTTCGCGCTCTTTCTAAAAGAAATTGTCTGCGTTTGAAAATAATGTAAGTTCCCCACGTTAAAATATGTTTTATTCACTGAAAATTATCTAAAAATAATATTAATGATCAAGGATATTTACTTATGCACCTGTATATTTTTTAAAAAAGAAAATATAAATTTTCTCAAGGCAAATATCGGAAAATTTGTATGTGTGCATTTTACGGAGAATTCCTTATTAAAGACAAATTACAATTCCTAGAGTAGGAATAAAAACTACAAACATTAGTGACTTAATTATAACCATAATATAATATGTTATATTATACATCAATTGGAGTCGTTAAAACTTTATATCCACGTAAGTCAGCTGCAGTCCTTATAATAATAGTATTTTGGAAAATTCGCGCATTAGTTTTATTCCTAAGCCAGCTAGCTAAAAATGATACGTATCGCCAATAGTAAAAAGAAAAGAATTGTATATGTGATCGTCTATCGTCAAATATTCGTCATGTTAAAATATGTATTGTTTTCTTGGATCCCAAAATTATATCAGTTAATTCAAGGAAGAGTTAACATCCAACGCTGCTATGTTTTTCTTTGCCTAATTTATTAATTGCACCAGAATGGAGGCAACTTTTATATAAATGAAATAATAAAATGTGTTTCTTATTTTAAATTTGCTTCGTGAACTACGAATGGATCAAGTTCTTCATCTAGATAAATTGCCCAACGGAAAAACATTTTTCTAGTGAGATAATAAGCACTTGTTAAGTAATGATTTTTTTTTTACTAATTTGTAAAATTATGTGTATTTTTTTTTATATCAACAGGTTAAAGGCTGTATAGTCAAGTAATATTTAAATGACCTTGTAATCATAAAGGTATGTTTTCATGTAATTATTCTAGGTTAAATTTATATTTGACATGAAAAAAAAAAAAAAAAAAATTTTTTTTTATAAAATGTGTTTACTTATGATATGCAATTATGGGTATAAATTTATATGTTAGATGCGTAAAAGAAGAAAAATTTAGATACTTAATAGGTAAAATATCTAGTTAAAATTATCAGAAGTAATTAAAGAGAAGTGCTATACAGGATATTACTTATTTAAAGTTTGAAACAAATTTATACTATGTTAATTGAGGAACTTATTCCCAATTATTCTTTATTAACGCATTCACTTAATTTAGTTCAAGATACTATACTACCAATTACTTGTTGAATGTTTCTTTGGCAAAGGTGAAAATTATTATGTTTTATTCTGTGTTATCCATTGATTTCAGACGTTGATCTAAGTATACCCCGGAACATAAATTTAGTGTAATTAGTGTATTTGCTTGTCTTGCCCCGATATAGCATTGGTATATGCTTAATATTCGCATAAGTAATAATTGTAATGTCTTTATTTTGTGGGATGGAAAATGATCTCCCCAAAAGCTTTATTTTCCATGAGGGGAATAGATAAATCTAGTATTCGGGTATGTTTATAACCCAAGTGATCGCTTCTCAGAGTTAGGACGATCAGTAATTTATATCGTATTTAGTGTATTTCATTCGTTAAAATCCCAGGAGAGGATTATATTTGGTGTGTGTTCCTATTATGCCCAAGTAAGAGGCAAGGACCCACCAAACTATTTTAATGTAGTAGTTAACTCTACAGACCTTCGGTGTTATTCCATATTCCTCATGAGAAAATAGAGATAATTCCACCACGGAAGGTGTTGAATATTGTGTTTTGTTTAGAAAGTTATGGCAAGATAACGGGTATATTGGAGGTTAATTCCTCAAGCTCCATTTAGTATAAATAGCGTGCTAGTATATATGATCAATGTCTGGATTGTGCGGCGGAATAGTGCTGGTAATCCACACGTAAGTCAATGGAGAGAGTAAGTTTAAAATTGCGTGATTTAGAAATTTTTATTTGCCAATGGAGGGTTCAAATACTAGGTTTAATTCGGGTTAATGATTAAGTAGCACTCACAATATAACTTATACTGAGGAATACAGTGTGTATAACAACTTCAGTTGTTATTAAGGTAAATATTAAAATAATAAGTGTAACTTCTGATAAATAACCCATAAATTATAATAAGTTATCTAAATAAAAACTATCATTTAATTAAAGATATGATAATAAAAATCGTTTGTACGTATTGCCTAGAATCAGATTATTTTTATTTTAAAACAAATAGTTAGTTAATAAAGTTAAGTAACCGTTCATATAAGATACACTAAATGGATGAGTTGATGTATCGATAATAATATTTATTTTGTTATATTCAATTTGCATAAATGTAAAAAGAAGATGAAGAAGTAGTTCGAATCCAGGTCTAAAAGTATAGACGAATTAATGTTAGTTATATTTTGTTTTATCCATATGGGATCGAATAAATTGTATATGTTTGTTTATTATGTTAATCATAAAGGATAGTTTTGTTAAACTGTAATAATAAATTATAATCTTGTTAAAATTTAATAATAAATTATAGTCTTGTTACAAGTTGTTTTGAGTCATTTTTCTTGTGTGCTAAATAAAAGTGTATTTGCATAATACTTGCAATACTTTTCTTGAGTCCAAAATCATTTATGAAATCTTAAAATTCAATACACCAGATAGACAATTGTAAGCAGATCAGAATATTTCATTATATTTTAATTTAATAAGAATTATTTATGGAATTGAAAACTTCAGACCAAGACATTTTATTTTATGTGTGTGTAAAATCACTTTATTCCCAAACTATTAGTTTTGGTTGCACATTGTTTCAGTACACATTTAAGTGAAGTGTCTAAGTAATAAATCTTAGTTAAATTATTGTGTTGTCATGGATGATGGAAGGACACAAAAGCACCCTTGTCTTTTCATCATTCCGACTGAGATTCTGGATAAAAGGGCTGTATTATTCAAAATTATGCGTTGTTATTGAATATGGTTATCATCTCGTTAAATATTATAATAGTTGATATGTGGATGAAGACACCTGGAATTTAAATAAGGTAAATGTTTCCTATAGCCGACCAGAATGTCAGTCATATGCGACAACACAATACTGCCGAGCATTTTTCTTTAAATATAACAGAGAACCCTGAGATTAGTGTCATTATTATAAGTGCTCTTAAATTAAGAATTGATTCATTATGATCAATATTACAAGCGTGGCATGGCTTAAGAGATTGAAACTTCTGATTGTATAATAATAAAATATTGAGATCATATTGGCAAATTAATGAATGTTTTGTTTTAGTCAGTAATATTAACAATGACATGAAATCATCATCATCATTGTCGAACAGTGCAAGTACTTACAGCTCAGAGAATGTGTTTTGGATAGAGAAAGAATGTTAGTTATTCTAAATTTTCCTTTTTAAATTTATTTTATTAATGATAATTTTTTTTAATTCTATCTCTGTCTGAACTGCATATCGCTGTAGCTGAATTATTATAACTAACCTAACGTCGAGCTATATTAGGTAAAATAGGGTTTGCTACCCGTCCTAGACGGAAGCGTTCGATTTAATTTATTAATTAGAATTCAGACGTTCATCTATATGGGTAGCAAACCTATTTTTATCTAATATAGCTCGACGTTAGGTTAGTTATAATAATTCAGCTACAGGATATGCAGTTCAGACAGAGATAGAATTAAAAAAAATTATCATTAATAAAATAAATTTAAAAAGAAAATTTAGAATAACTAACATTCTTTCTCTATCCAAAACACATTCTCTGAGCTGTAAGTACTTGCACTGTTCGACAATGATGATGATGATTTCATGTCATTGTTAATATTACTGACTAAAATAAAACATTCATTAATTTGCCAATATGATCTCAATATTTTATTATTATACAATCAGAAGTTTCAATCTCTTAAGCCATGCCACGCTTGTAATATTGATCATAATGAATCAATTCTTAATTTAAGAGCACTTATAATAATGACACTAATCTCAGGGTTCTCTGTTATTTTTAAAGAAAAATGCTCGGCAGTATTGTGTTGTCGCATATGACTGACATTCTGGTCGGCTATAGGAAACATTTACCTTATTTAAATTCCAGGTGTCTTCATCCACATATCAACTATTATAATATTTAACGAGATGATAACCATATTCAATAACAACGCATAATTTTGAATAATACAGCCATTTTATCCAGAATCTCAGTCGGAATGATGAAAAGACAAGGGTGCTTTTGTGTCCTTCCATTATCCATGACAACACAATAATTTAACTAAGATTTATTACTTAGACACTTCACTTAAATGTGTATGGAACAATGTGCAACCAAAACCTACTAGTTTGGGAATAAAGTGATTTTACACACACATAAAATAAAATGTCTTGGTCTGAAGTTTTCAATTCCATAAATAATTCTTATTAAATTAAAATATAATGAAATATTCTGATCTGCTTACAATTGTCTATCTGGTGTATTGAATTTTAAGATTTCATAAATGATTTTGGACTCAAGAAAAGTATTGCAAGTATTATGCAAATACACTTTTATTTAGCACACAAGAAAAATGACTCAAAACAACTTGTAACAAGACTATAATTTATTATTAAATTTTAACAAGATTATAATTTATTATTACAGTTTAACAAAACTATCCTTTATGATTAACATAATAAACAAACATATACAATTTATTCGATCCCATATGGATAAAACAAAATATAACTAACATTAATTCGTCTATACTTTTAGACTTGGATTCGAACTACTTCTTCATCTTCTTTTTACATTTATGCAAATTGAATATAACAAAATAAATATTATTATCGATACATCAACTCATCCATTTAGTGTATCTTATATGAACGGTTACTTAACTTTATTAACTAACTATTTGTTTTAAAATAAAAATAATCTGATTCTAGGCAATGCGTACAAACGATTTTTATTATCATATCATTTAATTAAATGATAGTTTTTATTTAGATAACTTATTATAATTTATGGGTTATTTATCAGAAGTTACACTTATTATTTTAATATTTACCTTAATAACAACTGAAGTTGTTATACACACTGTATTCCTCAGTATAAGTTATATTGTGAGTGCTACTTAATCATTAACCCGAATTAAACCTAGTATTTGAACCCTCCATTGGCAAATAAAAATTTCTAAATCACGCAATTTTAAACTTACTCTCTCCATTGACTTACGTGTGGATTACCAGCACTATTCCGTCGCACAATCCAGACATTGATCATATATACTAGCATGCTATTTTTACTAAATGGATCTTGAGGAATTAACCTCCAATATACCCGATATCTTGCCATAACTTTCTAAACAAAACACAATATTCAACACCTTCCGTGGTGGAATTATCTCTATTTTCTCATGAGGAATATGGAATAACACCGAAGGTCTGTAGATTTAACTACTACATTAAAATAGTTTGGTGGGTCCTTGCCTCTTACTTGGGCATAATAGGAACGCACACCAAATATAATCCTCTCCTGGGATTTTAACGAATGAAATACACTAAATACGATATAAATTACTGATCGTCCTAACTCTGAGAAGCGATCACTTGGGTTATAAACATACCCGAATACTAGATTTATCTATTCCCCTCATGGAAAATAAAGCTTTTGGGGAGATCAATTTCCATCCCACAAAATAAAGACATTACAGTTATTACTTATGCGAATATTAAGCATATACCAATGCTATATCGGGGCAAGACAAGCAAATACACTAATTACACTAAATTTATGTTCCGGGGTATACTTAGATCAACGTCTGAAATCAATGGATAACACAGAATAAAACATAATAATTTTCACCTTTGCCAAAGAAACATTCAACAAGTAATTGGTAGTATAGTATCTTGAACTAAATTAAGTGAATGCGTTAATAAAGAATAATTGGGAATAAGTTCCTCAATTAACATAGTATAAATTTGTTTCAAACTTTAAATAAGTAATATCCTGTATAGCACTTCTCTTTAATTACTTCTGATAATTTTAACTAGATATTTTACCTATTAAGTATCTAAATTTTTCTTCTTTTACGCATCTAACATATAAATTTATACCCATAATTGCATATCATAAGTAAACACATTTTATAAAAAAAATATTTTTTCATGTCAAATATAAATTTAACCTAGAATAATTACATGAAAACATACCTTTATGATTACAAGGTCATTTAAATATTACTTGACTATACAGCCTTTAACCTGTTGATATAAAAAAAAATACACATAATTTTACAAATTAGTAAAAAAAAAAAATCATTACTTAACAAGTGCTTATTATCTCACTAGAAAAATGTTTTTCCGTTGGGCAATTTATCTAGATGAAGAACTTGATCCATTCGTAGTTCACGAAGCAAATTTAAAATAAGAAACACATTTTATTATTTCATTTATATAAAAGTTGCCTCCATTCTGGTGCAATTAATAAATTAGGCAAAGAAAAACATAGCAGCGTTGGATGTTAACTCTTCCTTGAATTAACTGATATAATTTTGGGATCCAAGAAAACAATACATATTTTAACATGATGAATATTTGACGATAGACGATCACATATACAATTCTTTTCTTTTTACTATTGGCGATACGTATCATTTTTAGCTAGCTGGCTTAGGAATAAAACTAATGCGCGAATTTTCCAAAATAATATTATTATAAGGACTGCAGCTGACTTACGTAGATATAAAGTTTTAATGACTCCAGTTGATGTATAATATAACATATTATATTAGGGTTATAATTAAGTCACTAATGTTTGTAGTTTTTTATTCCTACTCTAGGAATTGTAATTTGTCTTTAATAAGGAATTCTCCGTAAAATGCACACATACAAATTTTCCGATATTTGCCTTGAGAAAATTTATATATATTTTTTAAAAAATATACAGGTGCATAAGTAAATATCATTGATCATTAATATTATTTTTAGATAATTTTCAGTGAATAAAACTTATTTTAACGTGGGGAACTTACATTATTTTCAAACGCAGACAATTTCTTTTAGAAAGAGCGCGAAATGTTTCTCGTTAACTTCCTTTGGCTTTTATAATATTTCTTTTAATTATAATTTTTCTTTTATACCATGAAAAGATTATTAAATAAGGTAAAGTTAACAAATAATTGTTTATTTCCTGGAAATTACTTATATTGCTTAATTTAAATATAATGACGCTTTCCGTGATTACTGTAGTTAATACGGTCATTTTGAACTTTAGCATACGATAGTATATTTTTGCGTATAAAAAGCTTTAAAGTAAGTAGATGGCCACAGAAAACAGAATATCTTATCAAATAGGATTAGCAACGCATGATATTATTAAAAATTTACTGGACTTATATTTATTTCTGCAATAAAAAAAATATAAAAAAATTTGTTACCGAATTTCAGTACTGCTTTCTCCTTGTAAAACTAAAGTCAGACTAAACTTTCTTCAAAATTTGGCGGTCTTCTTTTAGCGACCTCTTACAGAAAAATAATCATTTAATTATACATAAACAAAGGAAAGGAAAAAAAAACTTATTACAATTATATTTTTCCGTATAATTTAAATGGATTACCAAGTAAATTGACAAATAATGAAAAATAATAAGTATATTTAATTAACAATGCTTATTAGTGATGTATAATTCTATATACACTATTATCTAAATTAATTTAAAATTTACCAGAAGTTATTGTGCTTTATGACAAGATATTCATCTACTCTCCCTCTACCCATCCAAAATCAATTACTGTTTATAATATGTGCTTTTATACTATATTAAATTGCTCTTATTGTTAATATTTTAATTAAATTATTCATGCTCTTCTTCAAAATGACATTGGATTACCAAATTTTTTAGTTATTTGCTTAAAACACGTTAAAGTGAGTAAATAGCATATTTTATTAATCACTTAATATTATTATTATTTTATCTTTTTATTTTCTAAAAAAGGATAGCATTGTTTTCCTGTGGAAACAATGCCAAATAAACCAAGTGTCAATAACACTAGGTTACAATATATATATATATATATATATATATATATATATATATATATATATATATATATATATATATATATATATATATATAATTTAAATCAAATTAATGTATTCACTTAAATACTTTAAAATTTAAATTCTTGTACTAAAAACGTGTATTACTTAATTTTTAATTAAGAAGGAGAAAGAATATTAATTTTCTATAATTCACTGTATATTCTATATTTTCTATATGATTTTTCTCTTAAGTGCACATAAGCATTTTTTTAAAAAAAGTATTAAAATGTTTCTATGAAAGCGTACTGTCCAATTTTAATTATTTGTTTAACTTCATTTGTTATATGTCCATTTATATTATTAATATATCAAAAATGTTTATAAAATTGTTCAACTTTTTTTTGCATTAAAATCAATTTTTATGACCTCATTTTCTGAGAAAGCTTTTGACTTTAATCTCTTTAGCATTTATTTTTATTCTTACTTTTTAGGTTTCATCTGATTAGTCTAAATACATTTTCAGCAACTCTGTAGTATTTTTTATAAAAAAACAAAAAATCCCAATCACAGTATATGCAAAAACTAAATGACTTGGATTTTTTTTTATCTTAATTCATAAAATACTTTTCTGAAAAACTGATATTCTACAGAAATAAAATTCTTCTTTTACATAGCTTTATCAAAGGTTTTTTTTTTTTTTTTGTATTTCTAAATAATTTAATTACTGACATTTTAATAACCCCCCCCCCAAAAAAAAAAAAAAAAAACCTTTCAATATCATAAGTTTGAATGTATAGATATTCTTAAGTTTAATCAATATAGAAATGCATATGGTTTCAAATATCTTTTGTAATCTAAAAATCCAATACAAAATGTTAGCATACTCATTGGTTCTTTCTATAATTTCTATTACCACTTGGACGAGTACTATACTATGATTTCTTTTAAATCCATTTTTTGGTTGTTTTTTTTTTTTATTGGCTTCAGATCAATATTTTTATAGATGATTTTTAATGTTCTTGTGTTATATAAAACTGATATATGATTGATATTGCTATATTTGTAATATTTTTATGCCTTTTTATATATCAATATGATTAATCCATTTTTTTAGTTATAGCATATATCCTCACTATCTATTCTATCTTTGTCAACATTTTCTCTATATCTTCATTTGCCTTTTTAAAAAGATGTGTAATGATTTTATAATTTTTGTGTAGCTTTTTATATTTGTTAATGTAATTATTCCTCTTTTTATTTAAATATTTTTTTAAAAGATGTCATTATTATGAAAGCTTTTTTTTGCTTTCTTATTATTTTATTGTAATTATAATTATTTATAGAATTCTTCTACCACTTTCCATGATTCACTTTTTTTTTTGCCATCTTTTCTCAGTTGCTGAAATAATTTATCTTCCAATATTAATATGTCATCATTACTTTTTTTTTGCTTTTTTTTTTTTGTAAAATTTTAGTTGTTCATTTTTACTTAAGAGTTATTTTTAAGAATGCATATTCCTTGACAACAGATTGAGTCATTGTTTAGATAAACTTGTGACTGTTATAATGTGATATATTTACAAATTTAAAATGTATATTTTATGTTAATCAAAATATAATTAAACTATGATAATCCTTTATTTGAGTGCTTGCATGTCCATTTTTTTTTCAATATATATATCATTAAACTTATGTTATCTCTTTTTGTTTCCTGTGTGAGAAAAAAGGCCTTTCATGTAAGTAACCTAATTCCTTGTCAACCACTACTTTTTCTTATTTTTGTAAATGTTAGTTTTCTTGAATTTTCCAAACAATGAGTTTGACATTTTTATTTTATGAATTGGTGATTTTTTTTTTTTCCTGTATCATTTAATTTCATTTGTATAATAGTAAAATATTTATTTAGAAATGGAATTTATACTTTCAACCTTCTTGATTGTGTATCAGAATTAGTATAATGTGTGTTCTTTCACTTTAAAAACTTGTTTTTATCTTAAATTTAATATTTTAAAAATATTTTTCTAATTTTATTCGTATATATTTTCATCATTACTTTTCATGTTTTTGAGTTTTGACATTGTTTGTTTTTATTAATTGTTTTATATATATTATTATTTCAATATATAGTTGTGTTAATATCTGTTAAATATTACAAAGTTAAATTAAATTATATTATGAAGTTAAATTATATTATTTTATATAAAGAAATTATTTCATTTACTCTCATGTATGTTTTAATTATTAGGAAAATACTGAAAAGCTTTCATTCAATCCTAATATAAAGTATATTTTAAGTACTGTTTTTTAATAGACTGATACAAAAATAATAGAAACCATGATATAAAAAAACATTTTTTTTAATGTTTTCAACAATTGTTAATTTCTTTTATTTTAATACATTCACCCTCTTAAAGGTAAAGGGATAATAATGTAAGAATAGACTCGTAGATTAATGAGATTTGTATTTATGTTTGATGTACACATATTTATTAACTTAAGTTTTATAATTTGACTTTTTTAAAAAAAAAAAAAAAATTAAAACAGTAGCAAAACATGAATACAAAGAGATTTTTTAAGACATTGAAGTAGATACATTATATTATAGAGTAATCAAAATCCAATGTATAATATGTTCAAATGCTATGACAATAATTTGATCTATCTACAAAATTGTTTTTTTTAATCATTTTTTAATTATCAAATAACATTTTTTTGTCACATCAGGTCACAAATACCCAAACAAAAATAAAAGGTTTTATGTATTAATAACTTAACCAATGGTTTTAAGCAAGAATTGATAGCAATTATAAAAAATAAAAAAAACACACACACACACACAATTTGCCACTAATGTAAGTAATAATGCTCAATATATAATTAATAAATCAAATATCAGTGTTAAAAATATGGAAAAGAATATTTTGTTTCTAAGATTATTTGTGTAGATGGCAACTGATGTAAATATTTAAATATAGTTAATCTATTTTTTTAAAAACTAAGGTTTAATTAATCAGTGTTTTAATGTGACTACTGAAAAAATTCCCTGCAATTTAAAGTTCAGAAACCTAAAGCTTTTTTTTTTTTTTTTAATATTAAAAATTATACATTTGTAAAATGTCACTGAGATATTTCTAAAGTTAATTCTTTTGCTCAAAATTTTCATTTTAGACTAGATGGTATTTATGATTCATTTTTCAGATATTTTTCTGAATTTAACAAAATATTTATAAACAAAGAAGAATCAAATAATTACTGCATTAAGTGAAAGTGTAATTGTATGTTTTGTTTAAATGAAATTATAGAAAAAAATGTCTTTTCCCCCAGTTCTAAATGTGTTAAAAAAATCAATGGATATATTTAAGATGTTCAAAATATAATTGGAATAATATTTATGAAGCAAATAATTTACACAAAAATAATAAAATAATATTTAATTTGATAAATAGCTTATTAAATTTCAAAATGATGTCACTGAAATCATTTCCAAGTTTTCTGGATGAATATAGTGAGGGGATACACCAGCTACTAAAAATGAAGCATTAAAAGTATTATTATAGATTAAACTTTGTCAATGGAGCATCTTTAGTTCTTCATCTTCCCAGTTGAGCAATTTTTTTAGAGTAAATTAGGTTATGTAGTTATAATTCAGAAATAATTCATCTTCATAATCTTTAAAGCACTTTAGGTTGCTGGAAAATTAAAAAAATTATTGAATATAAAATGTTAAATAATATTAACTATTAATTTTAATATTTACTATATATACATTTGCAATATGATCTGAGTATTATACAAAAATTTGTTGGTGAATTTTTTAAAATTCTTGTTTGTTTTTTTAACATGAATTTATGAGCACAATTTATATTTGCCTGTATTTAGGTTTATATTTACTGAAGATGAGATCAAGTTGAGAGTTGATTTGGAATTGTTAGAGTTTCTAAACGATATTAATCAAAATATATAAAATGCGCTAACACGCACAAGCACACAAAGCTTTGTGTGCTTGTGCGTGGTAGTGCATTTTATATATTTTGATTCATAATTAGCCACAAAGTATAAACTATATGCTTATTTAAACAATATTATGTTTATGAAGTCTAAGTAAACTCATCTTACAATATCGTGAAAATCATAGTGATACTTCGCTGTAAGTTGATTTTGCAATAAATTTTTGGCAGTTTGTGTTTGATTGTATCTAATTGTCAATAAACTTAGGGTAGCTTTGATAATTTTTATTTTGTAACTATATATAGCTTAAAGGATTACAAAAGTGCTAGCAGCCCTCCTCTTCCTCAAACTTTGTAAGAATTATATTATCCTTTATTGTGTGTGTATGTGTTTTGTTTTTACAAGTATTTGTTTGTTCGTAAAGAAATGACTTACTAAAGTAAAGAATATACTAGATATTGATCAATCAATAGAAAATTGTCAGTAATATTTTTTTTTCCAAATTTAATGTGCACGATTTGATGGTACTTTAAAATTCTTACAATAATTTATAATTTCATAGAAGATAGTGATTATTTTTAAAAGTAAGAAGATAGTGATAATCCTTAAAGTTAAGAAATATAATTACTAATGTACATTTGTTTATTATGTCTGATGATATGTGAGTCTGTGTTTATATATAAGGGATAATTTTTTGTATAAAAAAAGTGTTCAAATAGTTAATTCATTTAAATAGTGAAAATAATGTATAAACATTTTAAGTAAGGGCGAGAAGATAATTCTGTATAATAATTAAGTAATAAAAAGTCTCTAAATTCATCAATGACATGTGCAGAAGAAGCACTTGTTTTAGCTCACGATGAAACAAATGATATATATATATATTAGAAGGGATTTGAACTCGGACTTTCAAGCTTCTTACATCTATGAATTCCATCCTATACAACCGATACAAGTGATTTACATGTGAAAAAGACAAATAATCTCCAATATGTGCAGTTTGTGCTGAAGGTGCACTCATTCGTTGGTCCAGATCATCATCTCCCACATATATATAATCAGTTTTCAGTTTACATTAAGATAGCAAATCTTTAAACCTTAATGGATAGGCTTCAATCTTCTTGACCATCCAACTCTTCCGCCATCCATATCATTGAAAATATGATGATGGAATGCTCAAAGCTTTTGTTGATGCCAATATTCTCATACCCAGTTTGACTCTAAGTCAATCTGACCCCTCACATATAGATCCTTAATAATCCATTTAAATATACAGAAGATGGATGGGCTGGATATGGAATATTTAAATAACAAGATTATCTGTAATGAAATTGATGTAATTAGAAGGAATTTAAAGTCAGACTTTCAAGCTCCCTACATCTATCCACTCCATCCTATACAACTGATGCACATGATCGCAGTCATGTGAAAATAATAAATGATATCCAGTATATGTATTTCATACTCAACTAGTGTTGACAGTTGTTCCAGATCATCATCTCCCACATACATATAATCAGTGCATAGTTTATATTAAGATAGCAAATCTTCAAACCTTATTGAATAGCCTTCAATCTTCTCCCCCTCCAATTCTTCAACCAGCTATATTATTGAAAATATGATGATGGTATGCTCAAAATTCTTGTTGATGCCAATAAAATTGTCATGGCCATGTTGTCTTTAAGTCAATATGATCCCACACGTACAGAACCTTAATATGTCCATTTAAATATACAGTAGAGGGATGGACAGAATACAGGTTGGATATGTAATATTTAAATAGAAAGTATATTGTCTACACTGAAATTAAATTGATTAGAAGGAATTTGAACTCAGACTATCAAGCACCCTGCATCTATCCATTCTATCCTATACAAATAACATAAATGACCATATAATATGAAAAAAGGTAAATATTTCATATTCAGCCTATAATTTGCCCATCTCTCTGCTGTATATTTAAATGGACTTATTAAGGTTCTATACATGAGAGTCAGATTGATTTGAAGGTAACATGGGTATGACAGTAATATTAGCATCAACAAGGGCTTTGAACATTCCACCATCAGATTGTCAATGATATGGATGGCTGCAGAATTGGAGGGTGGAAAATATTGAAGCCTCACCCTTAAGGCTTGAAGATTTGCTGACTTGGGAGATGATGATCTGGACCAACTGATGGTGCTGATTCAGCATAAAATATGTATATTGGAGATCATTGATTTTTTTCACATGTATGTTGACATGTGTTTCAATTGTTATAGGATGGAGTAGAAAGATATTGGGAGCTTGAAAGTCTGAGTTCAAATCCCTTCTAAGTACATTAAGTTCAGTATAGATATTACACTTGTGTTTAAATATTACATCTGTCTTCTGTATATTTAAAGAATTACATATTCTGCCCATCTGTCTTCTGTATATTTAAATATTACATATTCTGCCCATCTGTCTTCTGTATATTTAAATGGACATTTTTAGGTTTTATACATGTCAGATTGACTTAAAATCAACATGGGTATGACAATAATATTGGCATTAACAAGGGCTTTGAGCATTCTATCATCAAATTTTTAATGATATGGATGGTTGAAGAGTTGAATGGTGGGAAGATTGAAGCCTATCCATTAAGATTTGAAGATGTTCTATCTTTAATATAAACTGAGTACTGATTATATATATGTGTGGAAGATGATAATCTGGACCAACTGATGAGTGCTGGTTCAGCACAAAATACATAAATTGGATATCATTTATTTTTATCATATGTATGTATGTGGTTATATGCATCGATTGTATATGATAGATGGGAGCTTGAAAGTCTGAGTTCAAATCTTTATAATTACATTAAGTTTAGTTTAGAGAATATACTTGTATTTAAATATTACATATACAATTATTTAATTGACAACATTATGATCGTATAATTTTCTGAAAAATGACTATAAGAAATGATATATATATATATATATATATATATATATATATATATATATATATATATATATATATATATATATATATACATACATACATACATACATACATACATACACACCCACACCTGAATGCTATATATTATTGATGATGTTTTTGGGAAATAATTTGAACACATTTATATGTCAAACTAATTTTAATTATTTTTAATGCATTAGGTCTTTTTTACATTTAAAATCATTACTACTAAACCATATTTGAAAATTTTGTTAAGTGGATATGTAAAATTATTAATAATTACCAATTAAAAAGTATATTATATTAAATTTATTAAGCACAAACATTTGACAGTAATAATGTGAAAGTCTAAAAACCTTCCGCAGATGCACTTTAAAAATGCTTATGTAATAGCCAATCAGATGTAACAATGACTGCACATGGAACTCTTAATTCTAAAACACAAGCCAGTCCCATCTTTTTCTTATGGTTCTGGCTTGTGTTTTAGAATTTAGAGTTCCATGTGCAGTCATTGTTACATCTGATTGGCTGTCACATAAGCATTTTTAAAGCGCATCTGCTGCCTTTCACGTTATTAAAAAGTATATTGTATTATGTAAATAAAAATAATCAAACAAAATGAAATTATATATATACAATTGCTTTATAGTTTTTGAATAGGAATGGAATTTTTCTGCTGGTGGAAGAGGTTAATACAAGCTATTATCTATGGTTTACATATATACTGTAAAAAGAAATTTATATTTTTGAAATTAATTTTAATAAAAAATTAATGAAAAATGGTATGAAAATAAAATCAAAGTATTTTAACATATTCACAAATCTTTATTATCTAATATTGCCCTAATTTGTGAAGCTGTGCATATATATATACAAGTATATATATATGCTGGCTTCACCATTCACTGTGAACTAACTACGACCCTAAGTCCAACCGCAGTGAATGTATGTTTCTTTTTCAAACTAAATTTATCGTTTTCTCAAATAGTTGCCTAAATTTAAGAAGGAATTGTGTTAAAGAGAAAAGATTTAATAAAATAAAATATAGAAAGTTAAAATTATATTTGCAACTATTTTTAAAATATATTTGGTAGAATTCGATAAGATAAAAATTTTCTTAATTAAATAGAATCCATTAAGAAAAGGAATTAATTAATAAAACATTTTTCTGAGTTAGATAAAATAAGAGATAACAGGAAAAAATTGAAACAACGGGCATGATCGCTACTAATTAGAAGATTAAAGATATAATGGAAAAAGGGTATAAATAAAGAACTTTTTTTTTTTGTTCTTGGTCTTATGCTTGCGGGTAACCAGTGCTGAAGGTCAGAGAGAAAATCTTAAGAATTTTGTTGGAAGAAATTTTGCTAAAAGATTGGACAATATATCGAACTCTTGCTTGCTGTACTTACTTCAAGCTGCACTTTATTCTTTCAGCATATAAATAAAAAAAATCCAGGAATGTGTTGCTCTGCAAAAATGCAGGGGTAACCTCTTTGCCTTCGCTCTCCTGAGCCATTCCTGAGACCGGAGTTCTAATCATGTAAGCCAGCCAAAGAACTAAAGGGTCTGCCCTGTATCCGTAAAAATCTGCCCTCAAAAACATGGAAAAACAAATTTGAAGAACCGAGAAGACCTACGGGGAAACATGAAATGAACTCATTTTGACCCAACCATCTAGTTACCGGTAACGTTACCATAAATTCACATAAAAATCTCTTTGTAATTTACAAATTCACTCTAGAGTTATGTTTTTTTTTTTATATATATGTTTTTTTTTTAATCTACGTATTCATATCTGGTAAAATGGTATTTCATTAATTGCTTTCTTTTCTTTTTTTTTTTATATCGTAATGAGTGGGATTATTATATATAATGGCGACGATAGCTTTTATAAATTTAATTGAAAATTACTTCGTTTAACTTTCCGCCATTATACTCCAGTAATTAAGTTATTTATTTTATATAGATATTTTGGAAAGAAAAAGGAAGCAAATCATAGAAGGTGCAAAACCATATTTTTAAAATCAAGATTTAATTGCTAAATATTCTATTCGAAAAACTTTTCAATATTTTAATTTGATTTTTTTTTGACATATATAAAAGAAAGACCTTTATCAAACGCCTTGATATTTTAGTCAATGAAGGGTTACAAATTTAAAGTTATATTTTAAAGAAAGTGAAATAAAACATTCGCATTTATATTTTAGTAATAAGAGAGAGTACATTTTGACAATATGCATATGTATTAAAATTATTAAATTGCATTGGCTCTGTGGCGGGGTTGGTTAAACTTCAACTAAATCAATAAAATATCCGCCCTCTTGTTTTAGTGATCTGAATTTTATAAATGGAAAATTACTATTTTCTGCGGATTTACAGTGGTAGTTGAGCGTTCGTAATATATATATGTTTTGCAGAGTGTTTTTTTTTTAAATTTAAAGGGTTGTTGACCGTATTTATATGATATCGTGCCTCAGGTGATCTACTGGGCCGCTCAGCATATATTACAGTGCTTCTTTTGCCAAGTTCGCTTAGGTTAACATACCTACATTTGGATCTTCTTAAAATAAATAAAATATTCTGGATCTCATGTCGATTGCAGTCCCTTCAATGTATGTAACTGGACATAAGCAATAAAAACTACTATCCTGAATCCGGGTCACGCGTTTAGCGAACAGATTCCGTTTTTCTCTCTAACCTAGTTTAGAGATGGAGAGCTATCCCGTCTTATGTTAACCTCTTGGTATCTGTTATGTCTAGAGCTCACAGCCCACTATATGCTATTGCCTTTGTGCATGGTCTTGTATATTTATATTTATTAAGAAATTTTTCTCAAAATTTCATCGAAATGTTGCAATTATAGCTGGAAATTCCTGATGGGGGTTACTTTCTCATTTTCTTTAATCATCAGCAGGGCTATGATTCAAACCGGTCCAGAGTGTTTAGTTGAGTTTGACCACTTATTTAATTCCATGTTCCCCATCCATAGAGTTAATGAATCATCTCTCTCTCTCTCTCTTGATTTTTTTTTATGTAATGCTTCCATTGGCTGGAATATTTTAAAGATGAAATTATAATGTAAAATTTTGTCTGTTCTTATCATTACGATCAATGGATCTTTCATATATGTCTATATGGTTGCAGTGAAAATAGCCTGCGACACTATTAATAAAGCATTGTGTGAATTATTTTAATGTCAGTAATAAAAATTTCTGTTATATTTCATTCACTATAAATAAAACCACTTAGTATTGTTTTATTTTGTGACATACGTATGTACATCTGATCATAAAATATGTAAAAATTCCTATAAGTGGTCTCTTCTCTCCCTGACCACTGGGCATACATTAAGATTAAATTCTAGTGAGGTTCGAGGAGTAAGTCACTTAGTAGCAATCTAGAGGAGTAGATGAGGTTCGAACCCCTCTCTATATGCATCTCTAGGTTAGGTTAAAGCAGCTCTACTTTTCTTACCGTTACATTAGTTTGATGCAGTCTGTCATTTTCAATGCTCAAATAGCTAATAATCACATGGGATCATTATTCAATTATTTTGCTATTACATGATAGTATTTTTGTGCATTCTAGTGTGTTATTAGGCTAAAAAAAATCAATCCACATAGGACTTGGATTACATAGATAAACTTTCACATATATGTGTGTTCTTTATGCATTATTTTATTAATGACTCAAATAACATGCCATGAAATAGCAGTATTCTCTTTCAGCTTTAATTAACTTATTCTCTTGTATTTTTGTACTATTTTATCAGCTTTGCATTCATTTGTAGATAAACATTGGATTAAAAATATTACTTTATTAATTAAAAGAAGAAATCTCATACTAAAAATAAATTAAATTTCAGCCTACAATATTGCAGATTGGTAGTTTTTAGTTTTCTCTGCATGAGAGTGCTTCCATGAGTTATGGAGATTTTTTTTTTTACTAGATTTTGAAATGGAAACATTTTCCATTGTTTGTTTTTATATTTATGATTACTTTTCACATGTTATTTGTGTGATATTTATTTTTTTAAGGAAAATAATGTCAAGAGATTCAGATTTTACTCAAAAATATTTTTTATAAAAAAGACAAATCAAGAGAAATCAATAATTTATGGCCACTTGGAGAATTTTCAAGCTTATTCATTTTTTATTAGATTTTAAAAATGAAAATATATTATTTTAATAATTTAATTACATATTTACAATTAATTATTGCAGAATTATTTTATATTATCCACTTTTTTTTTGAAGAGTAATGTTTTTAGATTCAAATTTTATTTGAAAATATTTACTTATAGTAGAACAAAAATTAAGGGAAGTCAATAATGTATGACTGCAGCTTGTAATAGGATGATCAGTAACTTATATTGACCATAGCAGATTTTTTTTGTCATTTTTTTAAAAATTATAAATAGAATTTTATTATCTTTAAATAGTCTGAACAGTAATTCATTTGAGTTTTAGAAACTGAGTTAAAAGAAATCTGATTTCATTAATGTAAAAATAATGAGTATGGTAATCATTCAATAAAAAATATTGTTTTTATTATTCCTATAATCAAAATTAAAAAAGAATAAAATTCCTTATGCTGCTCTTCCATAAAATAATAATAAATTCTTTACAACAGCTATATAATCAATAATAATTTTATACATTATAAAAGCCTTTTTCAGCACATGCTTTGGTGCCCTTTTCAAATGTTACTAATCTATTTAATGTTGATAAATTATTTCAGACATAAAACCATCCAGTGTTCAATAATATAATTAAAACAAACAATATAAATCATTAAAATAAATCAAAAACCTCATAAATAAATTCAGTAATTACAAAATAATTGACTACATCATAACAATATATTAAGTAAATATTACATTCATTTTTATCATCAGCCTCATCAACCATTATCAATCCACTGCAAGATAAGGTCTCTCCAAGTTCAATCCATCTTCTCTGATCTTTAGCTTCTTTTCTCCACATCACCCCTGCACACTTTCTTATTTCACCATCCTTTCTGGGTCTTTTACAATTTTTTGGAATCCAGTTTAAAATTTTAATTGTTCATCTATTATTATCTCTTCTAGCAATATGTCCAGCCCAACTCCACTTTAATCTTTTAATTTTTTTAATGAGGTCAATAACACCTGTTTGTTCTCTTACCCATATATTGTGTTTTTGATCTCTTCTTGTTACTCCCAACATGCATCTCTCCATACTTCTTTGAGTGGTCTGAAGTCTCTGTATTGCTCTTCTATTAAGTGTCCAAGTCTCAGATCCATAAGTAAGAACTGGCAAAACACATTTATTAAAAACCTTCCTTTTCAAACACAGGCATATTTCCTTTTAGTATCAAGTTATTTCTACCAA
The DNA here is from genome assembly GCA_028023455.1 of Epiperipatus broadwayi. Classification (NCBI taxonomy): domain Eukaryota; kingdom Metazoa; phylum Onychophora; class Udeonychophora; order Euonychophora; family Peripatidae; genus Epiperipatus; species Epiperipatus broadwayi. Next base: position 5,866,441 of record JAQFVV010000032.1, read on the forward strand.
AAGCACTCCAACCAAGTTTAATTCTATGATTAATTTCATCCATTATGTTTCCATCTGTATTAATAATCTGCCCAAGATATTTGTAGCTGTTAACTTCTTCTAACTCATCATAATCAATCTTTATTTTCATATTTTGAGAAAATCCATTGAACATTACTTTAGTCTTTTTAACATTTATCTTTAGTCCTACTTTCATCTTATAACTCCTGCAATATTTCCTGCAGCTCTAAAGCATTATTTGCAAAAACAACTACATCATCTGAAAAATCTAAAGGACTTAAATAATCTTCATTTACTTTCACTCCTTTAGATTTCTATTTTAATCCTCAAAATACTTTTTACAGCACTGCTGTAAAAAAGTTTTGGAGATATGGAGTCATCCTGTCTTACACCCTTCTCAATGTTGACTTTCCTAGTATTATTAGGTAATTTTATTGTTGCTGTTGCATTTTTATAAATATTCTTCAAAAAATATGACAATATCCTGGATCTATACCTTGATGATCCAATGCTTTAATCACTGAAGAAATGTTTATAGAATCAAATGTCTTTTCATAATCTACAAATCCAAAGCATAATGGCAACTCATATTAATTTATTTTTTCTATAACTTCCTCTCAATACCTGGATATGAACTACTGTACTAAAACCACTTTTAAATCCAGCTTGTTCTCTTGGTTGGTAGAAATCCAATGTTCTCTGTAGAAAAGTTGTAATTATCTTGGTAAATGTTTTGTATAAAACTGATAAAAGGCTGACAGGTCTGTAATTTCTAATATCTTCTTTATCATCTTTTAAAAAATATTAATATTAATACTGCATTCTTTTAATACATCTTTATCATTTAGACGTTTGGTATATAACTTTGCTAAAAAGAATTCTATTTCTTCACCTTCTTCTCTTAATATATCAATTATAATTCCATTATTTTCTGGAACCTTTGCTTTCTTCATAAATTTAATTGCATGTCTCACTTTTTCATTTAAAATTCTGAGCAGTGTCGAAGATATAATAGATATAGGAGATACTTGTTCTTTATTACTATATAATTCTTGATAGAAGTCTTCTACCCATTTCATGATGACATCTCTCTTTTTAATAATAGTTTCATCTTTTTTTTTATTTATTCCAGATATAAATTTCCTACCAATACCAAAATGTTGTTTTACACTCTTGAGACTTTTATTTTCTTTTACAGCTTTCCTTGCTAGTTCACAGTTATAATTTCTTATATCATTTTCAACTCTTTTCCGCACCATTTTACAAAATTCAAGATATTCAATTCTTTTTAATGCATCATTTTTGTATATCTTCATATTATTTCTTTTCTTCATAAATTCTCTAGTTTCAGAAGAAATTTTATTGGTCAATTGCTACTTTTTTTTTACCAGCTATTTTTGTTGCAGTTTTTAAAAGTGTATCAGTTATTTTCATATTAATTTCATTCAAATCTGAATCATGTTCAAAATCTACTAATACTTGAAACTGATTTGTTAGTTCTAATTTAGATTCATTAGTGTGTTTCTGAAGATTAGGAATATCAACTGTAATTATTATGTTCATTAATAATTTTTTATCTCTCTAATTTTGAATTAATACATATCTTAAATCTTATTAATCGATGATCACTTCCTGTGTTAAATTTATTAAGAACATTACAATCTTGAAATATGTATTTCTGTTAATCAAAATATAATTCAATTCTGCTGTACCTTCATTTGGATGCGTCCATGTCCATTTGCTTTTAACATTTTTTTCAAAAAAAGAATTCATAATATAAAGTTTTTTTTTCTGCAAACTCCACAAGTCTATGACCTCTCTCATTTCTATTACCATAAGCAAAATTACCTACAGCACTTTCATTTGTTTACCAATTCTAGCATTAAAGTCTCCCATAACAATCACTATGAGAACTTGTTGAGCCATAAACCTGAATCATCTGCATTTGGTATCTGCTATTAAGTTGTATAACTAATGTTGCCACTCAGTCTGATACACCATTAATCTCCACAATGTTGTTCTTTCACTTTTTATTTATAATGAATCCTACTCCACTTTTATTTCCAATATTTGTGCCTTTATAGTAGAGTATATGTCCACTTTTTAAATCAATTGTCTTTTCACCTTTTCTTCTAACTTCACAAAGTCCAATAATGTCCCATTTAATATAAGATGGTTCTTCTTCTAATTCTTGCTATCTTCCTTCACTTGAAAGTGATCTGTAATTGTAAGTACCTAAATAAATAGTCATCATCTAATGGCAGCATTTTTTATACAATTATATATATCATCTTATATAATTTTCCATTCATTTTTAATCAACCAATTGTTAACTAAATTTGTAGAAATCTAAATATTTATACAATTATTCAAATTATTTTTTATATAATATGTTTAATATATTTGTCTTCTTTTTGGATCTTTGATATAATTTAAATATTTAATACTTTTTGTAGCATCTATTCTATGCCCATATTTAAATATAATAATGAATTTTGGAATATAAATGAGGGATGGGTTATGGGTTATGCCATTAGTGGCTTAGTATCATCAATATTTATAAATGAATTAGAAAATATTGTAATTTAAAAAAGGGTAATTAGTCAAGAAATAATACATTATTCTAGATATGTTGATGAAATTTTAATTATTGGGAATAAATAGCAATGAATAATATTTATGAGTTTAGTAATAATATATATAAAATTGAATTTACTAAAGTAGAATTTGAAGATAATATTAAATATTTAGATATAGAAATTAAATGTAGATAAAGATAATAAAATTATTTTAAAACATTTTATTAAAGAATATAAATTAAGAAAAAATTTTCATTTAGATTCACAACAAGCATGGCTACAAAAATGAGCAATTATTAAAAATTTTAAATAGAGGATTGATAAATATGATATAGTTAAAACTGTAGTTCAATTGTAAAAGAATCAATTTATTAAATTATATAAAGTTATGGATATAATTTATTAACATTATATTTTTTAGTTTTAAAAAATCTATAGTAGATGATAAAATTTTGGAGAATAATAATGGTAAGAATGAATCAAATAAGAAATGGAATTTTTATATTATCCTAGGATTTATAATACATTAAGATATAACAAAAATTATATTGAGGACAATATAAATATTGGCTGGTCAAATAATAAAAATCTCGATCAGTTAATAGTTAATTATAGGTTAAGAGGTGATATACAGTATAAAAAAGGAATTGTATATAAAATTACATGTGGAATTTGTAAAATGATTTACTTTGGGCATACTGGGAAACAATTAGAGGTAAGAGCCAAAGAACATATTAAAAATAATTTGAATATTTGTATGAATATTTACAAGATTTCTATAAATTTAGTTAACAATTGGTTGATTAAAGATGAATGGAAAATTATATAAGATGATATATATAATTGTATAAAAAACTATATGTCATATTTATTTAATGTACTGTTATGATATAATCAATTATTTTGTAATTACTGAAATTATATATGAGAATTCTTGATTTATTTTAATGATTTACATTGTTATTGTTTGTTTTAATTGCATTATTGGACACTGAATGATTTTATGTCTGAAATAATTCAGCAATATTAAATAGATTAGTAACATTTGAAAAGGGCACCAAAGCAAATACTGAAAAAGTCTTTTATAATGTATAAAATTATTTTTATAGTGTATTTCTGTTAATATTTTTGTCAATTATTATTTTTAAGAATAATTTTTATTTAAAACATATTTTTAACATATAATGTAGAATTTCTGTAAATATTATTTTGAATAAGAATAAATTTTAGCAAATAAAAAGTGGGAAATTTAATTCAATGGGCATTAGGTAATCTCAAAAATACAAAATGTTAAAAGGTAATAATATTTTTTTTTTTTAAATAAATATCATTATATATTATATTTTATTAGACAAATTTAATACATTAATTTTTGTTTAAATAGAAAAAAAAAACAATTAGCTTTGTATAAAAAGTTAAGTGTATGGATATATATTTATGTATTATCACATTTAACCTTATTTTTTGCAATGAAATAGAGAATGACTATAATTATATTTAATTCTACTAGTGCCTATTTAAAATAAGAAATGATTCATATTACTATTTGAATTTATGAACATGAAGTTTTAATTCATTTTTCAACAGTTACATCCTGTTCCATGTCTTTTATTTTACTACAAAATTATTAATATGATTATCATAAATTCAACAATTTCAAAATCTGGACAGACTTGCTGGTTTTTTTAGTCTTAGAGGCTGATATATTCAACAAACACTCAAACTGCACCTTGCTTCCTTACAGTCTTATAGGTGGGTGAGTAACCCATTTGATAAAATAAGTTATGGCAGCATCTGGGACAATATACACTTCAATTATTACATGACAACATAGTGTCTCACATACATGATCAAATCTTAATATATTACTAGAAGTAGAATATATCTAAACAAACTTTAATATAATTCTTTTTTCATTCTTTGCAGAAATTTATTTATCCATTCTCGTCATACATTTTATAACTGTTGATTTATCCTTATTTTTTTTTTATATATTAATATCCATAAAATTCCTTTTTTGTATTTTCAAAAGCTGGTAATATCTTTTTTTTTTTTTTTGTTAACTTTAACGTCACTTTTGGTATTGTCATATATTTTATCTTTTAACTCATTGTATAATTTCATTTCTTCCTAAAACATTTTCCTTTTAAAAGATTCAGGGTCAATAGAGAATAAGCCAACTTTTATTTTTCTAAAATTAAGTTTTACCTCTCTCCCAATATGTTCTTTAGTGGTGGAGATATCATTTGGGATGAGACATATAATATTTTCTTCTTTCTGAAGTCAATCATTTCCTTTCTCTTTCCATTTTCTTTTTCATTTCATACACCGGCAGTGGAACTTGACAATCTGTCAAAGGTAAACCATTCATTCAAACTCAGGATAATATTATAGCATTTTACTCTTTTTGATCTTCATATTATGTAGCCTTTTTCTTTTGTTAACTGTACAATGTCAAGTATTTTTATTTTCTTCCTCTTCTTTTTTTTCAATATTAAGTCAGCAGAATTCATCTTATACAAACTTTTCTACTTCGATACTTGTTTTCATGGATGCCAGAATTAGAACTTTCTTTTCAATATCATCAATATAAAAGTTTACTTTTTAAAGTTATCTGTTTTAGGTTTTTTAACTAACTTTGAATTCAATACATCATTCTTATTTTTTTATTGCTTCACCTGATTCAAAATGTGATTCTTCCATTACACATGTTTTACTTTCCAAAACACTTTCAATACCTAGAGGTTTTGCATAAGTTTGCATAATTTCAGTAGAATTAGTGTCATCTGCATCTTCGCTAATTTGTTTCTCTTTATGTACTACTTCAAAGATTTCTTCCATTTTTTAAAGCGTTTCTTCATACCTTTTTTGTTGCTTTTATTCAAATTTTAAATACATTTCTTCAACTTCTGGTTTAAGTTCGTTCATAAAAGCATACAACATTTCAATCATAACTGTGGGCTGATTTCTCTTCAGAAGGCTTTTGCACTGTCTCAATGGCTTCTTGCTCTATCAAGTCTGATTCTTTTGACTGTACTTACTTTTGGGTTGCTGAAGGATTCATGTTTAATTGTGCTCCCATCCTTTTTGTTTTTGAAAATGTTATCATCTGTATATAAAATTAAATGTTTATTCTCTTGTTGATTGTCCTTATTATGCAGATATGTGCTGCCATTTATTAAGTATTACTTTGCCAATTATTGTTTTTATAAAATATTAGTACATATACTTTTTTATAAACTTGCTAATCTTATTGTTCATTCCAAACATTTTAATATATGTACACAACAATATGCTAAATTTATTCATGCTCTAATATCCAGTACATAATTGAACAGAAAGAGTTGTTTAGGCACAACATTGTTTGTGCTAAATATGTACCTATAATGAAGTGAAATTTATTAAAAGAAACATGGTTGAATCAGGAAACAAAGATATACAAAGAGCAAGTTTTGATTCAAATCAATATTTATATAGGGAAAGTTGAATGGTTTACAAAATTTTAATAAAGTGATTCAGTGAAATATTAACCAAACAATGATAATGATGAATTATAACAATAAGTATAAGTCCTTCCTAAAGCATTTTATTTGTTTTTCAGTTTCAATAAAATAAAATGAAATAACTCTCAGGCATCAAATCTAATTAGAAAGTTTATTTTTGGAAAACTTATTAATACTTGATCATCATTATTTACAAATTTTTACCACCATCCCTACATGTCTGCCAGTAGATTGCATGATTTCTCAGGGTTGTGGATATTACAAGTATATTGGATGTAAAAGCATTATGTTTGGAATAAGTTCGAGAAGCAAACACAAAATAAATGAAATAAAAAATGACATAAAAATTTATTAATAATGTATAATAAAAACTGTTGCATATATATGTGCAACTATTAATATGTATACAAAATATGAAATATAATAGTAATTAAAGATTTTTAATTTCAGTTTAAGTTTAAGGCATTATAATATCTATAATGATAAGATCTAATCATATGAAAGATTTAAACAATTCCAAACCATGATTTTTTTATAAATATCATTCTCTTAATATATTTATGGTTATCTTCATTAATTCCTCCAAAAATGGTAGTTCTTCTCCTTGGACAATGGCAGTGTTAGATAGGAAATCCAGTATTGGTAATGTTACATAGGGTATAGTATCAGTAGGTCTTGGTTATTCCTTACGTCACTGTTTATTTATTTCTTCTTAGCATTTTTAAGGCAGGCACTGGCTAGTTTTTAGAAAATGTCAGCATTAGGGTCTGGATCAGACTGCATTTTCCAGGTTTTTGTCTAATATGGTTTTTGTTGCTTTAGCCACACATTGTAGATAGTCTTATCCTAGATAAAATCATCATACTGGCAGTTATAACTAGCATATTGAAAAATATTTTACAAACAGCAAAATATGACTATCCAAGTTATAGTAAAAAACAGGTTTAACCAGTGATTTCTCTCCACACTGGATGACTAGTACTGCTTCTTAAATTAAGTCTTCAGATAAATTAAAGTTGACTAGCCTATCCATTAAAGTTTAAGGAATTGCTATCTTAATACAAACTGAGCACTGATTGTATATATATGTGGAAGATTATGATCTGGCTCCACTGATGATTGCTCATTCTGTACGAAATACATATATTGTGGATCATCTATCTTTTTTACATGTGATCATGTTGGCTGTTTGAGATGGAATGAAGATGAATATAGACTGAAAAATCCCTCTAGTTACTTATATAGAAAACATTCAGTATACTGAATGAATAGATTAAAGCAGCTTTGTCTAAATGAAATATTTATAATTATGTGGTAAAATCAACATGTTTCTAAACCTCTAAGCAAAGAATTTATTTTTAAAATTAATAATCAAATATTATTTTTTAATGAAATTAATTTTGTTTAATAAATACATAATATATATTTTAAAACTTTTACTACTCATTTTTGACTGTTCTTATAGAGTGACTTCTTTACATTTAATAGAATCATTAGCCAAAGACTGAGTAGTCAAAGATTCCACATTAATAGTAGTGCATCTGTTTATTACTCCCAAATGAATACAAATAGGTATATTGATTTGAAATTTATTTTTTCAAGCTGATTATTGTCACATTTACATTATTTTTATATAAACAAGGATAAAAATCACAAATATGGAGGTAAAATTAATTATAGTTTTACTCATATTTATTCAGGCATATATAACCTTGAGAAGACATGTATGTATATAACAAAAATATTTATATCAATTACTGTAAAGTAGAAAAATATAAGACTTATTTAGGGCGAGTTAGCATTCTAGTAAACACTCTGTAAGAAATAATTTCTAAACCTAGCTTTTTATTTGCAATTACATTTTTTCTGTTATTATTCATAAATACACATTTTTTTTTATATCTAATATTAGCATTTTAATAAAAATGCACTTATAACAATTTTCATATGATCAGAAATTTTTTGCATAGATTTTCAAATAGAATTAGTAATTGATTAATAAATCTAACTAATGTAGGAATTAAATAATTTCATCATAAATTTCGTTTTAATGTTTATAATATGGAATTAATATAATGCATTTAAATCTTAATTATAAAGCTCATCATAATAGGTTTTCTTGTTATATTTTTTGTTTAAATAATTCGGAAATATTTTTTATGTAACTGAATTATATATTTAAGAAAGCTTCATCTCTCAAATAATATAACATAGCATTTAGTGACTTTTATAACTGTTTGAATATTTGAACAAATTCTTTTTAGGTTATGAATACTTGATCATTGCCTTCTGGCTGTCTTGCTTAAAGTTTATTTATTTTAATAAATTTTTTAATGATAAAATACTTCTGACTGACATATGTCAAAATTCATTCAGTTTCGATTTTGATACTTTCTTTTAAGCAGTTGTGCCAAGTCTTTATTTAATATGATGTCACATGATTGCAACAAAGTAAAATTGAGCCACTAAACCATCAATGATCATCATTTCATTGGGGGAAAATATAATGTTTTCTCAACTTCATAAATGTATAGTTCATGAGTCAAAATGTCATAAAATTAAACCATTTTATAAGGCATAGATTTACAATATTACTAATAACATAACAATAACAAGATATTAGTAATTTTACAAAAAGATAATCATTTTTTAGTAAATATACTAATATATATATATATATTGAAGTGGTAAATCTGTGGTACATATTGATGACATTACATACCTTTAAAGTAGGGTTTGAACCTGTTTATGTGTTTATTTAGTCATCCAGGAATGTTAAGCACGCACATATACACATATCACTTCCACCTTGTTTATTTAAGAAAAAGGTTATGTGTAACCAGTTAAATTATTATTTTAGCTTAAGTATATTTTATTTTCAAGCTTGTAAATTCCCTTCATTTAAATAATTCTGTATGTGCGTATATGTATTACAGATATAAAAATAAATACAATTAATGTAGAGCTAAAGCAATGCCAGAAATTCTAAAAAATATTATTACAATTTTAAAATGTCAAAAATACGTTTAAATAATCTGCTTTCTGGAACGTATTGTTTACATCTTCCAATATTGCTAAATTTTAAGTATAGGAGGAACAGAAGTTCTAGGAACGCGCAAAAGGAGTTCAAATGACTCTTCTCTCTGGTATTTGTGTAGAGAGTGGTAATAAAATGGACTGTGAGTAAAAGGAATTTGCCTCCCTGGTCTTAAATCGCCTCTGTCCTGCCTCCCTGCTATGCCATTGCTGCTTGAAAACTGTTGTGCTTAATTATAAAAGAATATTGGAAGATGCCTACCATTATTTTATTAATATTGTGCCTTCGTGTCCAAACTTCGTGTAGTTATCTTAAATGGCTGCCATAAATAATAAAGGTAATCCGTTTTGCCGAAGAATAAACTCTTAATTTTCCTCACTTCATTTCTGTCCTAAATATTAATTGTAATCAGAATGTAACTTTTATTTATTTGGTAAATGACTGTAAACTAATTATCATTAAATTTATGATTTTCTCTTAAGTTTTCAACTCGTTCTTTGAAACGCTAAGCACAGAATTATGTACTTAAAACCTATCATTAGTTTTTAAAGTTTCACACTCTAATTATTTTATTTCATGCGGCAAAACTTATTTTAAATATATCTCTTATTAAATTAGTTTTAGTATGCTAATGTTTTAATCTAGCGAAATTATATTATTTCAATCATCATTCCAATATTTTGGAATGTTTAATTAGTTTAAACGTAAAATTTCTTATTCGCTCGGTTAAATATTTTGAAGTTATGGTTAATGGCGGATTGTTTAAAAATCATATCACTATCGTTATTTAAATGCAATTTATGTTCTTTTAATAAACTTGATTATTAATATACTTAATAACTATTTATTGTTTATATGCCATTAAGAGTTAAATTGCTTATAAGGTATTGTCGTTTAAAATACTTGGACTTGTTAAATAGGAAAATAATATTTTTCCCTCTTCTATATTCGACATCCTAACTTTATTAAAGTTATACGTATGATGCTGAGTGGGTTATTATTTTATCATGGCGTTACGCATGCTATTATTGCTTTATATAAGCTTAAATTATTTCATTAGTCATTGAAGACTTAAGCCATATTCGCGTTGCTTACTTATGATAGCATTTAAAGAATTATATTTTGCTTTATCATATTTACTCATCCGAAATCTGGATTTTCTTCACGTAACTCGTATAGGAATGAAGTTTGATATAACCGATCTCAAGATAAGCATTAGAGTATTAAGGCTCTGCATGTGACACGTTGGAGGGCGTGCCATGGAATCCTTACCACTCATATTTTCGAATATAGCCTTGTGATAAATACAAGCAGAATCATATATGTGATAAAGTCTTCTAGTCTAAAGATGGACATCTCCATTTTACGCTATTATTATAAGTCAGCACTGCGAGTTCGTTTATGTATAGTTCTCATATTAACTATAAGACATAGCGCAGTGATGTTTGTAAACCACTCATTTTATAATTAGTCGAATATTTTAGGATTGTCATAGTAAAGTTAATTTAGGCTAACCCATTTCTCATTTGTACAGGTCCAGATATGTTTATAGACAATAAATTGTTAGGTATCATATCAAGAGTAAAACTCTCTTTAGAGATGAATTTGTAAACACCCTTATCATTACTTTAAAGTAATGGTTACAGCATTGATAACATTGATTTATTATTATCTATAACTTATTAGCATACTAAATCAGTTGCTTATATGCAAAGTAAACCACATTAAATCTGTGCTATGTTTTTCTAATGTAAATTAAATTGTTTATATTTATTAAATTATTATGTTTTAATAATTACTCATTCGTTTGTGTCTTACTGAATCTTATTCATTGAATTCCATTTAATATTTATAAATAATATTAATCTTATTTAGAAGTTATAACATTATCTTAAATAAACATTTATCTTTGAGTTATTCTGTCTTTGCTCATTCTGGATGGATACTAATTTTATAATTCATGTTTCTTTTGCAATGCTAGCTGTGTGCAATTTATTTAGTCGTATAGATTTTCCTTTATATAAGATATTTGATTGAGCCAAGTTTAAACACTATTTATTTATGCTAATTACCCTGTAGATCTTATGTTTCTCTGCTGTGTCTCTGGGACCAGAATGAATAAAATTTCATGTTATCATCAGAAATGTTGTTTATAATGTTATAGTTTTAGAGAAGAGCAAATAGGGCAGAATTCATGATTGCTCCTGACCTGTGTATCTCGGGCATGTGGATTTAGGGTACTTTTGCTTAGATTCTAAACCTTGTTAAATGAACATACAATTCTGACCGGTACAATATATATATATATATATATAGTGAGAGAGGAAATTTTCCATAGTAGTTGTCTGTTATTAACTCAAGTTAAATGCTATACATTCTTTCTTCCTTATATGAAGACTTTTTATATGAAAAATTGTCATAGCTTTCACCATCAATTTATTATCACTTCAATAAACAAGCAATTTTTTCCTTTAGCAATCTTTAAAAATGCACATCTTTTAAAAATATCTAACATTTTGAAATGCTATTGATATTAAAGAATACTGATGCCATGAAAATAAATGATAAAGTGGCAAAATTTATGTTTATTATATGACTAAAAACAAATTTTGATATATAATAAAAAAAAAAATTTAGAAATTGAAAATAGGAATTACTTATTTAATATTTATTTAGTATCATCACAGCAGTCTATAGTGAATAAGCTGGCATATCCAAGGCAAAGCTACATAAAAAAAAGGGAGCAACAAATAATAAGTACAAGTTTTATTCAATATTTATTTAAAATAAAATTTGATTATAAATAATAGTAATAAAGTGCAGTAAAAATAAATTGAAAATACAATTTAGTTATCTAATTTTTATTCATTATCCATGTAATACTGTCTGTAGAATACTAACTGATATTGTAATGGTCAGAATGTGCTGACAACATCATAGATCACTACCAAGATGATTTAACCACCACAACTAATTCCAACCTTCATACTACTTTATTATTCTTTTTGGGCTTGGTGACCAGGGAGAGGTAGAGACTCTTAAAATTAGATTACAAATATATGACTTCATTGTGACAAACAAGACACTCAATGCAATGTATATTTAAAATACAAACACTTTATTAGTAATTAAAGTTACAAACAAATAAGCAAAAGAAATGACTACTGCTTAATTTGGTTGCTAGACTTATAAGATAATGGAAATACATTATGTGATGATTACATATATAAAAGTTTAGCTGTATAACATGTACATAAATAGGGGAATAATATATCTATTTTGATCTTTGGGGCAGATATCCCTCAAGCAGGTACATGATAAATAAAGCACGGTAAGTAATTAACTCTAGAAAATATGGTAAAATAGATAAGTGCATAACTCTCATGATCATGACCAAATTGCTACATAATAAAATCCAGTGATGAGGTAGACTGGAATATGCTGTGAGGTCATATACAAGTCTATAAGAAATAAATGGATCATTGTAGGAAGTTATGAGCATCTTCCCCATAATCATTAATAACTCTCACGAACAGGCTGGAACGTCTGAAATAGAAAGGAATATTCCCGCATTTTGAATCATATTCAAAAAAGGGACCCAGCTATTCTATATTCCAAAGCAGGTATATACGCCTGCTGAAGAAACGCAATCAAATAAACCGGAAGTTAGACAATCCAGCAATGTTAAATATAAGAAATATTATTTGGCTTTAAATTTCAGTCTATATATAAATAAAACGTAAACGGTCATGTCATAAGATTACAATATGCGAATATCTATTATATAGGCTAAATCAAGGTCTACGCAGTTATTTTACTCCCTGCTTAATTAAAGATCCTCCCCATAGGTCTTACATATATAAGGAATTATTGATATGATAGCCTACGACGATAATATTAAATTTGAATTAAAAGTTTTAGAGAATAAACTATCGAGTCGTATTAAATACTATATTGGTGATTATTTATCTTTTCGACATATATGTGTTCAAGTGTATCAGTGTTATGAGATAGAGTGGAGAGTGGTGGATCGTGTGAAAGTCTGTGCTCATATACCCTATATATTACATATATTGATACAAGTATATAATAAATGTGTATTTCTTTTATTATTTATAACGTAAATTTTACAAATTGGAAAACGCGTGTCTGTAGTATATATATAGTTTGTCCCATTTTAAAAACCGAAAACAAAGTTTTAAGAATCAGACAGAGGTAAATTTAGTAAAATATTTCAATGATTAAAATAATTGATGTTATTTAAAGAAAAGCCCAGTAATTTAATAAAAAGAAGATATTTAAAACCCTCCTCTGTCCGATTCTAATTTGTTTTTTTATTATTATTTGCGATTTTAAACTTGTCTGTTTAAACAATAACTAGCAAAATTTAAAGAAGATCGAGTATATTGCAATAGTCGATCTTCCTTACGATGTATTAAATAATGCAATAAAATATCTAAGTAATACGATAATAAATATGTTTTACCGAATGATTAATATGTAATTATTTAAAGCAAAGAAAGGAAATAATAAAGAGGTTTTAATCATTTACCTTTAGCATTATATACTAAAGGGCTTCCTTTTGACAGCGACGGTATAGCATGTCAGCAATTTGCATGGTTAAATGTAGGCAAGAACTTCATCGGTCTAGTATTCTATAGTACGAGGGAAACTCCATACTCAGCTTCTTGGCGATGGCCAGCGAAATTGCGGCGATCTACTCACTCATAGTTTGATAAAATTTAACAGCTTAAAACTTTACAATAACTCTTGCAGAAGTTTACAATAATAATTCTCTTTCCCATATATACATCTCGAGACAAAAGTATCGTCTGTTCTCCAAATTAATTAATTAATTTAAACCTAAGGAATTTTTTTTTCTTTATTATCTAAAAGAATCTTACTGATTATAATCTTAATTATTTTGATTTTTAATATAATCCCCAGTACGTATACATAATTAAAATTAAACTTTGATAATAAACTAATAAATTAAATATAAAAATAAAAATATATATTTTAGATATGTAAATGATATGTTTAGCTAATTTTTATTTAAATTTTGCAATAATAGAATTATCAGTTCAACCAAATTCTTTTCTATTTAATTTTGACAAACAAATAAATTATTCATTTTTGATATTAAAGCCTATAGTAATTAATTGTTTCAAAAATGGCTAGCAAAATAATATATATTAGATTATATTTGTATTAAAGTGATGCTACAGATGGCAGTGAAGTTGTTTTGGCTTTAATTCACTGTCTCATGCCTATCTTGGGCTTTATTTTTTTAATTTTTTTATTCATTTGACAGCAAAAACTGGAATTAAAATAATATTGATTTATTAATTTCAAAAGAAATCTGAAAATATCAGTATTATCTAGAAAAAATACTACAAACAAGCTAACAACCAGCACACACTATTGCTGATAGGGGGTTTCTAATTCTATCCACACAAGATTGCTTAAGATAATTTTTTGTTTAGATTTTGAAAATGAAAGCATATATCTTCCATAGTTTGTACATATTAATGATTTTTTTCACAAAATATTTATGTAATATTTATTTTTTAGAAGAATAATATGATTAGATTCAGAATTTATTTGAACATATTATTTTTAGAAGACAAATCAAGAGAAATCAATAATATTATATTTAAACTTGTAATTGGCTGAAAAAGATTGCATGCATATTGATGCAATAGCAAATTTGTTTTTAACATTTTAAAAAAATTCTAAGTAGAAATAGAATTTTACTATCTTTAAATAATTTGAACAATAAGTTATTTAATTTAATATTTTTATTAGTGATGCAGTAATCATCCAATTAGAAAAAAAGTAATTGTACTTATTAATCATATTACATATTTCAATTTAATATGTTTTTTTATATTTGCAAAGTTGAAATAATATATTAAGAAATGTTAAACAAAATGGTTGATGATTAGAATGCAAAATATGATGTTGCAGCATAAAAATTAGTTTTACTGAGATAATTTTAAAGTAGGTTGCCCTTTATGTTACAAAATGGATAATTGCAATAAAAAATAAATAAATCAAAGTTTATTTATTTGATAGTTATATATATAACATTAATCAAATTAACCCCCAAAAGTTATAAAATGTACATTATATATCAATTTTTTATACATGGTTATAAATTAATTCACTAAATCATGAATCAATGAGATATTAACCTCATCAATGTGATTTTAAAATAGTAATTGTAAAACAAAAAAAAGACATAGCAACTGCCTGCCTGGGAAAATATTTATTCATTATTTAACTTTTTTTTTCTTTCCAGTTTAAATTTTTGTATTTTTTTTCTTTTTTGTCACATTCAAAATTTATGATGTTTTTCAATCTGTGATAATGAATTACCCTTTTTTATCATAAAATATCATTGTAGTTGCTTTTTTTTTTTATGTAAGATTTTATGATTTGCATGTTATTTAGGAAATCATTTGCTATCATTCAGAATAAAGCAGTATTAATTATGTACATGTAAAATTAGAAATCATCAAAGGTAAATCAATCGGAGATATTGCTTAGCATTTGAAAGAGCATTGCACTGTGTAAAAATTTAAGAAAGAATGGACTACAAATAAAAATTTTGTAGTATATATAGATGAAGTAAGCTTTTAATTGCTAAGGTGATTATATTTCAAAAGAAATTCTTGATTTTGATAAACTGAAATGAAACTATCTTTTCATTAAATTTTTAAATAAAATTTTGTTGTTTCTGTTTTTAAACTATCTTCCATGATTAATGGTGGAAAAAGTGCTGTTAAGAGTCCTGAAAAATATTGACAAATTTTCATTAATAGTTATTTGATATTCTAATAAATAAAGATATATAAAAGATAGTGTTTCACTTTTTAAATTTACAATTGCCATGTTTTATTTTGCAGAAATTGACATTGAATCTAAAAATGCAAAAAAATATTTTCTCTGAAAGGAAAAAAGATCCACTTTCTAAATCTGAATGTAAAATTGCTAATAGATAGTTTTAATTGAATTTTTACTGGGGAAAAAAAAGGCATGATAACTTGTGTCTTTTTTTTAAAAAGTTATTTTTAAAATATTTTTAATTCATAAATTGTATTTATTGTTATTTTTTTTAGTAAAACTAAGAGTATTACTTTTTTAATATATCAATATGCTAATTTTGTAACATTTAAAACTGTCCTCTCAAGTTGTGAGTCAAAATGAATACATTGGGCCTTTTAAAATTAATTTATTTAATATATAAACAAATGTATGTAAACAAAGGGAATAAAACCTCCTTCTTCAGGCCGTGAATTAACTCGATCTAAATGATGAACAAAGGCTGAAGAATAGAGTGAGTCACCTATTATTGGAGCTCTGGTGTTTATAGACATACCTTTATCAACTATATATAAAATTCAGAAAAGTGACAGAAAGGAGTTTGCTATTAATTAAAAGTATGCCCATTGATTCCCTTTTAAGATCTTAAAGGAACTGAACAGAGCAAATTCCCAATATTCATTGTATATTATTATTGTACAATTGGATTATTTCTATACTAAATAAACATAAATGGACTGCTCATTAACAATCAGCAGAAAATGAGTTTTGGTGTTTTGTCTCTGAGTTTAAGATCAATAATCCATCATAGGCTTTTTCTTAATTGGCTGATAGATTTTAACTAAAATTTCAGTTGAGTTTTGAATGATTATGTGTGTGAATGGACTTTTTTTTTTTTAAAAAAAATAGATATTAACAATCATGACTGAAAAAGTAAGTTATATTCTTATTCCTAGAAAATTATAAAATTGCCAGCCAATGCATTGCTGAAGCCAGAGGGTACTAAGAATTTCTTGATTACACACACAGGCTATCATTCAATGACAATCTTTTATTTAAGTACTTATAACTACAGATTATTTTAATATGAAGGCATATAGCATATTTTGGAATAACTAATATTAAATGAAATGTTGCTGTACTTCACAAAGTTAGAAGAAAGGTTGAAGAGATATTAGATATAAAAAGTAGTTACATATTGTACTACAATATTGAAATCACAATTGGAGTGGAATTTATTATAAATAAAAACTACGACAAGAACATTATGATTATTGATTGTATATTGGAGAATGTGAAAGAATGTATTATTCAATTTAATGTAAAATGACTAAATGCAGATAAAGTTCTCATTAGAGGATTTTTATATGAATATTTAAAATGTTTTTTATCTGACCAATCAACATTTTAAAATTGTCATTTGGAGATTTTAATACTAGAATTGATAAACTATTCAATGAAGAAAGTATTGTGGGTAAATTTGATTATGATAATAAAAAGTAAGAGACGACACAAACTTGTGGAATTAGCAAAAAAAGAAAAATTGCATACTATGTGTTCTTTGAGAAAAATGCTACATGGACATGGAAGCATTCAAATGGTGATGCAGCACAAATGAATTATGTTTTGATTAACAGTAAACATATATGTTAAGATTATAGATTAAACCCAGGAAATGATAATCAATTAGTGAGATGTAAGATAGGTGTTAATGTAAAACTAGAGAGCCAAAAATTATTAAGAAAAACAGTATTCACAATTGATTTTTTTAATCTTCAGAAACATTCCAGTGAATATGAATTAGAACTTGCAAATCATTTGAAAATATTAAGATTTTGAAATTGTTTCAGTTTTGAATGAAGTCAATAAAAAAATAACTGATATTATATTATGAACTGCAAGTAAATTTTTTATTGAGGCAAGACAAGATATAAAGAAAGGAAGGAATATGGAAATATATAAAAATGGTCCATTTTGTATATATGTATTTATGTATATATAGTTAGAAGGACTTACTTAACCTCAGACTTTCAAGCTCCCTATAGCTATACACTATCTTATACAACTGATAAACTTAACCACATACATGTGAAAAAGATAAATGATCTCCAATATGTGTATTCCATCTTTGGATTTTCAATGATATGGGTGGCTGAAGACTTGGAAAGTGGAGAAGATTGAAGCCTATCCATTAAAGTTTGAAGACTTGCTATCTTAATATAAACTGAGCACTGATTGTATATATGTGTGGGACATAATGATCTGGACCAACTGATGAATGTTGATTTAACACAAAATAGATATATTGGAGATCATTTATTTTTTTCACATATATGTAATCATGTGTATCGGTTGTATAAGATAATGTATAGCTGTGGAGAGCTTGAAAGTCTGAGTTCAAGTCTCTTCTAATTGCATTAAGTTTAGTATAGACAATATACATGTATTTAAATATATATAATATTAAAAGCCAATCAACATTTAGACAATCCCAATATATATATATATTTAATGTTTTCATAGTTATATGATGTAAATAAAAGTTTTTGGATTAATTCCCAATATATATATATATATATATATATTGTAGCGGGCTGGAGTGGGTGATAGGAAATGGAGTGGAAGGAAAACAAGTTTGAACTGGGGTGATGGAAAATCATCATCACTCTCAATTCATCAATATTGCAAATAATTTACAAATGTATATATGAGATATATTTAAGGGAACATGAGATTAAAATGTCTGAGCACATTGAGATCACTGTGAGCATTGAGAGATCATGCAGCTAACTCAGAAGAGCAGCTAAAAAAACTATTCATCAATTCTATATCAAACAGCATTATAAAGTAAGTAATACTAAAGTAAATACTCGAGAAATAACCATCCATCAGCATCATTGATGGGAATAAACAAATTAGTACAGTAAATCAACAGTCAAACAAATTAGTACAGTAAATCAACAGTCAATTTTGTGACTGGACTGAAAATGGTCTTCTTTAGACCAGGCTAACTATTGAGCCTTTGCCAGCTTGGGCAATTATATAAACATAACTTGGATGCACCAGATTAGTGCCCATCCATTAAAATACACAATAATCAGAAATTGAATCAATAACGCTGGGATATTTAAAACATGCTGATCATCATCAATGCTCAGGCCATTTGTACTGACCAACTATAAACTTAAATTTTTAATAAGACTAAAGTAAAATAAAAAATAATAGTGTGTGGGCTTTAAAGAGTATCCTCTTTTGCGCCAACCAGGATGATGATTGATCATCTCTGGATGCCTCAAAGCACTAAATATATATATATCCCCATTTATTCGTGTCCGAAATCTAGCTCAGAGAACATGGGCTCTATTACTGTATGTGAACAAGAGATGATGGAATACAATTTTAACAATTAAATACAAGTTTATTATTAACAAAAAATTAAAAATAAATGATATTTAAGGTCTTGTAGGATAAGGCTCTGACTTTGAAAAGTATACAAAATTATACACACAACTAAAGTTATTACATTGTTTTACAATATTTACCATTCAAAATTCAAATTGTTACAATTGTTTACATATATGTGCGCACAGACTTGCGATTTCTATTATACAATTTTTCTCAAAATAATAAATGATATCAATTTTTACCTAAGTAGGTTTTGATATATATAAATATGCGCACAGAGTGCAGTACATTTGAGAAATAGACATATTTAAATGATTATACAATAAATGATTAAAATTTTTACATATACGAGTGTGCATGTTCACTGACTTTTATCTATTTCAACTTTTTACAATAATATTATAATTTTCTAATACATAAATTTCTTACCTATACAGTGTGTATAAACAGAATATAGATACAATTTAAAATTAGTTTCAATTTATAAGTTCTCAAAAGTATAGTCAATTTTTTTGACAGGTATTTGTTAATTAATTATCAACGTTTTTGGACCAATTTAAAAGATTTGCTTTTTCTACTTTAATTAAAACAAAATTATGCTTGCATTTAAATTATATATTCTTTTTTTTTTAATGAATATGAAAATTATTTCTTAGCAAAATATATATAGCAAATCGTCTCTCTTTTAAACATTTGACTGGAGCAAATTTTACTTTAAGTTACGAAGTTAAAATGTCTTTTATAAGAATATTTAAAAAAATACAACCCACTATTTATACATGCGATGTATTTATTTGTGGTTTTCTGTTTGCATAGATGAACAGTAGCATCAGTACACCTATTTCTTCAAGGTTTCTCTTGGTAAGCTTGGTTTCTAGCCCATCAGAAAAAATATAATTCCGGGCTTGTTGTCATCATCAGGTAAAAGTACATAATTCATGTAAAATCTTGGTCTGAAGTTGATTTCTTTCTGTCTAGGATTGTTCCAGGCAAGCAGCTGTTTTGATTTAATAAATTTTAGACAAGCAACTATCCTCTCTGTTTAAGCACAAAGAAGTGAGTCATTTTCTCCAAGTGAATTCAAACTCCTGAGAAGGAAATATTAGCAGCTCCTGAATCTAATGTCCTGCCTTCAGGTATATCAGTTTTTCATGGTAGTTATTCTGCCAGTTCTATGGTCAGCTAAAACCAACTGCTGCAAACTTGAAGAAGCTGCAACAAAATATTATAGCCAACTGAAATTTTCAGCTGATCCTTCTTACAAAAAACTGTTTTACAGACTGATATTTTTTATCAGCCCTTTTTATAAAATCATCTGAGGTGTTATAACAACATCTTGATTAAAAACAGAATTTTATTTTTATCTCTCTAATCCCTTCGAATCTATATACATGTTTTTACTTAGGGGATTTTTAATAGACAAAAAATTTGTTTAATCAATTAAAAAATTCCAAAAATAAGTATGGTGTTTTTACATTTCAAAATCAGAATAATAATAATAATAATAATAATGATGATGAAAAAATAATAATAATAATAATAATAAACCCCCCCCCCCCCCCCCCCCCCCCCCCCCCCTGCTGCATTTGTATTTATTCAGATCTTTTAAAAGTTTAATTTATAAAACAATATTTTAAATCAGTGTTATTATTTATTTATTTCTATTTCAGTAAATGTAGAAAATTTCTACTACAATTTTTGTCTGTGTTTATTTCTACTTTTCCTTTATTTTACATATATATATATTATACCGAGACAAAGTCGGTATATGTAAACACACACACACTCAAGCAATGTAAAATACTCTATTTTATTTTCTTACAACTTATGATAAAAAATAGATATAGTTTTCTTTCCATACTTTCTGAAATACATTTGTAAAATAAATATTAATATGTCTAATTAAATAGTTTAAGGCTTTAACATAATTTACTAAAATAATATTCTCTAAAAATGAAAAATAATATGCCATTATATATATATATACCGAGACAAAGTCGGTATATGTAAACACACACACACTCAAGCAATGTAAAATACTCTATTTTATTTTCTTACAACTTATGATAAAAAATAGATATAGTTTTCTTTCCATACTTTCTAAAATACACTTGTAAAATAAAATATTAATATGTCTAATTAAATAGTTTAAGGCTTTAACATAATTTACTAAAATAATATTCTCTAAAAATGAAAAATAATATGCCATTATAAATATCAATAAATAATTTATACTTGTATATGCCGCGGGGGTAATTAAAAAGGGATATTTTAAATTATAATTGTAGTAAAAGTAAAAGCTTATAGAAATGATTTTGAGAAAGATTAAATGCTCGACTTTTAGCTAATGTAAATTACATTGTTCTCGTAAGACACGCACACACGTATGCATCCAAGGTGTGAATGAATATAAGTTTGTTAACTGAGATTGCTATATGAGATTGCCTAAACATATGATTGCCTTAAGCATATGGATTGAATGAACACTACGTTGGACACGGACCCCAACGACAACTCTAAGAACATGGAACTCTGGGGGGAGATTGGATCCTCAGATAAGATCCAACCCATATAAATATCAAGCAAAATCTAAAGATGTCAGTTAAATAGTTAAAAAAAAAAAGTTAAAAAAAAAAATGTTAAGTTAAAAGAAACTGAACTGTTAAAAATGTTAAGCTAAGTCAAATTGTCAAATCAAGTCAAAATTCAATTTAATTCAAAATACATCGTTGTGCTACCCGTATTCAAGATGATCGCTGTGAAATTAATATTTAGAGCGTCGGTTGTCATGAGGGGCTAGGAAACCCTTCAGTGATTGATCGACGCTCCGCCACCAGAACATCTCCGTCGCTATGAATACTTAATAATATTACCATCTGAAATTAGTGCTCCAACCATTCCAATAATGTTCCGTGAAATATATGAATCGTCCATACTTATTACGCTCAACTTTCAAAGAAATGAATCATTCCATTATGGAAAACATCATCTCCCAAGTTCAAACCATCACTTACTTAGAAGCAGCGGAAGACTAAGCCAAAATCCTAGGTAAACACTTTATTTTTTTATGCTTTCATTCATTCCATACGTAAACTTTTAAAAAGGCAATCTCATAATTAACTAACTTTGATTTTCGTAAATTAAACTATAAAATGTTCCGTAATTCATTATATTTAAAACTTATTATTGTAACTTATTATTGTAATCTCAACCTTCGTAAAATCAAACACTATGCAATCCCTCAAATTTAAAACTCAGGACTTTCAAATATGAACTTTGACCCTAATTATTATTTTATAAATTAGAACACTTACCTTCAAAATATAAAAAGAAATTTATATTCTACCATCCATATTTTATGATATTTAATATGTTCTTTTCTGTGCAAGTGCGTAAATGCGTGTGTGTGCGTGTAAATAAAACTTTTAATCAATGTTGCTTTTTTTTATATTTAATAAATTTGTTCAGTATTTAAACAAGTCGA
Source organism: Epiperipatus broadwayi (assembly GCA_028023455.1). Lineage (NCBI taxonomy): Eukaryota > Metazoa > Onychophora > Udeonychophora > Euonychophora > Peripatidae > Epiperipatus > Epiperipatus broadwayi. Next base: position 5,889,277 of record JAQFVV010000032.1, read on the forward strand.
GCATTTCTCAAATCATTTCCTATAATTAAATCTTTATTTTATATTTTCGTTTTGATTATTAATAAAGTTATCATTTATTCATATAATTAATTATATTACTTTAGATTTATCTTTCTTAAACTTTGTTGCTTTTTAAAATGTCATTTACAAACATCGTGCCGTAAGTCACGATGTTTATTTATTTATTCCGTAGTTAAGATAGATTTAAGATTTGGGAGGGTCTATTATAAAAAATATAAATAAATGTCAATAAATTATAAGTAAAGCTGGAGTAAATAATTCTACCGGACGGTATGATATGGGGGGATGATCTTATAGCTTCTAATTGTTTCGAGACATAAACGAATTATCGTATTGGTTCCAAATAACCAATGACCAGGTCCAATGCTTGGATCGACCTATTAATCAATCAAGCGTCTTATCCATTAGTTAATATAGCGTCTTTTACCAGAAGAGTAATTTAGAAATAATTACATCGCGACCCTGAGTGACCCTATTGGTCCATGCTGGGAGTTTGAGCTTGTGGGCGGGATTAGACTTCGAAATCGTTTTGATATGACGTAAGGTGATGCGAGAAGTTAAATTATAATTAAATCATCGTATCTGGCGCCCCCTTGTATTGATAGTGAATAGTTATCGATATAAGAAAATAAATAAAGCTTTACGCTATGTCATGTTTGTTTCGGAGCTCTCGATCTCTTTTAGGAACGTACGGATAAAGATAAATAGACCGTACGGTAACAATTGGCGCTTCCAACGTGAGGCTAATACAAATGACGCTTCCAAACGTGAAGCTAATACAAATAATGTTTTAGAGAAGCAAATCAAAATATTAGCCAAAAGCGGCCGAACCTCGTAAAGGACGCAAAAATTTTTTCATGTAAACAAAAACTTTGGACGAATACAAAGGGAGAAAAGGAAAATAATAAACGGAACAAAATACAGCGATTCACAATATCGCAAATCTTTTAATAAAAAAACATTTGGAGCCGGAGCGAAATAAAATAAAAAAAAAAAAAAACATAGCGGGAGATAGAGGCGCGGACGTCGATTAATCACTTTTATCATAAATAAATAAATAAAGAAATAAAATAATCACGTTCCTGTAAGCATCCACAAAAAGTTATAACAGTTTAGATATAAATAAAGAAAAAAAAAATCTTTTATCAAATGGACAGCAATAACGATAATATGTGGGAAAGTGAAATAGGAAAAATAGTACAAACATTTAAGGGAAAGAGTAACGAGGACCCAAGTGAACACATAGAGAGCCTAGAGAGATTATTCGCTTACAAAACATTTAATGAAGAGGGTAAAATAGCCATAGCAGTCAGCCATATACGGGAAGGGGCTCTAGATTGGTGGAAATCAATACGACAGAAACCAAAGACATTCAGGCAGTACGAAGAAATGATAAAGGAGAGCTATTGGGGAAAAGCAAGACAAATGAGAGCCTTACGTGAAATAGAAAATGAGGAATGGAAAACAGGAGAAACGATGGAAGGATTTTTTCGTAGGAGAATGGCACAGCTAAGAAAAATAAACGTAGGCGCACCATCTGAGGAATGGTTGATCAGAATAGCAGGAAGGGGATTACCCACATGGGCAAAACAATTTTTGATAGGGATAGATAATATGGACAAGGTAATAAGGAGGTTAGAAGAGATAAAGGATGAAAATGAGGAAGAGGAAGAAAGTCAAATAGCCAATATAGGAAAGATCATAAAGGAAGAGAAGGGAAGTAGAAATGGATCTCGATGCCCTAAAATAGAGGTTGAAATAGGGGGAATGAAAACTCACGCACTACTAGATTCAGGGAGTCAAGTGTCAGTTCTGTCACAAGAAACATTCAGCAAACTTACCCAAGAAGAACCAAACCTCAAAACACTACCGCTTAAGATGATGCGCATAACCTTGGCGAATGGGAAAAGGGCCCAAGCGGAAGCAGTACAGGCATGGGTAGACATTAAAATAGCAGGAAACCAGCATAACCAAATCATGCTGGTAATGCAGGGATTAATACATGATGTGATATTAGGATCCGATTTTATGGGAAAATATAAATGTAGCATCGACTACGAAACAGAACAAGCCCGGATCTCAGGAAGGATGGTGCCTTTTATAGAACAAGACCAAACAATAAACATGGAACAGGCCGTACATAGTATGGAATTAGCAAAGAAAATGGTAACGGAGAAGATCGAAACAAAGCGAGAAGAAGAGATGGAATTGGGAAGTCTCCTTGAGAAATACAAGGACGTATTCTCCGACATACCTGGAGTCATCAGTGGTTATGAACACAGGATAAAACTCATTCAGGATCAACCGTATCAATCTAGATCATACCCGATCCCCTTTCAATACCGGTCAGAGATAGGCAAACAGATAAACAACATGCAACGAATGGGGAGTAATCTCAAAATGCTCCTCACCATATAACAACCCCATTGTGGTAGCAAAGAAGAAGGATGGGTCGGTACGATTATGTTTGGACGCGAGACACCTCAACAAGATCACGATCGCGGACACAAATGCTCCGCCCCCCATGAGTGAATTAATAAATCGGTTCAATGGGAAAGGTGTTTTTTCTACCCTAGACATGACCAGTAGCTACTGGCAGATTAGCCTACACCCAGATGACCGCCAGTATACAGCATTCCGATATAATGGTATCGCCTATCAGTTCAACCGGATACCATTTGGTCTAAAAAATAGCGGAGCAGGTTTGATACAATGCCTTGATAGAGTGCTGTCAGAGGAAGTGAAGGGGTTTAGCACCACGTATGTTGATGACATCATCATCGCGTCTGAGGATAATAGGGAGCATATTAAATGCCTTCGAAAATTATTCCAAGAATGTCGAGAAAAGGGAATCAAAATAAACCTGGGAAAGAGCAAGCTCATGACACCCGAGGTGAAGTTTTTAGGGCATATTATTAGTAAAGAGGGAGTATCACCTAATCCGGAAAAAATACAAGCCATACAGGAATTCCCAGAACCCAAAAAGAAGCGTGACGTCAAGGCTTTCCTCGGACTATGTAATTTCTTTAAACAATACTATCCAAATTTTTCAGAAAGGATAGAACCACTGCTCAGACTTCTGAGGAAAGAAACACCATGGGCATGGAAAGAAGAACAGGAGGCTAGCTTCCACCGAATAAAGGAAGGGTTCTTAAGACATGTAGTGTTGGCACACCCAGACTTTGGACGTACATTTTATGTACAAACAGACAGCAGTGGAATAGGAATGGGGGCAATGATGTTTCAAAAGGATAGCAATGGGCAGAGCAAAGCGATCGCCTTCATAAGTAGACTTTTTACAAAGGCCGAGCAGAACTACACGGTCACCGAGAGAGAGGCCCTGGCCATTGTATGGGCTTTCAAAAAACTAAGGCAATACCTAGTAGGATCAAGAGTGGTGGTCGTGACCGATCACCGAAGCTTAGAGTTCCTGAACAGGAGTTTTCTGACGAATAGCCGCCTAGTAAGGTGGAGCCTCACCCTCCAGGAATTTGATTATACAGTAGAGTACTGTAAGGGGAGAGACAATATAATAGCAGATACCCTTAGCCGATATCCCATAGGACGAGGCCATGAAAGAAACGAGGAGCCATACATAGCGACGACACGAGCCCAAAGCAGAGAACCTTATAGCCTACAGAAAATTAAGGAAGCGCAACGGGAAGACAGGGAATGTAAACAGGTCATGGATTTTGGCAGGAACCACGCGGTGCTAAATAGTCAAGGAAATACGTTATGGGCACATCGAAAAAAATGCGTTATCAGAAATGGACTTCTTCAACGACAAACAGGAAATGGGCAGAATTATCGGGTGATAATACCAAGAGCCATACGACAGAATATTATAGCGCTGGCACATGATGAAAGAGGACATTTCGGGGGCAACAAGACCGCCGGATGGATTGAACAATGGTTTTACTGGCCAAATCTCCACCGGGATGTAATGCAAGAAATAAGGAAATGTATGACATGCGCCAAAACAAAGCCAATGAATAGATCGAATGAAGGAATATCGACACCCATCCTCGTGTACGAGCCAAATGACACAATAGCTATTGACTTCTACGGGCCACTACCGATGGCAAATGGGAAGAGATACCTGCTGGTGGCATATGACTTGTATTCTAAATTGGTAGCAGCTTTTCCGATCAGTCAAGCAAATGCAAAGCAGGCGATTCGAGTTCTGGAAAATCGACAATTTAGGGAAGTGGGAAAGCCAAAAAGAATTTTATCAGATAATGGAACTCCATTCGTATCCAAAGAATGGGCACAGTGGACAAAAAAAAATAATATTAAGCATGCCCTCACGTCTATTCGAAATCCTCAAGCCAATCCATGCGAGCGAATGATGCGGGAACTGGGACGACTTTTCAGAATATATGTGCGTGGAAACCATAAGGCATGGGTAAAGGAAACGCCCCGGGTTGTGAGCATGATAAACGAAACCAAGATGAGTCAACTGGGTTTGAACCCGACCGCCTTCACTTTGGGAGAAGGATGCCATACCCATATGCCCACGGACCCTGGCCTCAAAGGGAAAAAATAAATCGGACAAGGGATGCCCAAGAAGCCAAACGACAACTGCAGAAAATGAGCCAAGTCCGAAAAAAAAAGACAGGGAGTTTTGGTAGGAATATTCAAGGAAGGAGACAAAGTCATGGTACGGACGAATCCAGTCAGTCGGCCGGAACAGGCCATTTATAAAAAATTTCAACCCTTATATGAGGGACCTTATGTCATAGGACACGCATATGGCAACAATGCCTTCATATTGTATGAAGGGACCCGAAGGATTGGTACATATAATGCCCGGGCCTTGAAATTAGTGAATGAAGTTCAAACCCCTCACCGTACGGAGGAGGAGCGGAGCAAAGAAAGAAAGAGAGAAAGAAAATAAATAATTTTATTGTGAAAAAATTAAAATGCCAAACCTCACATTTTAATTTTTTTTGGACGGATCGCGGGGATATATACCGAGACAAAGTCGGTATATGTAAACACACACACACTCAAGCAATGTAAAATACTCTATTTTATTTTCTTACAACTTATGATAAAAAATAGATATAGTTTTCTTTCCATACTTTCTGAAATACATTTGTAAAATAAATATTAATATGTCTAATTAAATAGTTTAAGGCTTTAACATAATTTACTAAAATAATATTCTCTAAAAATGAAAAATAATATGCCATTATAATATATATACCGAGACAAAGTCGGTATATGTAAACACACACACACTCAAGCAATGTAAAATACTCTATTTTATTTTCTTACAACTTATGATAAAAAATAGATATAGTTTTCTTTCCATACTTTCTGAAATACATTTGTAAAATAAATATTAATATGTCTAATTAAATAGTTTAAGGCTTTAACATAATTTACTAAAATAATATTTTCTAAAAATGAAAAATAATATGCCATTATAAATATCAATAAATAATTTATACTTGTATATGCCGCGGGGGTAACTAAAAATGGATCTTTTAAATTATAATTGTAGTAAAAGTAAAAGCTTATAGAAATGATTTTGAGAAAGATTAAATGCTCGACTTTTAGCTAATGTAAATTACATTGTTCTCGTAAGACACACACACACATATGCATCCAAGGTGTGAATGAATATAAGTTTGTTAACTGAGATTGCTACATGAGATTGCCTAAACATATGATTGCCTCAAGCACATGGATTGAGTTGGACACGGACCCCAACGACAACTCTAAGAACATGGAACTCTGGGGGTAGATTCGATCCTCAGATAAGATCCAACCCATATAAATATCAAGCAAAATCTAAAGATGTCAGTTAAATAGTTAAAAAAAAAAAGTTAAAAAAAAAAATGTTAAGTTAAAAGAAACTGAACTGTTAAAAATGTTAAGTTAAGCTAAGTCAAATTGTCAAATCAAGTCAAAATTCAATTTAATTCAAAATACATCGTTGTGCTACCCGTATTCAAGATGATCGCTAAGAAATTAATCTTTAGAGCGTCGGTTGTCATGAGGGGCTAGGAAACCCTTCAGTGATTGATCGACGCTCCGCCACCAGAACATCTTCGTCGCTATGAATACTTAATAATATTACCATCTGAAATTAGTGCTCCTACCATTCCAATAATGTTTCGTGAAATATATGAATCGTCCATACTTATTACGCTCAACTTTCAAAGAAATGAATCATTCCATTATGGAAAACATCATCTCCCAAGTTCAAACCATCACTTACTTAGAAGCAGCGGAAGACTAAGCCAAAATCCTAGGTAAACACTTTATTTTTTTATGCTTTCATTCATCCCATACGTAAACTTTTAAAAAGGCAATCTCATAATTAACTAACTTTGATTCTCGTAAATTAAACTATAAACTGTTCCGTAATTCATTATATTTAAAACTTATTATTGTAAATTATTATTGTAATCTCAACCTTCGTAAAATCAAACACTACGCAATCCCTCAAATTTAAAACTCAGGACTTTCAAATATGAACTTTGACCCTAATTATTATTTTATAAATTAGAACACTTACCTTCAAAATATAAAAAGAAATTTATATTCTACCATCCATATTTTATGATATTTAATATGTTCTTTTCTGTGCAAGTGCGTAAATGCGTGTGTGTGCGTGTGAATAAAACTTTTAATCAATGTTGTTTTTTTTTATATTTAATAAATTTGTTCAGTATTTAAACAAGTCGAGCATTTCTCAAATCATTTCCTATAATTAAATCTTTATTTTATATTTTCGTTTCGATTATTAATAAAGTTATCATTTATTCATATAATTAATTATATTACTTTAGATTTATCTTTCTTAAACTTTGTTGCTTTTTAAAATGTCATTTACAAACATCGTGCCGTAAGTCACGATGTTTATTTAATTATTCCGTAGTTAAGATAGATTTAAGATTTGGGCGGGTCTATTATAAAAAAAATATAAATAAATGTCAATAAATTATAAGTAAAGCTGGAGTAAATAATTCTACCGGACGGTATGATATGGGGGGATGATCTTATAGTTTCTAATTGTTTCGAGACATAAACGAATTATCGTATTGGTTCCAAATAACCAATGACCAGGTCCAATGCTTGGATCGACCTATTAATCAATCAAGCGTCTTATCCATTAGTTAGTAGAGCGTCTTTTACCAGAAGAGTAATTTAGAAATAATTACATCGCGACCCTGAGTGACCCTATTGGTCCATGCTGGGAGTTTGAGCTTGTGGGCGGGATTAGACTTCGAAATCGTTTTGATATGACGTAAGGTGATGCGAGAAGTTAAATTATAATTAAATCATCGTATCTGGCGCCCCTTGTATTGATAGTGAATAGTTATCGATATAAGAAAATAAATAAAGCTTTACGCTATGTCATGTTTGTTTCGGAGCTCTCGATCTCTTTTAGGAACGTACGGATAAAGATAAACAGATCGTACGGTAACAATATATATATATATATATGCACTATATTAGTGTATGCGATGTAAGCCAACTCGTTACAATATATATATATAAATGATGAATTTATAGTATTGTTTTCAGGAGCTTTGTATGTAGTAAAAATTTCATAGAAAAATAGCTCATGTTTGAGTACAATAACAAGTTCTTTCCTCAGAACTTCTTTCTCAAATCATAAGAATGTATGTAGTGAGTTACTTATAAATGAATATATCACCATGCTAACCCCAACAAAAAAACAGAGGAATAGAAAGAGATACACAGAAAGAAAATTGTTCTAGAAATGAGTTTTGCAATGTCCATATAAATCGATCTGTAAAATAGAAATATTTGCACATATAAAACTTGCTTGTTCACTTTTCTGTTTAACTTGTTATGTTATCTTAATTTTTTTTAGCAGAAAACTTTTTTTTTTCTGAAATACTATAATATAATATCAAATTGTGTCTGTCAAATATATTCTATCTTTACTTTGCCTCTGATAGAGTGTCCAATTTTAACTTTTACACAATAAAGTACATTCAAATAACAACATTATTTACAGCTATTTTATTTGTAGTAGTGTTGTATTGTACCTCACCATCTAAATTCATTCTTCTAGTTATAAAAGTACCAAGATATTTAAGCTGGTTTACTTTCTCAAGTTATTTAAATTAAAGAGTTGCTGAGGATTTTTATTCCATCACTGGCTGATCAAGAACTTGAGTTTTTTTGAAAATTCATTAATAAAAACAAGTTTTTACATGTTGTGTGTAAAACCTTAAATACATTGTTTTTGATCTGGAAAAAAATTAGCACACTCGACAGCAAGCTGTAAATGTAGAATTGTAGAAGTTCTTGTTTTTACTTTTAGTTATTTTAAATTAAAATTCTCACCATCAAACCTGTATTGTATCTTCATCTCTGTTTGATTAAGTTATCTATAAATAATTTTAAAGACCACTATTATAAAAATTGAAATAATGTTGAAACCAGTGCACATTTTTCATCTACAGGTAATAATGTTTTCTCTTATTTCATCATGTAGTAGTTGTATAATATGAAGAAATTTTGCTAGACTACCAACTAATTTAAGGAATGCCATAGAACTTTTAACTGAATAAAATGTCTCAACTAAATCAATAAAAGCAATATATAAATCATTCATTTGATCTCAATACTTTTGTTGCAATTGCCTGGTATTAAAAACCATATCTATATTAAGTACTTATTGATTCTATCCAATCACATTGAATCTCTGGTGCCATTCGTCAAGATTGGGAGCAGTCTGTTCAACATAATTCCTGAAACTACCTTTGCTGTAGTGGATATTAATATTCTATGATAATTACTGCAAGCCTGTTTATTCTTTTTATGTTTAAATAAAACCCTATAAGATCAGGTGCGCAACTTCCTGTGAATTCTAATGTTGAATTGAAGAAATTACAGGAAAATTGAAATCATAGTAGTAGAACTTCTACTAGTTTGATGATAAATTGAATTCTGTGTATACAATTCATTTTATGTTTCTGAAGTATGTAATAGGTAGTATAAGTTTGAAGAATCATATTGTCAAGTTCTTGTGAAGTTAAGTTATATTCAAGCACCAAAGTAATGAACTAAGCAGAACAATTTCGTTTTTTTTCACCTTACACAGACAAAAAAAGTTTCTCGGAAGTTGATTAGGAATCTTTTTTAGCATTACACCAGTCATTATTATTTTTACTATTTTGCCTTGCATAGTTTGGCATAATGTTAGAATAGCTGACACTGGCTCTCCACGTTTATGGATCACAATCTATTTCTGTCACTTATCATGTTTGAATTTCCTTTGAACTCTAGATCAATAAATCATTCGATTATTATTATTCTATTTTGTCGCTATGCTAAACCCTTTATACGGTTTAATAAGGCAGTTGAAAACTAGATTACGACACACAAAATATTCGTTGTTGCAGTCATGCAGTCCCTATAATAATTAACTTCTGATATTTAATGTTTAAAGAAATGTAATTTCTTTTATCTGTACGCTAGGTTATATTTTTTAATAATTATATAGTTGGATTTAAAGTAAAAGAAAGGGTAGGGGAGTGATTTTTAAAAATATATTTCTTTGAAAATAATCTGAATTCTTCTGTCGAAAGAAAAAAATAATAATCAAGAAAACTATTTTCAAAGTTAAAAACGTTGAAAGAACATTAAATTTATTTTAATTGACGTAATTAAAAAGAAAATTTTAAAAGAAAGAAAATTAGGTCTCCATGTAATATAAATGAGTTTAAATATGTTGATCTAAATTTTAGGTACGTAATAGACAAAATAAAAATACTTTTTAAGTACATTAAAAAATTAAAAATGAAAAACATAAATGGAAAAGTCTGAGAGACCCATTTAAAAGCATTACAAAAATTTTAACTTAATTTAAAAAAAAAACAAATGGATATATCTTTTACAATGAAATAAAGTTTTATCGATAGCATTATACTGAATTCTTGTTGATAATGTTTACATATATGTTTTATAGCTCGAAATGAAATTTATATTTATAAAATATGATCATCTAGTATGTGTTAGCCCTGATAAGATTCTGGCTAATGGGAATTCTAATATATCAACTCTAAGAATCTTGTTATCATACATTTTTTAATTACTCGTGATATTTAAATTAGATAATTATCTTCAGATTTTTTTTTTTAATTAAGCACAAGTTATACATCTTGTATTTTCTTGTGTTATTCACAATTGCACTCACGCAACTTAGCTATTATTCAATAGATGGATTAAAATGTATTTAAATAAGCTGTTGTTCGGCATAAGTTTTACTGACAGCTCCTCGTAAGAGAACAGTGAAAGGGAAAGCATTACTTGAGTTTGTCAATTGCCTGGTGATAAGATTTGAGTTGATTTTTATCTTCCAGCCAAGAATTACGAAATAACAATTCACTGGCCAATGTTGATCAATAAATGGATACCTGACCATTCTTGATTGGAAGAGAGAGAAAAATAATGATAGGAATTACTCAAATCATCATCTCTCATAAATAAATACCTGCTAAGTAATGCTTATTCCATTTTTTTTTCTATGCTCAACTATTGAAGACATGTTTGCTTTGTAGTATATTGTAAAGACATTTAATCCCTTTTTATTATTAAACAACATATTGCAATAAATACTTGCATCGTGACATATAATATTCATTCACATGTATTATTCAAATATAAATCTGTACTATGTCTATAAAATGATAAGTGAAATGGAAGTAGTACCAAATGATGTAGTTTGCTAAAAAAATCTGGATGTAAATTGTTAATAAGAAACTTAAATGACCATCCTTACAAAAAAAGAACAAACTTTTGTTAATAATCTGTCACAAAAGAGCATCTGTAATAAAAATACAGTATTCTGAAAATAATAATAATAATAATTTATTTTATAATAAGCTTGCTTTGATACAATTAAATATATGTTAAAAAAAAGTTGCATTTCATGAAATAGTTGAGGTCATATTTAATGTAGCAGAAATAGAACTTGGATTTTTACTCATAGACACACATTACTTTATTATGAATATTTTTGCCAACTCTTTTATAAGATTCAAATATATACGATTTCAGACTTGAGTGTGGATAAAATAAAACTTTTAAGCAGAAACACAGTATTTGTAATAATAAGCAATTAATAATTATTTATTTAACAGTAAATTTGCTCTTGTCCAATTAAAAATATATATATAGTGCGTGAATGTTAAATATATGTTAAATAAAAAAATCATAATCAGCATTTTATTTTATCTTTGAAATAAAAGATGAAAGAATTTAGTCAGTGCTAAAAGCATAGTGAGCGGAGCCTTCTAGTACTATAATATTACATTCAAATATCCATATGTATCTAAATATTGACATTGATAAACATATAACTTTTGAATATATTTATATCTATCTATCTATGCATCAACATATGTAAAATTTATTAACTTTTTAATATAATTTAGTGATCTATCACTTCTGAACTATTTTTAATGGGTTTTTTTTTTACGTGCACCTGGGTCTCGTTTTATGCAGTCGATAGTTCCTCAGAAAATGCGCACAAAAGAAATTGCACAAAATAGACTTCTTACCTTGAAAAATGGGGAATAGATAAGTGATGTACATCATTTTTAGCATTTATTTTATTGCAGGATTGGTAAGATATGATTAATGTTTAAATATACTCATTTTTGTGGCAACATCATTGTATGAATGTAGTGTAAAAATGTAGAACTTTTTGTGTTAATGCTAATATTGAAAAAAGCTTTCATTAGTCAGTCAGAGTTAATAATAGTTAATTATTATTTAATCTGTAAATTTTATTTTATTCTTATATGTAAACTTTAAAAAGTATTTCTCCTCAGCAGTGACTTGGATAACATAGTGTTTAAATAATTTATTTTGGAATAATATAGATCTCCAAGATTGTTATTTATTTGTCTTTATTACCATAATAAATGTTTTTATTGTTATATATGTTTTATAATATTTATATCACCATTAACACATATCTAGAAATCTTAACATTATAAAATCTATTATACAGTTATCTTATATTTTGGTCATTAAGAGCACATGAACATAAAATTGGAATATATACAAATTGGTCGGTAGATATTAAGAAAGCGGTCTGTAGATATTAAGAAAGCATCTAATAGATAGATTATTCATTTTCTTAAATGTAAAAAATCACTTTAACCAATTGTATTTATTAAAAGAAGAATGGTTTAGTGATGAAATTATTGCAGAAGATTACAGTTGATTATACATAAGTTTAAATATTTAAATTATTTAGCTTGAATTTATAAAGATTTGAACCCAGACTTTTAAGCTCAATTTAGTCATCCATTCCATCCTATACAATTGACACACATGACCACATACATGTGAAAAAGATAATCAGTTGGTGCAGATCACCATTCGCCATATATATATAATCAGTACTTGGTTTATATTAAGATGGCAAATCTTCATATTTTAATGGACAAACTTCAATCTTTTCCACTCGCCAACTCTTCAATCATCCATAAAAGATTAAATAAAAAATTTAACAGTTAAGTTTTAGCTATAAAGTTTTATCAATTGGAAAATGACATTCAAAATTTCATTGAGAATAGATAGCTTTATTTATAGGGTCCACATACCTGCCAATAAAATATTTTAAATAATCACTTTAATATACTTATATTTAATTATTAAAGAAAGATTTGGTAGGGGTTTTTAGTAGGATTTTCTGAGTATTCATAAAATCCCTTATCCACTCATTATGTCTGAATACAATCCTAGTATTTTTATTATTATTGGCGATTAAGAATTTTTCATGTATTTTATTTTATTAAAAATATTTTCTTTAAAATTTATTACTATTATTGTCAGTTAGGTAATCATTATCTTATGGATAAGAATATGTGTTCCCATATTATTACCAGGATTCCATTCATTACCTAATAATTCTGAAATGAAAGAAAAGAGTACATTTTTAACATTATAAATATTTAATTAAAGAACTCTGAAATTTCAATTAAACATAATTGAATACTAAAGAAATTTTTTTTTTTTTTGCCAAAGGAAATCATTTTAATAAACAACAAATTATAAGAAATATATTATTCTTTATCAAAATATTTGAAATGTGGATCTGATCATAGGAGTGATGATGATGATGGTTGGTAGATGTGTTGTAGTGGGGGAGAGTATGTTGTGAAAGACAATTTAATATAATCTAAGCACTCTATGATATATTCTTTCAATATTAAGAGCATCTCTGCAATATGTAAGAGTGAGTGTGATAGTTCTCATCTTAAGGTCCCTACTATCATTTTTTCAGGTGCATAGCCTTAAGGTTATAGCCTTAATATATATTCCTATATTGATAATAGTTATTTATTGCTTTTCTTAGTCATATGGTCTTTGAGGTATGCTTTCAATATTAAGAGCATCTCTGCAATTTGTAAGAGTGAGTGTGATAGTTCTCCTTTTAAAATTTATTAAATGATACATATTATATTGATAATAGTTATTTATTGCTATTCTTATTCATATAGCTTATTTTATTGTAGCATATAACATTTGGTAAAGTTTAGCCTATAGTTTATTGACATTGTTTTGGGGCAATATATCTAGATAATTTGAATATATTTTATTCTTTAATTTTTGGGTTATAATTTTGGCTTGCCCAACATGTTGGATTTTGATGATTATAAAGTATCAAATGATCGTAGCTGAAGTTTGGTATTATTATTTGTATTAGGGTAAAAATTAATTGTTTAAACTGTAAAAAGTAAAATAAAATAAATGATGATATATCTCTAAATTGCTACTTAGTAATTAAATGTAATGGAGGAAAGATAGTGATTTTATTTTTTAATTAAAATGTTCCAAGTTAAAAAATCAATATTTGTACACTTAAATATTTTTCTGAAACTATGATTTAAACAAAGAGAATTAAAAAACTTGACTGTTTGAAAAATAATAAATCTAAAAAAAGTAATCTATATTTTTATAGCACTTATTTCATAAATAAGGGAAGAAAATGATAAATTCAAAATTGAATGATCAATTTATATATATATAAAATTCTGCTGTTTACATTCACATGAATAAATTTAGGCATGGGGATTTGATGTAAAGCCTTTGGAATGTATTAAGTCATATAATGAAAGGATGATAAAAGAAAGTGTATACATTAATGAAATAAAACCAGAATTAAATAGGATGTTAATAGATAAACAAAAAAGAAAATAATAAGTTTTTAATTAAATGTTTTAAAGGATATATATAGATTTTTTTTTTTAATAAAAGGAAATTGTTTCTCTTTGAATTGTGTTTGTTGGTAATAGGAAAGGGGAGTGAGATAAGGTAAATTTTTGGTTATGAATATATTTTGTAATTTTTTATTTATTTATTTACTTATTTATTTTTATGGAATATGTGTTATTTGTTATACATATATTTTATTTTAGTGTGCCTTGAAAAAGATTATATAAAATAGTCAAAACGTTGGATTTTTTTTTTTAAAAAGGAGTTAGTTTGTTTTATTTCTATTTTGGATATTTATGAACTATTTTGAAAAGAAGAACTATGTGCTTGATATATTAAATTATTTAATATATATAAATTGTACCGAGGTACATTTTTATCTAATTAATATTTCATAAATCTCGCATTTTTAAAAAAATAAAATTTAAAAGAATAAAAATTTAAAAGTAAAGAGTAGGGTAAGGGGGGGGGGTATCATTAAAGAAAAATAAATAATAAATGCTTTAAAAGAGGATAAGATTTTTTTTATTTAAAAAAAGGAAAAAATCTTATGAAATAAAAATGATTTAATATTATTTTGATTAATTTGTAATAAAAAAATAATAAAGAAATTTTGTTTTGTTTTACAATAAAACAATTAAATGTGTGCATGTGTGTGTGAAAGTTTTAAAGAAAAAAAATAGAAGCCCAATCAGAGCGAAGCAAAAGACAGTTATTTCACGAGACAATAGATGCTGCAGTTAATAAAAAATTTTCATTGTTTAAACGGATTTAAATATTTCAACATTTATTATTCTCGGTCATTACATTTTTAAAAATATTTCTTGAAGCTATAGATATAACAATTATATAAATTGTTATGTCTCCTGATACAATGCACTGTTAAATCACCACGTTGTACAATCAGCTGGAGCTTTCTTAGTTCGGAGGGAACCATGTTCGAATAAAGCAAGTAAAGTAGCGGTGTGTGTGTATGTTGGAAAATCCACAAAAGTTTATATAAGATCACAGGATCCAAAGAAGATTTGTTGGAAGTTAGCGCTAACCGGTCATAAGTAATTTTAAAGAATCTACATTGGGCTGTGCATATCATTTCCAAATTCGTAAATCCTAGGTAACTTTTGTTTTAATATGCTTTCATTCGTGATTTTCTTTAAAGGTAAACAATAAACTGTGCTAAATAAAACTTTTTAAAATAATATTTGGAAAATACTAACAATATCGGCTTCTATATTGAATTATATTTAAAGACGTTGTGTGTATGAATGTGTGAATTTTAAGTTAATGCATTGTGTATATTTTATTTATAATAATAATGTATTAAAAAACATTTATCTACAATGAACAGAGTGTGCATGTTTAAATTATAAAGCAAAACGATTGTTTTTTTTATTTTTAAAAAAGAAATATTTAAATTGTCTTTTAAAATATTTATGTTTATGTTTTAACACACATAGTTATACAGAGTAATATTTTAATAAAATGGAAAGGGAAAAATTTAATCATTAAATAAGAAATAATTAATTTAAAGGTAAAAGGATAGGGAAATTATAATTTTAAAAGATTTGTTGTGTAAAGATGTAAATTGTTTTCTCATTCAGTACATTGTTATTTTTTTAAAAATAGAAGTATTATCTAGGGCGGAGTTGTTATTCTTTTAAAAGGTAGTTAAAATCTGTTGAGATAGCTGGCTCATAGGTACTAGATAGGCTGATCAGATAGACACATTGATTACAATGTAATTAACTGGCGCCCAAAGGTTTTTTCTTTAAAACAAATAAAGTGTTTGTTTGGTTAGTATTTATCTAGTAGTCGAGTGTTTATATTATTGATAGATTGCTGCTAATGATATTCTACACTCTACCTGAGGACCAAGCACCTTCAAAGAGTAAATGATAAGAAGGAAGGTAGAGTAAAGTTATGAGATTATTATCTGTAGTCTTTATTATTAGTAATATTATTTAAGATAGGTTCAGAAGGTGGGCAGTTCAATATATATATATATATTTAAAAAAATATATAAAAAATATGTATTTTATATATTTAACCCATTCAAATCTTCGTTTTAATATATATATATAATCTAAAACCAGAATCAGGTGAACACATTATAATAGATGCTTCAGTCATTAGATGCATCTTTTTGGGAACTCCCTGTCACAGTCTACTAAATGTCACCGAGTGAAGTCATGGTGCTGGTTAGCAAATGTTTTTGTTATGTACATCTAGTTTATTTTTGTAATGATTGAAAAGTTTGAACATGTGAATTTCTGTTTTGTATTAGGGAAAATGGCAGGGGATGCAATTATAATGCTTGAAACAGCTTGCACGTAAAGTCCTCTGATGAAAACGCAAGTTTATAAGTGGTTTAATGGAAGTTTCAAATTCACCATTTTCTCAAAAAGCATTATGAGTGAAATCCAACATCAAGATGATGCTTTTTTTGTTGTTACAAACTGCATTGTTCATTCATAATTTATTTGTAATGATCAGTCATTTTACCTAAAAATTCTGAAAGCTTGTTTGACGCAGTAAAATGAAAATATCCTGATTTATCGCAAAGTGGGGAGTACAAGCTTCACCATGGCAGTGTACCAGCATACAAAGTCTTGAATGTGAAACAATTTTTAATTAAAAATAGCATGACCCAGCTTATCCATAGGTCATATTCACTCAATCTTGGTTTGGGTCACTTTTTATTTTCCTAAATAAAAAAAATGCCTCAAAAGAAAAAGTTTTGCTGACTTGGAAATGGTGAAGAAAAAAATACCAAGGTGTTAAAAGGCACCATTTTACAAGAGTTTTCAGTCTATTTGAAAGTGGATAGACATGTCCATTGGTACCTTGTATCAAATGGACAATACTTTGAAAGTGAATCAGTTGTAACATCTAAAAAATAATATATACATAGTTTCTTATTACAAAATTATAGTTTTTACTGGAGTACCCTTCGTAGACATTTGTATATATAAAGCATCACTTGTGATGCAAATTATAAATTAATATCATTTAAATCCTTTTTTTTTGTAAGAAGATTAATCATGTAGTATCTATTTTTATTTTAGTCTATTCATAAGTTATAAGTAATAGAAATTTAATGATTTTAATAAAGGAAATTCTCACTGTAATGTTGATATTAAGATAGTGCTGTATTATATATTAAACATCTACCTTAATAATATATTAAATTGAAATTTTGATTGTTAACTGGCTCTTAAATAAAATTTCTAAATTTCACTTGCAGGCTTTTATTAATCCTCCCCTGGGGGGGAAATGTATTTCCATCCCACTTAGCTCTTATCTTTTCTGAAAGTATCGAACATCGAACATCTAGTATACATTTATTATGCAAAATAATTAGTGAATTAAACTGAATCATGTTTCTCATTTACATATGAGTCACTTATGCAAAATGTAGGCAATGGTACAGATGTGTGTGCTGTAATTAAATTATAATTTTCTATTATTTCAATTTAATGTGAAGGCTATTGACAATTGTTCCATGTGCCACAATTGGCACATGTGCCCTAGGTTGCTGAACCCTAATATATAATTAATTCATACTTTTAAAAATAGTTTTTTTTTAACATCTTGGAATTGTTTGACTTCTTTGTGGAAGCTTTTACCATGTATTTAGAATGTATTTCATTATTAAATTCTATGATGCAGCTGTAAATTTTGTAATGATGTTAAAATGCAGTGATCATGTGTATTATTTATTTGTAGTATTATATTGCTCTGGTCTATAAACTGCTTTACACAATGCACTTAATGCATAAATTGAAATTAATAAAGTAATCTAAATATTGCATTTATGTGATCTGGAATGTCTCTTAAGTGTAGCATTCTTAATTTAATAAATATTTTTATATTTTACCTATTTGTGATGAATGTAAGGAATGAAGACATTGCAAGACATAGTAAAAGCGCTGAAGAAATTAACTTATTACATTCTGCTTGTAAAGAAATGATAGGTTCACAGCATAGCCTATGATCAGACTTTGATGATAATAAATTTTATCTTTTATTATCATATTAGAAATCCAAAAACATTTTCATTTATCCAGGATTTTTACAATGCAGCATTATTTTAAGGCTTACAATTAATATTATTTAAAATTTAAACTCCTAAAGAAATGAAATGAACATAGTTATGAACATAATTATAGAATGCATAGATATATGCTAAGAAAATTAAAATTATTAAAACATTTATCGAGTTCAACACTTCCTTTCTTAAAAAAAAAAAAAAACGTATACTGCAATTCTGAATAATTCTTTTTTTTTTCATTTTTGAAAATTTGTTAATTCTTGCCTTCTGCTTTCATCCTGAAATTAGATATAGATAATAGTTGGAATCTGTTAGGCCATTATTTGTAATATCTTTAATAACTTTTTTTTTTTGCTTTGCCTTTTTTTATATTCTTTTAGATTTAGAATAGCCATACTTATTTAAGAGTGGCTGCTTAATGATAATGATATTAATTAAGTAAGACATCTAACTTTGTATGGAGAATAATATTGAAATATTTTTTGATTTTTAATTTTTTTGTATTGCTATTTATCATATATATATGTGCGTGTGTGTGTGTTTGTTAGATTTTTATTTTGTAGAATTTGTTTTCAGTAATGTAAAAGTTATTCTATAATTTTAATTTTTTAATAACTTTTTCTTTTTGTAACCTCTTTTCTTGTCAAGTGGAAACCATCAATTTTCACCATGTGTATCTGAGATTTTTGAAGAGCATCTTCTTAGTCTTCTGCTTATTAAAAATTAATTCTACCATGACAAGATAAATTTTATTTTCTTAGTAAGCCTGTACTAATAACTAATTGAATTAAAAGTTAATGGATGGAGGTGTGATGGCACTTTTCTTGATTTAATCATTTTTGGACAGTATGAAAATGATAAAGGTAGAACTACATAATAAAAAAAAGTCTTTGGCCAAGCTATGTGTCACATTTAATGGAATGAGTTTTTTTTTTTTAAATATATATGTTTGAAGGTGCAACAACAAACATTGATTTGATGTAAAGTGATGTTTACACATTATTTAGAATAGTATCTAATTTTGAAGACATCAGATCATGTGATTAAATTTAAAAAATGCATTCAAACTTTGTACTTTGAATGGTCTTGGAAAAAGAAAAGTTTTCTTTTTCACTTTAAATTTATATCATTTGAAATTTATATGAAAAATGTTTTACTGTATGTGTAAAATTAATTTTCGATTTTACCTTATTCATTATTATTGTTAGATTATGAAGGTGTCTGTGTGTGCATATATTTATGAATATATTAAAATAATTTCATTGCTTTACAAGATTTACATAATTGTATGATCATATTTTATAAATGTTTTACTTAGTTAATTGCACACACATACACACGTATTACACTTAAAGCAATTTTTGAATTAAATAATTTTGATTTTACAAATGTTATATAACAATAGTATTTGATTTTAAAAGACTAATAGAATACTGTTACTTCATTTACTGTATATCTATAGCCTAAAGTCGAAATCATCCCATGATTATTCTTTCAAATATGATGGTCAGTAGCCAGCCACTAGTTATCTAAATATTACTAGCTAAAGTGTAAAAAGTCCTAGATTAATCTCGATTGTTAAAAGGGCATTAATATAGGAATAATGGTGTGATCTTTACTATTGGAAAGAGATGTGTTATATTTTTAAGACTACAAAGCCTATGGTTATTTTTCTTTAGATTGATTCACGTTCACAACGACCCACAGTTAATTAATGATTTCAAAATAATTATTTTCTAGACTGGGGGGGGGGTGTTAAATATGTATTAAGTATGTAAAATTTGATTTTTTTTTTTTCAAATAAAAATTATAAAATCTTAGTATTAAAATGTTAAATCAGAAAATTTATGTATACGTACTAAGAAAGATTTATAGTATAACTATAAACAAAGTTTGATTACTGGAATAGATTAATATTTTTAACTTCTGATGATTTTAATTTCTTATTATTTCAATTTGTTCTACTTAAAACATTTTACAAATTTTTTGCATTTATTTATATAATTTATTATTAATATTATTTTAACTATTTACGGTAACATAAAATCTACGAGCAATTATGATTTTACTATTTTAGAAAATAATGATTATTTTGCTGATTGTAAATAATTCAAAATCTTTTTACTTGTAAACAATCATCTTTGAACAATTTTTATAAACTAAAAAGACTTATTTTAAAGTCTGAAAGCTTTCTTTTACCTATACCTTTATACATTTTTATTTAAGAAAGACGACAGTAAAAAAGTCATTCTCATTTCTTTATGTTATATCTATATACTTTACATGTTTCTGAAGTTTTCTACGAAAAATTGATGATATTAGACAAATGGTTATGTTGATTGTTTTGCTATTGCTTGTGTCTTCTTAATATAATTTATTGTAACATCTTAATGTTAGAGCTATATCAAAAACTTTTAATAAGCACTTTAAATCATTAACATGCAAACTTTATTCATACAAATAAAATCATAATCTAAGAAAGAAAAAGACATTTTTTTATCGATAAAATGGCAGTCCTGTTTATAATTTTTTTTTTAATATTTTATTATTTTCAAACAATTATTTTTATAATTTATTCAAGAGATTTCATATATACTAGAGCATTGATAACTATTTGCAAATGAAAATTTCTATTAATCTGTTTAAATGAGATGACTAAAGTTTATCATATACTAGTTATATTAATTATATGGATATATTTATGACACATTGAGATACTTTTTAATTATACTTCTTGACTACTAGTATTTTTAATACTTTCTGAGAATAATGCTGCTGTTTTCAACCCCCTCCCACATTTTCTTGCAATTATCTACAGTTCTGTTTTGCCAGTTTAGTATTAATTTAACAGCAGAAACTGGAACTAAAATTTATATTGATTTATTAGTTTAAAAAAATGTGAAGATATCACTGTTATGATCAATTAATGCAAAGGCACTGACATGATGTCAATTGATCAGATTTTTTGTTCTCAAACTTTGAGAATTTTTATAAGAGTATTTGCAAACAATTTTCTATAATATTTAGGAAAGAAAAATTGTGCATTTTCCATAGTTTATTTATATATTTATTATTATTTCTCACAAAGTATTTATAAAATATTTATTTTAAATCAAAAATAATCATGATTATAATTAAATTTTATTTGAAAAGTTTGTTTTTAGATGACAAGTGAAAACCTAATTGTGATAAAGCAGAAATTATAAATTTCTGGAAAAGAAAATTTCATAAATGTTAGGCAGAATTATTTTAAAATAATTTTATTAATTATAAGTGCAGTTTTAAATTTTAAAACTGAATATAAATGTTTATGATGCCTTAACAATAATTTGTTTTGATTTTAGAAATTGAGTTCAAATAAATAATTTGGTCTTTTTTTTTTTTAATTAGTAATAGTAGACAATCAGCCAATAAGAAAAATCTTATTTTTGTATATGAATTTCAGTTGTATTTATTTTCTATGTTTACCAAGTTAAAATATTATTTTGTAAAATGTTTTTTTTTTTTTTTTGGCAACTTATATTTGCTATAAATAAGGTAAAGATTATCAAAATAGGATATAGAATAAAGTTTTAACTATAACAGCATAATAAACGCTATCACTAAACTTTTTATAATAGAGTGAGAGGAGTTTGTTAGTGAATGGACTAAAGTTAATGATGTAATTCTAAATATTGAAAGATCATTTGAAGTTAATCTATCTCAAATAATTTTCATTCTTTATCAGAGTTACATTAGCAAATCATTTCTTTATAGTTATACCAGATTCATTTAATTTACTAAAGGCATTACCATAGTTTTGTAAATCTTTTTTATATAAATTTTTCTCTTGAAGAAGTGATTATTTAAAATATTTTATGGCAGCTATGTGGACACTACAAATGAAACTATCTATTCTCAATGAAATTATGGATGTCATTTTCAATTGGTAAAACATTATTTAGATTCAAAAAACTATATATTTAACACTTATCTGTTAAATTTTTTATTTAATCTTTTTCAATGTATTACTAAACAGTATTTCATTTTTAAGTTTAATTTTGCTCACATGCTTTACAAGAAGTGCTAAAATATATTCAACTTATTTCAGACATGAGTCTGGAAGTTGATTACTATCAAGTTCTTGTTGGTAAAATTGTTAAAATTTTAATATATGCAGTGTCATTTTATTCTTCAGATTCTGGCAGAACAATGTGTACAGTGATTTTTATTTGATTTTATATATATATAATGTATTGAAAATTTAGGTAAATTGTTTATTTTTTGTTGAAATGAAAAATAGTTTTGGTATGTTAAAAATGAAAATTTTAATTGTGTGCAATAATTCTAAAATATTTATTTTTATTTGGTTAATAAAACTATTTCATTAGAAGAATGTTACCAGAAATAGCTTAATGAATGAATATAAACTATTACTATAGTTACACTGATATCAATAAAGAAATTGTATAAATAGGACTGAAAAGTTTGAACTCATAACTTTTCTCTCTGATTTTTGCTTTAAATGGAAGCATGTATAAATTGTTTTACATGATTTTCTTTTTATTTCTTTTTAAAGTATATAATTGAATAAACAAAATAGAGGGATAGTAAACCACATTGTCTTCCCATCGACTAGGGCAACTTATTGCTAAAAAATTTTTTTATGGGAAAACAAATTTAATATAAAAAGAAAAATCACCAAAATTCTTTCATTATGTAAACCATCAGAATATTTTGATTTTTTAAAATGAATGTTATGTATATTTTAAAAGTGGAATACAAAC
Organism: Epiperipatus broadwayi; assembly: GCA_028023455.1. Lineage (NCBI taxonomy): Eukaryota > Metazoa > Onychophora > Udeonychophora > Euonychophora > Peripatidae > Epiperipatus > Epiperipatus broadwayi. The sequence goes on from JAQFVV010000032.1 coordinate 5,912,338, forward strand.
AGCAGAAAGTGTACATAGTCATATTTACTTGCTTATGCGATTTTATTACAATTGATCAAATTATTCTGAGATATGAATCAGTTTGTCCTAAGTAAAAACTAGCATTTATTTTTTGTCCTAAGTGCTTTTGTTTATTCATATTATTTTTAAATAATATTTGCTAATGAAAGGATGTTTCTTTATTTAATTATAAACATAAATTAATGCTTATGTGTGCAACATCATAAGAACCAAATAATTATTATTTAAAAGAATAATATATATATATATCGGAATTGACAAAATGTACTTTGAATGTAAAAATTCTAGTGAAAACATTTTATCATCTTTGGAATAAACATATACTATTGGTTTTGTAGTTTGAAATATAGACATCGGAATTGTGATGCCATATTTGAAAAAACATTATTTAAAGATTTTTATTCAGGTCGTTTATTTATATTGGTCATTATATATATATATGTGTGTGTGTGTGTTTATCTTCATTTAAAATGTAAATTTATTTATTGACAAATAATATATAGTTAAATTAATTAGTAATCTATTCACATACCAAAATATAAGAGCTATGTTTTCATAAGTTTAAATTTATATCTTGTGGTATATTAATTGTTATTTCAACATTTAAAAATATTCATCTTTTTTAATTTAGTGATTATAAGTTAACTTCAAATATATCATATATTTTGGAAGTTTATAAAGATTTTATCACAATAGATATTCACTTTATTTTGTTCTTAAATACATATTTATAAATATAGATTCATCTTTATTTTGTTTTTAAATTCATATTTATAAATATAGATTCAGCTTCATATATATAGAAAGTATACAGAAAGATGTATATATTAAACTCTTATATTTTGGAAATTACGAGCATTCTGCAACACCTTTGTGATACATAGATATATATGTTTCTTATCTGTTATTAGGTAATTAAAGATTAATAGGCAATTACATATGTAAATATGAAATTAAGGTTAATTGATGATTTATTGTACTTTTAATTAGATCATACATGTACATATTGATTGTTTACAATTATTTGTCACATATATATTATATATAATTGATATTTATTTATTAATAAATTTTTAAAATTTAATTTAACCTAAATAAATTTGTCTGGTTGTGCAAATGAATTTATTGCTTAATAACATTGGAGTGAGAACAAATAAACTAATTATATTGTAAAATTTATTTGAAAGAATTATATCACATAATCCAGAAATCAAATTCCAGTTAGTAAATAACTATGGTTATTTTATTATTTTTATTGAATTTTATAGTTGTTATCTATCTAGATATAAACTTTATATGATAATCATAATCAAATATTTGTGTTTTATCTAAATTATTATTGATTAGATAAATATTGTATTGAGTTTATAGTTGATTATTAAGATCTTAATCTTATTCAATTATATAGCTGACAGTAGAATATTTTGTTCTATTATAATTCAGAATGATTTGCTTTAATTATATTGAAATTTAGTCTATGTGGATTGTAAATTCAATTTACATATTCATGATTAATATTCATATTTGATTATAATAAAAGCTAATAATTTTTTTTATATGTTTTGATTGCTATATTATACAGTTTTAATAATTTAGTTACAGGAAATTTAAACAAAATTGTTATGACTAATTAATTGTACTTAAGTAAATATTCAATAGAAATCTATTGTTTCTTTTATATACTGGTGTGATTGGATATTATAGATTCAAGATTATGTAATAGGTTCATTGATATTATATCATTATTAACTATTTCATCTTATTATAAATAGATTAATTAGAAAGAGTAAAGCCTATATAAAAATATAGCATGGCTGAGTTAGTATAATTTATTATTTATCATTTTATTGTTATAATTTATTATTTAAAGTGTGATTAGTAAGAGTAAATTAATATGAATGTAAAATGGTTGCATTAGTGTTATTTATTAAAATAGAATTTAAAATTAGTTATTGGGTTGTATATTTATTTAGATATTATGAATATTGTAGACGTGTAGGACATAATAAAGCTGTTATCTTAATCATTCATGGATTATGTTATTTAGATATGAACATTGTTATATTTTAATATAAGTTTACATTATTATAAGCAATGTTTGATTAGTTAGGTATATTAGAATTTGGTTCTTGAATTATTTATCATTATTTTATTTTATTTTATTATAAATGAATATATTTTAAGCATATATCATTGTTTTAAGACAATAATATTTAATTTAATTGCTTTACTTTAATCTATTTTAAGTCAGGTTTATATCTAAGGTATCTGAAATTGTAATTTCATTTGTTTTCTATTTATTTTAAATGCTGTTTGAATTCACAATGCTATAAGAAAAATATTGTTTTGTTTTAGTATAATTAACCTTCTGATATGTGATTAGGTAAAGGATTGTCTTAAGTACTGCATAATTATTTATTGATTGGTATTTATCTAGTTTAGTATATTATATTTATTCTTTTATAAATAATATTATTATTTGTGGGTATTATAGATACAGTATTATTTTTATTTGATATATATATTATTCAGTTATAAATGATGTCCAACTTCAGCGATCATTTTCATTCTATGATTGAGCTATATTTTATTCTAATTTTATTAGAGTTATTATTTCATTGCACATTTTTGATCTGTTATAAATGCTATGTAAATATTTGTGGCTATAATAGAAGTTAGCATACACATATTCATTCTACTATAAATGACATCTTAATTTGCAGGATATGATTAAACGGGATCACTCATGGTTTTATCATATCTGATTTGTCACAAATGACTTCTAAATTCATCATGCATTAAAAGAATATATCATCATTTTTGTACTGCTACAAATGACATTCTAACTTTAAGGGCAATAATAAGGATTATTTCTTCATCATCTCATTTTTTCATGCTAGTTATAAAATACTGCATAAACCTGTAGGGCAACTTTTTATTCTGTTACAATATATATCTTTACACTTGAGAAACCTGTTTGTAGCAGTGAAACAGTTGGTAGTGTTTTAGAATTTATTTTCTTGACTTGTCTGGTTGAGTTGCGGTCTTGGGGATAATTTTGATTATGTATATACATTCTGCCTTTATTCTTAAAAGGAGATTGCCTTAACAACAGTTTGAAATTGTTGATTGTTATTGATACTGGGATTATTTAAGTGTTGACTGGCTTTTAATGACACACATACACACACCTATATATATATATATAGTACCAAAATATGTATATATATGCAAAATTAGTTTAACACATATATATACATGTAAATTTTACCCTATAAAATCACTGTTAAAACATGACATTGAGGGATATTTTAAAGCTGTACTTCTATGTCCTATTTAGCTTAGTATCTTATAGAATGTTTTTGCTTATTTAGTTTATTATTATTATTATTATTATTATTATTATTATTATTATTATTATTATTATTATTATTATTATTATTATTATTATTATTATTATTATTATTATTATTATTATTATTATTATTATTATTATTACTACTACTACTACTACTACTACTACTACTACTACTACTACTACTACTACTACTACTACTACTACTACTACTACTACTACTACTACTGCTACTGCTGCTGCTGCTGCTGCTGCTGCTGCCTTTCATATGTAGGTTATGTTGAAGCTAGCCGCCTCCAGGATCAATTTTTTATTACAAACTGAAATGGTTTCAAGTATTGTTGATTATTTTATTGACTGTTTATTTTCAGTCTGCATTTGGGAAAAATATTTACAGAGAATGGAATAAATACAATAAAACTGTATCTATGTATTAAATCTGCTAAGATGGAAGTCAATGGCACAAACAAATGTCTAAATAAAGACAGATGGTCTAAAAAGGAAATTATTTTTTTCTGTGAATATTACATAATATTCCGATCAGGAGAATGTTGTTACTCATAATGTTTTAATGCTAATTTTATGATTTAAACTATGCTGTGTTGTCATGAAAGAATGTTGGGATGACTAATCAATCATCCTGTGAAAGTAAGATTTAAACATGATTTACTGCCCAGTTTTAATTTCTCCTGAGTAAATTTTTTGAATAACTTTTTTATGCAATGAAATGATTAAAATTTAAGAACTGTATACTACCAAGAACAAGTGGAGTCCATTACTTTCAAAAGATGGTCATAGATTTTAATAATTCTACTACCAAATACAGTGCAATCCACTACCTTCAAATGGTATTTATAGATTGGAAGAAATTAGTGCATGGAGAGTGTTATCCTGAGAAAAACAAAATCGTATAAAAATGACAATTTGCACAGTGCCAAAATATGAACATTTTCATGTAAATCATAGCTATGCTTTTATTTGCATTTTGCAGGACAAAAAACTTCAGTCTGCCTCAGTGATTGTACAAAACAAGCTTTTGCTTTTCTTTTTTATTGGAATAAATGTATATTGCTTAAGGTTTAATTGTTACAACATCATTTCTACCAAAAAAGAACAAAGAAACAATGTAACGGTCAAGTTGTATATTCACGTAGCAGAATCAAGAGTCCAGGCAAAGAGACCAAAACTGACCAGTACGAGATGGCGAGAACTCTAGATTGACCATACTTCAACTCACTCATCCATGCTCCAAGACTCAATACCCTACAGATGACACACTTGACAGTACATTCACATAACCTTTCTTCATGGCTGGCATAATTCAGGGAGAAACATGATAGTCAATGTTAAAGTGCACTTATTAAATTGACTAAATATATTATATAATTGATTAATTGGGATTTTATTATTAATGTGTAGATTTTTAAATACATATTTTATGAATAACTAGGATTGAATTCGATTAAATGAATAATGAGACACTACCCATTCATTTGTGATTAGTGAATAAAGAATAAAATATATATAATATTTGTGTATTAACAGCACACAGGCAGTATAACAAATACAAAATGTTTAAATCACTTTCCTCTTACACATCAGTTATGGAGACATTTACATAATTAATTAATAAAGCATTACATGAAATAAGGGTTAACTTGCTCTCATCTTACAGATCAATTACAGAGGCATATATAAATAATCACTATGTTATGTCTATAAGGTTATGCCAATTCCTATCTTTAGAAAGTAATTATATAAATCTTGATTAACAAGTTATTATACATCAGATTATTACAGACATATTTATACCTAAAAGATGAGCATATAAATCAGCTCAAATAACCTAGATTGAACTTGGTTTTCAAGAATTAGTTTCAGACTAATGCTGGATATTTATTACGAGGGGGTAAAGTTGGCTGCTTCAGATTTGCCAACGTGCTATGTCACAGGCAAATAATAATAATAAAAGTTGCTCTGCGGATGGATTGATGAATCAAGCATTCTTGCGACAAATGCCAGTACCCTGGGACCAAACGTCATGCTGCTTGAAAAAAAGGGAACATCTAGTTCAAAATGATGGGGTGATTTATATGCGAGCCTGGTCTTAAACTCAGGGTTTGCTAATACACTATCCTATAAAGAAAGATATGCTGGCTTAACTTGTGGCTCTATCTTAATATGAGAAATAGACAGCGAAATGTGAAATATTTGGATAAATAATCTTATCCACCAAGGAATATAAATATTAATATTTAATATTATATGTACTTGGACAATAGCTTAATTAGCTTAATCAACAGGAATCAACTCTTACCAAAGGGCAAAATTATATAATCTTTACTTTAAGCTGTTCAATCCATTTGCTTAAAGAGGGAAAAGTATATTTAAATGGACTTACTACATGAAATAACAAGCAAAATATACTTTTAAACATCCTTAAGGCTAGTCTAATATTGCAAAATAAATTTGAGGTTGAGGATTGCATGATTAAAAGCAAGCCACATTATAAATTTAAATCAATAAATAATAATAATGAGCACAGCATGTGGGAAAGACAATGCTAAAGAAATAATTATATGAAGATATTTAAAATATTATCTTTTTTAAAATGTATTAAAATTAAGTGCTCGCTGTTTTAAAGCATTGGCATATAATAAACATTCAAAAGACTAAAATAATCAAAAGAGAAAAGATAGGCACAACAGCAGTGATATATAATTTAAATTAGGAAAAACATTAAATTTGTTTCTTAATAGAAAAGAATTACAAAGTCAGCAGGTCATTTATAGATTTTACAGATTAACTAAATGAAATATAATTTGAAATATTATTTTAAATATTATGGAAGGTTTAACATTAGATACATTTATTTACTTTTAGCTAGCTTGACATTTAAAGTTTTAAGAGTTAAATCAGAATTACACAGAACTCTTCGTTTTGGAAATTAATTTACCAATGATTATTTCACATGGAATTGTATGCAGACAAAGAATCAAATTCTGATTCTTGCCTATGCCTTTGTACTCATGCTGTGGAGTCAGTAGTTGTGCCACATCTTGCATCACATTATTTTCAAGTCTATAGCTTGCAAATGAGCTATATGCAAATAAATTATATCTCTGTGGGACAATAAATATAAGAAGATAGCATCACTGGTGTGCATAAAGAATATAAACTTCACTGATGTATATAAAAAAATATAAAACGAAAAGATGAAACTCATTTTATTAATATTACAGATAGTGGCATACAATTTCTAGTTTTAGATAGACAAAAAGCCAATTGCTATGATGACAGATGCATATCTCTCTTCTGGAAATGATTTGTTTGTATGTTTTATTAGGATGAATCTTTTTCTTATAGACATCTTTGAGATTTGGTCACTTTTGGGGTACAAGATAAAAATGAAGAATTCATAGGTGATTTGTTTTGGAGATTCTGAAGCTATGGATTCTTTCAGGTAAGAAGTATTATATATGGTTTGAAAGATAATTTTGTGATGAATATGAAGAAATTATCAATGAAGATGTAATTTAAATTTAGTTAATGATAAATTAGAAATTATGAACAAACAATAAAGTAATAATTATGTTGGATGCTGAAATATCTTTTTTCCCATTATTTTTTAATGGTAATTACTATTTGTCTTAGCCTTATTGTTTTCCTTTGTTTTTTTTTTAATTTTATCAATGTAAAGCTTTTTGTTCTAAGATTATTAAAACTGAAGTTATTGTAAAAATTGTGTCTCAAGCCAGTTTTTCAAAAAATCAATATGATGCCAAGAGTAATAAGTTAGTTCAAACAAAATTGTGATTGCATTATTTTAAAAAAAAAATAGATTTTAAAATATTTTTTAACTGTTAATTTGATTCTTGGATTTTTTTTTAATCCAAGCAGTTAAAAAATATGGAGTTTAAACAAATTAAGATGATAGTGTTCTATATTATATATCTTATTTTTTAGAATGCCATTCTTTTTTTTTTCAAAAATGAATTTTTTAAAACAACTCATGATATATGTAAATCAATGCAGTTGTCTCTGGTTGCTTGCATGTATGGATAAACAGCAGCATACATCTACCAATTCTTTGGCAAGCTGATAGGTAAGTATCTTCATCAGGGAAGTATAGTCCAGGCAATTGTCACTACTGGGAAAGTACAATCAGGTATATTGGCATTCCATGAACTTACTTTTATCTAGGGCTTGTCAAGCTGTCTTGATTTGATAGATTTCAGGCAAGCAACTGTCCTCAGCACAAATCTGTGGCTATGAATTTGAACATAAAGATGTGGGTCATTTTCCTCCATTTGAATTCAAACTCCACCATTAAACTGTAGACTGCTGCTGGATCTTTTGCCTTGACTTCAGCTACATCTCATCAGAGCTTTGTATAAATCTGCAAGCCATATCTCTCACCAGCTAAAACCAACTACTGCTTACTTCAACAAGCTGCAACAAAATATAACCAATTTTGCATCTGATCAACTCTTACAAAAACTATTATCCAAACCGAACTGATATTTTTTATGTCTTTTTATAATCTTGGTTCGGTCAGGTGATAAAATATAGTGATTGTTTTCAATATATCTTATCCTTTTGACAACAAGTTTGAAGTTTTATCGAGGTGTAATTTACATGTTTTTACTTAGATAAACATTTACCTATTAATTAAAAGATTTCACAAATACATAATAGAAATTTTTACAATTATTAGAACATGTAAATTTCAAAATCAGAATAATAATAATAATTTATTTAGATCTTTTTAAACTGATCAATTTATGATAAAATTCTCTTTTAAATTGATTTAGCTCTTTATAGTCATTATTTTTATTCCAGGAAATGTAGAAAATATCTACAAAAATGTGTCTATGGTTATTTCTACTTTTCCTTTACTTTATATTACTTGTTCACATACATTATATTATTGTATGCCATATAACAGACTTGTTATAGTATATAGTTTAAAAGATAAAATTAATCATAGGCTTAGACTGTTAGAAGTATGACATCCCACCACACTGATAATAAAGGCAGCTTCATATTGCAACCATATATATATATATATATATATATATATATATATATATATATATATATATATATATATATATACAGTATATCATTCTCATCTGATTAAGTTTAGTTAAATTTTGGATTCTTACTCTCCAGATAAAATTAGCTACATAATAATTTACCAATCATTATTTGAATAGGTAGCTAAGTGGGCTATGGGATATCTAATTAAAAAAAGAAAGCCTATTTGTGATCTGAAATATTTTCAATTCGGCCATTTTGGATTCAAATTAATCATTATCCCAAAATATTTATAAAACATGCCCACATCTTAGAAGAAATAGTATTACTTGTATATTTCATAGATTATTTATTTTAAATTTTATGACATAGTAAAAAAACAACAAAGCAACTTATTACTACATATAGGATGAGTTTACCTCACTATACCATGACTGTTCCACTTTTGTTTAATGTTTATATTATCAGTATTCATAAATATTAATAACTTACATTTTATATGTTGATAATATCAACTGATAACAAAACAGAAACAAGCTTTGCTTTAATAATTTTTTTAACTATAATAGGATTATTTCTATTATTCACAAGTGCAATGTTCATTCTCAGTCGTTAGCATCTATATCATTGTTTATTATATAAAGATGAATTTATATTAATATATGGTAATTTTACTCCTCCAAAATTTACAATCTTCATAGTAAGAAAACCTAGATATCAGTCTGTGTCCACTGAGATTGTTTTTAATTTATAAACTCAGATTATTTAAAAACTAAACATTACTTAAATTTTTTTATAAAAATAAAAACATCATGATTGATTACATGTTGTAACAGTCATATTTGTACATTCACGCAAAAAAAATTGAGAGTTTAGTAAATTATACCAGGGCTGATCTAGATGAGGGTTTGAGACCTCACATCTGACCGCACCTCAGCTCCTTCACCAACACTCCCTGACTTACTACCCTATGAATGACGTATATGAAGTCACACTTGTAATCTCTTAATTTCCGTGCCGACGGTAGCAAAGGGTGAAGTGAGAGACTCGAGAATAATTAACTAAACGGTTGACAGCTTAACTAAACACACACACAACTTATGGTTGGTTATATAATGCATATATTAATAATTATGGGAAGTGATTCAATATAAACAAAGTGAATAAGACCACAGATGTTAATATGTTTTAAATTATTTAATCTTATTCAAAACACAAAGAACAACAATTAAATGTACTGGGTATTCCACTCACAGGTGGGATGGTGAATATATGAACTACAAGTTCTGCAATATATTGTACTTAGTCATAATCATTTTATTACAAGTGTTTATAAATTAATAATTATTTCTACATCTATAATGATGCCTAAATTATGCTCTGCCATTCCTACTAGGTTTGCTAAGAGTTAAATCTTAAGAGAGTATCAACTTTATATACCGTGTATCTAATTTTATTATTGCATGATGAGTGGTCAATGTGCTCTTTATGTAGATATTATTATATTAACTAGATCTGGGGTTCAGATCAATGCTGAACAATTAATATAACAGCAGGTGAATTGGCGCTTTGTAGCATAACTTTCGAGACTACGGCGCTACACAAATTACATCAGAGATGTGGCTTGAATGTGCCTTTACTCATGAGATTCAGTAAAAATTACTCAGTTCTCAGGTACTGGACGCTTGCTATATGTGAACATTTAGTTTGGATGATCGAACAGTCTTAATATATGATGCTGGATACCAGTGTTCCACTTCTGAAAGAAGTAGTGGGAATGAACCTTAAAACCATTAGCCTAGTCAAGAGAGAGCTGTCCAAACTAGGGATAATAAAATGGCCCTTAAAACCGGATCCTGTCTTAATAAGTATATAATAGCAAGGCATAATGCACTGAAGTGCTTTATAAAAGCCCATTCACAATGCTTTCTAAATATTAATTATTAAAGTTAGTAAAGCGTGAAATCTATAGTTTCATTCTGCAAATCTACCCTATGCCAGTTAAGTGAATTAGCATACTTAAACTGTGCTAAAGAGGCCTTTATTAAAATGATCTATTTTACCAATTAATCTACATAGTCTATGAAAATAAACTAAGGAGGGCTAAAGCATATTTGGGATTTATACTTGGCTAATTACTGACAATATGCTTTAAAATGTCGCTCTCGCATATTCAACTAAACAGACTTTTAATAGCAAACCTGGATGAAATATTAAGCTAAAACATAGCAGCTTTAATATATATATATATATATATATATATATATATATATATATATATATATATATATATATATGAGTAAGTTTCAGACCGGAGATTTAGAAATATGCCAAAAACAGCATGAGTTAATTTACTTGAGAACAAAAGCTTCTCTTTATAATAATTAGTAATCTTCGCTCTGAAGGCATAGCACAAATTAATAAATGTATTGTGATAATATATATAGGCATAAGTATAGACGAGAATAGAGAAAATGATAAGACAGCATTATCTTTTTACAAGATGAATTTAAAAGATTTAAGAGAAATTGAGATTAGGCAAGATTTACATTTTAGCTTTTAAAGTATTTTAAAATTATACAAATCGACATACACTTATCTAACACAGTTTAATTAATTTATAAGATTTAAGTTTAAGAGTTTGTGCACATTACTTATATGTTACAGCTAGCTTTAGGAAAGATTTAGGATTGCTATAGCATTAGGTGAGCTTGGTTGAGAATTTATTACCAGTGGTTCAACTATGAAGGCTTGCAGCTTGACAGGATTACACATGCACACATGGACTGGTTCATCAGCTGTTCTTGCTATGGGCTATTCTTTCAAGTAGGCTGGGGTTTAGGTCCTCCATCTCCATAAACAGTTCTAGCTGCTGAGGAGGCAGCAATGATAATCTTTAGCCACTGGTCTCCATAACAAAACTCTGCACACTGCCGAGATATAAGTTAACACGCGAGTAAAGCAAAATGGATGCTGTTCATTTCAAACTGGGGGTTTTATATTTCTTTAACCCCCTCTCACAAGCCATTAATATCTTTATTGTTAAACTTTAAAACTTAAGAAGTCACTAATTTTATCAACTTCAAACGAACTGGCTGGATTTATTTCAGGCTTGCTAATTATTCTAACTTTTATTTTATAAGATTCATAAAGTTCGGCTGGATTTATTGCAGGCAGACACTGTCAAAGCTTGTTAATTGTTCTAACTTTTATTTTATAAGATTTATAAAGTTCAGCTGGTTTTATTGCCGGCTTAATTGTTCTAACTTTTATTTTATAAGATTTATAAAGCTCGTTTCTCAGCTTAGTGTGAAGTAATTGAGGTAGCCATAAACCTTGAATTTCTTTTTTTTAAAGAGTGAATTTCTTTTTTTCAAAGAGATTCAAGCCACCAACATTTAGCAAACATCTAAGAAAATTACCTCTGAATTTAATTACTATATGCAAATACTAGCAATTTAGTAAATTGAATAACTTCAAAGACAGTTTGGAAATAATTTAGAAAACTTGTAATGTTTAGCAAACCGATTACATTACAGTTCCCTTCGCTTCTATACATAGGTATGTTTTCATATATATACAATGTCCACAGCTTAAACCAAATTTAAAAACTTAAAATCATAAAACAAATCTTTATATGAAATTGTAAAGGCATATACATTATACATAATAATATTGATCAGATGTGCGAAGATACAATTTCTCGCAAATAAAACATTTATCTAATATTACAAAATGCGTATACAACCATTTAAAATAGTAGATATGTGCATATACCATTACACACATATACTCATAAATATACACTTCTATATATATTAAATTACCTAATATAGTGTTATATATGTGTGCCTCTAGAGTTTGAATTGAGAAAATGAAGGCTACTATGTTATATGGTAGGTGAAACTGTATGATGACTAAATCATACTGTTTCAATGTTAATGCTGTGAAACTTAATAAAGTTCATAATGTTGCTCTAAAACTGAGATGCTAGAATAAATTTATATTAAGAAGGTTGCTACTAATACCAAACTATCACCAATCACAATCAATGTGTTATTGCTTGGTTGTAGTAATCTTTAACCTAATTATTCAGTGGGATATCTAGGGGAGGGGGAATATATATATATATATATATATATGTGTGTGTGTGTGTGTGTTAATTGATTCAAGAGTTCAAAAGTCACTAAGCCAGAAAATATACCTTTTCTATAATTAAATTTTAGAATGTCAATTGTGAATATATTAACAAAAATTTAAATATTATAAGCTCTAAAATTTACAACAATTATAAATTTTTTGGTCCATTCTGGATAATCAACTGATAAAATCCGTTTTTCTTTAAAAATAATATTCAACACAACTTTTAAACAATTAATTATATAATTTCAACATTATTAGATTAAAATCTTTGCATTTTTCGTTTAAGCATTTATTTTTTATAATAAGCAAAGAAAATCTTCAGAATTGAATGAAATGTTTATCACAATTTCTTTGGTTTAGATGAGAATTAATAATTTGTCTGTCATTCATTTGCCTGAGTCTAATAGATACAATTGCATTCATAACAATTTTGGTTACATTTCCAGGTGAATATTAATGGTTTCTTGGTATAATGATTACTGTATCCATCTCCATGTCTATGATGTGGTTGTGAGTCAGGTCTGGGTGAATCTTGAAAATTTTTCTGGTCACAAACAGATTTAATTTTTTTTTCACAGCTAATCTAATTAACCACCCAGTATTGAACAGTACATGAGTATCTATTATGAACTAGGGAATAAAAATCCCAGATGAATTTAGGTTTTTTAGATATGCAGTCAATGCACTAACATATAGATGTGGTCTTCATCATTGATGGGAGAGATTTCACAAACTTTGGACACTGAGTAGAGTACCTCCATCTTTTTTTTTTTCAAATAATATTTGTGGCATTTGTCTTGGGAACATCAGTTAATTTCTGGGATTGTGTTAAAGAATAGTGATTTACCATTTTTCTTTAGAAAAACAATCAGCCCTATAGGTGACTGAAATAATGTTATTAAATTTATACATTAATCAAAATATGCAAATGGAACTCTTTCATCGATTAAATATAGTTTATGTAAATCATTACTTGTGCTAATTGAGAATTTTTCTAAGTTAATCTGATTCTTCATTTTTTAATAAGTATTCTAACAATCTTGCAGTTTATCAAGCCATTTTATTTTATAAATAATGTCTCATTATGTCTTTCTAATCTATATTACAAACAGAAAAGCAAATTTAAAATGTCATAAAATAAGAGCAAATGATTCTTCTATTCTTATCTCAAAAAGGATTCTGTTATTAAAAAAAAAGAAAAATGAAAAGAAAAAGTCAGGCCTAAACACTTATGAAATGCCAATATTTTGGGAGAAATGGCAAGCTGTAATCACATTGATCCAAACCTGCTTTTATGAAATTTACATTCAACAGCAATTTGTCTCGTAAAGAATTAATTCTAGATAGCAAAAGTTAAATAAATGACATAAGCATATATAAAACAAGCAAAATGGTCTTGAATATCTTACAGCAAAGAAAATATAGGTCCAAATCCACCCCCCACCCCCAGTTTTATACTAGATGAAAAAAATTTACATATAGATTTTCCAATTTGTGATAATGATTTAAAGTTTTTCTTCTTTGCTTTAGCTTTTACTTAAAAGTAGGAAATGGCTATTTATTTGCTAAACTATAATTGCCACTACTTAGGTTGGCGTTGATAGACAGCCTGAAAGACAAACTCTAAGCTTGTGTGGAACCTGAAAAAAAGTGTCCACCTTTTACTTAGCCTGTATTTGAGTCCCAAACTAGGGGCATGATAAATGAAGACATAAACTGCTACGAAAATATGTAACCATGCTTATGAAATATATATCTGTCAATAAATTGCATTTTCAAATGTGCTGATATGGCTAATGTATTTAACTAAAGCTAATTTAAGTTTATATTTTCCAAAACTAGTTGACCTTTGCTATTGTTTACAATCTTTCTGCGGATGAACTGCATTGCTTTTAAATTGGATTATAATTAGAAAACTATGAGCAAATTATCAAAATATTAAAATTCCAACAGTGGTTATTATATTTAGTTTTTATTTTATATACACATATATTTTATATACGTATTTTATATGCATATTTCAGTTTTGTGCTCATGAAAATACCCAATTGTATATAACACACATACAAAAAAAATCTTTTTATATATGGAAGTATAATCTCTAAATTAGTTAATACTGGAAAATGATAAAAATGTTGCAATTTCAGCATTTGTTTTCATATTCTATTATTAATTTATATATACACCTACGATGCATATAAAGTCACTATAGGAGTTCAAATACCTTTTGGGTTTTATTCAGTTAACCTTTACTTTATTCAACGTAGTGTCGATCCAGGAATCCTTTAGTGACCACCAAATTTACTACTGGGCTAATCCATAGAGCATAATATGTTTATAGTATTTAATCGTATGCTCTTAGTAATGTACAAGTGCATATATTATAATAAAAAATGTTTTTCATATTTTTACACTTATGATTATAAAAAATTAAATACTGTCTTATTAAAGTTTGTCGTGAATACTGAGTATAATATTTATAAACGTGCTATTTTTTTTTTAGTATTTTTTGTTTTTACAATTACTTTAAAAAATAATGTAAATATTGTTCAGTGCAGGGTTGAACTTTAAATTTACTTTTTTTTTTTTATGTTCCACATGAAGAAGAATAGTTTTCTTCAATCCTAGCACATATGATATAAGAGCTTTGCTTTGCATGGCAGAGCATGGTAGCTTCTCAAATAGACAAAACTCCCGATTTTCATCTCTCTTTCAGTAAGGTCAACCACCATCAAATTTCAGTGAAGAGGAAAAAAAAAGTTAATTTGAATAAATTGAAACTTTGATTGACTGGATTAAATTAATTCCTCTATTATTACTGATGAAAGAAAAATTTTTAGACGTGCCCAAGTAAATAATCCTTCACTTCTTAAGCTTTAAGAAAGAAATTAGAATTCTTACTTGATTGTAATTAAAAGTGAAAGAACATTAAATCATTCTTAGATTTCCTTTCACTAGTATGTGTATATTTCAAAATCTACTATTCTGTATTTTATTTTTTATTTAAAAACGAAACAAACATAGATGTATTGTAAATTTGAGCCGTAACGTTATAAAAATAGAATTGCTTTTTTTTTTTTTTTGGAAAAATGTTATAGTTTATGAAAACTTTTTGTTACTGAAAAAAAAAATAAGGAAACGAAAAATCTAATGTAATTTATTTACTATCATTTTCATAATCTAATATATATATATTAAAAAAAAGTTATTTTCATTAAATATTTAATATCAAATAAAACATTTAAATGTTTTTTTTTTAAGTATGTAATCTAAATAAATATATATGTAAACATTACGAAATTAAAGTTTATATATATGTACATAAACATTTTGATTCAATTTTTTAAAAAGAAAATTATATAATTATATTATTCATATACTCTACCATGTGTATAAGAAAATGGGAAAATATTATTATATGGTATAGCTTAACATAGTTTTGCAAAAATAAATTACTTAGATATGGCTTTTTGGAGTATAATATTTAAAATTTTAAGGGTCATTATTGTAATATAAATTAATATACTCTTCAGATAATTAGTTGTAGTAAAAAGAATATGCTTGTATTTTAGAAATGCTAACAAATCTCACTCTGTCTATACAGTATATATATATATTTAAAGATTTCCCTAATGCAGATAATACTAATAATTAAAAAAAAATATTTTTTTTAGGTTCTTAGCAGCCTTAGAGTTTTTTTTTTTTTTTTAGATAGCAAGTCATAGGCAACCCAGATCATCATTTACTTCTAGTTGGTAAATAGATATCTAGCGATTCTTAATCTAGAATGTAAAACATGATTTAATTTTTTACAAAAATCCTAAATTCTATGAAAAACTGTTTGACAAACCTTCGCCAATGGGTTATTAATGACTGGGAGAAAATAATCAAAATTACTTCTATATGTTATCTTGAAAAAAATTATAAATAGGTAGAATACTTTTTATATCATCACCAAGAATCAGTACCAAATTGATGTCACTTAATAATAGGGATGTGATGAAAATTGATTTACTATTTATCATTGATATTATCTATATCTTCAATGTTAAACAACTGGTATTAGAAATATTTTAATTTTAACGATTGGTGCAGTTTTATAGATGGTATTAAGCGAAGATCAGAAATGTATTGCTAATTGCTGTTATGAAATAAAATAAATTAAAAGCAAAGAGTGACAAGTGGGTGATCTATTTGAAATTTTGCAATTTTACGTAAAAAAAAATATATAGTTTTTTTTAAATAAATGTATAAAAGCGAATACAGAGAAATAACAAAATATAAAATGAGTTGATTTAATTAAGCAATTTGTATGAGAAAAGTCGAGTCACGGGAATGGAGTAGTCATTGAATTTAGAAATAATAAGTTATTAGTTAAAAAAGTGAATTTATTGAAAAAATGGAAACAATGGGTAAATGATTGCAAGTTTTTATCAATATTAATTATAAATAAACATTAGATAATGATGAAATAAGTTGTGTATAAGTTTTTAACTTCAATAAATAAATAAAAAGTATTTATTTTTTTAAAATTTGTTATTTTTAAAACCTTTTTTTTTTTTTTTTTGTACATCTTTTTATATAAATAGTAAATTTGCGATT
The DNA here is from genome assembly GCA_028023455.1 of Epiperipatus broadwayi. Taxonomy (NCBI): domain Eukaryota; kingdom Metazoa; phylum Onychophora; class Udeonychophora; order Euonychophora; family Peripatidae; genus Epiperipatus; species Epiperipatus broadwayi. The sequence goes on from JAQFVV010000032.1 coordinate 5,929,499, forward strand.
GATTGATTTGTATTTTGTTCATGTTAATTTCTATGGGAACTTTTAGTTAAAGTATCTATTATCTTCATATTGATTTCATGCAAGTCTTAGCAATTTTCAAAGTCTGATAACATTTTTAAATTTTAACTTTATTGATTTTTGAAAGTTAGTTATTTCTAGTTTTTCCTTAGAAATATAGCTTCAATCTTATTAATGATGATTACTTCACTGTTTGAATCTCTAATAATCACTAGTATTAAATTATATATTTTCTCTTAGGCAAATTCAATCCCACCTTTATTTTGTTGATTTCTTTTATGTCAATTTTTTATAATTTTTTCTACAAACAAATAATATTTTTCACAAGTTTATGTTCTCTCATTTCTGTCTTCATATATAATTTTCTTTAATGATGGTTTCATTTGCTCTGTATAGTTTAGTAGAGTAATAAGGTATTAGACTTCTGAATTTAAGGTACTGCAGATCCCATCCATCTCTGTCACTTTTCGATACTCAAACTTTATATTAATTTCTGAATAATGAAACCATTCATTTATTTATTTTAATGGTTTTATTTTTTAAATATTTTTCAATCATTGCATTAAAATCTGAGATATTTTACAATTTTAGTTCAAAAACATTCCATATCCATTAATTTTTGAACATTAACTCTGTCTTTGGTTCAAGCACGTTGCATCATAATTACAAGCAACTTAATTTTTTATTCCTCTTAAGTTGTTGTTTAATAAGTTAGAGTTTTTTTTTTTTTTAAAAAAAGAAACTTCTTTTATTTTTTTAAAAATTTGAATATATTATTTATCTTTTCAACATGTGTGTGATCAGGTGGGTCAGCAATATGAGATGGCTCTGAGAGTTGAGGGTCGTGTGAAAGTCTGATTTCGAATCCTTATATATTTAACATTTTGTATAATTGATGAATATTTTTATTATCTTCATATATTTTTAAAGTAATAATCTGATACTTTTATTATAAAAATGCCATTTTGAATTGTGGGTATCTATTGAATTCATATAGGACTATTGATTTATTATTTATATCTTCAGCAGCAATTATTTTCCAATTGAATCCCCCTCCCCCAAAATGAGATAATAATAACACTCTTTGTTTCAATAATTACATAAGATCGTAATGTGAAGGGTTTTCTAAATAGTCTGTGGAAAACATGCTTAGTGCATTATAAAACTTTGAACTTCAATTATATCTTTTCATAATACTCGAATATAACGAGTTTGTAAGAATTACATTATTTGATGAAAAGAGAAGGAAACATTTAAAATTAAGTAAAGAAATGAAAAGAAACTTGGTATAAAAACACATTAGAAAAAAGAAAACAGTCTTATGACAAAATTTATGTGAAATTTAAAAGAAAAATTAAAAGGATGTATATTTTAATTTTAAAGATGAATAAAAATGTGTGTGTATACATATAATAATGTAATGCAAGACTTTCTAAAATTAAAATATATTAAAAGAATTTTTAATATAAATTGAGAGGGGGAAAAAGCATGTTAAAAAAATATATAAATATTTTACACTATGAAAAATGAAATTATTAAACAGAATAACATTTACATATAAAAAAGGTAAATCAATTGTTACATTGAAAGAAGAAATATTAAGGAAAATATATTTTAAAAAATATATATTATACAAGAAAATAGAATTGAGACATATTAAATAAATTAATGAAGTAAAAATTGGTCAGGCATTATAATAAATATTTTAAGAATAGAAATGGTATTATTAGCAATAACGAACTTCAGATTGATGATTATATCAATGAAGGTAAGCATTTTGATACTAAGATGAGGATAGATATTTGAAGAAAAAGAAATAAAATCAAGATGTGAAGAAAAATAAATAAAATTATTAAATAGAAATATAAAACTTTTCCTAAAATTTAAAGAAAAATTAGAAATTGAAACTGCACATTTAATGATTATTAACAATTATTTAAAAGTAAAACATAAAAAAATAGATAAGAATTCAGAACTAATAGATATATTAATGTTAAACAAATTAAAGTATAATGTGAATTTATTAATTGAAAGGAAATTAATAATGAAAAGGAGCAAATGAAATGAAGATATGAAAGTATTTAAAACAAGTAATTGTGAAAAGAAGCAATTGTACTGAAGATATGAACGTATTTAAAACAATAATAAATATATTAATCTAATATATCTGACAAGACATAAAACTTTAACTATAGTTATTATTGATAAGAAAGAATATGATAAAAAAATGAATTAATTATTACAAAAATGTTTTTTTGAAGATTTATTTAAATGAAAGTGATAAAAGAAACAAAGTAATAAATAGAAGAAAAGGGAACTAAATAAAATGACTATGATTAATTTGAAAAGAATATATAAACAGCATGGGCAACCAAAAGCACAAAGAAAACATACCAGTTTAGTTGTAAGTAAATAAATATGTATTTTGAAAAAGTATCAAAATAAATATATACTAATCGCTTATATAAAAGGGAACTAAATAAAATGACTATAAATAATTTGAAAAGAAAGAATTATATAGACAGCAATTATATATGGACAAACAAAAGCACAATGAAAACATAATAGTTTAGTTGTAAATAAGTAAATACTTTATTTTGAAAAAGTATTATAATAGATATATGCTTCCATTTTTAAAATATAAAAAAAAAGTATGATTATTCAGCACTACGATTCTGGCAATGTTTTGCCAAAAGCTGGCTCAGTGCAATTATTTATTTTATGTTTATTAATTTATATCTTTTCATTTGAACCCCAAGTCAATGAGTGCTTTAGAATTAATAATTTCATGAAAAGAGATCATACTTTGAGATTTAAACTAGAGAAGATAATGGAGTCTAATAATAAAAAATGAAAATAAAATTATAAGATTTAGTAATAAATAAAATTGTATATAGAGAAAACAGGCAATTTGAGTGGTTTCAAAATATATATTAATGATAAAAAGGTGAAAAAAAAAATCTACAGGGTATTATATTTTTTTTTATAAATGTATAGTTTTAAATAATAATGATTACTGTAAATAAATAAAGGGAATAAGTATGGGTAATAGTTTAAATGACTGTTTTATGTTTGTGTATATATCTATCTATCTATCTATCTGCCTGCCTGCACTGCCATTCCGCCTGCCTGCATGTCTGTCTGTAGATAGATAGATAGTGGAACCACAATATCTGATATTTTATTTTAATCCATCTCATATACATTTTTTATCACATTTTAATAGTTCCCATTTTGTTGATAAACTTTCATTACAATAAATATTGTTTATTGAAGTGCAAATGTACAGTACTTTTCAACACAAGCATACTAAAATTGTAGTATAAACAAAATTTTTTAAAAATAATAATATCAATAAAATATTACATGACTTCAGATTATTCCATGTTGTTCCAACAGCACACTTTTTTTCTTTCACTACAGCTATGCCAGTTGCTGTAATTCTTTGTACTTGACAATTGCAAATGATAGTGCTTAATAAATTCCTATTGAGGGCTGTTCTATTCAATATCCCCAGACTGTTTTTAAGCTTATGGCTTATTCACCAGAGAGTAGCTTTGCTTCTTGGGTCAGTATTTGGATTTTTAGGATCTAATATACTTTTCCTCTGACAGCCAACATTTCCTCTGTTTCACTATCAAGCTATCAGTCCGATTTGAAAACATATGAATGCTTTCAATCTAAATTAACTTGACTGTATAGTCATCCAGTTTGTCTATTAGTTTTTAAGATCTAAGCTTATTTATGTTCATGTGTAAGTTTAGAAGAGTATTGAAATCAGTATACTTATCAACTTACTGCTCAATAGGTAAGAGGATTCCTTTTATCTATATTGCTTGATTCAGATTTTGTGATTGTATATTGAAATATTCTAGCATTGGTTTGTATTCATTTACTATTTTTCCTTTCAATAAGCATTATGCATTCATTGATTCATCCTTTATATAATTCTGTATGTACAAAGTAAAGAGAAGAAAAAAAAATCTTGTATTGAGATAGCAAAAATAAATTAAAAAATTAGAATTAAACATCATTTAAATGATAAAATTTCGGTGTACATACGCATACAAAAGAATTTGTATACTATAAATATAATATGAAAAAGAAAATATACAAAATTATCATTGAAAATGTATTAAGGAAATATAAGATATCAACAAAAATTTGCTTTAATTTAAATAACACATTAGAGAGAGAGAAAGAGAGAGGGAGTGGAAGGGAGGAGGAGGGAGAAAGTGTAATAAGTTTTAAAAGTAAAGAAAAGAAATAAACAGAATAATCATTGTTTATTATGTGTTTTTAAAATTCAAATTTTTGAAATTATACTTTAAACGTATTCATTTTATAAATGTAATAAGTTTATGTTATATATATATAGTGTGAATAGTTAATGTTTGTATGACGTTATATATCAAAAATGTGTAAGATCTTTATTTTATATATCCTTTTTATTCCTGCATAAATACTATATCTTGGATTGAGGAGGAAAGTATTCATTTATTTAACACTCTCAAAAGGCGCGTGCTCAATTAGCTTGAAAGGTTGATATTTGAATATAATATAATTGTAAACACGGCGCTAGATAAAATAATTGCTTATTTACTCATAATTAAGTTTCAGTAGGAATGACGTTTAGTAAATTCTAAGTAATTTCACCGACATCATTCAGTCAAAAAACATCCTAAATAGTAATTTAAAGTGAGAATTCTACTCAAGCTCTCCTCAACAGTTCTTCAGATTTGCTCATATAAAAGAATTTGAGTCATAGGAATAAGAGGATCCTTTTTATTCCTGCATAAATACTATATCTTGGATTGAAGAGGAAAGTATTAATTTATTTAACACTCTCAAAAGGCGCGTGCTCAATTAGCTTGAAAGGCTGATATTTGAATGTAATATATACATTTAAGAAAATCTTGATAATAAGCCATATGTAATATCTGAAACACTGGGCAACATATTATGATAATGAGTTTGATTCAAATAAACGAAATTGTGTTATTTAAAAAAAGATAAATATTTGTGTAATTATTAACTATTTATTAATACAGTGAAGCCACAAACTATTTAATATTTTGTTCTAAGGCCCACTCACAAACATATATAGCATATAATGACTCCGGTTTTGTTGATAAATATTGATTAAAATAAGATAAATATTGTTTATTGAACTGCAAGTGTACAATACTTTTTAACAAGGAAATATATATCATAACAATAACTGGTTTTCTCACACTTTTTATAAAGTATTGTCTACAATGTACATGGATTTAAACATTGGGTATTGGTATTAGGAAGGACTATTTTTGGACTGAATTTCTTAACTCTGATTGTCACACTAAGTATCCAGCTATATTTCCTGACCATTATTCCAATAAAGCAGAATCAAATAAAGAGAGAAAGTCATCCCATGTCATTATAGATATTATTTATATATGTAATATATCTGTCATACTTCAGATAAAGGCATCTATTCTATAAATGAGAAACATCTAGTGTTCAAATCTTTTTTAGCTTCTTTTATGTTAAACCTCTCTATTAACCTACAACTGGTCCAGGCAAGCAAGCACTGCTTCATAGGGTAGCCACTTTAGTTGATACAGCAAATATGAACCATAGCTTATTTTAATCAACATAGTAATGAAACTACTAAGAAACTAACAATTATCTCTGAACTGCAATTATATAGACTGATGCAAGAACTTGATGATAAACGGCTGTTTACTTTTAATAATTATACCTGATTATTTACAGATATTTATATACTACCAAAATTTGACACATAGTATGGTGATGGTGATAGTGATGATGATGATAATAATAAGATAACTCCACAGTTGTTCATCTATCAACAACCTAAGAAGTTCCAGTTTTGTTAGTTTAAAAGTCATTTAAAGTTTTCATTTGACAAGATAAAAATTCTTGACTCTTATTACAAAATTTTCTTTTCAATGACTTGTTTAAATTTGGCATTCAAAATTTACAAAATAAGTAATTTGTCTAATGATATTTTGATGTGACAACTGAGCTGTCACATGATCAGGTGGCTGGTGCCAATTTCACTGAGTTCCAAAGTTCAAAGATAATAAAAACAGATGTTAATGATGCTAAAAATAATATTCAGCAGATCAATAGCAAAAGTAATAATAATCCAGTAGTTATAAATAACAGAAGTAAATATTTCAACCACTTCTAATTTTAAAACAGGCAACCAATCTCCATACAGTAGTGCCACTCAGTGCCAACTAAAGTAATCAATGGATTCCAGAAGGCTTGTGCATAAAATCCCTATCTAGTACCTACTCATCCAATATCCCCAGACTAGTTTCTGGCTTGTGGCGATTGACAGTGAAGAGCTTTGAATCTGAGAGCACTGCACCTAGATCTTAGGATCTAATGCAACCCTCCAGCAGCCATATTTTATCTCAACTTAACTACAAAACTATGAGAATAAAATTGGAAAAACACAATATTTTCAATCTAAGCTCAATAGCTTATATAGTCATATGGGTCTGAACCCAGTTCTGTACCCATACATTTTGGTGACTTTGGCTCTTTAACAACCATAGCCACCACTATCATATTAGACTAATGTGCTAGCATAAGAAATAGTGATCATGTGATGTTTAGTGGTTTAATACTTCTAATTTTACTAACACTGTGTTTCAAAGTTCAAAGATAATACAAACATATGCTAATGTTACCAAAATTAATCTCTCAACAGAACAATAGGGAAAGTAATAATAATCCAATAGATGTTAATAACAAAATCAACATTATTTCAACTATTCTCAAGTTAGCACCAAATATAGAAAAAACACCCCAGTGACATAAGAAAACTGGACCTCAATATCCAAGAAGCACAATTTTCCCTTACAGTTTGAAACATGGATGCTCTTATGATAATCAATGATTCCAAGAGAATTATTTAAAACTTTAAAAAAAAATTTTTCTACTAAGTTTATAACTCTTTCTGCTATGGACATCAACATTTTCTAAGCAATTATTTGATACAATATTCTTGCATGACCTGTTGGATACCATTGTATGTATTACTGACCATCCAAATCTCAAGTATTTGATAATAAAGTTTTTTCAGAGCTTATCAGAGATAGACCCATTTCAAGTACAAATAAAAACACCAAACTTTACCTCAATTATGGTGGATTCAAATCACTACAATCTACTTGGGATACCCCTTTCAAGATTTTCAAGTGTATGATGCAACAGTTTTGCAAAGTTACAGTTTTTTTTTACCCCATATATCTAAAGGATACTTTTATACCAATCCTAATAACAGATATGATTTTGAATTACAACTGCACCATGAGACATTGATCCAAACATAATTCCGACACAAATCATTGATCAAGAAGCTACCCCATGTCTATATATCAGAGGATTGAAATCCCAGTGTTACTCCTGTTACTAGGGGAGTCATTCATTGGTGCAATGTTTTAATCTCCAAACTTCACTTTCAGAAAAATCAGCTGATCACCCAAATCCTCAAGTCAACAAAGAACAGTCAACAGCAAATCTTTGATTGATTACATCCATGAATAGTTAAGATTTATCCATGCCCATACTAACTATCCTATACACTCATCTACCACCTATTGATTTGTCACTCCATGAGACCGACAATGATAATGATAATTGTGCCAACTAAATTGATATACAAACAATTTTTGGCTCAGATATTATTGTTCTCAACACTTCTCCCAATGGAACAACCAAAGCCAGCACTGTCTCAAATAATATTAATATTACCGCAGAAGCTCTTATTTATAATCATACACATGGCAATGCCCATACTATTAATATCATGGAGACAATTTTTCTATATTTACAATTTATTTCAGCTATCTCTTTTCCCCAACACTTCTAATGAAACAAAAAGAAAACCTTGATGTTCTCCCCCAAAAATATTGGTAACTTAAAAACCAAAAACGCATGTGATTGAGCTGATGATGCTAGACATGGACTCTGTAGAAACCAATCATACTCGCATGCAAACTGAGTATTCCTTAGCTGACTCCTTAGATCAATCTATCCCTAACATTCATAAACAACAATGAATACACTCAGCAGCTTGGATGGCAACATTGTTAGCTATTGATCAATCACCATTATAAATTCATAATTGTATAATCAGAGATTTCTGAAAACATTAAGAGTTTCCACCCACCCTGACTGATGAGTAGATTTAATTACCCTAAAACCCCTAATAAATTAAACTAAAAATTATTATACTTAATGTTCGAGGTATCAACTCAGTGTCTAAATGTTTTAAATTAAAAAATGGATAAGCAATATACAACCTATCTTGCTTGGATTGCTTGAGATGAAAATACACAATAGATTCCATATTGATCCTGCTGCTTACCTCAATTGACATGGTTTCTGGGCCTGCTCCAAGGATACATTTTCATCATTAGTTGATACTGGTATTGTTATTACTCCCAGCTGCCTATTCTCATCATTCAAGATTATTTACATAGACTTGAATCTCTTAATTACCACATTTCACAGCCACATTATAACACTAAATATTATATTTTTGTATATCCCTTCTAGTCCTATAGTTATTTCAACCATTATTCTGTCAGTTAGTTCCTTGCTTGCCTTTTCACCTCATCCAACTGTATTTTAATCTAATAGCTTCATATAATTGCCTTTCTACTCATGAACGGCCAAAGTTTTTTGCCTTCCATCTTGATGATGTCATGGTCCATAATAACTCACCAATTCTGCATCATTTAATTCAACTTGACCTTGATTCTACTCTTTTCTCTGATAACTCTGGATGATCTCTCACCCTGAATCTCGATGAACTACACATGATAACCATTCCTTTGCATATAACCATTCAAGTTCTTCTACTTTAATACACCACAGAGTTCTTATTCTCTGAAATATATATTATGTTGATGAAATTGGAACAAATAAAACTCGATCCAGTCTTAAAGCTACTTCACTTTTATACTTATAATATCATTCAATATCCAACATCTTACATGCAGCTCACATTCGCCTTTCCAACTTCTAGCATTGGTCAGTTGAGTTGCATATGTGAATTACACTAATGAATCCTGCACATCATACTCACCAATAGTTAAACACACTTTATCAGTCTTATCAAAAAATTGCCAACAAACTTAAAGAATATATTGCCATTAAGAAAAGAAAGATATGTCTTAATAATCAACACACATGGCCCCAAGGATATATTTGCTGTATCCTCAGCCATCCATTCACCCTAAAAGTTGTTCTGGCACTCAAAGTTGATGTTAATATGTGTGCAGGCTAAAACATGATTAATCCTATAAACCAATATTTGCTGACAAGCTTGCCACCTTAAATAACCCCATGTTCCAATGGAATCCCTGCTTTTATTTTTGCCCATCTTAGGCATTTTACTGCATTATAACTCTGTGACTTGGCAAATTATCTACCCCAAAGAATATATGACATCAAAGTTCTTTATCCAATCTCAGTTGTACTATTTACCAAAAAGAACGGGCTTAACCTCTGTTTTTACCAACCTTTTTCCAATTTTCATGGGGCAACTGGAATTAAGATATTGGAAAAAGTTGTAGGATCATCTAGATTCTAGAGCCACACATACTTCCTTGTAATTTTCATTATGCAGTTTGCAACAGAAGGCTCTTATGTCATACGAGCTGTTCTGATATTTAAAGTTGTCTTGAACTTGGTTCAAGACAAAAAATGCTCTGATTGCAGTTCAGCTAGATATAGAGTCTGCATTTGACTGTCTATTTCCATTCTGATTGTTATGTAGCTAATACTACCATTCCAACTACTCTGCTTTACTTAATTACCAACTCACTGCAGAGCAAAGAGATACATATATATCACTCAATGGGAAACATTCACCATTATTCACCCCTACACAATCTATCTATCAAGACTCACCTCTTAGTGCACTGCTCTTCATTTTCTACATAAATCCCCTAATAAAGCATATACAACAGACATTTTCAAGCATCCAAATTATACATACTCACCAATACATTCCATGCATAGCATACATGGATGATGTCACTGCTTTTCTGACATCTCTTATGCAGTCATTTAAATAATAAGAATGAAAAGAACAAAAACTAAGTATTGTATTTTTATTTTTAAAATAAATCAAATAGCTAAATATCTAGACTTTCGTCATGGGTTTTTTTTTTTTTTTAAAAAAAAAAACCTTTCTCTTTTAGAAACTTAATAATATGTTTTTTTATCATGGCGAATAGAATCTGTTTAATTAGTTTTTTGTTTTAAATCAGTGATATTTTTTAGTATGTGCATTTAAAATAAATTGATGAAATTTTATTAATATACATATATATTGTGATACCCCATTACTTAAATAATATTATAATAACCCATCTTTAATTTTTTTATTATTATTAAGAACAGAGTAGCATTGCCAAAAGTTACCAAAATGGTGATTATATCTTAAGACCTGATAAAACAAGTTGCTAAGTTATAAAAAACTCAGACAAATTTAAAATCAAGTAAAAACATTCATTAAAGAATTTAGATTATCAATTCCACATTACACAGAGATATATTTTATGGTTAAATATCTTGTAATAAAATAAATAAATTATTTGTAACACAGCGATAATTTTAGTGAATCGTATTTGATTTAAAATATACGTAGACAAGCTTTTACCTCCACAAAACATATTTAAATGTGTGTATATGTATTTCATCATGTGCATAACTGTGATACAAAAACTAAAGTAAGAATTTATTTAAGAAAATAACAAATAAGTACATAAAATAAGAGAATTGTTAAGTTAGAAATTTTAATCTTGTTGATTTTATTAAAATTAGTAATAATTTATCATTCACTGTAAAATTAAATATAAGTAAGCATATATTTGTTATGATAATAATTTTATTTGAAATAATTCTTTTATATAAATTGTATAATAAAGAGAGTTGTTATTCGGCTGACCTAGTAAAATTTTTGCATATTAAGTGCAATTGAGTAAAAAAGGAGTTTGAATTCATATCACTTTTCCATTATGTGCCCAGCCATATATAAACAAGTATGATGAAGTGCAGTGCTTCTTTTTCTTTTGTTCTTTTGCTTAAAAGAGCAAAACTTAATTTTGTCATTTAATTTCTTATGTTATTTTAAAGCCATAATGAGGACATCATTGAATATTCACCTTTCAAGGGTGGATACAGATGTCTTGATCATCATCAATTTCATTGAAATGATTTGCCATTTTAAATTGTTATTCAATATCTGGAGTTGATAAAAATTTAAAAGAAAATTTTACCAATCTAAATTTTTTTATTATAAAACTATGGATTTATTTAAATTTATAAGTGAGGACTTCAATGTTTTAAAATTACAGAATGATTAATATGCTATGCTTCATTGGGCTTTATTTTATTGTATTTATCATTTTCCTGAAAAATCATTATTCAAACTTATCTGCAAAATTGTTGATGTAATATAATAGCTGTGTTTTCTGATTTTTGGAAATGAAACCAGAAAACTATGGGAAATATAAAAATGATGTGATCTTTTTAACTTCTTTAATTTTAGATTAAAAAGGAACTGCAATCGCTTAAGGAATCATCTACTTAATTACCCTCTTAATGGATTATTTTAAGAAAATTTGTTGTAAACAACATTGTCAATATTTTAACAAAAACGCCTACCATGATTGCATTTGTAAGACTAATAATATGGTTTTTCCTTCATCTCAACTAAGAAACAAATTCTTTAAAATGGATAACAAAATGTTTTGATGTTGTAACGGTCAGAAAACGTGTGACTCGTAAACATAGTGCAGAATTCGACCACCATACAGAACAGCAGCACCATCGAGTAGTGAAGCCACCCGTGGTACTGAGTTCGAACATAGTTTATCGATTCCACAATACAATCCACGAAACAACGCATCTGATGCGACATTAGTAAATATTTCCTTAGGCACGGTGGTCAGGGAGATGCAAGAGATTCATGATTTTATTCTCGAGTTAGCCAATAACCAAACTAATATTAATTAAACATTCATATTTACATAATCGAGGAAATATTATATAGAATGGGTATCGAATAAATGAAACGTAACTGTAGACGTATAGTTTAAAATTATTTATTAATACATTTTAATAACACAATCTAATAATATTTTATGGACTAACAGCTTCAGTAGCGGGATTTGCGACATGATTATATTTTAAAGAATACATTTATTTATTTAGACATTATTTTATATTGAGGATTTCAGTAGCGGTATTTCCGATACTGTAATGTTTACAAAAGGGATACATTTATTTGAAGGCGTAATCTAGCTACCTAAAATTCTCGAGTGAGTATTTCTAATGCATGCCTGGAGGGATTTATACCTTTGCAATGCAAGAGTCTAAAGTATGGGTTATAAGAGTAATGGCAGACATATATTTATTTAATTAAAATATTTATTTATAACTAAGGGCAAACATTTATTTGAGAGTGAATTATAAAGATAATGCAGAGGCGGAGTGATATGTTTAGAATAATAAAACTAAGTAAAGGAACATGTGGTACGCTTTAGAAAGGCAATATGGAATGGCAGTATATCGAAACTGCAATGCCGCGAATGGGTTTATAAGAATGTCGGACTGGTCTCTGCCACGGCCCGATGAAGTAAGGTGTCACATAAGCATAACCAGGGACAAGCGGTACATGGCGCAATTTGCCGGCTGGCTGCATGACATTGTCAAATCCTACGGGAGCACCCATTATGCCCGCTTGTGTAGGACGACTGGGGTTAATTTCAACCCTGAAGAATCCGGAAATTTCACGGCGGAATGGGTCATCGCATCTCTAAAACGTAACACATGTATACTGTATAAACGGTTATGATGAGATTTAAATAGATTTCTGACTTGGCCCTACATTACCAACATTTACTCAAGAACTCTGGCGACTCTCAAAGAAATGTGATTTTCTAGAATTATTCATTAAATTTAATAAATACAAAATATATATAAACTGGGAGTTATTACAACTAATATGCCAGCCATTTGCGAAGTAGTAGACCCTGCATTACAATAAATGATGCACTGAATGCATGTCGATTTATAAGAAAGTGAAGTTATTATGGAAAGTAAATATTAATGAAAATTTGACACGCATTCTTTGTTTCAAGCGATCATAGATTTACTTTGAAAATTGAGACAATTATGAGCATGCAATAATTAAATAATAACTATAGATAAACATGTTGATTATAGAAATACGCACCCACGAAAGATCGAGTGAGGTATGCTAGATTATTAGAGAAATTTACACATTAAATTAATTATTCAGTTTTAGTTATACATATGGTAGTTTTACATTTTATAATTTAGATAAGTAGTATGAAGAAAAGCTATAGCATATTATTAGAGTACTCTAGAGTTTGAACACAGACAGGTACCTGTTTTATAAGAAGTTTTCTGATTCCATTAGTTTAGCAGCAAAAAGTTCACGAGTGGCAATTTTTTCTTGTATTTAGATATTCATTTAATTTCATGGCAGCAGCAGCTTTCTCATTCATTTCAGGCAGCAGATCTTCATGGTGAATTTATGACGGGCAGTGGAAAGTTCGCATCCGATAGGCCATCTCCCGATGGAGAATAATCTAGGTGCTTTACTCGGTCATACCTTGGCAGGAACAAATTGCTTTATTATTTTTGGAGACTCTCAGTGATCGAGAGCAAAGCTAAAGTTTAAGTGCCTGTCTCCAGCAAGTCTAAGATGGCCTCTTTTTTTATCTTGATCTTTCACATTTTTGTTAAGATATTTTTAGGTTCTATTTAATCTGCCCTGAGGATAATCAATGCATTTTGTTGATTTTTAATTAAAGAAAGCTGCCATTCTATTGTTTACATTTTACATTTACTAATTAATTTTGGGGAATTTTTCTTTAATTAATCTATTATCTATCACTGACCGATGCTTTTAAATTTCAAAAACAAAAAGGGAACATAAGATTATTTTAATTTTTAATTAAATATTACATCAGATATTTTTTTAGAATTATTATTAAATGAAATTTAAACAAAGCAATAAATACGAACTTTATAATCCAAAATAAATGATTAAAATTATACAAAATTATATAACTAAAAGAAATCTAAATTATATTATTTTATCCCTATTTATTGCGTTTAATTTGAGATCGAAATGTGTGCGTGTTTATGCTGAATTCTACATATATTTATACATTTTTAATATTGTTACACACACAACTCGATATCAAAAGTTTAAATTTGGGTGGGATAGACCGGTCAGTGAGAGACGACAGAAAAAGGTGAAACTTAAGATTCGAATATGAATCTTACTGTTTCAATGTCTACTATAATGCAAATTTCAAAAATTTAAATTTAATTATCAAGTTCATCTGAAAGAATTTGTTAACATGAAATCTGTGGGAAAGAGTAAAAATATGCATATTGACAATGATTAAAACATTTGTATGGTTTATATATATATATATTCTACCCTTCTCAAACGTATCAGGCCCCTAAAGTTGGGCCGCCACAATCTAACCCTTGTCCTCGCGTGCAGCTCCACTACACCTCAGGCCAATCACATTGAGGGCCACAATCTAACCCTTGTAAACGAATCAGGCCAATCTAACCGCCCCGTTCCCGCATCTCCACTTCCCCCACATAAATACAATATAGTGAAAATCACCTGACCGGGTTCTAGCTCTAATAATTAATGAAATATTCAATTAAATGCTTTACTAGCTCAAGTTTCTTAAAATTAACTTAGGTTCTGTTTTAAACTAAATCAAATAAATATTCAGGAATTCATGAGACTAGAAGTGGAAATACGGGTGACAAGGTAGATTACATTGAGACAATATCCCACCGGATACCACCTCAATGGCATAAGAACACTATCCCCCCTTATACTACTATTACATATAATAACTACATAGTATTCTTATGACTTCCGCAACTTCTAATCACTAAGACTCATTTAACAATTAAAGTATTAATCTTTTATCTCTAATAACAATAATAGTAATCATCTAGCTCAAATGAAATAATCTCAGGTTCTTAAATTTATTTGTATGTTAATAACATATGGTAGCAAAATATGATAAGGGATTTTATGTCATAATCTACTACTCTGAAATTAGATTAATAATAAAACAATAATAATCACAATCTTTATTGCCTAATCCAACTAGTACAGCTTTTCTTTTATCGCAAATTTATAACCGTAATAAATTAGTTAATAATCTAATATCCCCTTTTTTATCTTTAAGTAATAAAATAAATTAATAAGTGGCAGTGTTTAGATAATCTGATAAATAAAGCAAGTGGCAACTAATAGCATATAATTTAGCAAAATCTTATGATAATGGATTGATGACCAGTAATGAAATGCAATTTATAATTATTTAATTACAAGAACATCAATAAATAATTAAGATTAAACATACTTCTCTATTTATCTTTTGTGCAACAATCATATACTTAGTTTAATTGTTGTGAACATACTCTGTGAATTCATGCAATGATGTAGAGAAACAAAACTCAGACACAAGTTTTAATAAACAAATCTTAAAATTTTATTAACATCAATAAAATAAATAAATAAAACAAACAAATCTATTTACATCTATTTACAAAGAATATCCTCATTTTTCTTTACACTATAATAACTGAATTATACACATTTATATTTCTTTTATCGTTAATTAAACTTATTATGCCTTTTAAAAGTTATTTATTTATTTCTCATTGGGTTTATCATATCACTTATTTTAACTATTTTATGGGTAACACCATTCTTTACCTTTTAATATTAAAGTTACTGTATTATAAATTATCTATGTGGATAAACATCATTCATAACATCATAATTTTACAATCAATATGGTTTTAAAAGAAAATTACATTTTCTTGTAACTTTATATAAGTCACTCCGCATATTATTCAAATATTATTATTACTTTTAACGTTTGTTCTCCAATGCTCGCAAACTATAATACGTTTATTCCATAAGCCATACTCATGTATAATACTATAACACGGGTTTAATTATCACCTGTTACAGTTTCACATATACTATAATTATCTAATGTTACTGTATTTTTTAAATATGCAATACTTATATTTTTTAAAATATAATTAACAATAAGAAAACGTGAAATTATATTTAATATTTTTGTATATTTCTATTTGGATATACTTTTATAAAATTATAGTTCATTTCTTAAAAAAAAGAATTAAAATAATTCTCTAACTCCTTCCCTTCTTAGGATATCTGCATCTTTCTTTCAATAATCATAATCTACTCTTCGTTAATACTTAACTATTCTTATTCCAAATAATAGCATGACATACATTCTAAAATATCTATTGTTTCCCTTTTAATAGACTTATCATATAACGATGTAGTTGCAAGAAATACAGATAAAGATAGCGAAAGATGTATAGGATATCGGGAAGATAGATAGATAACTTATCCGCAATATACTTCAAAAATGTATGGAACAGTGTGAATAGGTCTGACATTCATTGTCTAATAACCTTGGCGATAAGCATGATGTGGCAGCTATTTACTCAGCTTTACCAAACATCTAGTATGACTCACAAGAAATATATAAAATACCACTGTCCAAGACAACATGTGTACCAGTCGTAGGGCTTTGTTAACTACGCTGATTAACATCTAAAACTACTTATTATTTCATTCCCTGTAGCATCCTAGTTTTTAATACATCCTCTTGGTTTCCGAATCACCACGTACTACCAAGTCACTACCCAAACTATCTCTCGAGATTTTTACTGTATCCAACATCGATAAAATACTAACTGCTTTTTAAAAAACAATAAACAAAATTCGCTAATATAAAACATTTCCCTATTCCATAAGAACAATTTGTCTTGCTTTATTACACTGTAGGTTCAGCATCTACGTTTTGTTAAAATAACATTTAAATATCCCAATCGGAAAATTAACAGAAAATATCACATAACCATCGGTTATATTGAACTATATTAATAACACATAAAATGATGATCGTATGCATATTTAAAAAAAATCTAATCACATCTCAAAGTGTTGTTTTCAAAAATGCGTTTTACAACAATAATAACAATAAAACTTTTGCGCTACATTCATTCGATTCTCAGCTGATCTAAATAAATAAAACATACATTATATATCATTAATAATTATAAATGTTACCAAAAACAATCTTTATCTTCCTATCAGAGTTCGTAGTAGGCTTCTTTCTTTTCGAGCATCGCAAATATACAAATTTCCACATACATACAATTTTATTTTAAAATTCAAAATCAAAACATTATTTCATATAATGTTATATTACGAATTAATGTATTTTGTTTTCCCTATCGCTATCTAAAACTTAATGTTTAACTTAGATTAGTAAAGAAAATAATTCAAACCATAATCACATATTTTTCTGACGGTAAATCTTGGTTAGTCCCATAATATTTATTATTTCTTCTTTTGTCCGAATGTTCTCCTTTATGCTTATTAAAGTTTTAAATAAATTAGTTCATTTAATAAACTGTTTAGATGATCTTTAGTTTTAGTGTTTAATTCAAAATTATTAGAAAACATTTTATTTAGTTATCCCACGAAGCTTTTTAATGTTCTGGCGAATATTACCTCGGCGCGTTGATGCATCTTTATTTCTAGTTAAACTACAATTATTTAATAATTACGGTACCAATTGCGTTTTCCATGGATCCAATTTTTTATATTTCTCTTCTGTAAAATATAAACTTCATTTTCATTCATTATTATTTTATAGACACTACTTCCAATCTTTAATTATTTTCTAGAGTATTTTCTCCAGTCACTTAAACAAAGCAATTCAAACTATTTCAATATTAAAATTCCTTTTGTCCATTTATTCTTATACGAATAATACTAATTTTTATTTTCCATTATCTTCATTAACTTTGCGCACAATGTCCTTTCATTGATTTTATACGCACGAAAACAGCTTTCATAGTGATACGCTATATAAACTATATCAACGAATAACATTAACATATTGGGAACATTATAAAATTTACAACTTGGTTTTAAGAATCTATCCATTTCCTATTGAAAACTCCGATTATATTTCGATAGAATCCACTGGCAGGTTACTGTAAAGTTAGTGAAACATTACTATGAAAAACTTTTTTAAAATTTTATTTTAAGATTCTTTTCGGATGATTTTTAAATTGTCAGTTGGTTTCTTTCAAAGATATTATTAAAATTATAATAAAATTGACTAATAAATTGAAGAAAGAAAAAAAATTTAGAGAGCTTAAAATTTTACCTCTGCTCTGGAATCAACACATTTTCGTTCTTCCCGTTTATACAATTAGTTGGCGCGATTTTTTGTTGTCTGCCAAGATCTATTTTTTTATTGGTCAATTCCTACTTGGATTGATAAACAATTTCTAAAGTTTTAAAATTATGACGTAATAGACTTAAATATTAACTCATTATTATTTTTAAATCAATTATTATCTATTATAATTTAATTACCTTTAAAATAATTTTGAAACAATAATTAATAAAAATGTATCCTACTTATTTTTATTATGATGTGTGACAATTCCATCCAATTCTATAATATACTATTTTAATATTTTAATTATTAGTATTAATTTAAACCAGTACTTAGACATAGAATATTTCAGACAGTCACATGGTCATTTCCGGTGTTTTAGTCTGATTTTATCTGTCTGAATAAATTTGTTACTTATATTATATAAAATAATTATATAAAATTTTGAAAAACAATTTAGAAAAATATAGAATTAGATACAATTCTCACCATCACAATATTTATTATTAAATATATCATATTAAAAAAATTTACTGCTTAATATAATCTATAATTTTAAATACTATATAATATTAATTTTAAATTTTTTTAGTAATTGACCATTTATAACCATCACTGACCTATAGAAAAGGGCACAATATATATATATATTGTAGCATATAAAAAAGGGCACAATATATATATATATTGTAGCATATAAAAATTTTGCTTTTATGCATTTAGGATTAATTAATATTCTCATCCACTGTAAGAAGAGCAGGAAATGTCTTATTTATTCAAACTAGTGTGACAGTGAATATATGATACTAAAGATAGATTGTTCCTTTAATATCAGCTTTTAGATAATAATATTTTGAGTTGTCCTATTTGATATGAGATTCTCTTGTTTTATATACCTCATATTTTATTAATGCATTTTTATATCTTAGTGTGTACACTATAGAAAAGAATAAATCATATTCTGTTTATACATTTAAGGAATACTTATTATAATAATGCTAATTTTAACCCTTTTCTTTGTACAATGCTTGCACTCTGACAATTTTTTTTCCACTTATGTTAAGTTTTCAACTCTACTTTAATATTAAACCATTATTATTTATCAGAATATAATAAATTTGATCTCATTTGATAGATATTTTTGTTTAGAAATTAAATAAATTTTAGAAAATGACATTTGATTTTTGGAGTTATTTAAAAAAAATTAGATTTTAAGCAAAACAAAGCACTGTTTCATCATCAAATTTCAGGTGGAGCAGATTCTATTTGAAAAATGAATGAAATCTTCTTTGTTTGATGTTTATTTTAAAAATCTGAACAAATTAATTTTAATATCTAGTAAATTTATCAATTTATGCTTCAAAATGTTAAATTTTTTGTAATTTTTACAATATCACAAAATGTTATAACATACTGTTGAGTGAGATCATTTCTAGACAGTTGTATTTCCTGTGATTTTAATTTTTATGGTAACAGTATTCAAAAGAATAAATTGTTTTATATTTAAAAATAAAACATTTTTCTAAAAAATAAATATGTTATAATATATATTATTGATTTCCAATAATTATTACCTAATTACCATACAAAAATGATCATAAACTTTCCAAAAAAATTAAGTTTTTAGACCATCATAATATTTTCTCGAAGTAATCTCACAAAGTTTGAGATTGCCAAACATATAATAGGCATCCTTCATCGTATACTTTGAAGACTTACTTATTCAATTATCTTGACATCTTTTGAATTTTTTTGAAATTAAAATATTAGAAAAAAATAAATATTTGAATTTTAAAGCTGTAAACAACAAAGGTTCACAAAATTATGTCAGTTGAAATATGAAAAACACAACTTCTTGACTTTTGGCCCAAGAAAGTTTTGTAATAAAAAATGCAATGGTTAATAGATTATAATTATTCCATGGCTATAGGTCAAGTAGAATGTTTTGTTTGAGATCTGAATGTTAAATTAATGGGCCATGTGGATATTTCATTTATTTAGTGAAAGATAAATATCTTCTAAATAAGGATTAATAATATGATACCATTATCCTGGTTTATTATGAGTATGAGAAATATTAGAGTTTATAAAATGTGGAATAATCTTGTTTTTTTTCTTTTAGTAAATCTTAAATACTTACGGCATATTATGAATCTTGCCACAGATAACATTTTTTATTGATTTGTGAGTTTGTGTAAATAACATTGTCAGTTATATATCAGTGCATCTACCTGCAATCTTTAATTTAACAGTGCTTTTTATCAAGGACTTTTTTATGTAAGAAAATTGTAGATATATTAATCTAGTTATTTTATATACTTTTTAAATTCTATTTTATGCAATATATTTTGTTTAATAAATTGTTTTGATTATTGTTTAAATGTCTTTGCATTTTAATAGTCATCATCATTCACATTAAATTAATGCATATGGTCATATTATTATTATTATAGTTAAAGTAGTATAATTTTAATAATAAAAGTTTTGTCATACTCTAGTCCAGTTTTTATAAGTGAATATTATTTACATTAAAATTGCCTTATAACTCATTGGCACTATTGTTACTGCTGTTTATATGCTAAAGTATTTGTTGAATACAATATCAAAATTGTCATTTATATTGATCCATTACTTAAGAAACTGTATTATATTGATAGTTAAGAGTCTTATATTATCTGATGATATTAGAATAATTTGTGGGTAAATATTACTTTGATACTCATAATGTCATGCTAGTTACATGTATCCTGTTTTATTGTTAGTGATTAGAAATTTATTAGTGTATAATATATAGTAAATGATGAATAGATTCTGAGATTGAATATAAATAGTAATTTTTGCATGTACTAGTACAGTAGCGGATGCTAGTAATATGACAAGGATTTTCCTTATTGATCGGATTACTATTTTGAAAGATTAAGCTAAGTATTAGGCAATCATTGCTTGGTGAGTGGGAGTAAATTTCTTTGCTAAATGTCACCCCAATGCATGACATGTTAATGATGATTTTGGGGTGTAAATTCCTTTACACTATATATCATGTACCATGCTCCAAGATGGAAAAGCAGTTATTACTAGCATATAAAATTTATTACAAATTTTTTTTTAAATTTTTAATGTGATTGTATGTGATATTCAGAGAAATAAGAAAAGACTACTTAAATATCATATTTATTTATTTTTTGTTTTGAAAAGAATACATGACAAAATAAGACTCATTGAGGAAATGAGAAAGAGAAACGGGATTGGACATATATTAAAAAGAAAATAGAGTTTAATGAAAAATATTTTGGAGGGAATGGTGAGTGGTGACAAGATGAAAAGACAGAAAAGATTGACATTGTTGGATGATATATGAGATGGGAAGGGTTACATGGAATTGAAGACTTGGGCGATGAAGAGAATGGAGTGGAAAAATGGATGAATTTATGATGAGACTAATTTCTGGACTATTCATGGGATAGAATAGTATTGTTGATTTATATTTTTGTTTGGATAATGTGCAATTAAAGTCATGCAATTTAAATACAGTGTAGTTTGTGATTCCTCTGTATTTTCACTTCTGAGTTGTAAATATCATTTTTTTTTTTTTAAAGCATGGATATATATGCAATCTGTCATACAAATTATGATTGTAACCCTGAATATAGTGTATATAATAGTCAAATTAGATCTCATTGTTTATTCTACTATGAACAATTTATATTATAATAAATTTTTTAATGTTAGGAATATAGGTAACAAATCAAATTTATAAATCTTATAACATACTTCTCATTTATTTTAAGTCTATGTTATGCACAAGAATATTAAATATAATTTTTAATGTGAAACTTAGATGAATTCTTGATTTTTTTTTTTATCAGAATGACAGTTCATTTTTTTATATTTTTGTATTGTAAATACAAATTGTTTTTGAAGTGTGAATATATCCATAATCAATAATTCATGTCTATAATACTTTAAATTATGTGATTAACTTTCATAAGGGAAATTTAATTTTATTGAATGTATTGTTAGTAAAAGCTTAAGAAAATATTATTTACTTAATATTAAAATTATTATTAATGTTATTACTGTGAATGAAATATTGATGTATCTATAGATTTTATGAGATAAAGATTTAATCCATGGGAATATGTAATTTTGCATCATTTATGACTAAGAAAATAGTTTCTGCTGCAAATTATTATATATAATATTAAGAAAGTGTAAAAATTCTTTTAAAAAAAGAACAAATTCTTAGATGGAAAGATGGAATCTCTTTATATGGTGAAATGAATTGGTCATTTATTGTTTATAAGATCTCAAGTTATGGTAATAATTCTTGTTACTAATGCCATATTCAATATATAATTTTGTTTAAATGCCATTAGACTTCTATTTATTCAAATTTATTTTATTTTTTTATGATTAAACAGTATGAATTACATTAAACTTACTTTTGATATTAGATTACACTCATGTTATTTTGTGAATATTTTAAGTTAAATATTTTCAATATGTATATTGCAGAAGTTTATTTATTCATTAAACAAGATTTATTTCAATTTACTCATAATTTATAAAAAAATATTTAAATTTGTATAGTTTAATAGATAAGAAGAGACAAAAATATAACCATTCATGTAAAGTAAATCCTTTTCATTATTTTTTGGGGGTTATTGCGCTTCTTTCTTTAGTTTCAATTTTGGTATTTTTATTTTTAAGATTTAAAATTTTTTTCCCATTCATTTTAAATTTTTTTTTCAAAAAGGTTTAGTGTGTGCTCCTTTAATCGAATTGATAATATAAAAAATTGCAATTTGTTTTTTATTTTCTTTTTACCATTTTTTATTACAATTAATTAAAATCTAACTCTTCCAAACAGCAAGGTCAATATGCATATTTAATTAATTTATACCACAATCAGAATTTTAAAGCCTTTTAAATCAAATTTAATAATGAAAAACTTCATTAATATCAATAATAAATGAAAATGACTGAATTGATATTTTGACAGAATTAAGACAAGAATAATTGCTTGTTCATCAGTGATCCAGTGGTGTGACGATAACATCAAGTTTCCACCCCCCTAATCAAATGCTTTTACTCATTTATCAATTTGAGAGATGATATCAGAGTGTGCACTTGTAATTAATGTGTGATAAATTTTACTCACTTTATTTCAAACTCCTAGACTACAAATTTTATCTTGCTCAAATGACATTATGTAAAAATAATTCTGAAAAATTATTACGCGCACTAATGTATATACATATACACTAAATATTTACACAAATATTTTATTGTAGTTATATTTAATGACAATTTCTTTTTTTTTTTTTTAAAAAAAAAAAACAATTCATGATTTTAAATGACTCCATCAATGTCATATTTAGATGGACATGGGTATAATTTTTCGTCTCATCATTTTCTCTTTTATCGGAGTTATTGTTAAATTGTTTTATTTTATTATTTATTCTAACTTAGCACCCCTCCCCCCCATTAACTTTGATTACATTGTAAGCATAATTTTATCCAACAAATCATCCCTACCAGTTAGTTATATTTGTATATATCCAATTTTTTCTATCATTTTTCAATTAGTTTTACTCTATTCGTTTTGAGGAAATTATAAGTGAGATATTTGAAATTCCACTTGTTCTTGCTTCATTTGAATATCAATTTTTTTAAATCAAAAACATCTATTACTTATGCGAGATGCTGAGTTTGTCTAGATTATGTTAATATTCTATAAAATGTGTTGATTTAATAATGTAATTTTTTTACAAACAAGCTTTTGTTGGACATGCTAATATATAATATTTGAATACAAGTATAATGTATATACTGAACTTTAGATGTAATTAGAGGGGTTTGAACACAGAATTTCAATCTCCCTTAAGCTATCCACCCTATCTCTTCCAACCGATACACACAATTACATACATGTGAAAAAGATGTATTTCCTGCTGAACGAGCACTTATCAGTTAAATTCAGATCATTATCTTTTACACACATATATAATCAGTGCTAAGTTTATATTATGATAGCAAATCTTCAGACTTTAATGAATAGGCTTCATTATCCTCCACCCTCCAATTCTTCAGCCATCCATATTATTGAAAATCTAATGATGGAATGCTCAAGACCCTTGTTGATGTGGAATATTGTTGTCATACCCATGTTGACTTTATATCATTCTGATCCCTCATATTACATTTAAAAGTTCAGTATATACACTATACTTGTATTCATATATTACAGATTCAGCTTAATTTTTTTCATCCTTCTTCTTTATGTTTAAATGGACATATAAAGGTCTTTTATATTAGGGTCAGAGTGACTTAAAGTTAACATGGGTATGACAATCATATAGGGAACAAGAGCTTTGAGCATTCCATCATCAGATTTTCAATAATACAGGTGGCTTAAGAGTTGAAGGGTGGATAAGATTGAAGCCTGTCCATTAAAGTTTGAAAGTTTGTTCTTATTAATATTGTATAACTTCTAATATAAACCATTCCTCAAATGTAAGATGCTGTGGGATTTTAAAACTGAAAAATTGGAAAAAATTTACCCCCAAATTTATTGCTAATTTTTTTCAGATCTATGGTATTTTCACTTTCTACATCTTCACTTTCATTCTCATTTTCACTATTTTACCATGATGCATCATCTTCAGGCCATTTAAATTGCAGCCGGATATTATAATTTCTTTGTCAGTTTGCTTTTATGTGAAAGTCAATTTTTCTATTAAAATCTGTATTATTATTTTAAAATAATGTATATTTTTACAAATATGTTTAAACATATTATAAATGTATAAAAATATTCTAAAATAAAGGTTTTTATTTTGAAAATCAAAATGAAGATATTGGAACTGTCAAAATCAGTAATAAAAGATTCTGAAACATACATTTTCACTTTGAAAATGAAATCTTGTTTAGAAAACAAGAAACAAACAATCAGTGCATTGGAAGGCAGGCTCTTGTCATTGTTATATTGATTTGTTAATTGTAAAACAATTCTAAAGGTTATTTAATAGAGTTTTCTTGATAAAATAATGGTAAAAGTGGAAAAATAATGTTAAAAGATTCTAAAACATGTTTTCATTTCGAAAATTAAAACAATGATATCGGAACTGTCAAAATTTTGGTAGCCACTTTTTTGTGTAGAGAACAAGAAACAACCAATCATTGCCTTAGAAGGTAGGCTCTTATCTCATTGTTCTATTTATTTGTTAGTTGTAGAAAAAACTCTAAAGGTTATTCTATACAGTTTTCTTGATAAAATAATGGTAAAATTGGATAAAATAATAGTAAAAGATTTTAAACATACGTTTTTACTTTGAAAATTAAAATGATGACATTAGAAATGTCAAAATTGTTGATAGGCACTCTCTTGTGTAGAGAATCAGAGCAAAGGTAGATTTTTATCTCATTGCTGTAATGATTTATTAGTTGTAAATAAATTCTAAAGGTTATTCTATACAGTTTTCTCGTTAATGGTAAAATCAGCAAAATAACATTAAAAGTAGCAGTTTGAAAGAGAATTAAAGCTATTTACAAAATTAATCTAAAAAATATTGATTGAAAAAGATTTAACACTATTCTACACAGTTAATGATCAATATACTATATGCATGTATAGCAAAAAGCAAAGATCTACAGAAATGTATTAAAGCTTTTTTGTTTTTAATTTAAGACATACCTCTCTTTTAAGGGTCCAAAATTTGGAAAAAAGTTGCTTCTTATTTTCAAAGTAGTACAGTATAAACTGAGTACTGTTTATATATATTTTTGGGAGATGATGATCTGGATCAACTGATGAGTGCTGGTTCAGTATGAAATAGATATATTGGAGATCATTCCACTTATATCTATATAAATGTTATGACAAGTAAATAGAAAGATTTGAACTTAAGAGTTTTTTAATCCACATTCATCTTCCACTTTATCTCAGACAACCAACACACATGACCACTTACATGCAAAAGATAGATGATCTCCAATATACATATTTCATGCAGAAGCTGCACTTATCAGTTGGACCAGATCATAATCTGATACACATATATACAATCAGTGTTCGACTTATGTTAAGGTAGCGATTACTTAAATTTTAATAAACAGGCTTCAATCTTATCACCCTTTCAACTATGGTTTTTCAATGAATGGTACAGTTAAATAGTTTGAAGAGCGAGAAGATTGAAACCTCTCTATTAAAGTTTAAGAAATTGCTATCTTAATATAAGCCAAGCACTGATTGTATGAATGTGTGGGAGATTGTGATCTGGCTCAACTGATGAATGCTGGTTTTGCATGGAATAGTTGGTTGGAAATCATCTATTTTTTTGCTTGGATGTGGACACATGTGTCAGTTGTTTGAGATGGAATGAAGGATGAATATGGACTGAAAAATCATAGGTTTAAATTCTTCTGTTAACTTATATAAGAACTTTCAGCACACTGAATGAATAAGACTAATTAAATGTTACAATAAATATCATAATCAGCAGTAGATGACACTGGATGATTAATTACATTTTTATTGCTTAATTTTTATGTTTTTATTTGCCCTGAATACTTAACATTTAAAAGTCACTGGATTAAGTCGATCTGAGAATTTTTTTTTAAAATCTGTTTAGTCAAGTGAATTGGACTATCGTTCTACTTATTATTTTGTACTTAAATATCTTAAGAAACTGACTATAATAATGCATCTATTTCATGGATAACCATATATTCTTATTCATGGTGGAGAGCTGGCCATCAGTGATTATGAGTCTGAATAATAAAAAGCAGTATATTTGAGAATAAATATTTAGAAATAAGAATGTAATAGTTTAATTATTATTAAAATATAAAAGGTTTGAATTTTAAAAAGAAAATTAAATATTTTATAATATAGATTTAAATAATGTAACTAACTTTTTTAATATCACAAATCAAAATTAAAAAAAATATAGTTAAAAGAGCATACTTTTGAATTTATGTTGATGTAGTTATTTTAGCACAGCAGCCTTACAAGCAGTTGTATCGGGTTAGCGGGTTAGCTTCCTGGCCAATGCTATGACACATGGAAAAAAAACCCAATATAATTAAGGTAAATGGATCTTAAATGTGAAATTTAATTAACATATTTATAAGGTGTAAATTTAAAAAAAAAAAGAGAATAAAAGATTAAGTCTGGTTTTGATTTTAAGGTTGATTTTTTTTTTTTTTGGAGACTAGAATAAAAAAATAAGGTGTAATTAGATAGATATAATGTAACTTACTCCAAGTTAAACATTTAATCAATTAGTTAATTAAAATATTTTTTGTAATTCTAATTATGGTATCCCAAGTTATAAAAAACAGACATCAGTAAGGTTATGAAAACAGATGTCAATCAAGGGTTCATGACAACTAAAAAGAACTTTGATGGTGCATCCCTCCACCCTGGAATTCTAAAAAAAAAATAATAGAAACATTAAATCTGATATCGAATTAGGGGATTGTTGCTTATCTAATAAAAAGTTCTTTGGTACTAGAACTGCAATGTGGAGGAGATAGGAGGCCTTTTTATACCCACAATTAATGTGTAATGTCATAATGACATTAAATTGAAAGGAAATAATCCCTGCAAGTATACGTGACAAAACATGTTATTCTTTATGAACACGATCTTTTTTTTTTTTTGGAATACGTTGACATTTTCAGTTGTTGTCCAGATTTCTTTTTGACAACAACTATTCCGATTCATATACAGTTGTATATTTTCAGTTTTTGTTTCTTTTTTTTTGGTTTAATTTATTTATAAAAAAAAGTACATTTATTACCATTTCTGTTGAAAATCCCAGCATACTCTGCTATCATGTGCTACATTTTCGGAGGGAAAATTTTTGGTAGAGATCTCCATTTTCTGTGGTAATATAATATGTGAAATGTTTTGTTTATGAGCATACTTAATGCATTTTTATAAATATTATTTAAAAACCAAAATCATTTACTGTTTGTTAAGTAACAATTTTTTTGTGCAATTGCATCATTTCATTAAGATCGCAAATCACATTTTTTTTTTTGATTGGGAATGTCATTCTTAAAAGTTATTAGTGTGAAAGTTGCAAAAAAAAAAATCAAGTCAGATGTCACATGACTTAATTTAATAAGCTTGTGTTTACAAATATTATATTTAGAGTTCATAAAACAAACTCTTAACAAGCTTTGTAGAATACCCCCAACCTCAGACCAGGTCTGTTACTGGCATCCTCACTGAGGTGCTAGGATATTCACTCATTAGATTAAATATTCTAGGACAAGCCCAGCACTTTATCTAATGTATAACTATTAAGTAGAAACTCTGAAATTTTCAGACATCTATATGTCTTCCAATCCAGATATCTAACTTAAATAGCCATATGGGTCTGAAGTAAGTTCAGATACACCATATATAAATAGCTTTAGCAATATAAATTTGCCAAAACCATCATATCAAAAGAAAAAATTCAAGTCAGATGTCATATGACTTAATTTAATAAGCTTCTGTTTGTAAATAAGTCAATTATTTTATATAGCGCGATGTTTCTACAAACCGTAATATTTTAAACAGCATTAAACTGTTGCACATGTGCTTTGGATTTTAACTATAAAATGAATGAATACAAACACTTCAAACACATGATAAAGTCTTTGGAAAAGATAGAATGGCCATCTATCTTTTCCAAAGACTTTATCATGTGTTTGAAGTGTTTGTATTCATTCATTTTATAGTTAAAATTCAAAGCGCATGTGTAACAGTTTAATGCTTTTTAAAATATTAAGCTTCTGTTTACAAATGTTATATATAAAGCTCGCAAAAGAAACTCTTAGCAAACTTTATAGAAGACCCCCAATCTGAGGATGCCAGTAGTTGGAGGTATTCTACAAAGCTTATTAAGAGTTTGTTTGTGAGCTCTGTATATAACATTTGTAAACACAAGCTTATTAAATTAAGTCATGTATCATCTGACTTGATTTTTTTGTAATTTTATTTTTGCTATGATGTTTTTGGTGATTTTATATTGCTAAAGTTATTAATATATAATGTGTCTGAACTTAGTTCAGTCCCATATTGCTATTTAAATTAGATAGGTGGAGTGGAAGACATATGGATGTTTTTACTTAATAGTTATATATTAGATAAAGTGCTGGGCTTGTCCTAGTATTTTTAATCTAATAATTGAATATCCTTGCACCTCACTGAGGATACCAATAGTAGAAACCAGTCTGAGGTTGAGAATATTATCTACAAAGCTTGTTAAAAGTTTGTTTAGTGTGAAAGTTGTAAGTATAGTTAATGTGTTTTTATAAATATTATTTAAAAACCAAAATCATTTACTGTTTGTTAACTGCATATTTAAGCTAACAATTTTTGTTGTGTAATATTTCAAATGTCATTTTTAAAACTTATCCATGTTGTACATATTTGAATGTCTTGTTATTTAAAGACCAAAATCATTTTCTGTTTGTTTAGTGTGTATTTAAACTAACAATTTTTTTGTGTAATGCCTTCATTTGATTAAGATTGCAAATCATATTATGTTTTTGCTTTTAGTTATTTTTAGCCCTGCAACATGGAGCATATATTGGATCTACTGCACCTTTTTCACTTTCATATCAACCTTCCCCCCCCCACACACACTTGATAACTATAAATTTTATCAAAATATCATGTACAAGATCTGTGCACACTTTTTTTTGCCAAAAACAGTCGTGTACAAGATCCGTGTACATGTTATTTTGATCAGATCCCAAGATTACAAAGTTATCAGTGAAATGATATGTGTTTGAACAGGCACAGTAGATCTAATACATGCTCTGTGTTGCAGCTCTAATACTAAAGTACCCAATAAAATCTTTCATGATTCAAGTGTCATAAGTCTGTCCAGTGTTGGTAATGAAGATAGGAGAAATACATTTGCAAACAGATTGAAAGTTAGATATTTATTATGTTAGACAAATGCCTTAGGAAAACTTGGAAGAATTGGATGTAAAAATCTTTACACTACCATTGTGTCCTACGTATGTTAGTCTGGCCAATGTAAAACATGTTAACCTGAAACCAGTCAGATGTGGGTAAGTTTATAAATTGGTAATCTAAATACAGAACATGTATTTTTAATCATGCCTACTTTGATATAGGAAGCTATCCTGGGATCAGATTTTTTATACTAATATCAATGCAACTTGAATTAGAAGAAAAATAAATTGAAGGATGGAGAAATAGAATTTGTTAATATTGCTGAGGGTCTCATGAACCATATTAATTGTGTTAAAGTTTCAGAGATAATTTATGACACTGAGAATAAGCTGTCTATGTTGTCTATAACATATTACAGAGGAGTTGTTAAGATTTTCAAAATTATGATGTTTTCAAACTAACCAAATATTATCAATGAGTGTTCATTGAATATGGGTAAAGGAGGAAGAGTTTCAAAGTAGATAATATATCATACCTTGGTGATATAGAGAAGTTGAAGCACAACTGCAACATATGGAATTGGATGTTATAGGAAAATGTTCTTCATCTTCAAAACATTGGTTATCATAAATTAGAAGTTGGGATCTCTTGTTTGTATCTGGACACAAGGAAATTAAATACCATCACTTTGCTAAAAAAAAGATAATTCTACCACCTATTAATGATTTTTTTAATATGATCCAGAGGTAAATCACTCTACAGGTAGATGCTTCTACACCTTCAGGATGGGACATATACTGTTTCAGTTATGAGGATTATGCATGTTTTCAAATGACAGCCCTTTCATCTGGTCAACAGTGGTGCTGGCATTCTGAGATGTATTGGTCAAGTACTGTCAGAAAAGCTGAAAAATATTCTTTTACACAGAGGATATTACAATCACTATGGAGGATCTTAAGTAGCACCATCATCATTTACAGTTTTTTTTAATATTATTGAATGAATATCAAGATCAACTTGAAGAAATTTCTGTTGGAACTCATGAAAAAAAAAAGGATCATTATCAGAAAGATATTATTTTATACAATCGATATGTTGTTGATGTTTTTGTTTGTGGAAAGCCAAATGCTATTAATGATTTGTTCAAGGAATTAAATAATATAAAGGGCTTAAAGTCGATTAAAACAGATGAAAATTTAATGAGTATACAATTTTTAGATCTCAAGATAACCAGAAACAAGGATAAACTGGATTACTATATGACTCTTAAACCAATAGCAAAAAGAGGATATATTCCATATGAATCAAAAGTACCAATGTCACATAAAATGGCAGGTTTGAAATCCTTTTTATTTAGAAATGATAACCTTTGTAAATATGCATCAGATAAAACTAAAAATATTGAAACATATTATAATGAATTGTTAAAAGTTGGATACAGTTATGATTCTGTTTATTATACTATTAAAAATTTTACTTATAAATATAAAAATAATAAAAGTTAATTTTTCTGATAAAAAATTGTGGATATCAATACCATATATTTCAAATCAACAAGCAAGTTTCATTAAGAAAATTTATAAAGGAATATGTGATATTGCATTTTATGCACCACCTACATTAAATAAATTAATAAACAATTCAAAGGATAAAACTTTATTTACAAATAAAAATGGTATCATTTACAAATGGACATGTGGGTGTGGCCATGGATATATAGGTGAATCGAGGTGCACATTGGAAAAAAGAACAAAGGAACACTTATTGTTATTTAAAAGGGTTCAAAATACAAAATAAAAATTTAAATGTAATAATGATAATTTATCAGCTTCTGTTTTTTATGACCATAATAAATCATGTATATATGGTTTCGATTTTAATTATAACAACGTAAAAATATAGGAAATTGAAAGAAATAATAATAAAAGGAAAATTAAAGAGGCGATGTTGATATGTAAATACAAGCAACATTTGGTTAATAGGCAAGCAGCAAACATTAAGATCACAGAATTATGGGAAAGTTGACATCATAGAATTATGGGAAAGCTGACATTTTAAACATGATAGTTGACAAAGCCACAAGTTGGTTGAAAGCGCTCCTAAGTGACGGTTATACATATATTTTTATAAGCTTTTAAATACTGTATTTTTAAATATTTATTTATAAATTTGCATATATATATAGTAGATACATGTGTCCTCATTTCACACACACCGATATATTATTTAATTAAGAAAAAAAAATTTCTTTTATATATATAGATTTAGGTGTGTATTTTATTATATAGTCTATAAATAGTTAATAAATAAGCAGTTGTAAAGAGAGAAGGTAATAATATTTAATATTGATTTATTATATTTTTTTATTAAGGTGTTAAATTGTTTAACATTAATTTTTGTTCAAATAAAGCAGATCAGGAAGAAAGTGTAAAATAAGGCTATCAAGATTAGTACATAAAAAAAATGTACACGTGCAAAAGAGTGTGAAAGAATGAGAACGTCTATATAAACACCAAAACACTTTTACCCCTATTTCTAGTGACTATAGATTGCCAGCTTTGTTGTTTGTATTATCTATATCTAAGATTATTTTAGAAAAGAGATGCTTTGATGGAATAAAACAGGATTATTAATTTTCTTGTAAAATCGTGATAGAACATCAGCTTGTCAAACTCTGATTTTTTTTTTGTCTTGAGATAAGAGATTTGCAGGTGGTTCTTTTCTTTGATCAAAGATTCGCAATATAAATGAATGAAACAATATTTAGAGGCTCTCAGTTTTTTTAGGGCTGTTGAAGGAAAGATGTAGTGGTCAGTTTTTTTTCAATATGATTAGAGAAAAGATGTGGCTGTCAGTTTTTTTAATGTTATTAGGAAGGATGTAACAATCAGTTTTTTTATTCATTATTATTAGACAGATGTAGTGAGTGAGTTCATGAAAACTAAAGGAAATGGACAGTTTGCATATTTTTTTTCAAAAGAGAGTGAGCAATTGATTTTTTTTCACTCTTTAAAAATTGAGGAAGGAGAAAAATGACTCTTGTTTTAAAGTCAGTATAGACGAAGATGTGCATATATATCAATAATTCCCAGCTAGATTAAGATAAAAAAAGAAATGGAACAAAATTGAATTTCTTGGAAGAAGTTATTTACAATTTTATAAAATGATATTAATATATTTTGCTGTGTATCATACAATGAATTTGCATTGCTAAAGCCATTTCTGCTTCCTAAAATCTGACATCTATGGGTTAACTCACTGATCTATCCGTGGACTCATATACCGGTCCATAGCAACCAAAAGAATGGACAAATTTAAAACCAGCCACAAACATCTAATCTTCACCTTTGACAAAGGAAGAAGAAAGAAAAGATGAATAAAAAAACCATATGTAGCCAAGTTTGATCAAGTTATCAATCAAATTTTTGTTAAAGTTTTCCTCAAAATCATCTAAAGTGTCTACAATGATTTTTTTAAACAAGCAAATCCACCAGTTCATACTTATCTAAAAGTATTTGTAATCACTCTTTTTGAAATGGTAGAAGCAAGCCAGTCAATGGATTCAGCATTATCAAAAGTATCAGCAATAAATAAGTTTAATGTTGTGGAAACAAGCAAGTCAATTAATTCATGTTTATCTTAAAAGTATCTGCAATAACTTTTTTTTTAAATGGAGCAAATCAACTTATTGAAGCTATATGTGAGACAAGCAGTCTGAAAATTCAAACTTGAGACATTTATAAGAAGTGAAAATAATTGGGTAACTATGAACTTTCATTAACAGATCTTTTATTCTTACTTATTAAAAGTAAACCTTAATTTATTGGTCGGAACATTTATTTTTCTTTTGATACAGAAACATTAAAGACTTGTTTATCGATAGTTATTCTCAATATCACATAACATAACACAAACACAGTTCAAATCTTTAAATTTAGATTTTCATTATTTTTTTTATATTATATATTGTAATATTAAAATGTTTTTTATTGTTTTTCATTTGTTATGATAATGAGCAACCTATAAATATATGCATTTATAATGTTTTTTTTATTTATCTTGTTGCATATTAAAATTGATATAATGTATTTTATTTTATTTTGCTCAAGGTTGCAAGAATATTTTTTATGAATGTGATTTATGTATTAATATCTAATATAAAGGGAACACATTTTAAAAATATATGTTGACATATCACAGGGTGTGTGTGCATATGTAACTGCTTATACAAACATGTCAAAAGAATAGGTTATGCATGATTAGTTTAAATATGGTAAATTTAAAAGCAAGGCTTACATATGAATGGAAGTGAAATAAAACACAAGTTACATATGAAATTTATTTTTATGATATAATAAGTTTGGAAAGTCTTAAGTAAGCATTCAATGAAATATTTTTTTTAAATGTCATTTTAAGCCAGCTTATTTTAAAATATCCAAAATGACAAACTTGTATATAAAATTTTGTATTAATTCTATATTTAATCAATGTGATAATAAGTGATTTATCTAATTATTAATTTGATTTTAAAGAAAGAAAGAAGAATAGTATTAATAAAATATAATTATATATCTTAATTGGTTTCTGAGTTGTTATTAAAAATATTGTTGTATTTACTTGTATTAATTCTATCGTTTTAATTGATCATCATCATTCGTAAATATTGAGCAATCACTTGCAAGTATTAGGCAAGTGCTCGCAAAATGTTAAGTAAGCTAGAATATTGATTTACCTTTAAGTATTTAGGGATTAAGCTTGATAATAACCATATTTTAATAATTATAGTTCAATAATAGAAAGCTAAAATTATGTTGTGTCCATGAGTTTTGATCACCTTCATCAAAGATGGATATCACATTATTGATTAAAACACTGTTTAAACACAGTGCGGTACATGAGTTATGATCGCCATCATCATTGATTAAATAAATTATAATCATTAAATCTAATGTTTAACATAATTAATATATTTAGTAAATAGGGGTTTATAGAATAGTTGCATATCATGCATAGAGATGCGTGATGATCAGTCATCATCACTGGTAATTTTGAATCCTAGTTTTAACTATAAAGGTACTTGGAATAAATAAATATAAACGTGTATAAATACTAATGAGTGTTATATTTAATACTCAGTTTAAAATAGGATGATTTTAAGAAGTGCCTATGAGTTTATAAAGATAAATTTATTGTTGTGAGTTCATTATAAAGCTATGGCTGATATCATCATCATCATCATCATTATTATCATCTTTATATTATGATAAATAATTAAGTTAAGTAACCAGTTTCATGGCCATCCACTTAAGTAATGGTCTTCTCTATGTTTATTTGGAAGCCATTAATAAGATTATAATTGTCTGTTCATCAATATACTTAAAATGAGCTAGTAATATCTATAAGAGTCTTGAATATATAAATTTGGTGATATGGGGATCTTATGATTTTATTGACATGAGTAAAATATAAGAATGTCATTTTTTTTCAAAAGTCATCCAAGTCATGTGTGATAAAAATGTACCAAATGAGTTTGAACTCAGTACACTCTAAACAGATATTTATCTAGATTTAGAACAATCTAGTGGCGCTCATGGGAAAACACATGTACTTAGCTAAACTGAATAAAGAGTGATTTAATCCCTTTCCAACTTCATAATAATAACTTTATATGATATTTTTTTATAAGTTGTTATAAATAGCACCAGTGTGTGCATGTGACCATGAATGGTCGTATATACATGGAAAGAGGAATGAGAAGGATTCGCGGTTAAAAGAACCTATTATTGGAGTTAAGCACAAGGCACTCCAGGGATCTCACAGTGGGTAATTTTATTCAGTTGTTATATTTAATATTATTTTATTTGATGACAATGGCCAGTATGTTTTTTTGTTCAAATGACTTCCCCAATATCGAAATATTTTAAATCTTTAATGATGATAGTTTTAATTTTCATTTTTATTTTTTTATATATTGAGAAATGAGATAATTTATTTGTTTCATTATTAGCATGACAGAATTAATGTTTAGAATAGTTGCAAACGGGCTATAATGTTATATTTAATTAATTAAATATAGACACCCAAATAGAGCATGATATGCATATACTCTGATTTATGTTAGCATCATCCTTATTTAATTATAAATTGTATTTTAGCTAACACAGTGAATTCATTTCTCATTTAATTTACTCGGTTACAAATGATGAACCGCTAGAGCATGTCATATATCCTATTTAATGTTTAGTTATTGAATTATAGCAACTCATTTTATCACTCATCTATATGTTAAACGGTTACAAAATAGCAGCCTTTTGCATCATTACATTATTTTGTATGCTGTTACAGTAATTTTTCTTACTGTTTCAAATGATAAATTATTAAACATAAATCTTTAATAATTAATAATTTTTATCTAATCTATTTTCATTTATTTACTGTTACAATATATATATATATATATATATATATATATATATATATATATATATATATATATATATATATATATATATATATTATAATGGTCAGGATCAAGGAAGTTGGAAGTTTATGTCTTCCTGTGTCTGCCATACAGGGCACTAACATGCTGTTGGAACCTGGAAAATTTATATAGTAGGCAGATACATATTGTTAAGATCTAGTTTTTACATATATGTTTTATTACGACCATCAGCCCATGACACTAGCTCAAGGAGATGCAGAGATTTGTAATAAAGCTTGCTTAAAAGAAACATTTTAATAAAAAAAATTTCAATAAAATAAATAAGCTACTGCCAGAAATAACACACACAAAGATTTATTGATGTTTATAAATATTTAAAAATTGAGGAATAAAGATGATCTTAAATTTGTTATTATTTTATCTTTAAAATTTAAATTTTATAAATTTGCACAGATGGATTTTAATAAGAGTTTGTTTTATAATGCTGAATATAGATGCGCTATACTGATTCGGTTGAAAAAGTAAATATTCTTTAGCCCTTATTTAACCTTAGGTCAAAAGTTCGCAGTCAATCCATCCGATACATCGATGTATTCAATTCAGCATGAACACGACAGCACAGTACCATACTAGCAGGAATACACATCTGAAAAAGCATGGTTATATAGCAGAAATTGTCTTTCATCCAGTACAGGCATGCTACATCTGTCTGGCGAGAAGAACAATAAAATAAATAAACAGAAAACTTCATAGGAAGGGATTGCGGTCCTTTTTGCCGACTTACCATTTCATTCCATAGGCTAAAGGGGTGATCCAAGGAGCAGGGTATACATCTGCTTCTGATGGTCGATAAGGGATTACTTTTCCCAAGTGTGGTGTAAAGATGATCCTGTACACAGCGGATTTTCATACTACATTTACTAATTACACCAATATATCCAATCCATTAACCCAATTTAACTGTGAAACAACTAACCCAAGATCAACCCTCCCTTAAACTAATAAGTTACTTAACGAATCTATATAGCTGTTCACACCCAACCTAAATTTAAATACATTCAAATGATTTAATTAATACAAA
Organism: Epiperipatus broadwayi; assembly: GCA_028023455.1. Taxonomy (NCBI): domain Eukaryota; kingdom Metazoa; phylum Onychophora; class Udeonychophora; order Euonychophora; family Peripatidae; genus Epiperipatus; species Epiperipatus broadwayi. Next base: position 5,967,313 of record JAQFVV010000032.1, read on the forward strand.
ATTATTAAAGAAAGAGAAATGGAAATGATTATTACTTTAGCTAATTTACAAATAAAATTAATTTAGAAATTTTCTTTAAGTCAGATAAGTTCCTTTAGAGTTAAGTTTAACTTATTTTGCTTATAGAAGATATATTGAAACAGTCTATAATGACAAAAGTTCATACTTTTAATGGTAGATTTCCTGAAGTCTGTTTATCCATTTTCGTGATCACTTTTGATGACAGTTTGTCCTTTGAAATGGAGCCGCTACTTGTCATTCAGTTGGTCAAGAACCATTTTCTTAAGGCATCTGCTGGTTGTCCGGAAATTAAATCTACTGCAGGCTCCTACATCATCGAGCCTGCAATATAGCTATAATTTATAGATATATTAATAGTCCGCTTGTAGATTAATAGTCAGCATCTAAGACAATTATTTTGCATTCTATATTTTTATTAGCCTCTTATCAGCAGATTTTCGGATCCAACAAGCAAGACGTCACTAATCCTAGAATCTCTTTTTGGATCCATGCTGTGGCTTCGTGCTTCCATTGGTCAATGTTTAGTTTCTTTATCTCCTATCTGACTTTTTTTAAAATATATATGAGCCCCAAGTGCTAGTTTGCTTTTCGTTTAATTAAAAGAACAATCCTTTCCATTTTGAGATTACAGGAATTAATTAATACCTGATTCCATTTTTATTTATGTTACTTTAAAAAAATATATAATCTTTACTTTTTTTTATTTATTTATAAAAAAGTACGTTCAAATACTTTTTTTTTTATTTTAAAAAGAAAAAATACTTTTAAAGTTTTCCATCTGTGCGAATATATATACATTAAACAATTTTTAATTTTAGCTTTAGTTTTTAATAAATTTATTTTTATTTACGAACTTAAGTTTTTTTTTTAATTTTAAACTATTGTAACGGCATATTGTATACCATTACAATATATATATATATGTGTGTGTGTGCATGTTTTATCTTTGTATAAATCATTAACAATATATTATTATACTCAACTAATTATGAAGACAACTTATTAATACCAGCAGGTTTTCAAAGTATTAATATCAGCCAGCATTCAAAATAAATTGATTTTGTTATGTACATTGCTTATATCGGTATTGTGGTCCCAGAATTGTTGAACAGCTTTTGTATAGATTATTTCATTGGCCTGGGATATAATTGTTATTAACTGTTACAAACTCATGGAGTCTGTTCATGGGCTAAACCTGTTAATAAGTCCTATCCTGGGATACTTCAACTATTTCTCAAAAACCCAGTGAACTTTTAGCCATTGACTTCTATGGACTCTACCATCATTTTGGCAATTGAAATTTCTAGTGGTTGCATATTATTTATTTTCCAAATGTGATATATTCGACAGGTAGCAGATAGTAAAACAACTGTTAGATTTCTATGAGATGAAATACATGCAATGGTAAAACCTCAGTATTTTGTCTGATCTTGTAACTCCATTCACAATAGATAAATGGAAAACATGGATGGACTAAAATGCAATTAAACATATTAATATCAGTCCATAACCCTCATTCACACCCCTGTTATAGAGTTATGCATGAACTTAATCAACTCTTCAAGACTTATTTAAACACCAAAAATCATCAAGATTGAGTTAAACAAATATCTTGGTAAGCTATATGAATTGGACTGTACTTGCATCCACAGAAAGGTTTTCACTTCTTTAGCTTCATTATGGTAAGCATATTCTGATAGTAATAAAAACTTGATTGCCTATTATTGAAGAAGATATAAAAAATGATTGGAATCAGGCCAGCAGAAATATGAGGAAAATGGATAAACAATATTGGTTAAAAGCAATAATAGATCCTGTCAATTTGAGGTTGTGACTTTATTGGTTAGGATTTCAAGGGTCAGAAACCACAGCTAAATGAATCAAAGTTTTTTTTTGTATAATGGCTAAATCTCAAATAAGCAAGAAAATAATGCATGCTTGTTAGGAAGCAAAGATGGTATATTACATAATGCCAGAAATTTGAAGAATATGAAATAGATAATGCCATATCTATTCCATGATCAGCAATGCAGTTTATTCATGGGAGAGAGCTAATCAACAGTAATTATGAAACTGAGAAATAAAAAGCAGCATTAATTTTTTTAGTAAATGGTTTATAAAAATATTTTAGAATAAATTTCTAGAAATAATTGTAATATAGATTAGTTATTATTAAAATGTGATTGTTTATATTTTAAGAAAATAATTAAATAATACTTTATAATGTAGACTAAAATAATGTAGCTAGTTTTTCTTTTCTAAAATCATGTTTAAAAAAAGAAAAAAAAATTATTCAAAAGAATGTATGTTTGAATTTATGTTGATATGAGTGTAATTTCAAAAACAACTTAATTAAGGTAGATTATAAGAAAAAATGATCTTAAAAGTAAAGATTAGTTAAAACATAATAAGGAGATTGAAAAGATTTAAGATTGAATTTAAGATTGCATTTTTTATGTTTGGAGACAATAGAATAAAAAAACAAAGTATAATTGAATAGATATAATGTCGCTTGCGCTAGATTAAAAAGTTGATTAATTAGATAATTAAAAATATTTTCTTCGACAATCAACTCTTAGACAATCCCAATATTAATAACAATCAACCATTTCAAACTATTGTCAAAGCAATCTCATTTTAACAATAAAGGTTGGATAAATAGTTCCATAAGTAACTTTACTAGAAGGTGCCATTAGGTATTAAATCTAGACCTCTTTCTTAAAGTAATTGTTATTTAATATTCTTAAATATTATAATAAAATATCAAATAAAGAATTTAAGTTTACTAGAGAAGTCACAATTACACCAAGTGTTAGGAATCTATAAATTATAAAATAAAATTCTTCCAATTAATAATAAATCTTGAAGTAAAAAGATTATATTTGTACGTCTATATTAATTTAATATATCAATATTTATATTTTATAATTCAAGTAATAGTCTATAGCAAAAGACGCAAAATAATTTATATGAAATAAAATAATTTATTTTTAAAAAAATAATGTTATTGTAATAGCTACCAATATTTAAATTTGTATATCAAAATCTACAAATGCATGCATAATTAACAATCTGAGACATTGTCAAACCAAGCCATCCTTGATTTCTATATTTAGTAACAGTAACCTATACACTGAAGACTATAAGAATGAAGCAATGGATGAAATGCCTGTTAAGTATAAGATTAACTTACTATAATATTAAATGTAACAGCATAGACAACTATTTTTAAAACTTAGACATATATCTAATATTTAAATACTAATCCATCATTGTAGATGTATTTATAAAAATATGACATTACCCATTCTCATGAAAATATTTAGTAGAAAAAGAAAATAAATAACATTAAATATTATAGATTATATATTTTATAATCTGTATTATTATGTCTTTAAAATAAGAATAAATTATCATTTATCTCATACTTATTATATTTAGATATTACACCAGCATATTTTGAAAATATTAACTTGCATATAGCTTGTATAAATACACATATTGATCAGTACAATATTTAAGAACTGACAAATTATAAATGATAATATTAGCATAAAATATTTATATGAAAAGGAATTTATTATAAATTTTGAAAAAAATATTTGTAAATTGTTTTGCCATTTTAACTTATTTACTATTTAAAAAACTTAAATGTCTTTTTGCAAATGTAAATGATTAGCAGTCAATTGCTTTCTTTCTTATGGCATTATTTGAAGATAGATAGACAGTTTTCAGTAGAAGGCCTGAATGATATTGTAGAAATTTATGATTTTGCAGTAGTTGATGGTTATAAAGTACTTATCTTTAAGGCTTTGGTAATGCTAGGGCTATTAATATATGGTATATCTGGATTTGGTTCAGTCCCATATAGCTATTTGAAGTAGATAGCTGAAGTTAAAGACTTTTTTACATCTGAAAATTTCAGTTTTTTTTCAATAGTTACATACTAAATATGTGCTGGGTTTTGAGTTGATATTTTTGATCAAGTGTCTGAATATTCTAGCTCCTCACTGAGGTGAACCATAAGCTCGAAAACAATTGGTCTGGGGATAAGAGTATTCCGGATAGAGATTTTAAATATTTTCTCTTACTGCACTTATTAATAAGAGCTTGTTTGAGCTATTGGTGCACTCTATATTGCAGTTTTGTAAATACAAGCTTTTTATAAAGTCATGTCACTTTATGTATAACTTGTTCTATTGATTATTATTAAGGAATAGATTATCTATTTGATTTTTGGTTCTCAAATTCTTGGAATAAAACTATATTTACATGTTTCATATTGGAAGTTTAAAATTCAATATTTTCTTTTCAATTAAAAGTATAACAATGTTGTTCCCATGATCAATTAGTTTTTTTTAATTAAAATTCATTCTTAGCTAATTGCCAATAGAACAGTAAATAATTATACAATTTATTTAATTTAAATAAATAATTATCAATTATTTACAATTAATATTTTAAATTCAACAATTTACTTTCTTTTAAATTATAGTTTAACAAAATCAAATTTTATTTATAAAAGGAGTTGATAATAATAATAATAATAATAATAATAATAATAATAATAATAATAATAATAATAATAATAATAATAATTATTATTATTATTATTATTATTATTATTATTATTATTATTATTATTATTATTTAAACGTATCAATGACATCACATTTCTAAATTAAATAAAATTTCTTTCTTTACATTTTCTTAATTTACACACTAGTGCAATATATTCCTAAGGAATATATCATTTCAATGGGTGTGTATATATATATATAAGCATTTTTTTTTTTGGAAATGCATTCTTCATCCTTAGTTATTAACTTTTCTGATTACTCTTTGAACCCAGAATATGTTTAATGGCTAAGTAAGGAAAAGCCAGTAACTGCCTTAAATCTATCTTGGATCCAACATCTATTAACTTGAAAAGCTAAAAAGGGGACTAGACAAATGAATTGTTTTACTTATGAATACATTTTTAGTGACAAACTAACATGTCATTACTGCTATACAAAGTGTAATAATTTATTAACTATGTTTGTTATATTTCATTAATTACTATATTTTATTAAAACAATTAGTTAAACATTTATAAAGAAAATTTAAAAAAAATTCTGTGATAATTTTTTGTCAAAGAAAAAGTATATTATAATTAATTAACTTTTGACACCAGAAGCTTTACTTTGGATTATGATGTTTTGGAGACTTCTTCATTTTTAAATGAACCAGTTCTGACTAGTTTCAAATTTTTTTTTCAGTTTTTATAAATTCAATCCATACCATTAAAAATCACTCTCCATAATGAGAATATCACATTTTAAAATTATTTTAATGTTCATTAGTTTAAGTTATTTAAAATCTTTCTGAATCTACTGTTTGTTGCTTGAAATATTTTTAATTGTTTGGTGAATCAATCCTGGTTTATGGTCTATGTTAATCCTAGTTATATGCTTTTTATTAGTCATTCATTAGACTAGAGATTTTATACTTAATGAATAATATTTCTGTAATTTAATTTTCACAACACCACTCTCACGCAATGTAATGTCTGGTTTCTATCCATCTTTATCACTTGTGGAGGGGTGTAATCATAAACATATGACCAAAAACAAGATGTCAAAAGTGGATAGAAACAAATCCCTGCATTGCATGAGAGTGGTGTAATGAAAATTACACTACAGAAATATTATTCATTAAGTAGATAATCTCTAGTCTAATGAATGATTACTAAAAATTATAGTTATATGTTGTTTAATTATTTTGTTTAACCATAAACATTTAAAGTAAGTCATTTACGTCAAATAAAGGCAACACTGTTTCCACAGCATTCATTCAAAAATGTATCTACTAATTATGCAATTCACTATAATTTATTTATGCATTGCTAGGAACATAAGACTTCTGTGAATCAATTTATGATCATAGAAATAATAGATAGTATTAAGTTTATGAATGACACATACTGTTACAAATAATAAATAAAATTTAATTAAGATTTATTTACAAGTGATATTTTACAAAAGAGACTTGTAAGGTTTGCATTAATAGCACTTGAAAATGATTTATATGCTAAATTAGATATAAATAAAATTATTTCAAATTTTTTAAATACAAAGTCAAGAAGTAAAAAAAGTTAAATAAATTTTATTTCAAATAAAATTACATTTTCATTTATTCTAATATTTTATTCATGTTATTGTGCAACTTTTGGATTTTTTTTGTTTTTGCAAAGAGGACCAACTAATCTTTTATTTTTATCATGAGCATTGGATGTAGATTACTACAAAAAATATTAAGGTATTAAAAAAAATTCACAGTATCTATCATTCTGTACAATTTGGAAAATTTCCAAATAAGTATTTAAATGTTGTAAACAGATTCATAGTTAGTTTGTATTAGTGTATATTGTTGTTCTGCATAATTTAAAAGCAACACTGGTGTAATGAAATTGTTCAATGTAAGCTGTTGTTGCAAGTGCATTTTATAATTTTGCCACATTTCGTTTTTTCATTATTTGTTAGTTATTATGATTTTTATTTTGTCATCTGTTCATTTCTGCTTGGAAGAAAATAACCAACATATTATTAAGTAATGAAAGCAAATAGCTGTAATAAAAATCATGATCTTCTCACTTGTTACTTCTTTTTGTGTAAATGATCTTTTGCCTACTCTTATACAGAAATCTCATCAAATATTTGATATCATTATTACTACTCTTGAAAATAGAAATATACAACACATATTTGTTGATATTAACAATTTTATTTTATGCAGTAAATTAATTGCAGTGATTGACTCTGAAGCTCCCAGTCCATTGATTGTGGCTCCACTCCATTCCTGATGCTATATCTTTTTAAAAAGTCCCAAATAATAACCATTCACTTATTATTTTTATTTGATATTTCAAGTAACTAAATTATTGGAATTATAAATTAACATAAGAGTGTGGCTACGTCTATCATTACTGTGAATTATTGTAAGTTTTTGTATAGGAAATTAGTAATTATATTTTTAAATGCATTTGTTGAAGTGATGAACCTATTTTTGCGAGGAAATATGTTTGAATGGATTTGTATATAGATACTATGATAAAGATTTATTTTTTTAAAAATGAGATATTTAAAAAAAAATTAAATGCCTATGGGTATATTTTAGTGTGAATATGAAGACCAGGAATCAAATTGCCAAGAATACAATTGGATCTTTGGAAGCAATATTAAGAGATGTGTGTCAGAGCATGATCATAAGATTACCACTCATAACATAGACTTAAAATTTCTGCCATGTGCTATCAAATTATCAGTGTTTGTATAAACATCTGAATTTATTTTGATGGTCATTGATGTCTACATGAAGTTGCTGGTCCTCCAGATTCTTTGAATTCAATAATACATTAATCAATGAAAGTAGGCCATGGGAGTGAAGATTTCTTGACATTATTCTTCAATTCTCTGCATATTTTTATGTTGGAATTTCCACAAGCATTGCGTACTCATTAAATATTATCTGCAGACATTGTTATGCTTGCCATCTTCTGCGAATGAATACTGATCTGATCCCAATGATATTTGAGTGACTTACAGTATTTCTATGAAAAATGCTATCTATTTGATATTCTAACACATATGGGCTGCATTTACATACATGAGGTCCTATCACCTATATGTAGCTATACAATCTCATCTCTCTAAAACACAGCCAATTGCTGGTAAAATTATCTATTTAGGAATTTGGTTTTGTTATAACAAAGAAAGTCTACATTATTGCTTTCTGTATCAGGAATATGACCTTCCTTATTGTTTTTTTTTTTTAATTTTCTGTTTACATGTGATTGTTTTCTATCTTTAATTTGCAAATTGTAGAGTCTCGTTTGTATATGATTTTTTTGGGGGGTAGGGGTGGGGGTTACATAATATTAGTGCAAAGCAGAAAATGTCTGAGTTTTTTTTATAGTTTCATAAAGATGAAGAACTTTTAAATAAAAATATTTATTTCCTTTATGTTTTTCCAAAGGTTTGTGATGATGGTATTTTAGTTGTATTTGTATATTGGACTATTTCCTTCATCTAATATTAAATATTGAATATCTTTAGAAAAATTTAACTTTATTTAAATATTCCAATTACATTCAACTGTGCATATACTAACCCTATTACTAACAGTTGAATGTAATTGGAATATTTAAATAAAGTTAAATTTTTCTAAAAACATTCAATTCTTAATATTAGATGATGGAAATAGCTCAATATATAAATACATTTTGTTTCCTTTGTTGTAAAATTTAATATTCAGCATCCACTAAAATATTACCTTACCCTCTCTTCTTTCTATATATGCCAGTTGCTTAAGATAAATTTCAGTATTTTGTCACTGATCTAACTAATTAAAATATAATGTACATAAGGCTGATGATTATGCATAATGAATTAACTTATTTAAAAGCTGTTACAATAAATGTTATGAGGAATTCTTATACAAAGCAGGGTGGAAATAATTAAATGACATCATTTAGAAAGTAGAAATTAAAAGTGAAGGTTTGGAAAAAAAAGAAAGCATATGAATTATTCCATTTTAAGGTAATTTTCTCAAGCCTTTTAATAAATGTAGTATTTTTCAAAAAGCTGATCAATGACAATAACAGGGGGTTTTAATATCTCTTTATATTTTTACACTGAAAAATATTTGGACAAAGTATAACAATATATTCTTGGTGAACTTCATTGTAGAGAATATGATTTTGTTTTAGTTCAGTTATAATTTATCACGACTTTCTTATTGTTTTTTTTTTTTTCATATATGAAATTTTATATTTGACAAATTTTCTAATTTTATTATAAATAATAATACTTTCATTAATACGAATATGGAATTATGGATCATAGCAATAATCTATCAGTATTAACTACATTGAAAAATGAAATATAGTATTTTATATCAATTAAAGTAGTTATATATATATATTGCTTCAGTTGATCTGCAATTGAAAGAATAGTATTTAAATTCAAAATTAATATTTTGCAGTGGCAGTAACGAAATAGAAAATTATTAAAGTCTGAATTCTAATTGAAAATAAAAATCAAGGTAATATATTAAAATGACTCCCAAAACTTTTTTTTTTTTTTTAATTTAGACAATTGATGAACTTTAACTTTATTTTTTGCATTAACCAATAGCAGTTAAATAAGAATTCAGAAATAGCTTTACCTAAATAACTTAATCGCTAGAACTAATTTCATATTTCTCTATAATAATCAACACAATTTAAAAACCAATGTGACTGGTGCAAGGTTAACTAATCATTGCAAAGACCTTTGTTATTTACACAATTATTTCACACCCAGTGTAGAAACAATGCTGTAATTAAAATTTATATTCACTGTGAATTTTATAATCAAAACATAAATATATAAAATAAAAGTAATTCAATTATTTAATTAGAGAAATGGGATGTTAATTATACATAAATTAAATGTTATCATCAGAGTACACATTAATTCAAATATATATATGTAAAGCGAATGCTCAAAGACATTAGTTACAAGGAATCTATCATCAACTGTTTAATTTGCTTGGTTTAAGTCTGTATGACCAGACGATTAGCTTGCATAAATATAATAAATTAAAAAGTATACTCATTCTTACATCCATCATATAAACAAATTAATCTTTAAGTATGTGAATTTATTTAAATAATGACCTGTATAAAATATGTACTTGTCTTATTATATATATATGAATTCCATAGCATAAAGTAAAGTTGTTGTTTTTTTTAAGGAAAAAAAAATAGTGTAAGTTGTAATAATAAATAAAAATGTATTTTTATATTAGCTTTAATGTTGACAAAGTTTTAATGAGATCCAGCTTAGGCATTTACAAGAACATCGTATTAAATTAGTATGAACAATGATTACATTCAAATGCTTGTTTTGATTTGATTCAACAGAATGTTGTTATATCATACCTGTTGATATTCACAAAGCCTATTGAGTCTAGATTGAGTATTTATTTACATATTGTATTGTTTATGTCTTATCACAGAATTATGAACACTCATTATCAGAATAAAATTCTTTCTAAAAATAGATGTCTTCACTCTATTCTAGAGCTTGAATAATCAATGGACATCAGATGATTCTAATAATAGTGGAAGGGGTATATAGTTGTCATAAAGTATCTAAAATGTTTCAAAACTAAATTAATGTTAGATCTCATAATAACTAGGCCAAGCAAGTTGGGTTAGACACAAAACCATAGGATTTTTTGTTTCAATTTTAGGATGATAGGTTGAATAGTATAAAGGAATAAAAGTTCCAGCTTTGAATCTTACTCTTCAGTGATAAATATAAATATCAGAAATCAATGTGATGTGAATTTTATAGCACTATATTATCTGGATTCCATTAATTAATCAAGCTTATAGTAGATGGCTCTTAAGTAAAGTAGAATAAACTATTCTTGGAAGAATATGAAAAAGTCATCTGATTTTGTTGTTAGTAATAATATGTAACTCTAAATTGGAATTGTTAAACTTACTTTGAATTAAAATAAGATGATGTGAAATAAGAACAGATTAAAATTGTAGTTTATGTCTAAATTTTAATTTCATGGGAGATTTTTTCCCCAGTAAAAGACTAATGAATTTTATATGCTGTGAAAAGTTCTGTTAGCCGTTTTTACTAATATTATTGTGAAAAAGTCTAGTATTTTATTATAATATATAGCTGTATTCATATTTTGAAAAATCATTTTTTTTACCAAGAAAGAACCTGCTCTCCTTTTTATTTGTTTTTCTGTTGGAAAATATATAATTGGAGAATATATCTAGAATAATACTTTTTAATGCAATATTTATATTGTATTTCTAAGAATAGTATGATTAACAAGTACTATCCAAAGAATAATTGAGAATCTGATTTGAGAAATATATTTCATTGTATCTTGTTTTAAATATATTTGCTTTACCATTGTTACTATCTTTTTAATTGATAATTCATATCATAAGATAAGATTGTGATATTTTTTGATTTGCATGAATTTTAAATAGGCAAATTAATGGAAATTTTGCAATTTATGAAACATTTTGTTTTTATATCCAAAACAAAATGATACTATACTTTCATTTACTCCAAAAAGATTTATCATACACATATAAGAGTAATTTAAAACTATTGTAAAGGAATTCTAAAATTTTTTTTATATGTTAAGGCGTTGGCCAGGAAGCAAACCCGGGCCAGCTGTTTGAAGGCAGCTATGCTAACCACTAGGCCACCAATGCCTGCTAAAATAAAAGATTGATCAGTCTTTTACTAGACTCTAAGGTTTTCAATTAAGCAATTCAGCCTATTGATCTCATTAAATAATAGAATAAACTACTCAGCATAAAACTTGAATTGTTTTAATTTGAATCTTTATTTTTCTTGAAAGTATATAATATAAATTTGAAGTGTCTCTAGCAAATATTTATAAAGGACATTTTTTTTTTAATATATAAATGGACACTAAGAAATTTATTAAATGAGTCAAAAATTTAAACGAAGATAGAGGATGTCCTATGAGTTGTTAATTTCCATATTCATATCAGTTGTATTCACAAAATGAAAAATGTATTCCTAGTGATTTAATGAAAGATAATAAATTACGTTAAATAATAAAGATTTTATTAATATATCTTATAAATCTGATTTGGTGGATGTTAGTTATTGTTTTTCAAATTTTTCTGTCTTTGCACATTTTATAGTTGTTATTGCTTTCTAAGCAGACCATGCTATTATGATTAAATAAAGCTTTTTTTCTAGATACTTTATACATATTTATTTCTTGAATTACTGCTTTCTTTGTGATTTTTACCCTTTTCTTATGTCATCTACATGTGATTTTTTTCTTTATATGAATCTACTATATGGATTTAAATTTTGTCATTAAATATTAGAATTGTTCTTTCAGTCAATCTTATGCATAGGTGTAAAAATCATATTATTATTATTATGATGATGATGATGATGATGATGATGTTTCAAAGCAAAACTTTATTGAGTCTAAAAAGTTACAGAGTCACATCTAGTAGTATATTGATTTGTTACAAATGCAAAACAAATTACAACAACGTTCAGTATATAAGTCTTTATCATTTCTGCATACTTTTTTACTTGTTTTTAAATTTGGTCTTCTATTTAGTTCAGTTTATGCTTATTCATCTCTTTGAAGTTGGAAAAATGCTGATGTTGAAAAATATCATCATCTATCGTATTGGACTTATATTTCATAGATTGGATCTTTGTTTCAAGTGTGACCATGTGGCTGCAAACACATCTGGTTGAGCTAGGATGTTGTCTCTTTTTCTGAACAGTTCTAATTTTATTGAATATGTTGCTGGGTGGTGTTGAGAGTTATTAGCAAGTGCAAAAGTGCATCTGGTACACTAGTAGGCATAAAGCCTATGTGTTGCAGCACACATAGCAGGGATGTTGCCTTTTTTAAATGTATTAATTATTTCATCAATTGAAATGATAGCCTTTCTGTATGTGGTAAACATTGTGCGACATATTGTTTCTAGGGCACTGCAGGAATGAATAAAATGATCTTGTGTCTCTTCTTCTCTATGACATAGCCCACACCTGGGATCTATATTTGTATAGAATCTACGAAATCTAAGGAAATGTGTTGTAGGTAGAGCATTAAGATTAAGCTTAAGTAGAAAATCAAATAATTTTGGTTCTAGTGACCATTTTCTGAATTGTTGCAGTAGTTGCCTGTTGTCTATCCCAAGAACTGATGGATGTAGATTAGGTGTCTGGTTTGGGTATAGTATATTATAAATGTCCCAGTATGTATACTTGTTGTCATTATTGAGTGATATTTTGTTGTATATTGGCTTGAGTTCTTCAATCAGTGTGGATAGATATCCACATGAAGGGGGTGATCTGTCTGTGGGTATTATACTGATCACACACTCCAGGTCTGGAAATCTTTTTATGGTTGCTGTTATTAGATTTACTGATTTTTGTGTATAAAAAACATTGATTGTATGGAGTCCAAGTCCATTGCTATGTGGTGGTCTGCTCAGGTTTTTTAAAGAGAACGACACTGTTTTTCTCTTCCATATTAGTTTGTTACAGATTGATGAAATTTTAGATATGAATGTTTTTGCAAATTTGATTATAGGTGTGTAGTAGGTAATTTTTGTAATTATAAGTTGATTAAATAGTGTTACCTTTGTGTATATTGACAGGTATGACTTTTCAAGTGAGACTCTGATTTTTTCAGCATCTTTTTTAAATTTATTTTGAATTTTTTGCCTCATTCCATTGGTTCCAAGATAGAATGGGAAACCAAGGAAAGAAGATGGTTTACACTAAACATCTCTGTACAATGCTTGCCTGTGTATATTGACCATGCAGCAGCTTTATTTGTGTTAATTTTTAAATTAAAATTTGAGGTATAATTCTTGATTATCTCTTGTAATATGGGTAGGTTCTTTTTAGAGGGGAGAAAAACGGTTACATCGTTCATATAGGCTATGCATGATATATTTAAAGCAGTGTTTGGGATTTGAATGCCTTTTATTTCTTTCTGTATTTCAATTAATAGAGGATTTATATATATTGTAAAAAGCAAGGCACTGAGGGGGGGATCCTTGTGGGATGGATTGATTTGGTCTGAAGACTGGTGATTTTTTCCATTCAATGTGATGTGAATTTCACGGCTGAGTAGCAGATTGGCTATTATATATAGTAGGATGGAGGTGGTGGTGTTTTTTTCAGCACATCTAATAATTTGGCTATAGGCACTGAGTCAAATGCTGCCTCAATGTCATATTTCTTTCTTTTTTTTACTACTTCAATAATTGTTTTGTACATTAAGGCACCCTAGCCAATGGATGATCCTTTTTTGGCATATTGTGCTGATGATAACACAGAGAGTTTGTCTTGTTCTATTTTCTCCTTTATTACTCTTTCAAGAATTTTTATTCCTAAAGGTCCCATTGAAATTGGTTGTAGATTAGATAAAGATGATATTGCTGTCGGTTTTTTGTTAAATGGAACCATTGCAATTGGGTATTAGACTTTGTATGTTGTAAATTTTTTGAGATATGTAATTGGCTAGATCGCACAGGTATTTGGCTGTGAAGTGACTAAGATGTTTGAACACAAATTTGGGAATTCTTTGTGGACCTGGATTGTTATTATTATTATTGTTGTTGTTGCTGTGGTGGTGGTGGTAGTTGTTGTTGTTATTAATAATAATAATAATAATGATGATGATGATGATGATGTAGTTACCAAAAATACTTCAGGATTTTTTTTTTTCATCATATTCATTAATTTTATTATGTTGTATCGTTTAATTTTGTTGAATTGTTTATGATTTGTTCAACCTTTTAGATCTTTTTTAAGAATTGGAATTTTTGCCTGCTTAATTTTGTTTTGTTTGACTTTTTTTGCTTTGATCAGATTACTTTCATTTAGTTAAATTGCTTTCAGAATTATTTTATTTCATTGGGATTAAATGCATAAACCATTTTCGTTTCAATAAAGGCTTTATTGATCTCAATGGTTTACACAAGTTTATATCTAGAAAATTTCAAATTTAACATACTGTGAGTAATATTAGGGTAAACATATATAAAGGAATTTAGTGGTTACACTTTGTAGTTAATGAACTATAACAATATAAAAAATAAAAAAACAACAAAAATAATCAGAGTCTAAACTTTGATGAGGTTATTTAGTTTTATGGGCATGTCTTTTTGAATGTTAGTTGTATGATAGTTTTTTGCAGCATTTACATCATTGATGATTGCCTTAACAATGACCATGTTGCTGCTTATAAGTGGTGGTGGGGGGAGGAGGTTAATTATTATTCTATATTTTTAATGTGTAACAGTTTGTTGCTAAATGTATCTGGGTGTCATCTGGTATTATTGCCAATTAAGAAAGTACATCCACCAGTATGCGTATAGTACAAACGTTGCCGCCCTAATGCTAGGTATTGATTTTCACTGAAAAGCAACCATTATGTGATTAATGATTGTACCTGGTTTTCTGTAGGTGTTACACATCATCTGTTGTGTTTGGTTAAGTGCTATACATTGATAAATAATGTGGTCCAGCATCTTTTTTGCTCGATGGCAGAGTCCACAGAAAGAGTCAATAGATCTGTACATTCTTTTATGATAAAAAAAGTGGATTGTTGGCAGGCAATGAGATTCATTTTCATGATAAACTCAAAGTATTTGGGCTCTAGAGCCCATTTTTATTCCTTGAGTAGTTTCTTATTGTTAATTCCTAGCATAGGTTGTGTAACATTAGTATCTGTTTCTCTGTTCATTAAACCATAAATATCCATTATGAATACTTATGCAAATACTCTTCTGGAATCTTGTCTGTGGTTTTGCATTGATATATACTGTCAGTGAAAAAAGAACATTTTGGAGGTGGTCTATCTGTTGGAGTAACTTCTAGCAAGTGGTTAATTTTTGGGTATTTGGCAAGGATTGTAATTATTGAGTTCCTTAACTTTTGTAGATGAAAAATGTTAATGTTGTGCAAGCCAAGTCCATTCTTTATTAGGGGTTAGCTAAGTTTTTTTGTGGAGATTGCTACTGTTTTTTTGGCCCAAAGTAGTTTATTATATATAGTTTTAATTTTTGAAATAAATGCCTTCGAGAATAAAATAACCGGTACATAGTATGTTATTTTGGTTGTGATAAGCTAGTTAATTAACTGTACTTTGGAATATAGTGAAATATATGCCTTGGACAAGGAGTTTATAAATTTTTGGGGCTTCTTCTTTAAGTTTATTTTGGATGTGTCATCTTATTCCCATAATTCCCATATGAAATGGAACCCAAGGAATAAGTTTGGTTTTCATTTGTAAATTGATGTACATGGGTTACCAGTGTATAGTGACCAGGCTGGTTTTTGCCAGATTAAACTTTAATTCATATTTCTGTGAATATTTTCGCAATATTTTTTGGAGTTGTGCTATTTGTTTTTTTGATGTTAGGAATATGGTAACATTATCCATATAGGCAATGCATAT
This sequence comes from Epiperipatus broadwayi, assembly GCA_028023455.1. NCBI lineage: Eukaryota > Metazoa > Onychophora > Udeonychophora > Euonychophora > Peripatidae > Epiperipatus > Epiperipatus broadwayi. The sequence goes on from JAQFVV010000032.1 coordinate 5,983,378, forward strand.
AGTGCGTTGCATTGTGTCTGGTATCTTTATCCCAATAAATGCATTTTGCATGCTTTTAATAAGGGGATTGATGTAAAATAGAAACAATAATGAACTCAGAGGGGATCCTTGGAATATAGATTTGATGGCTGTGAAAGATGGTGAGTGTCTTCCATTTAAAGTTATATGGATCTCTCTGTTCAGAAGCAGGTTTGCAATTATATATAGGTGTGTTCTAGGAATTTCTGTGTCTTTTAGCATTTCCAGAAGTGTATATATATTGACTGAGTCAAAAGCAGCTTCTATGTCAAACTGCCAACAATGGGTCCATATTTTTTCCGCTGTTTTACTGTGGCTTGAATTGCTTTGAAGAATAAGGATGTTTCTGTTGTTGAAGAGTTCTTCTTTGTATATTGTGCTTCAGAAATAAGTGGCATTATATATGGTTCAATTTCATCTTTAATAATTTTCTCAATAAATTTTGATAGGCAAAGACCCCATAGATATTGGCCTGAGATCTGTAATGGGTGGGATAATTGCTTTCTTTTTATTATAGGGTACTATGGATATTGGATAGACACCCTTCAGGGGCTGAATTTGTTGTTCTAGATGGTTTGCTAACTGACACAAATATTCTGTTATGAATTTACTTAGGTGCTTTAATATAAGCAATGGGACTCCAGGACTACCTGGATGGCAAGCGTTTCGAATGGTATTCAGTTTTGTTGTAAATAGATTATTTGCAAATGGGATTTTTGTCTCTGGTGGGCCAAACAGATTATGTGGTATTTTATATGGTTGTTTTTCTTGTAATTTCTGCTTAAAATATTCAAAAATTGGCATAATCATATTGTGTCCTGCATATGTTTCATTATTTGTATTTAGTGCCATTGGCACTTTTATGTCTGGTTGGTTCCCCAGCGCCCAGCTTATATAATCTCTTGTCCAAGGGTGTGGCCTTGTTTGGCATATTTTGCTTTTCTTTATGTTCAGATAGCTTTTGAGTTCATCATATGCTTTATTGTATGCATGTGTAAGCTTGAATGTATACTGCTGGATGCCGTGCGATGGCTTAATCATGATTATTCTCTGGTGCAACTGATCTGACAGAGACAAGTCTTGATGGTGGGGTTTGTTTTTTTGTTATATGGTTGATGTTAAAGGACAGCATTCCCATAAATGCAAGATATTTCTGAACTGGGTTCAACATCATAAGTTTTATTTTGTTTAGCATTGTGTAAGTCTCAGAGAACAGAAATTCAGGGGTTGTTTCTGGGAATAAAACTTATTGTTCTTGTAAGTGGAAAGAGTGATATTTGAATTTGAGTGCAATCAATTGTGACTATTTGAGCTGAGTGATCAGAAAAAGTTGAGGGAGTTAGTTTTATTTCGATAAGGTGGTGAAGCATTGGAGAATAAAAGCACAGATCAATAAGTGAAGAGAAGAGACTATTGTGGAAAGAGATAGCATCATCTGGCAAAAAACCTCGGCCACTCATTAGTGGTATGTTTATTCTATGAAGCCAACAATCCTTAAATTCCTGATATTTTAAATTAAAATCTCCAATTAACACTGTTGGGTTTGAAGTTGTAACTAACCTGGAATTAATGTTTGCAATTATGGTATCTATTTTTTTTATCCTGTATTGGCATATATACCAAAACCAGATTTATTGATATGCTTTTTTGGTTGAAGATTGGAATTAATAAGTTCATGTCAATGTGAATTATTTTGAAAGTTGTGAATGGGCAATTTCTAACAATTAGGAGTCCGGTGCCAGCTGAGGGAGAGGAAAAGTCTCTGGAGCATGCTTAGAAACCTTCCATATTTAAATGCTTGGTTGGGTCAGTTCGTGATGCAGCATAAATTTTTGTCTCAAGTATACCAAGCAAGTATGGTTGTATATCTTTGATCCAGTGTTTTAACTTATTAATGTTTGAGATTGAGTTCAACCCCCTGATGTTGATTGCCACATTTTTTATTTTCATTATATGTTGTTTTTTGGTTGAGATTTAAATGTTAGTGTTGATCTGGTGTTTCTTCCCATTCATTCTCATATTCCATTTCCAGATCTTCATCTGTTTCCACTGTTGTTGTAGAGTCGTGATCAGCAAGGCTAAGGTTGGATTCTGTTATTTTGATTTTTTTGGGCCCTCTGTTTTTTTTTTTTTTTTTTGGTGGGTGGCCTGGTCTCCTTTGTTCTGTGTTTGCTTTGGTGTTTTGAGGCATATTTGGGGTGATAGCTTCCATAATTTCCATTGTTGTGTTATTTTTAATATTGGGTGTTTGGTGTTATATATATATATATATATATATATATATTTTCTTGATCATATTATTTTTAATATTGGGTGTTTGGTGTTATATATATATATATATATATATATATTTTCTTGATCACTATTACTGTGTAAGTTTATTTGTTCTTTTGTTATCTCTTTTTCATCAATATCTTTGGTAGGCTGAGTTAGATTATGCACTATTTTTTTTTATTGTGGCCTCTTGAGGCTGTTGACTTTCTGTTTTTTTATCAGTCGGTATTTGAATTCTATTGGTTGTTTTTGTTGATAAATTCAGACTTTCAGGTGTTGGTAATGTGTGTGCAGTTTTTGTATTATTCAATTGCTGTTGAGCTAAGGTTTTTTTTTATTAATTCTTTCTTGTTTATTAGTTGGTTTTGTTATCTGCTTTGTATTGTTTGATTCATGTTGGTGAGCCTATCTTGGTTGATCTTCAGTGCTTGCTTGGTTTTTTTGGTTCTTTTTGTTTTGGTGTTGCAATTGGTTGCAAAGTGTTCAGTTTCACTGCACGCAGAACATCTCGACCTTAATCTTTTTGAATGGTCAGTATTGCATTTTGGTCAACTATTTGTGTGGGGATATCTTCTGGGTTTTCACTGTCATTCGGCTTTATTTTGAAATGAAAATTGTTGCTGAATACTGGGATGGGGGTGTCGGGTAAGTAGGTTTGTTTTATATAAATAGCTTTACCAAATGACTGAATTAATTTTTGAAAATCCTGTACGGTATATTGGAAATAAGTCTTTTTAATTATTCCATTACAATCATTTTGCAAGCTTTGATCGACTATTATTGGCACATAACTTACTAAAGTTTTTACTTGAGTTTGAAATCTTGCACGCTGATGTTCACCAAAAAACTGAATAGCAATGTATCACAAGTTTGGATGCTCTCCAATACTAGAGACTATATCCCACATTGCTGTTGCTGTCAGTTCTTCATAAAGACGCTCTCTGGGGAATTTATAAAGTATTAAATTCCTATCAGTGACTGCTAACACCAATGATCTCAGTGAAAAAAGCTTTTGGAAAGTTGCGAATAATTTTTTAGGGATGGTGCTGTTGAAATTAATATTTTTTTCTTGCAGTTCATCTTGATTCCATATCATTGGGGAGAGCTACTCATTATTGTTGTTGATAAGGTTTTTAAATTATTTATGTCGACTTGATTTACCTTCCTAAATCTTGCTGCCTGGGGTAATGTTTGACTTTTTTCAATGCTGTGTGGCTGCTGGTTTATTTTTATTATGTTCACGTAAGTTTTTTCATTAGTCGCAGTTTCCATTTTATCGCCATTTGTTTTGGCGTAATTTATGTCATTGTCTTCTTGACATGACGCCATGCTTGCTTATGATGTTAGAATTTATTTTTAGTTATGACCGACCGTATTACTTACTTTTTGCTAGAAAACAACTGTTCAGTAATCTGCCATTGCTGTCTTTATCTATCACAGTTTTGAAGTATGAAAACGATTAGGATATGGGAAAAATAGATTATTAATAAGACCTTCGTTCTTGATGACTTAGGCATACATGCACATGTGCATTCCTTTTATGCATAAACCATTTTACATGACTTTAATTAGATTAATTTTTATATTATTAGTATAATCCTTAATTTCAGTGATTATTGATTTCTTCTGTGATAATAGAGTTATACGGGAAATATTCTTGCAGATGAAAATATTTTTTTAGTTAATTTTTATGTGGCCTAGTTGGCCAACTTTGCAAAATTGTGATTTACATATTAGATGACCTTCAATTTGTATATTTTTCTATATTTTAACAAATATATTATTAAAATCAATTTTTAACATAATGAAAAGAGTTTAAAAAATGTTAAAATTATGAAGCTATTTAAAAAATAATTAAAAAAAACATTTACTTTTTACGTTAGTGAGAATAACATAATTTTTTCTTTTTTCAGTATATTAAGTGTTTGATCTTTGTAAAATATATAGTTATAATAAATAAATATATTTTATATTTATTGTATAAAAACATTTTTCAAGTACTCGAAAAACAATATGAAAATAATAATCATAATCATCATCATCTGCATCATTTTTTCTTTATTAATAAAATATGTGCAAGTTTTTTGAGACAATTGAATTGTCTCTTTTAATCTTTGAACTATATAATGTGATGTGATGTACTGTAGCTACTCCTTAAACGAAGTCAAGAATCTCTCAGCAATTATATCAACAAAAACTTGTTAGCTACTTAATTTTACATTCCTCAGTCTAATTTTTTCCATATTCTGCTCCATCCCATTTCCACAACATAATCTTTGTCAACTCTACAGCCTTTATATCATGTTGTGTTAATGGTTTTCTGGTGACAACGTAATTAGTAATTAATCTAACAACCAAAAATTAAATTCTTATTTTTGTCTTTAATTTTCAATTTTAATTGTGCCACTGCTATCACTCACCTTTCAAAAACAAACTTGCGGACACCAAATGATTAATAATTGATTACGTTCTTTTTTAATATATTTTGCTGGTAGTGCCACCATCTACTAGTAAATATGAAAACTAAAATATAGTCTTTGCTGATTATTTGAAAGTATTTGCTACTAGATCGTATTAGAAGTATTTGCATGTAACCATTTGAATGTTGTCTGAGATATGAACTTAAACAGAAGTGCCATTCCAAGATAAAGCAGAAGTTTTTAAGAAGCAATTAAAGGTATTTTTAAAGTTGTTTTTTTTATTCCAAAAGATTATATTTTCCAAAATCCATTGGAAATGCTTGAAAAATACCCAAAATTTTTTAATGCATATGAAATATTTAAACAAAATGATGATAATATAATATGCTTAACACCTTTTATTTTAGAAAGATCTATGAGAAAGAAAAAAAATTATGAAATATCATAGATTGCCAAATTAGTCTATCTAATTAGTTTCTTAATTCATTTCCAATTATTAACAACATATTTGCTATAATTTACATATATCAAGTACATTTTCACGAAGGCTATGAGTATGAGGCACGGTTCCTCGAAAACGTTCAGCCAAATTTATTACTAACTATATTTTTTCTCTAATAATTTACAATTAAGTATTTTCATTTTTACAAATAAGGAGAAATTAAAACCACATTTATAATGTAAATAATGATTTTTTGTATGCGTAATTAATGAATAACAATGAAATTAATATCTGGAAAAAATGGTCCATAAGATAAATATAATAAAATCAGTGAGCGAAAAAAGGCAAGTCTTCTGTTTTCTAAATGCATTTTTCTTTTTAAATAACTATTTGTTTTCTTATGATCATCTTTTTTATTTTATTTCTTTGTCACTTATTCTCACAGTCTCTTCTAACTTTTTTCATAATTTTTTCAATAAACAATATTTGTTAAATTGTTTTTATTTTTTTCAGTACTTTTACAATACTCATTTTTCCAACTTATCTCTTTTATTCTTCTCCAAATTCACATTTTTAAAAATTACTATCTTTTCTTTATCATGTCTCTCTAGCAAACTTCTTTAAAAAAAATTAATTTTAATGATCCACAAAATAATTTCCTTATTTTAAAATTCTCTATCCTTACAATATATATATTTCAAGAATGTGTGTAATAATTAAAATGGTGTTAAAATTTACAATTGCTAAACCAGACTTTCGATCCAATGCATCTTTATCAAAGTTGGACTAAAATTTATTGTATCAGATTTTTATATATATAATTACATTTTGATAAGCTATCATTATAACTATTAACGTAGTAAAAAAAAAAAAAAAACGTGCGAAGAAAAAAAATACGATTGTAAACTTAAAATAAAGGAGGCGTGATTCATCACACAAAATGAATACATAATGAACCAAAAATCAAAAAGTATTCAAATCATCAAAAAAAATTATGTTATCTGCAGACGAATCATGAATATGACTTGAAAGCGTTGAAAGTATATTTTGTACAGGAAATCTTACTCAATTTTATATTTAAAGTTTGTTTTAATATATGTAATACAAATAAAATGGCAGTTAATTAATAAATATTGTAGTAACAATAAAAATAATAAATGTAATGGCGATTAACTATTATACACAGTCTTTCAATCTGCAGAGTAATTAACCGGATTGAAAAACTGTGTATAATAGTCAATCGCCATTATATTTATTGTTTTTATTGTTATTAATATATATATATTCATTATTAATTAATATAGCAGTTCTTATTAAAGGGAGTATTGTTAAATATTACCTTAATGCATTAACTATTTATCAAACTTTTATTTTACATTTTTTATTTTTGTATGATTTTGACATCAATAGGTTTAAACAAATGACCCCCCCCTCCAATGCTTAAAAATGCAGAAGTATGAGTGCTATAGTTATTAGTCCTATTACATAAATAAACATACTGCGCTATTCTAGTTTTTAAATATTCTCTTATCTCTATACTATTTAATTTGGTAAACTGCAAATCTAAGGCTTATTTCACTATGCCTTATTCTCAAGCTTGTCCTTAGAATTGTAAATAAATCTGTTTAAAGTTAAGAATATCAAATTTTTTATTCATAAGAATTATTTTTCTGTGTAAATCAGCTGTGTAGGATATTTCACCTCATGATTTCTTAATAAATGTTATTGCATTTTTATATTTCTATTTAATTTTTTTTTGCTTGCCCACTACAGTTTTAGAATATCTAACTGATCAAATCATAAAAATATAGTCTGTTTTGAGTAGAGTTCAATGCTGATTTCTAATGCCCTTTAACTTAAAATAGAATTATTAATAATTCTAAGAACAAACGTCGAAATATGGATATGACACAATTGATTTTTGTCCCAGAATACTATTTTAAGGCTAGATTTGATGAGACCAGATCACATTTAATGACCAGAATAAAAAAATTTCATCTTTATATTAGGGATAAAAGCAATAATGCACATTCTTTTGTATTTTTTGGTATGAACTTTTTGAATCTGCTGATGTGAAAATTATTTGACTTAAGATAACTAATATAAAATGCTAATGAAAGAAACTAAGCAGACAATTAATGCAAAACATGACATTGGGGTAGGATCACATTTCTCTTCACAAGAACTGATAATTTAATTGTAATGGGCATAAATATATATTAAGATTTGTTACAATAAATTCTAGTCTAGTTTTGATAAAGATACACTCCATTAAAAGCCTTGGCTTAGAAATTTACATTTTAACAATTGTATTTACTATTAATTGTCTGCATACCCTTGTAGAAAATAAATTTACAGTACTTTTGTAGTATTTATAATATGGAAGCTTGACAGTCATTTTTGTTTTAATTATTCATTTTTAGGGCATCAAAATATTTGTTTGTTTGTTGTTGTTTTTTTCAAAATTATTTACCAACACACTTGTTAACTTTAAAAAATATTAGCAAATTGATTATAAATTTGTCTTATGTTTTATAAATATTAAAAAATCTCTTATAAATTTCATTCATAAGACTTTATTCCTTTTTTTTATGTATATTATAAATGTTACAAACAATGCTAACTTGATGAACATTGTTGTAATTTCTTTACATCTACCAATTGTCTTTTTGACAACAAAATAAAATAACAGGGGGACACTTCGATAATTTTTTGTGCAGAGAAAGTCAAGTGCATTATTGTGATCGTTGCACATGGAACAGAAACTATTCTTATGGAAGTGATCAAACAAAATGTCACTAAGGGATCTATTTATTCAGGTTGTTGGAAGGGCTATGAAACTGAAGAATTATGCCCTGATGGATTTGAACATTTCAAAGTAAATCACATATACAAGTTTGTGGTGCCCACATTTATTTTAATTACAATCAATTGTCATAATACTGTGCCGGTCAAAATCGTGTATTCATTCAACATACCAATAATCCAAGCAAAAGTACCTTGAATCCAACCACGCACAAGATACAGATGTCAGGGCAAGGGTGAATCCTAACCTATTTTCCTGAACTATTGCTTCTCTGACTAATGGATAATGTTTATGATGACACTAGCAGTCCTTAGTTTTATTCCGTCCCAGCTGGAGGTCATGGTTCACAAAGAGACTCAAAATAATAAAGGGTTTATATAAGAAATTAATGATTTAGTGAATTCTGACGATTGCTGAACTGTACAGATGTGATTTGATATAGATTACTAATGGTTTTAACTGTAATAATTATAATTCTTTCTGGCAACATTACAAGGAAGTGAATTTAAATCAAAGAAATATTATAAATAAATAGAGTATTTAACATTAGAGATTCGGATTGATGACAAACTAAGCTAATTTAAAATAATAGTATCATAGGAATTTATTAAGGAATTGGTTATTGTTATACAAAATAAGTCTAGTTATGTTTATACAACTAGGTTATTATATTTCTTGAATTTGTTTTGATGCGGCTTTGATAACAATGTAAAAATTTGTTAATTGGTCTTCCAAGAACCAATCAGCAATAAAATATCATTAGCCCTCTTTAAGAGATTGCAAATAAATCTATTTTATATATATATATATATATATATAAAACAAGACATGATCGATGTGTATTTAAAACACTATTACATTTAAATCAGTTCTATATAATGAGTGTGGAAAGCAAAATAGTTCTTAAATAAATAATTGACAATTATATAGTCAGATTTAACTAATTAATTGGGTTGGTTGGTGAAAGATGTGCCATCACGGCAGAGAGCATTTCAGGTTTGCAAATAAATATACATAATGATAAAGGCAGTATAATATTATAGTTTACAACAAAAGAATAAAGGAGTGGCTTTGCTAAAAGAAATCCCTGGTATCTACAGGTAGATGATGAGAAATGTTGGCTCTCCAGCCAAAACATGTCTCTGAATAATAATAATAGATTTGATGTGCTGGACTTCCCATACACATCTTAATGGCTTTGCCTTGAAAAGATTCTGAGTAAGAAATATGTCCACACTTAAGGGAGTCATGGGTTGGACTGGTCATATTTAAACTTCCGAAGGTCCTGAAGAGTAAGTAGCATAGCAAGAATAATAATCAACGAATGGTTGTAACTATAAATACATAATGCCTTAGACATATATAGATAGATAGTGTATCACTAACGAAAATAATAACTTAAATTCCTGATTAAAATAATCAGTTCCCTGACATAATAGAAAGTCCCCAGAAACCTTAGGCCATTAATGAATGGATCATAAAATATAATATAAAAAGGGAAGGCAAGGATTAAAATTAAAATATAAATTGTTTTCCACACTTTCCAAATATTTCATTTATTAGTGAGTTATCAAACAGTTTATCATCGAAGATTACAAAATCAGTCTGTCTTTTAATTAATATAGATGGGGCATTGAATATCAAACTCACTTCTGATGAAGTTTGACATCATACAGCATAATAAGTTGTACATCACAATTTTAATATTTTATTGACACAAACAAAAATATATATGTATGAAATCTATAAATGCTAATTTTCGTTTAAGGTATTTGGTTTACAGAAATTGTGATATATTTTCCTTAAATGATTTAATAAAGTATATTATTCTTTCAGAAATAATTACGAGGACACTTTTAAATTGGAGATAATAATAAGATATCTAACTTTTAAAATAATTTCAATCATTTAAAATATAACTTTATAATATGAAGTACAAAACTAAATGAGTTTTTTTTATTAATTAATTTAATGGAAATAAGTTTCCTGAAATGATTTTAACTGGAGAAAATAAGAGGAAGAAAGTTTTAAGTTTGTTGCTCATTGAGTTTTATATTGGCAGTTTCAATAAGTCAATATTATAAATAAACCAACAAAAAAAATAATAATTTAAATTTGCCACATCAAAATAATGTGAGATTTTTATAAGACTTGATAATTTTAAATTTAAGAGATAATTTTAAAAGATGCATTTTAAAATTAAGTTGTATAAACATTACAGATATATATAATATAAATTAATATTGATTTAGAAAACAAGTAAAATATTATCAGTGGCTTGTGGAAAATTGAAGATTACTTCAACAGTACAGTCTCCGGCTAGATGTTGACAGTACTGGAATGGCATGCTGTTGAGCTGGTGGAACAAAGCTCTGAAAAGCAAATGGCCGATCTTTTCACCCCATCATTTCTTTAGGCAGATGTACTATATATCTCTCTTCAGTGAACTGTTTTTCCATAATCCCTTATCAAAATTTTCTACCATTTATCTGATCTCCTTATCTATAGGATTCAATCTACATTGACAACTACCAATTGCAATTGCTCTAAGCAGTTTTCTGAGCTTGGTGTCTGATTGAGAGGGAAATCTATAATCCTGCATTAAACATGTCCCAAGGGTTCATTTTCTAATTAAAAGAAAACAGCAACAAGCATATTAAGTTTATCAATCATTGTATTAACAAAGCCTATTTAATTAATTCTTCAACCGTCTCTTACGAGGCTCCTCGTAGACATCTGACGTCACTCTAACTCTGCCAGTTCTTATGCTAAAAAATTCGTTTGATAGGTTTTTAAAAGTTCTGTAAGATGGTGCCCTCTTCCGATAAATTTTACAAGTAAAAAATAAAAAAAAACGCATTTAAACCTAAACAAAAAAAGAACATTATTTGTGATTGGTTCTTAGCATGCTCTCAGCCGAAAAAGACATTCTGATTGGCTGGAAAGAACAAAGAAACCGCCTGATCAAAGAAAATAAAGAAAAACGCTGAGATTTTCATTTCGAATGCAATTTTAATTATTAAAAAAATATAATTTCAGAAATTAAACTAGTTTTTTAAAAAAAAAAACTAAAAAAAACAAAATTATTTTCGAAAAATATTGAAGATTTTAGTAAAAGTATTAAAGAAATATTTAAAAGAAATATTTACTTTTCTATAACGTAAAAGTCGACCTTTTTGTTTATATTATAGCTTTTATGTTGCCGAAATTGAATATTTTAGAAAAAATAAATAGCAATTTATTTTTGAAAGAACTTTCGTTCTCTTCATAACCTGAAAAATTAGTAATATACTTTTTATAAACGTATCTGAGTTGAATTTAATATTGTAGGCGAATATGTTTTAACAATAGGCTTTGTCTTCAGTTTGTGAGTTGGCCAATTAAAAGATTTGATTTTTACCTCATACAACCAATAATATAATTAGCGGTTAAAAGGTTAAGACTTAGATTAACAAAAATGTAAATTTTATTCACAAAAATTTTAGGAATTTGGTACAATGACTTTCAAACTTAATATTTGATATAAAACTTAAGTAGAAATTTACAAAATATTCTTTACAAATATTAGATTGTTTTCATAATTGATCCTTTTATGTACATTTATCAAAAGATAAATATAAAATGTTACCAACTGATGAATTGAAGAAAAATGAACTTTAATAAAAGAATTTAAAATATTTGTAACATTTTATAGATATCTAGGATTCAATTTAATTTAATAAAATAAACACAATATACATTTTTACAAATATAAAATAAATAAAACTACTATAAAAGGTTAGTTTTTAATCATAAATTGCAAATTAATTAGATAAAAGATTATAATATTGATTATAAATATACTACCACCTATTATGAGATGGGTGTCAGTTAACATACAAGACTGGGTTCAAACCCATACTAGTGCTGATGACATTGGCACTAGGTGAAGCAGAAATATGTACTATATTTCCAGCTTCAATACTTACTGATTTTATAATATTTAAAAAATTAATAAAAGGAATTATTAAATATGATAGCTTGTAGTCAGTCATGTTGTTAAAGTTGTTTGTAATATTTATAATATACATAAAAAAGGGAACTAAAACTTGTGAATGGAATAATCGGTTTGTCAATATTTTTTAACGTTAACAAGTAAAATATGTTCAGTAAATAATTTTGAGGGGAAAAAAACAAACAAATACTTTGACATCCTGAAAATGGATAATTAAAATAAAAACATCTGCTGAGCTTAATTTTACAGATATTACAGCAGTACCAATTTTACATTTCATTATGATAATTTATTTATGGCACACATATTTCTTCATTATAAAACCTATTATATCTTAAAAATATTTTTCATGTATATATAAACTTTTTCCAATCTACCCCCCACCCCCCAAACCCAATGTTTAATAAAATAATCCACTTTTATCTATCAAATGCCTTTTCAACATTATCAAAGCAGATATTAACTCCACTTTTTACTATATATTTTTTGCTAATACGTTTCATTCCTATTGTATTTTTGTTTTTTCATCTTTTCAAAATTTATATGTTTATCAAATGTAAACACATATCATCTACTGGAAATTATTCCTATTAAAGACTTTCAACAACTTATTTGTATATAAGATTAAGATAATTAAAAAAAATATTCATATTTTGATGAATTAGGCCATTTTTTTCACTGGGATAGAGCAAGTCTTATAACTGTTCTATTAAATCCTAGATTATTGTACAAATCACATTTAATTATCTCAAAACTTTATTTTTTTTTATATATATAACGTTTTAATAATTCAACTTCTTTGCAATGTCATATAATTTAATTTTTCTAAATAAAAAAGAAAATAAAACAAATGAAAATTATTATTGTTGTAAGATTTTATTTTTTTATTCTTCAATTCTTTTTTTTTTAGTTTTGAGTTTTATGGAATTCAGCCTTTTTTATTATTATTTGAATTCATTAATTGTTACTATATATACACACATATATATATACACATTTGATTTTAAAATAAAATTTTACCATTTTATTCTTGTTTTTGCTTCTATGTAGTCTGTCTATTTTAAAATTTGTATTGACTATGGATAGTTTTTATAATCATTTCAAACTCTGTAGGAGATCTATTCTGGATGTGTTTTAAAGCCTAACTTGGTACCCTAGGGTTACTAACATTTTTTTTTGTTGCCAGAAATGAATTCTATCTTCATTAATTATTGTAATGAGTTAAGCTTCAACATGCAAACTTTACATTTGGAATTGGATTTTTTTTTTTTATTTTTAAGTTTAGTTGTGCATGAGCAGTAACAAAGGAACATTTCAAATAGAATTGTTGATAAGCAGGAAAGGACTAATATTCATCAAAAACATCTTCTGAATAATATACTATTTTATCTGGGTTATTTGTATATTTGTTATTTTGAGAATGCGTTTTCATCAGGATAAGATTTAAACTATCCTGTTTCCAACTGCGATGCATGAGTGTTTCACTCAAGTAGAATTTATCTGTGTGTGATCCTCAAATTATATTTATGCATGTGAGTGTGTAGCTGCATGCTACATACATATAATAATATAAGGCTTTCTGGAAAATTAGACAAAAAAACAACTTAATTTTATGTATATTTTGTTGTCATTACTTTACACAAAGATAAATTGTTGATTCTTTTAATTTTTAACATTGATTATAAAATAATAAATTCTATACATTAAAAAATAAAACTCACCATGGTCTCAATAACTATAAAGCTATGATATTTCTCCCATAAGAAATAAAACTTGTATCACATTGTAGTTATATTTTTTATTTTTTCAGTCATTGCTGGATATCATTATCAATGCATATTAAGCTGATACATTTAACCCATAACTCTTAATAACAGAGATCCACTTACTGATTACTATTGAATGGTTGCCTAGGTTGGCTACAGACCATCTACCAAAAGAAAAAAATTCTGTTTGTGATTTGAAATACTTTTAAGTTCATATGGCATGTAATTGAACTTTGGATCATTGGCATAGTGACCATATGAACTAATCACTATGTCATAAAAACCTTTACATGTATTACATTATAAGGATTATTTCAATGATATTTTAAAAAAGCACATTACTGACTACATGGAATACATTATTCAATGCATTATTCAATCCAAGATAAAAATGATTTGAATGCTTTTAGGCAACATTTTAATTTTTTTTAAAATTAATTATTTCCTACTCGTCAATAAATTTACTTCATTCAAAAAACTAAAAATACTTTCTCATTATTAAACTAATTTGGAACAAAAAGGTAGTAGCACTTAACATAAGAAATTTGCATAAATATATAAAATCCATTACATAGCATTCTATCTTTGTCTTCAAAGCTTCATTAATGAAATAACTAAACTGATTAGTTTCCAAATGTTCATAATCTACTTTCTGTTAACCCCACTGATGCCCCACTATCCATTACAATATTTTTTTCAACACCTTAATTATCCTCATAAACAAACACACAATATAATCTATTTCTAAATAACATTAGTTATTGGCAAACATGAAATAGCCATAGTGAATTTATATCAAATAGTATACATTTTTTCTTGTTATGTAATAACATGTATATTATTAAAAAAGTACAATTAAAACAAATGTTTAAAAAAGGTCAATTAAAATAAATGTCAACATTTTTCCTCCAATTTTTTTTCTTTCCTATTAGTGACACTTTACAATTATAGATAGACCCATTGAGTGCCCTCTGTTAAAGAGATGAATAAATCTTGGAACACTTCTAGATTGTTTCTGCTTTCTTCCATGTTGTAATCTTAATACTAATACTATTTATTCAAATTTACAAACAATCAATGTATATTAGTTGTATGAGATAGTGTGGATAGTTGAAGGGTGCTTGAAAATCTGAGTTCAAATCCTCTATACTATGGTATTTAGAATATGCAGAGAGGTCTTTTTCCAAACAAAAGAATCATTACCATAATTCTTTTGAGACTGGGATTCATAAGATGTTATCTAAGCTTTAACTCTCCACCTCACAATACTAAAACACTTTCTAAAAAAATAGATATTAAAAGGAGATTAGAACCATGCACCAGCTGATATTTTTGCAACTATTTGGAATGTGATCTCATTGACAACAATGCCCAAGTGTTTTGGATTTTGTTTATGCTTATAAATATAAATATATTCATTATTGGTCAAATATGATCAATGTTAGTTATATAAGACTATCTATTAGCATCTTTTTTTTCTTTTTTTAACTTGTAAAAAAAAAAAAAACGTTTTTATGCCAATGTAATTTTATTATATATCTCATAAAATGTAGATGGAGAGTTCTTATTAGGTGTTAGATAAACTAAAGAACAAGTGAGATATATGTGAATGTATATATAGTTTTTTGATTGATTTATATCTTTATCATTTTTTTTCTTCACTTTTGTGAATTTAGAATGCTAATATTAATTTAAAATATGATCAATATTAGTTATATAAGACTATCTATTTTGCTATTATTCTAATCTTAAGTTTTTTTTCTTCTTTTTTTTAACATGTTAACCATATATTATAAATTCTTTTCATTCTCAGCTATAAGAGAAATATGAACTGCAATTCTTATACATTTTATTATTCTACCTCCAATATTAGCTCCTCCACAGTTTAAATATTTATCAAACATGTTTTCCAAATGAATATTAAAAAGCACAGATGACATACAGCATCTTTGTCTAATTCCTTATCCTATATTCACTTCATTATCATCTAATTTGATTCTTTTTATAACTTCTCTCAATACTAGGATGTGATCCATTATGCTAAAAACCATTTTTAATATAAGCTTATTCTTTTGGTTAGTTAAAATCCAAAATTCACTGTAGTCAAATTACACAAATTCTGTATAGAAGTGAGAAAAGGCTGAGAAGTCTGTAATTTTTATTAGTTTCTTTATCATCTTATTAAATATCAATATTATTAGTGCACACTTCCAATCAATTGATATATTTTTATCATTTAGGTATTGATATATAGCTTTGCCATACAATTTTTTATTTTTTCACCTGCTTCTTTCAATATATTGATTATAAAACCATCAATACCTGGAGCTTTTTGCTTCTTCATAAATTTAATGGCATGTCTTACTTCTTCATTTAAAATACTGGACAATACAGAAGATGCAGTAATTATATGATACTTTGTTTTTTTTGTTCTTGACCACATTTTCCATAATATCACATCTTTTTTTAATAATAGTTTCATCTTTTTTCTTATTGTAGACATGCTTCTTTTCAATACCAAGATGTTGATTTACTCATGACACTTTAATTCTGTTTACAATTTCCCTTGCTAATTCACAACTATATTTTCTTACATCATTGAGAACTCTATTTATTATCATATTTCTTCTTTTCTTCAGACATTGTCTTATCTCAGTAAAAAATTTATTGGTAAATTGCTGCTTTTTTGTATTAGCTAACTTTCTTGCAATATTTAATAGAGAATCAGTTATCTTCTTATTAATTTCATTTAAATCTGAACCATATTCAAAGTCTGCTCACATTTTAAAAAACTTGTGAGTTTTAATTTAAATTCATTGGAATGTTTCTGAAGGTGAAAAATACCAACAGTGAATACTATTTTTCTTAATATTTTTTTTTCTAGTTTTGCATTAACACATATCTTACATCTCGCTAATCAGTAATCTCTTCCTATATTGAATCTAGCAAGAATATTGCAGTCTATATATATATATATATATATATATATATATACTGTAATATTCTTATATATATATATATTTTGATATATACAGATATATATATATATATATATTTTGTTAATCAAAATATAATTCAATTCTGATTTAACTTCATTTGATGCTTCCATATCCATCCCAACTTATTACTTTTCTCTAAAAGAAATTTCATAATATACAATTTTTTTCCTGCACTCCACAAGCACGTGTTTTATTTCATTTCTATCACTATAACCAATTTTTTTCACAGTACTTTTATCTTTCACTTGTTTACTGATTCTAGCATTAATGTCTTATTAAATTAAAACCCAAATATTTAAGTAATCACATATATTTCTTTGATTATTACACATTCAAAGTTTCATGTATTATTATAATTTTGGATATGTTATAATCAAAGAAGTTTGTATAATCACTTACATGTTTTAATTATAATTTACTGAGATAAATTAAACATAATAAATCAAAATGAATGCTTTATGGTATGATTAACCTTTTTGAAGTCAACATTGCTAACAAGCACATCACAAATGTAAACTACAGAAACAAAACATGAAATCTTATTAAATACAATTTATACAGATCATTGATATATTAAATATACTACAATAGCATCGCTAAATAATGTCAACAAATACTAAATAAAATGCACATGGAAAACATACAACCAATTATCACACAACTATAAGTGAGAAAAGAAAATTCATGTTCTATGGCACAGAGATATCAGAAATAAAGAGAAAACAGATATTTTTTTAACCTATTAAAGGCAGCTATCCAAGTATATTTGTAATTATATTAATCAATAGAACAAATACAATTTAGCTGTAATAAGATATGGTAGCTTTAAATAAGTAGATAGTATGTATGTCCTATGAAACATATTTTTAATTATGTTTACACATATAATTAAGTAATTACTACAATAATTATTTCATTTTTCTATGATTGGAATATCTGGCTGTGGTGCATAAGGGCTAGTTTGCCAGTATTAGCTAAGGATAAATTCACTAGAATTTCCATCTAACATCCAGCTAAGAAAGCAAAATAGGTAATAAATGAGGTATAGATCACCAAAGACTTGAACTTAATTATCCTTTTAAATTTTTTTTCTTTGCCAAAGACAACTACAAAAAGGCTAATGAAGGTAATATATATTGTTAATCTCATGCAAAATTATATATTGGCAATATACTAATTTTATAATATTGCTGGGGTAAAAGCTGCTAAGAACTATCATTTCTGGTATAATAAAATAAAGACATAATGATCTGGCTACCTTAACAAATGTCAATATTGGATAAAAAATCAAAGTTTAATCATAGTGACAACACTGCTTATTATTCAATATATTTTGTAAAAAGATGTTGGTAAAGCAAATTACATGAGAGACTTATGCCTGATCATCACATAGATATCATTATAAATCTATAGTAATGAAATAAAGATTTTATTTCAAAACATGTTTAACCAAGCATGAAAATGATCATATTAACCTAGGGAAGCATGTCATAGACTTCTTCCATATATATATAGCATGAAAATATATATATATATATATATATATATATAGCATGAAAATTCCATTCACAAAGATAGATATATTTACATATTCGGCAATCATGGGATCTTGTCAGGATTTAACCTTTATATTAAGGACGAATACTCAAGTCAAAAAATTTCGATAATATAATTCTGTTCCATATTCAAATTTTTGATTTTCTATATTAAATTATATTCAATAATTTTGTTTTTATTGTTTTGTAATATAATACCCTCCCTTTTTTACTCTCTATTATAAGTGTGACTGTTTTTTGCTTCATATTTAAGGTTTTATTTTTTATCTTTCTAAATTTTTTTTTCATTGAATTTACATGGTCATTGTCATTTATAAATATCTGTTAATGAATGAATGATTAATTTTTAATATTTAAATATCTTCACTTGCAAATCAGTCGTATTGAATATTTTAAAAATTTTGTTAAACCATAAATTTTATCATAACTTAAGTTTGTATTATTAAAAAATGACATAATATATATTGTTTGAAACATAAAACACCAAAGAATGTAACTAAGCTGAAAAAATATTGTCATTGATATTCAAAGTAATAAAAAAAATAAAAGTTAATATTTCTAATAACTTTCATATTATTTCATAAATTCAAAATTATATGCAAAAATGTTAAAAATATAATTTTGTTAGTAGGTTAGTTGGTTTCATCATAATTTTTTTAAAAAAATGGCATATAATAACATTTACCAAAGATAATCTATCACTTGAAAACTTTGTAGAATAAAGACATTAGTACCTTTCATTTTTTCTAGTAGCTCTTCAAAATGTATTTCCATACAGGGGTTTGCAATGAATATGCCATCCCAAATAACATTCCTTATAACAAGTAGTTAATATTGATCAATAATTAATATAATTTGAATATTATAATAAAGAATTCCAATACAGTTGTAATTTATTAAAAATTACTACTAAAATAGTCACTATATACACAATAAAATAAAATTACATTCATATCGGCCATTCAAGCCAATTGTGCAAATGTTTTGCGAGTGTTAAATAATAAATGAATACCCTCTGACCAATACAAGATATAGAATTTATGCAGGAATTAAAAGAATCCCTCTTATTCCTACGACTCAAATATTTATATATGAGCAAATCTGAAGTACTGACACAGAAGATGTGACAATATAACGGTCACTTTAAATTACTATATATAATGTCTGAATGAATGACGCCGATGAAATTTTCTAGAATTTACTAAGCGTCATTCCAACTGAAACTTAATCATATATATAAATAAGCCGATATGAATGTAATTACAAATTGTATACAGACGCTATAAAAATAAATGCTTATTTATATATATGATTAAGTTTCAGTTGGAATGACGCTTAGTAAAATTCTAGAAAATTTCATCGGCGTCATTCATTCAGACATTGTATATAGTAATTTAAAGTGACCGTTATATTGTCACACCTTCTGTGCCAGTACTTCAGATTTGCTCATATATAAATATTTGAGTCGTAGGAATAAGAGGGATTATTTTTATTCCTGCATAAATTCTATATCTTGTATTGGTCAGAGGGTATTCATTTATTATTTAACACTCGCAGAGCGTTTGCACAATTGGCTTGAATGGCCGATATGAATGTAATTACAAATTGTATACAGACGCTATAAAAATAAATGCTTATTTATATATAAAATAAAATAAAAAGTGAATGAAATACTAAATTGATTAAAGAGTTAAGCTTGAGTTACATAAGTTAGTAGTTTAGATTCAGTGTGATGTAGTATTATTTATCCTATCTTTATAGGTTTTTAGAATTCATATTGTTTCATGTTACTATGACCAAAAATTTAATAATAGCTTCATCAACTGCCATATTTCTTTGCATTTGATATGCAGCTTTGAAATTTACATTGCAATAATGTATAATCGGCCTAAGTTTATATACTATTAAAATAATTACTTTTAGCATCTTTTTACTTGATGTCTAAAACATTTCTATTGGAATTTCTTATCTCTCATATAGTTATAACATTTCCATTCTTCAAATATTTCACATTGCATTCATTTCAATTAATTACACTTTTAATTTTTGTTTCCTGATGTCAATTTTTGTTCATTATTATACTCTTACTTTGAAATATTTTTTGGCAATGTGTTAAAGACTAAATTTTATTTTTGTTTAATTTTTTAATAGCTTCATTTTATACTTCTTTTTTTTTTTCAGAAATTTACTTAGTCAATTTTTAATATTGGTATAGATGTCACTGCCAGCTTAGCAGTTGATTGTCTTCCTTTCACATTTTATGACTTTAAACAAAATAGTTCTCCATATAGCATTCATTTCTGTGTTATCTATAAAAGAGATATAGAAAAGGTAAATATATAAGAATTGCCATTTTGCAATAGGATTTTAAATTATGAAAGAGCATTTAATTATATAAATATATTTGTTGTTATTAAAAACTTGATATCTGAAGACATGATTCTATAATATTATTAAATTCTAAACACATTTATTAAAATACAACAGCTGTAATTAGTTTACATGATGACACTAAGAAGATTAATACTGATTCTAAACCAGTAGAATAAAAATTATAAAACTGATTTCTAAGAATAGAAACATTAAATATGAGAAAACATATTAAAAGCAGCATTTAGAAATTTTCTCAGAAGTCTAGAAGAAAATGATAAAACATAAGTATATAAAATTAGAAATAAGATTTGAATAGGATAAATTATTAAAACAAGTAAATAATAAAAGTTGTATTACAATACTAAATGGGGAAAAGAGAGAGAAAGAGAATCACAAAAAAAATAAAATAAAGAAAATAGATGAGAGTATCTTAAAATTAGCGATAACCAAAAATGATTCAAAAAACTTGTTTTTGGACAGATGAAAATAATAAAAATTTACATAAAAAAAAGTATTCCACATTCATGCATTTTAAACTAGATTTCACAAAACAATGTAACAACTGGAAGTAGAAATATAAATATATATATATGTTTGTGTATGTTATAAATTATTAAATTTAAATATATATATTATAACGGAACTAGAGATGAACCGAGAAAGAGGGAGTTCATTTTACTACTGTCGGATGCAGGGTTTTCAGGTAGGATGCTGGTAATAGCGCGAAGGAATGCTTAGTCCAAGATCACATCTACCTTCAACATGCTAACTCAATATTCACTAAAGAAATTTAGATGCAATTTGGACCAGTTCATCTTCATCCCATTTCCTTTTAGGCTCCATTAGATCCCAGTATTCGAACAAGGGAGAATTTGCAGTTAGGTCTCTTCAGGGATGAACTTACTTAATTTTCAAACTAATATGCCTATATATAAGCAAAGACTAGTATATTTTTATTACGAATATATATGTAATTTCGTGTATATTAACACACGAACCAAAACTCTGTTTTGAAATGGATAAAATGTCTTATTTAAGATATAATTACTGGCTTACAGCTATTCTAAGATAGATTTGCTTTAAATATAATGTTTAAGTAATATTCAATTGGATTGATAAAATACAGCATAAATCTATAATTCTATATCATAATTTTCCATAATATGCTGTAATCATCCCTAGAATTATAAATGCCTATATAGATAGCTTTATAAATTAGATTCATAAGCTTTCCTTAATAGCATAATTATAGATGCTACCTAATGAACTGATACACGGTAGTTTCATGAAGGAAACTATTGTTTAGCATCTTAATTTATGGCATATTCACTTGTTGCTGTATTCTTTAATAGTCATATGTGTTACGGCTACAGCATTACTCTTAGTTAGGGCAACTATCTTTTCCAGATTGTGGTCAGGTTTGCACCACCCATTCTGCATCCTCAGAAACAGAGCATGAGACTCCCCACTTAAATTAGTTGTTCAATCTGGACTAAATGTCTCTTATTTCCACAGTAATGAGTACGGTAAAAGGGAACCGGTACTTTATACAAATCCTGTGAAAAAGGCACATACACGAGATGCAGGGACTCAGAATTGTATATTTTCTATATGCCTTGGTGTCTGAAGTCTGACTGCCAATCATCAGTTCATCCCGCCATAATAATTGTATTTTTCAGCTTTGATCTGAGTTCAAATCTAATTTAATAGGCATATTAGCTATATTGAGAATATATTAATTATTCGTGCTTAATAAAATATGTTCTTTATAAATATTTATAATCACTTCTACTAGCTCTAAAGCAAATCTAGATCCTGTTATTTAGCATAAACTAGGCATCATGAGCAAATTCACTAAATTTATAAGGTAATATTAAGGCTCATGAAAATATAATTTCCAACATATAATTTCGTCATCACCTGCGAGTGATAGATATATATAGCTAAGTAAATTAAAATATTTGTAACCTAAACACTACAATCACCTGCGAGTGAGTAGAAGTGCTATATATATATATAAACCAGAAGTGCTTATACCTAAAATCACCTGCGAGTGATATACATATATATGACAAATCGAATAATGTAAGTAATTTGTAACTAGAAAATTAATATCACCTGCGAGTGATTTCACATCTCATATATATATATGTAAACCACGCTATGGTATAACTCAGCCATAAATGATTATATTAAAAGCATCACCCACATGAGAACCCAAAACTTAAATGTAAAGTGTATCCCTTAATCACCTGTGAGTGAGACAATGCATATAGTCATTGTACTTATTATTTCATTTATTATTTCAATATTTAGCTTTTTATTAAATTAATTTTAAATTTAACTACTGCATCATGTCTCGATATTGCTCATCATTAAGTCATTATTTATTATTGTGTTAGTTATTAAGAACCACTTCCTTGTTTAATAATTATATCCTAGCCACACAATATCTATATAGCTATACTAGTTAGAATGTCAACTTTCTCCATAGTCTTTTGCTTTACTGATGTTCTACTGCCGGCACGTGATGAAGGAGAATACTGCTGTGGCCTCATATCTGTCATCCATAAGGAACTAGGGCTATATCAGACCTGTGGTCTCCACCACCATATTCTGGTTGGTCTTGGGATGATTTACTAAATCTCAATTTTGTTACGCCAATGTACATATTTGACCGTTACAATATATAGATCTGGAAGCATATTTAGTCTTTGTAGTGTATCCTTGTGAACAATTTTATATATCTAAATATATAAAAGAGAAGAATAGTTTAGATTTAGATAGGTGAGAAATTTGATGATTAGCATGTAGTGATTTACTTGTTTGTCCTTGGTTTTTTTGTACTGGATACACTGAAGTTAGAATGGATGGAGAAAAAACAAGGTAGCAAAGCCAGAAGAAATTAATTTTGTACATGGGTTTTAATTTTTTTGGTATTATACAGGGATAACAAAAACAGAAGAAATAAATTTTATGCACAGGAGAGAAAGGACTTGTGATTGCTCATTTAAATTTATATATAAGTAAATTCATTTTTTTTTGTTCCCAGACTTCACTAATATGAAACAGTATGATTTAGCCACCATACAGTTTCACCTACTATATAACATAGTAGTCTTCATTTTCTTAATTCAAACTCTAGAGGTGCATGTAAATAACTGTATACTAAGTAATTTAATATATCCGAAGCATATATTTACATGTATATGTGTGTAATTGTATATGTGCACACATTTACTATTTTAAATGTTTGTATTTATAATGTATACACATCTGTAATATTATATAAATGTTTTATTGGCGAGTATTAATTGTATCTTCACACACATCTGATTGATATTATTATGTGTAAGGTACAATTTTATATAATGATTTGGTTGTGATTTTAAGTTATTAAATTTGGTTTAAGCTGTGGACATATGTATATATGCGAAGGTAACTGTAATGTAATCAGTTTGCTAAACATTTCAAGTTTTCTAAGTTATTTCCAAACTGTCTTTGAAGTTATTCAATTTACTAAATTGCTAGTATCTGCATATAGTAATTAAATTCAGAGGTAATTTTCTTAGATATATGCTAAATGTTGGCTGCTTGAATCTCTTTGAAAAAAAGAAATTCACTCTTTAAAAAAAAAAAGAAATTCAAGGTTTATGGATCCCTCAGAATTACTTCACATAACTCCTTGTGACCTGAACGGCCATTTTGAATTCACAGAAAAAATTACAGGACATACAATTTTAAATGAAATGTCTAATTTATTACAATAAATAACAAATATATATACATTTTTAGAAAGTGCAAATATGAAAGAATGTAATGAAGCTGATAAAATAGTCATTACCACAAAAAAATAATTAAAGAAAGGAGATTTTTCACATTTTATATATCTTTATTTTTACATTGGTTCACAAACTCTCAATTTTGAAAGATATAGCCTAAAATGACAATTTCATAGACAGCTTCATCACATTCATCATAAAATGCAGAAAAAAATAATATATAACATGACCTACCTGAGTTACAGATTGTTGGTGTAATGTGGCAAAAGGTGACCATTTCAATTTCTTTTTTCTGCTTGACACTCTATGTGTTCTATTTTTGCAAGCAGTTGTTTTTCTAGGCCCTCTATGCGGGATATCTATTAGAAATGCAAGGTTTTAGTGAGGATCAAAAAAAAATAACAGTAATAACTTTAGTAAATTCTAAGTTATGGGGGTAAAAAATAATGACTATATTATTGAAAAATCAGGGGTGGGGCGAGATAAATTATGCATTATTTCATGGCAGATCATAATTGCCAAATATGCAAATAAATAATTTAAAAATTTGTTTCTAAAATAAAATGAATAACAACATAGTAAATAAAATAAAATAAATAATCAAAAGGAATTACAAGCAATTATTATATATGAGTGGGAGATGATGATGACTGTTGATTCAGCATTGTGAGGTATTTATTTTTTTCACCTTGTTAGTTTCACAGAACAGAGTGGATAGTTTGAAGACAGTTTGCAAATTGTTGAAAATATAAATGCATGAGCAAAATCAATTTCAAAATAACTGATGATGATGATGTGGAGCAACTGGTAAGGGTGAGCTAAATTATGCATTATTACATAGCAAACCATAATAGCAAAGTATGCTATCAAATGAATAAAAAGTTATCTGCAAAGTATGCTATAAAATGAATAAAAAGTTATCTACAATGAAATGAATAAAAACGTAGTAAATTCTAAGTTATGCATGTAAAAAATAATTACTACATTATTGGAATATCATGAGGGTAAGAGTGAGCTAAATTATGCATTATTACATAGCAAACCATAATAGCAAAGTATGCTATCAAATAAATAAAAAGTTATCTATAATGAAACGAATAAAAATGTAGTAAATTCTAAGTTATGCATGTAAAAAATAATTACTACATTATTGGAATATCATGAGGGTAAGAGTGAGCTAAATTATGCATTATTACATAGCAAACCATAATAGCAAAGTATGCTATCAAATGAATAAAAAGTTATCTGCAAAGTATGCTATAAAATGAATAAAAAGTTATCTACAATGAAATGAATAAAAACGTAGTATATTCTAAGTTATGCATGTAAAAAATAATTACTACATTATTGGAATATCATGAGGGTAAGAGTGAGCTAAATTATGCATTATTACATAGTAAACCATAATAGCAAAGTATGCTATCAAATAAATAAAAAGTTATCTATAATGAAACGAATAAAAATGTAGTAAATTCTAAGTTATGCATGTAAAAAATAATTACTACATTATTGGAATATCATGAGGGTAAGAGTGAGCTAAATTATGCATTATTACATAGCAAACCATAATAGCAAAGTATGCTATAAAATGAATAAAAACTTATCTACAATGAAATGTATAAAAACAGTAAATAAAATAAAATAAATAACCCAAAGGAATTACAAGCAATTATTATATATTAGTGGGAGATGATGATGATGAATGTTGAATACTTACAGGTAATGGGGAATACGAAACCTCAAAATCAAACACATCAACAGAAAAGTTCGTTAGAAACGTAATTACGTTTAGCGGCGAAAATAATTGTTTTCTCCGTATATTTTTTTTATCGGTTGATAAAATCTAGAAAGATAAAAAAAAAAATTACAAAATTTTAATAATGTACTTTACAAAAATTGCTATAAAAAATCTAATTTTCATCGCACAGAAAAATTTTTTAGACGTACAAAAAGATAGAAAAATGGCGGAGAGAAAGAAAAAAAAAGCGTAACTGTGACTTATACGGTTTGCACGCTATTGCGGTCGAAATTGTAAACTTTTTTTAATGCGTAAACAGGCGGTTTTCGGTCTCAAAGGGTTAAGCTGAGAAATGAACTTTATGGATCTTATGAAATAAAGTCAGAATCATTAATAGGCATTGACAGTGTCCGCCTGCAATAAATCCAGCCGGTTCTTTTGTAGTTGATAAAATTAATGACTTCTTAAGTTTTAAAGTTTAAAAAAAAAGATTGTGAATATGTTAATAGCTTGTGAGAGGGGGTAAGTGAAATTGATTCCATTTTTTGTTTTACTCTCATGTTAACTTGTATCCCGGCAGTGTGCCCAGTTTTATTATGGAGATCAGTAGCTAGATACTGTCATTGCTGCCTCCTCGGCTGCAGAACTGTTTATGGAGATGGAAGACTTGAACCTCAGCCTATCTGAAAGAATAGTACATAGAAAGAACAGCTGATGAACCAGCCTGTGCGCGTGTGTGTAATCCTGCCAAGCTGCAAGCCTTCATAGTCGAACAACCAGTTACAAATCCTCAACCAAGCTAACCTAATGCTGTAGCAATTCTAAAATCTTTCCTAAAGCTAGCTGTAAAATATAAGTAATATGCACAAACTCTTAAACTTAAATCTCATAAATTAATTAAACTATGCTAAACAAGTGTATTCCTATTTGTATAATTTTAAACTAGTCTTTTAAATTCAACTTGTAAAAAGATAATAACTGTCTTATTTATTTATTCTCGTCTATGCTTATACCTATATATATATATATATATATATATATATATATATATATATATATATATATATATATATATATATATATATATATATATATATTACAATGCATTTATTAATTTGTGCTATGCCTTCAGAGCAGAGATTACTAATTATTATAAACAGAAAGAGACACTGTTGTTCTCAAGTAAATTAATTCATGCTGCTTTTGGCATACTTCTAAATCTCCGGTCTGAAAACCTACTGTTATATATATTAGTTAAGCTGCTATGTTTTAGCTTAATATTTCATCCAGGTTTGCTTATTAAAGGTCTGCTTAGTTGAATACGTGAGTGACATTTTAAGTATATTGTCAGTAATTAGCCAAGTTTAAATCCCAAATATTCTTTAGCCCTCCTTAGTTAATTATCATAGAGTATTAATTCGCAAACTAGATCATTTTAATAAATTCCTTTTTAGCACAGTTTAAGTATGCTAATTTACGAACTGGTGTATGGTAGTTTCGCAGAATGAAACTATAGATTTCGTGCTTTACTAACTTTATTAATTAATATTTAGAATAATTAATATTTAGAAAGCATTGTGAATGGGCTTTTATGAAGCACTTTGGTGCATTATGCCTTGCTATTATATACTTATTAAGATAGGATTCGGTTCTAAGAGCCACCCTATTATTCTTAGTTCAGACAGCTATCTCCTGAATGGGCTACTGGTTTTAAGGGCCATTCCCATTACTTCTTTCAGAATTGGAACACTGGTATCTAGCAACATATATTAAGGCTGTTCGATCATCCAAACTAAATGTTCACATATAGCAAGCGTCCGGTACCTGAGAACTGAGTAATCATTACTGGATCTCATGAGTAAAGTCACATTCAAGCCACACCTCTGATGTAATTTGTGTAGCGCCATAGTCTCAGGAGTTATACTGCAAAGCACCAGTTCACCTGCTGTTATATTAATTGTTCAGCATTGATCTGAACCTCAGATCTAGTTTATATAATAATATCTGCATAAAGAGCGCATTGACTTCTCATTACTTAATAATAATAATATTAGAGATATATTATATAAAGTTGACACTCTCTTAAGATTTGATTCTTAGCAAACCCAGTAGGAATGGCAGAGCATAATTTAGGCATCGTTATAGACGTAGAAAACATTATTAATTTATAAAATGTTATAATAAAATGATTATGACTAAGTGTAAGAAATCTTAAGAACTTTTAGTTCGTTTATTCACCATACCACCTGTGAGTGGAATATCCAGTACATTTAATTGCTATTATTTGTGTTGTTTTGACAAGATTAAATAATTTTAAACATATTAATGTCTGATGTCTTATTCACTCTGTTTGTATTGACCCATTTTCCATATTTATTAATATATGCATTACATAACCAGCCATAAGTTGTGTGTTTGTTTAGTTAACCTGCCAAATGTTTAGTATTATTTCTCGAGTCTCTCGCTTCACCCTTTGCTACTGTCGGCACGGGAATTAAGAGATTATGAGTGTAACTTCATATATGTCATTCATAGGGTAATAAGTCAGGGAGTGTTGGTGCAGGAGCTGAGGTGCAGTCGGATTTTGAGGTCTCAAACCCTCATCTAGATCAGCCTTGGTATAATTTACCAAAACTCTCGATTTTGTTGCGTGAATGTACAAATATGATTGTTACAATGTATATTTTCATATTGACCTGATGCCTTTGCATCATTCATGAGTTATCTGATGGCTATCTTCTTAGTCCTTTTCCTTACTACCTGATATTTATAGTTCTCAATATCCTCCGAAAAATGTATCAAGTAAATCGTATTTTATATTACCAAACTTGACATAAAATATTAACTATGATTTAATCAACAAAACCATTATTGCTGTGGTAATAAAGAAATATAAAATAATATTCATTATGTAATTAAAATGAATACTAAGCTGCCATATCATACAATTCATTTATGCCTCCATTCTCTTTATCACTTATATTTTATAGTGTTACTTGATATCAGTTATTTTTATTCATCTAGTAATTTATTCAAATTACTATTCAAACATAAAACATTTGTTCTGTACATGGTTTTACCTCCAAGTAAATCTGTCAACATTTAGGAAGAAATTATAAAATACTTTAAATATGTCATCTACCTTTGATGCCTCCTATATTACTATTTACCTAAAATGTTATCGATGAGAAGTTGATTTTATTAAATACTATATTCAATAATGTATCCTAATAAAAAGGATGGATGTTTCTTTTAAATATGAGGTGTTATTTTGGCAGGCAATCATTTTCTTAATGATTCTACCCCCATTTTACCGTGGCTTCTTCCCTGAGCACTTATGGTATATACTATTCTCATTTCTTTGTAGGAAACCTTTCCATCTCTCTCCAATAAATATATGGGTATCATAAAGATTACTCTCATTTAATTATTCCTCAGTTTTTCAGGTTGATATTTTTTCCAACCCTGGAATTTTAACTCATCTTCCTCGATTGTGTATTTGGCATCTATTACTGTACTAATTCTAGATTAACCACTTAATATAATCTTCCACATGTGATAATTTTCTATCCATATTTATGATCATGTTACACAATATATAATCTATTTCAATTATTATTATCAATAGGAAATTTTTTTTCTTTACAATAAATGAGATCATGATATTGTCTTACATCAACATTCATTCTTACTTTCATAAATGCATTATATTTTATAATGTTTGTCATTCCTTCCAGATAATCCTATTACACTTAAACTCTTAAAATATATACTGGTCAAAATATACAGTTAATATTGTGTTTTCCATACACACACAGTCACATTATAACTCATGATAACTCTTTTCCTATATTTAAGCATACTTTTAACATTATATACCAAATTGTAAGCATAAATTCTTTAAATTGTCATTATGACAAATACCTGTGTTTTTATCTCATTTTAGACAAAAAAATATTATTGATAAATTTAAAACTAAAATCTTTTTTTTAAACTCATTTCCAGTTTCTAATTTAATATTACAATGTTTCCCTGTAAATGTTTACCATTCTTCGCTCATTTGTGTTTCTCCTCTCTTTGTATTGCTAAAAGACATGTATAGTTAAACAAAATATCCAACAAAAAGCACAAATGATAGGACAAAATTTTAAATTGGATGCATCCTTCCTTCCTAGCTAGTCCTCTCAGTTTTTCTGTAATTTAAAAAAGAAAATGGAAGTTCAACTAAACTTCTATGATGCATGACTGATAAACGGCGGAGATTCAAGCTTATGGTGCTTCATATTTTTATCAGGTTCAAAACAATTTTGAAGAGCCATATGATAAATACTATTAAATATTACAAAAAGAAGAGCATATAATAGAAATCATTAGAATGTTTGAGAGTCACATTCTAATTTTGTAATTTAAGTTGAAATATATGTTGTAACATAATAATTTCAGAGTACAAGTTACTAACCAAATATATTTTAAGGTTTGTAATTCTGGAGTTAATTACAGTGGGTGAATCTAACTAATTAAGAGATGTATTTCATTGAATTAGACTTGATAGACAATAATGGTGTGATGAAGCTTTGATTATAAGAAAATAAGTTTTCCATAGTAATTGTTGTTAATGATAAGTATGAGAATAAATCTTAGGAAAAGTAGATTAAATTATTTAAGGGAAAGTAATGAGTAGATAATGAGTGTTAATTTTCATATCTTATTATTAGAGTTAGATTAAATTTCCAATAGGAGGTTAATCAAGGTTTGTAATAGGATGTTTTTATTAAAAGGTTGGATCCCAGTAAAATCTCTCTTGCAGTTCATTTATTTAATTATCACCCTAATGGTTATACTATATTTAGAATAAAATACTTAATGATCCCTGAGATAGCCATAGGATATCACCAATTATTTTAAGTAATGTAATTTAGTTAATGTTTTTATTTTTTGGATTCTTAAATCATACAAGGGTAGTTAAAGTCACTATTTAAATGATATATTGTGTTAGCCATTGTTTGTTGTGGGAGTTTTCCTAATGATTATAACAGGATTGTAGTAGGAGAATTGTTACAAGAGCAATGCCATTGTCAAGTATATTTTAGATACTTTTCTATGTTAAAACCACTCTCTTGTAATTGCCCCTAAAGTTCTATCTTATGTTTTAATATTTAGCAAGTTTCAAGCCCCATAAAGAATCTTATACTTTATTGTTGTTATACTTAATGGTTTATTATTGAGCTAGTATAGCAGAGGGTAATTAGAGAAGGTAGGGTAAAATAGAGAGGTGTGTTAGAAGAACTGGAAGGGAAGCTTACAACATATATAGTTATGTGTAAAAAAAATTGTAAATATATATGCTTACTTACATTATTTAAATATGTGTCTGTGTATGCACAATGTTATTCATATTTATATTGTAAATAATTGAGATATTTAAAATGTTTAGTTTACTGCAAATGGTGAATAATATGCCAGCATGTGGACCATTCATTTAGATAAAGATAATGGAGACTAGAATCTCATATCTGAATTTTTTACAGAATTGGCATTTTCAGTTTTATAATGAATGAATCTGATATTACATTTTCTATTAATATGGGACACTTCAGCATTTTCATTGGAAAATTAATAATTTGGTCTTCTACTGTGATTGGGATAGAATATTCTTGTATCTATAGTTGAGCTTGGTGTTGCACCAAGTTTACAAATCTTACAACATGCAAGTTATTTATCCTTGTGGATTTTTATAAACATTATTATCAATGAAACACTAAAAAAGCAAATCATGGCTAATCTTAAAAGAACAACGAATTGGGGCAGTCATTAGATACATATTATGTGGTACAAAGGTGACATTTCCAAGCATTATGATGTAAAAAATTCAATTTGGATCTTTTTACTTTTTCTGATTTTTTTCTAAATATATTTTTGAGTATCAATATCAGTTATATGCATCTAATGTGCCGTGAGCCTGTATATATTAATCATGACAAATATATACACACATATATATTTGCACACATATATTATGATATTTGGTTCAATTATTATAATATGCTCTGAAATAAATATTAATTAACTTTATGAGTGATCAGTTTTCTACTAAAGGCAGAAAAAGGTAACAACAATAATGTTATAATCAAGTAAAAACATCTGATCATTATAAACGATAGTTTACTGTTGCTTCTTAACAGTATCTATTTTTGCATTTCATTGTTGCTAACTATAATTACTTTTTGGTATGTATATATAAAAGTTAAATGGATTAACAAGATTTTTCAATGTATAATATGTCAATAAATGGAAAATTTTGATCTATATTTCTATTTAATATGTTTTTATTTTATTAGGGAATGATTAATAAGGAAAAAGTAAACCATGGATGGGGCCTTCATCCATATAGGTATACCATCTTTCTCCTTAATAATTAGATGTTTGGTTGGACTGATTACCTAGAAATCCTTCTGTCCGAACTGCCTCCGAAGTTTCAGTGATCAATAAACACACACACACACGTAGCTAAGTGAGAAAATAAAAAAATAGAAAAAGAAATTCATAATATATATTATGAAGAAATTAGCTTTCATAGAATAAGTTGTTATAATTTTTATTATTTAACAGACCAAGAATTTAAAATGATTTAGTTTTATTTTAAATACCATTTCTAATTCAAACTACCTGCGAATTGATGCGATATATGTGGTGTGATGTGTATATAAACTTCTTGCATAGAGGTGCCATCTTGTAACATAAGTTAGAATTAAGTTTTAACTTTTAAATTTCACTCGATGAATGTAAAAATTTTATTTTTATTGTATTATTTTATAATGTGTTATGTTTATGCATTTATTATCTGTATGAGTTTATTTTATATATATTAAAATACATGTATGCTTATTTTTGACATCATTATTTATTACTGCTACAATAATTAGCATACATTTTATTACTCAGAATTATCAAGATTAATTTTAGATTAAAATTATGATTATAAATGTTAATATTTAAAATATTTTGTTGTTAATTTTAGAATTTTTTTTATTTTTAAATGTATCTATTATATGTTGATAAATGCATCAATGGTGTGAAAGATGAGAATTTAATATTAAATGTGCTACATTCAACCAACAAGTATTGAATTAGGGGAATGATCAATATAAATTGTTTCATAAAGTGCTATTCATGTTAAAAATTATTCTGAGAATTTTATTCTATGGCGAACTTTTTTTTTTTTTCATATTACTGGCTTCTGAACAAATTTCTTTTGCGTTATTGCATTAATCTTGTCTTTAAGGGGAAAAAATTGAAAAATTAGGACTATTAATGTTGTTTTTCACAAAGAAGCTTAGTTGGTTAGTGTATCATCATAAATTTAGAATTCGTAAATGTCCTAGTTTAATTCCCATGCTATTATTTCACTGTTAAGGCTGTCATTAGTCAGGTCAACAGCACCCAAAAAAAGAGAGAAGAATAATATTGAATATATTTGGAAAAATATAAATTGAACTTTTCTAAAAATATTTAATAATTAAACTAGATGATATATAAGTATAATGCCATTATCATAAACTTTCTTTCAAACATTGACGTTGTCAATTTTTATAGACTGCTTATTAATAATTATAATTTCTTTAACAGTAGTATTGTCATTGAATAGTGAAAACATATATCTATCTAATTTCTTATCAGTTGATCTTGAAATTTATATTGTCTCTTTAATCACAATACACTGGGGCCACTATCTGTTTTATTTTGTTTCATAATTCCTTATGAATTGTGTAAATTAGCAGCTTTTATAAAATGTTGTGTTATTATATCATGCTTGGTGTGTATAGTATTTTTTAGCACACATACACAGAACACAAATGGTTTTTAATATGTATATACACATATCTACAATACAACTTGTTTCCACAATGAGGCATAAATAAATTGAAATTAGAAAAGCAAAAATAATTTTTTAAACATAGAACGGTATAGAGCATGTGTGTTTTCGTATACATGTACATATATAGGTGTTTGTGTGTATATGTTTACTTAATTACTATCATATTTCCTGAAGGTTTGTGATGATGGCATTCTAGTTGTATTTTTATATTGGACTATTTCCATCATCTAATATGTGTATAGAATGTCTTTCTAAAGCCATTTAATATACATATTAGATGATGGAAATAGTCCAATATATATATATATATAAAAGCAAAGTTCTTTTGCTGTTTTTATTATGTCATGACTGGATTAGTTTTTCAGAGTATGTTTTTTTTTTTTAATTATTTCACTTTTTCACTGAGATAAAGCACTTCATGAATATTCTAGATTTGATAGTTTTGCTATCATTGTTAACTTTATAGTCTGAATCCATTTCAAATGAAATTTGAAAGTTTTGAAAAAATAAAGTGGATGAAGGAAAAAAAATCATATGCTTTGTTTTATTCTAATTGCAAAAAAAGTGACTGAATTGTTCTGAGGAAATCCAAAATTTAACAATATCAAATTTATGGAGATCTCTACATGAGAAGACTGCCACACTAGAAAATAAGAGTAAAATTTCCACCTTTCTAATTAATTTATGAATTTGAATGTTTTCCTTTTTTTTTTTTATCTTTTTGGGGGGGTGGTAGCCTATAAATAAAATTTGGAATATGGCAGATCCAATATACTTTGAATTGAATCAGTGAGATGAAATATGTAATTATTACATGGGTGCTTTTGCATATATACTACATGTAATACAATATAATTCACCCTTAAGTGTAAATAAGTATTTCTTTAAAAAACTGAAAAGGTCTTTGATTTTTTTTAAAAATTACTATTGTAACCAGTTGGGTTACATAGCACTCAATAATATAGTGTGTGTGCATATATATATATATAAAATGAAAAATAGAAATAAACAGACATACATTTTTGTAGATATTTTCTACATTTATTGGGAATAAAAATAATAAATAAAAGGTTAAATAATTCTGGGTTTAAAATAATATTTTATTATCAAATTAAATATTTAAAAAAGGTCTGATAAATAAAAATTAATATTTTTATTCTGATTTTAAAAATTTAAAAACAAGCATGTTTTCTGATAATTATAAAAATGTCTATTTTTGAAAAATTTTAATTAATTTGTAAATTTCTATTATCTGAGTAAAAACATGTATGTAGATTCCAAAGGATTAAAGTTAATTGAAATCAAGTTTTTTTCCAATCACACTTTGATAAAAATTTCAAGCTTGTTTTCAAAGGATTAGACACATTGAAAACAGTCACTATGTTTTTATCACCTGACTCAAAATTATAAAATGACTAATAAAAATATCAGTTTTTGCTTGCAGTTTTGTAAAAGTTGGTCAGAAGAGTCTGGTTTTAATATTTTAAGCAATGGCCAACTAGGCCAATTGCAAAGTTTGGCTTTAATTTTCTGAAAAGTGGTTAGCAGAAGAGTTAACTGCAGAACTGGCTGTAAAGTTGGCTAAACATTTTGTGAAGAGTTGATAACTGTAGCAGAGAATGGCAACAGTAAATATAGCTGCAGAAATGGCTGGTAGAATTATACAGAGAACTGCAATGAGGATGTAAGAATGCAAGGAAGTAGCTGCTCTTCAGTTCAGTAGTGGAGTTTGAATTCACATGGAGGAAAATGACCCACTTTTTTGTGGTGAAATTCATAGCCTGAAAAGTGTTCTGGAAGAGAACTTGTTGATCTGAAGTTTACCAAATCCAAGTCTAAGTGGAACTAACTGCAGAAGGGAGAAAGCCAAGCATACCTGAATTATATATTTTTACCTGATGATTACAATTGCCTGGCTTGACCAAAAACAGCTTGCCCAAGAGAAACACCAGCTGAATAAAGTAGTAGTTATAGTATGCTGCTGTGTCTGTATGCAGAGAAGCACAGATAAATGTGTATACAAAAATGAGTTGTTTTTAAATAATTCATTTGGATGACATTTTAAGTCTATATTTTTAAATTTAAAGACATTTATAATTAGTTATAAGGGGTAACCTAATAAAAAGCTTTCTAACCTCTCGAAAATTGACTATACTTTTTTTAAAAGAATAAAAGAAAGCTGTAATAGAATTTGATAACTGATTTTAAATTATATTTATTTTCCAAAGAAATTAATTATAAAAATATAGTATTGTAACAAATTAATATAGGACATATATGCAAAATTTAATAATTTTTTTCATTATTGAATACTAATTGAAATATATTAATTGTATATTAGAAATCATGTGTCTGTGCACACATATATGTAAATCAATGTAACAATTTGACTTTTGAATAATAATTATGTAAATTGCAACATGATCATTTGAAATTTTGTATAGTAATCAAAATGTGTGTAATCTTATTTTTATAGATTTTAATTTCAATTTTTTATTTTTATTATTACTAAACTTGTATTCAACTGTTAAAAATTGTATTGCATCATCTCTTGGTCACATACAGTAATAGAGTTTGGGTTTTTTGAGCTAGATTTGTGCACAGGATGAATATATAAATGGGAATGTGTATGTGTATTTAGTGCTTTTAGGCATTCAGAGATGATTAATCATTATCTTGGTTGGTGCAAAAGAGAATACTCTTTAAAGCTCATGCACTACCTTTAATTTTAGTTTAGTCTCATTAAAATTTATAGTTGGCCAGTATATTAATGATACTTAAGTGGCCAGAGCTTTGATGATGATCAGCATGTTTTAAATATCCCAGCATTATTGTTAGATTTTCTGGTTATGTATTCTAATGGATTAGCACTTAAGTGGTACATCCAAATTAATGGTTAAATAATTGTCCACACTGGCAAAGGCTCAATAGTTAGCCTGATTTACAGAAGACCCATTTCCAATCCAGTTACAAGTTTGACTGTTGATTTGTAATTTTTATTGTTTAAATCCAGTCACAAGATTGATTGTTGATTTATTGGACTGATTTAGTTGATATTATTGATCGTTCATGGCGATTAATGGTTTATTTTGAGTATTACTTATAATTACTTTTACTTTATAATTATAATACTTGTTCATATATGGTGGATAATTATGCCTTTAGTTGCTCTTCTGATCTCTCAGACATTCTCTAATGTCATGCTCTTATAAAATACTATATTACTTATATATACTTTTGTAAATTATTGACATTTCATTTTAAATTGAGTGGGAGTGATAATAATTTTGCCATCACCCCAGGTATGACCATGAGCAACCTCCCTCTTTGTCACCACCCTTCACCCCATCCCGTTACACTATAAATAAATTAAGAATGACTTTACCACACACATACTCAACCGTATATTAACAGTAAAGGAGTATTAACTTAGTCATTCCATCGGGTTTTTTGGAGGAGATAGAGGAGGGATTATTATTATTATTATTTTTTAAAGAGAAATAAATAATTATTCAAACTTCGACGTAGTTGTTCGTTTGACTGATTACATAATTCTATATGTATATCTTTATTCACACATATTTTTATGCATATGGTAGTTATATTGAAGTTAATTTTAAATATGCTTAACTTTTTTTTAAAAGAGATTATTACTATTGCTGTAGTAATTGAATTAAGAACCTATTTTACAATAAATTTTAAGCCTACTGTAAAAGAAAGTTTATTTATTTATGTAACGCGATCTAAATTCCGTAGAGATTGTATTAACATGGTAGTGATTAAAGTATGATAATGGTGTTGCATTTTAATTCTTTATGAAAATTTTTTTCTGATTTAACATGAGATTATAAATGAACCGCACATTGAACAAAGATAACATTTATATCATACTAAATTTTATCAGCCTACCATTATTATTATTTCATGTTTTCATATATAAATTATTTGTTTAGTAAAGAATTTAGTGTGTAAGTAATTATGGAATATAAATTATGCCCGTTTTACGTATATGTATGTGGTTATTTGCGGATATACATTACATAACATTTTGATCATCTGATTTGAAACTATCATAATTGATTTCTTATATTTTTATTAAAGATTTAGACTTTAATTGTAGTCATCTTTTTTTTTAAATTTTATCTCAACAATATATGCACAACCCTATCCTAATTGCAGGTATTGTGTTCCAAAGCTATGTGCAGATGTTTAAAATTTTAAATAATTTTCTACATTATATATATACATTACATTTTTGTTTTATATATATGATACAGTTTACTTTAAAAATCACATGTACTAAGATCTCAAAAATGATTAGCACATGAATAGAATAATATAATTTAGAAACTGAGAAATAGCATATTCATATTATATACGTATTTTTACCTATCTATGTCAGTGAACTTGTGCCTGAATGTGTCTGTTTGCACTCTCTTTTTCAAAAAGTATGCTATCATTTTATCCCATAAAATAAGTTCTTCACAGCTTTTTTTTTTAAACCCTTAATTATTGAGGATCACCCAAATATTCATGGAACAATTTCTTTTTCTAATAAAAAAGCGCTTTTTCTATGGCATTTGTAAATTTAATTTATATATATATATAACTATGATAGAATTTCATTTAAAAACCCATTAACTTTTTAATCAAATAATTTAGATTGATAATATCTTGAAGAGAAGAAAAAAAAGGAATTTTTTTTTTTTTAGTGTGTTTGAAAATAGATATTCACATTTAATTTTTTAGTGTATATGTTTAAAAAATGGATTTATATAAAATATTTTTATAATTATATCTTTGACAATTAAAATAGACAATAATAAGGTATTTTAATAAAAACAATACATTGTTTTATTGTTAATATAATGATTGGTTGCATTAATTTACTCTCTATATCTAAAATGATAAGTAAATCAGAAATAGAACTAAATGCCACTGTTCCCTAAAAATCCTGGATCTCAAATTTTGTCAAAGCATCAGCCAGGAAGCGAACCCTCTAACCCGGGACAACTACTTGTAAAGCAGCTGTCGCTGCCCTCTCGACCACCAATGCTTGACAAACATCATTGTTAGAGTATCTGAAAAAAAAAATATAGTATTCTGAAAAGCATTAGTAATTAAATCATATTTAACAATAAACTTCATGTGGCCTAATTAAATATATGCTAAAGAAAAAAGAATAAAGTTGTATTTTAGGAAATAATTAATGCAATTTATTTAACATTAGAAAAATAGAACTTAATTTTATATAAATATAACTTATAGATGACTTTCTAGTTTGAATACCCTGCTCATCTATTTATTATTTAAAGTTTATATCAATTATTCTTTTCTTTCAAAGCGACTTATCATAGAATTATGGAGTGGTTTTTTTTTTTTTTTTAATTTCTAAATTAAATTATATTGGTAATGAAAACAATGATTTTACATAGCACTATTAGATTTATGATTGAAAGTAAGGAAAAGCTTAAGGATGTTAGTTTTTCAGAGTTTTTTTCGTCTTTGGGAAAAAATAATCTGAAAGCATTGATAATAGACTCTTTGTTATTGCATTCTTTCAATATTTTCTTCTTTTTTTTTTTGGCAGTAAATAATTTGCTTTTAGAAATAGAACTTAAAAATACACTTCTACAATAAGTGATGATTTTATGAACACATTAAATCATTCTTTTCTAATTGTATTTAACTTTAATGTAATACTGTTGGAAATTCAAGAACACCTTGTATATATATAGTATAAAAAGAAGTATTAGAAACAAATATTTTTGTATAAGTTCTGCTGAAAAAGGCATTGTTACTGAAGGCAAGAAAAGGGCTGTGCTCCCTAGGGTGTGTGTGTATATATATATATTATTTTCTAGTGATTAAATTATTAAATGAATACCCACTATTCAATTAAAAATGTCTGACAAAAAAAAAACTTTTCACTCAAAACCAAAAATAAATGCGATGTGATATGATGTGATGCACTGTGACTTCTTATATGGAGTCAGGAATCTCTCAGCAACAATGCCCACAGAAACCTGTTAGCCACTATACCTTCTCTTTCCATTCCCCACTCTAAGTTTTTCCATATCCTGCTCCATCCCATTTTCACAACATAATCTTTGTAAACTTCATGGCCTTTATATCTAAATTCCCCTTATCTTTTCCAATACCCAGTATAAAAACCAATAACCCACTTTCTGTATAATTACTTTGTAACATTTATTCTTCCACAACTTTATTATTTGTACCCTTTCTGCTTTCAAGCATTTGCATTAAATTAACAGATGCCTAATATTTTCTATGCCTTCCTTATACTACTTACAGACTAAATCACCCATATTTTTCCATTTATGTGTATATTTACTTGTTGCTAAAGATCCCGTTCGAGCCTTAAACAGTAAACTACTTTCCTTGTTATTATCATAAATAAACTCACACCCAGTATTCTCTTTACTTCTATAAATATTTAAACTCTTTTTATTATCCATACTAGCTCTCCATCTCTTCAACTCCCTATTCTTTGTTAATGCATCTATTTTTCTATATCATTCCTTAACACTATAACATTCAACAATTCTCCTAACACAATCATCCCACCTTTTGTATAAGTATACTGACATAAATTATTTATTAAATCTTTTGCATATCACATTACCTTTCTCACCCATCTTGTTGCCTGCTCGTTATTCATAACCCAATTAAATATTATTTTGGTTATTCTTTTATTATCCATAAACTGCAATCTATCGAATATTTTCATTTTGCTTTTTGCATCTCTCATATAAAAACATCCCATTCCTTTTTTAATTGTTTTCTTTGCTGTCCACACATCTGCTTCTAATGCATGTCTTTCTATTTCTCTTTGTACTTTTTCCAAGTAATCTAATACCCCTTTACTAACACATAAAGCATCATTACCATATGTTAACCCTGCTTCTGCCACTGCCTTCCATACAATTCTAGCTACATCATATTTATTATATGAAAACACTATTAATTTCTTTATCAATCCTTTTTCTTCTTCTTTGCTTCATTTATCAATTTTTTCTTCCCATCCATCCAAGCAATTTCTCTGATTACTTAAGACAATTCCCAAATACTTATATCTATTCACTACACTTAACTTTACATCCCCCAGTAGAAGCTCATTGTCTTCTCTTTCTTTAGTATTAATCATCATTACTTTTGATTTTTCTTCACTAAACTTAATCCCCATCTCTTTACCCACCCTTGCACATGTCCTTAGCATAACTTCCATAAGTATATACTCCCTTGCCACCTATTAACAGTATCTCTATCCCTCTTCCTAGTCTTTCTATTGCTCTCTCCATTTCACTCAAATACAACAAAAATAAGATAGGTGACATAGGGTATTCTTGCCTTAGTCCTACCCCATTTTTAACTTTAACTGATTCTATATCCCCTACTTGATATGTATAGTAATTATTTTCATATAATTCCTTAATATCCACTAAAGCTTCATTCATTCCCAAATTTGCTAAACTTACCCATAATCTATTTCTATTTACTCTATCATATGACTTCTCTATTATCTATAAAACTCATATATAACTGTCTACTTAAATTTCTACTCTTATCCATAAGTTGTGTAACTAAAAATAAACTATCTCCTATACGCCTATCCATTTGAAAACTTCCTTGCATTTCTCCCACTATATTATTTTCTTCCATCCATTTTGCAACTCTTCCAGCTACTATATATGAGAAAACTTTATATAAAACTGTTGTTACCGCTATCAGTCTATAATTGTTTAACTTTCTATGATTCTTACCCTTTCCTTTAAAAAGTAGCCTTACTCTTGTATTACTCCAACTACCCAGAAAAACTATCTTCTGTGCCATCTAATTAAAACATGATAATGACTTTACTTTTACCCTATACCCTTATCATTACCATCTCTGCTGAGCCATCCATCTAAACCTTCTGCGTTTCCACTTTTCAATTTATTCCCTGCCTCATTCGGTTCATTTTTTGTAAAACTAATATTCCCATTACTACATGCTTTCATGTTTGCTATCACTCTGTCCTTCACATCTAATGTCTTTTCTATATCCATTACATACTTATTTGATATTATCTCATTCTTTTCTAGAGCTACTCTCTCATCATCTAGCAATACTATCTCTCTCTCCCCTACATTCCTTCTTTTAATGTATTTCCAAAATATTTTACTTCCACCTCTTCCACTATTATTAATATCCTACAACAATTTACTATTCAATTTCATTCTTCGATAATTATCTATTTTAGCCAATTTTTTTATCTAAGTATTTTTCCCATTTAACATTAACATCCTTTTCATTTTCTTTGTTCTTAATAGCACACTTATATTCTCTGGATGCTTTTTTCCATTCTTTTACTAATGCTCACTTTTTATTACTTTTATTCTTCTGACTATTCTCGCTTAAAACTCTATTTGCCACTTTCTCT
The DNA here is from genome assembly GCA_028023455.1 of Epiperipatus broadwayi. Lineage (NCBI taxonomy): Eukaryota > Metazoa > Onychophora > Udeonychophora > Euonychophora > Peripatidae > Epiperipatus > Epiperipatus broadwayi. The sequence continues at coordinate 6,025,865 of JAQFVV010000032.1, forward strand.
ATTGCACCAAGCCAGTACTTATACTCATTCCAACCAACTCTTCCATGGTTTCTTCAACTTTTATTTTATACTCTTCTAACTTACTCTTATCATTTACTCTCCATCCACTTCTTTCACTATCATTTCTACTTTTATTTCTATTTTCCATCACATTACTAACTATTTCTATTATAAAGAAATTATGATCATTATTACATATTCTCCCTTCCTTATCAAACACCTTAATTTTCTGTACTTGATTAATTTCTTCTTTCTCTACTAATACATAATCTATTGTGTGGAATATATTATTTCTAGACCATGTCTTTTGTCCCTCATAAATATTTGATAAATTTCCTATACTCATATTCACTCTCTGATAAAAATTTTCCAAAAGCTGTCCATTCTTATTACCTATATCATCAATTTCTTCAATATGCCCATTCCTATCTCCTATAACCATTATTCTTTTCCCCTTTTTTGAAACTCTGTATATTCTTAACTAGGCATTCATATATGCTACTATTCCACTCTATTATAGTTTGACTATCTCTAGCAGCAATATACACTATAGCCACCATCCATCCTTGTCTTCCTAACCTTTTCTCAAACCACAATTGTACTTAACATTTAACAGTATTTACATATTTTTTTGACATAACTCCTATACCACCACTCTTGTTTTCTTTTTCTTTTGTATTTATACCCTGCCTTACCAATTCTTCCAGAATAGGTTCTTTTCTCAGATGTGTTTTCATTACTGCTAATACCTCAAGCTCTTCATTTTTAACTGTGTTGTCTAATTCCAGCCATTTTTCTGGTCTCCTACCACCTTGAATTTTCAAATAGACAATTTTAACAATTTCTTCTTCTTTTATAATTACTCTTTTATAAATTATTTTGACTCTTTCTTCTCCATTACATTTATAAATAACTTGCTGACCATTAATTTTACAGAGCCATTCTTTCTCTACATCTACATTTATATCTAAATCAGCTGCCTGTTGATTATTTCTTACATCCCATCCATTCTTCTCCTTTCTGATAATATTGCAATTTAAAAAGCCACCCCACTTTACAAGTTTCCTAAACTATATTCTTTATAAATCAGACTTCTGAAAACTTCACTTCCTTGTTTCCCTAAGTGCAATCCATCTTTACTATATAACTCCCTCTTCTCACACATCCACAAATGTAAACATCATTTTTCTCAGACAATTTTTTCAATCTCTTATTTATAGAACATGCCTTGTCTAACATATATCTTCTCAAATCTTGGTAATAATCCAACTATTTCTACTCTTCCTTTAATCATACTCAAATTCCTAATCAACTCTATGTACTCATCCATTACTCTCTCTGAAGGCTCTGATAAATTATTAGTTTCTACCATAACATACACATTTCTATTCCCTTGCTTCTTTACTTTATTTATAACATCCCTAATTCTTGCTCCAGGTAAACACACTTTTACATACCTGTTTCTATTTTCCCTTGCAATTATATCTCCACACTCTCTTGTTAATGAATCGCCTATCAATACTGTATCTCATAGTCTATCTTTCTCTGCTTCATTCATAAACTTCTCTACCACCTTCTGGACTTCCTTATCTATTTTTTCCTTATCATTTCTACTCAATAAGTTCTTTATTTGCTCACACTTTGTCTCCAACAATTTTAATTTTGTTTCTACATCCTTTACCTCTTCCTCTATCTTACTTCTTCTTTGGCCAACCATCTCCATTGCACTTCCTATTTCTTTATCCATATCTCTTGTCACTCCACTAAAAACACACTCTATCCTGTCTTCCTCAACTACGTGTTGCTCCATTTGTCCTGACTTTCTCTTTAAGCTAATGGGACATGGCTAAGTAGCTCTATCTCCTGATGAAAAAGGTAATTAAAATTTTTTAAAATTATTTTATAAATTCTAAATGAAATGAAAATGTTAACAGAAATAAATGCTTTAAGAACGTGACTTCCTGTAAAACATAATTTTAATAATTTCTTGTCATCAGCTGAATACTGACAATAAAGGTTAAAACATTAGCAAAAATAATCATTGGGAAATAAGAATAATGTGTGTGACAGAATATATTCTCATAAATACATGCTCAAATCAAAGTAAATGAATCTATGAATGTTTTTACTTAGAATATGATTCGTTTTTTAAAAAAATCAATTCTTATTATTGCCATTATTATCAGTTTTATGCTAGGTCATTTAAAAAAAGTATTTTTAATAATTCACTGCAGTGATACATCACACTTAATACTTTCAATGAGATCACAGTTATATAATTTAGTGCATAAGGAGTGGTTCAAAGAAGTACAATTTATTATGCCATTGGTACTTGCATGGTAGAAATTTATGACTTCAAGTTTACAAATTTTTACATTTAAAATTTTATTTTAATATCTTTTCTAAATTGCATGTTATTGAAATTTATTTTATAATGTCTATTTTTTGTATCAAGCACTTATTTATAATAATCACATTTTATCTAGCTCTAAGTAAAGATTTTAAATTTAATAAAGTTCAAATATATCTATAATATTTTTTTATATAGATGCATGATTATTTCCATTTTTTAACTGGATGCTTCTAGTTATATGTAATCTTATTATAATTACTCACTCACTTTTGTTTAAAATATATATTGAAACCATTTTTAAATTCTGTGAAAACATTTATAAACCAGTGCGTAGTAATCATATTAAATACATTTACAAATCTTATATATAAACTCACTTAAAGAATGAAGTTGTGTTCAACTTTATAAAAAATTTAAATTGCCTTAAGTCAGATTATTGAGGAAAGTTTCTTACTTCAAAATTCATTAAATTAGTACATAAAAATTTTTATGCATCACGTTTATTTAAGTTTTTGAAATTGCACAAATGTTTACATATATATATATTGCAAGAAAATCAAGTAATATATCACATGACTTAATTTAATGCTTGAATATCCTAGCGTCTCACTGATGAAAGTCAGATCTAGAAACCGGTCAAGAGATAGGGATATTCTGAAAAGTTTGTTAAGAACTATTGGCATACTCGTTATATAATATATGCATATATATGGAGATGTCAATTTTTTTGCTGTATTGCAGTAAATAATAAGAGCTGACATCTCTCTAGATTTGTCTATATATTTTCAAGATGTGTCTGTTATACAGTTCTCTCCTTTTGTACAATTTACTATTTTATACACATTTTCTATTTTTATTGATATATATGACAAAACCCACATACTTTCATGTAATGATTCTCCTTTTCTCATGGACTATTAGTCATTAGACCCTCCAACCTCTCTGACATTAATCATGTCCATTTTCAGCATCACAAGTTCAGTCTTTAGTAGGGACGTTTTGAGTTAGCATGTGTTGATAAATTGTATCTTGTCAGTTTATGTTAGAACATGTGCTATCACTTCATGTACATTTCTGTTTTGATGAAAAAAAAAGTTATTTATTCATTTCTAAATGTGAGTGGAAAATGAAAAAAACAAAAAACAGCAGTGTTGATAGGGAGGGGTAAAAAGAAATCAAGGTCTCACCCTCCCCATACAATTGAGACAAAGATCCCAAACCTTTTGCTTCAATGAATTGTTCATATAATTTAAGCCAATCGACAATATGTTCAATTATGAAAATCAAGAACAAAATTAAGGAATATTTCCAAATTCATACACTGTCAAGTTAATCTTCATTATGCTTTTAAACTTTTTTAATATTATTTGTCTAGATCTTATATACATGTGTTTGTGTCGCCTATTTCTATATTGAATTTAGTCTCTTTTTTTTTCTCAATTAAAATTAAAAAAAAATTAGATAAGAAATATTTTGAAGTATGAAAATTTACTATATTTTAAGAATTCTTTAAACTTTTTTTTTTTTTAAAAATTGAAACATAAAATTTCGCAGAAATATATATATTTTGAATACCTTTTCTACTGTTTTTTTTTTACATTGTTCTAGTTTCCTACATTTCAACTTTCATACACATTTCAAAAAACAGGTATAAAAGTAGAGGATTGCCTGTATTTATTTAATATTTTTAGTTTCAAAAGGCTTTATTGAACTTTAAATTTACAAACCAGTACTTAGTACCAGATACATAGGATGGAGTAAGAAAACACTACAATGTTTTAAACAAAGGAAGATATGTGGTTTACATTCTGTATCTTTATGCTTTACTAGAGATGGGAAAAATTACAAATCTATGTGTAATAGGAAAAAAAATACAATCTTGAAAGCAGCTTAATTTTCTGACTGCTACATACTTTTATCATGAATTCAGCACTTTGAGAAAATTATGGCAATAACTCATAGAATATATTCCAATTAATTAAATATTATCATCAGGCAGAATATATTCCAATTAATTAAATATTATCATCAAGCCCTTATTAATATAATATAAATATACATTATTTCTGATTACGAATGCATTTATTTATTACAATAATTATTGGCCCAAGTGCTAGAAGAGTATCATTATCAATGATTATCACTCCACTGCAGGATGAAGTTCTTTCCAAGTTCAGTTCATTTTCTCTGATCTTTGGCTTTTCTTCTCCACATCACCCCTGCACACTTTCTTATTTCATCCATCCATCTCACATGTGGTCTCTTTCTGGGTCTTTTACAATCTCTCAGAATTCAGTTTAAGATTTCAATTGTCCATCTATTATCATCTCTTATAGCAATATGTCCAGCCCAACTCCACTTCAGTCTTTTAATTTTTCCAATGATGTCAGAAACACCTGTTTATTCTCTTACCCATATATTGCATTTTCAATCTGTTCTTGTTACTCCCAACATGCATACTTCTTTGAGTGGTCTGAAGTCTCTGTATTGCTCTTCTATTAAGTGTCCAAGTCTCAGATCCATAAGCAAAAACCTTCCTTTTCAAACACATAGGCATATTTCCTTTTAGTATCAAGTTATTTCTACCAAAAGCACTCTAACCAAGTTTAATTCTATTTCTAATTTCATTCATTATGTTTCTGTATTAATAGTCAAACCAAGATATTTGTAATTTTTAACTTCTTTTAATTCATCACAATCGGTCTTTATTTTCATATTTTGAGAAAATCCATTAAGCATTACTTTAGTCTTTTTAACATTTATCTTTAGTCCTACTTTCATCTGATAACTCCTGCAACATTTTCTGCAGCTCTGAAGCATTATTTTCAAAAACAACTACATCATTTGCAAAATCTGAATGACTTAAATAAACTCCTTTTACTTTCACTCCTTTAGTTTTCCATTTTAATCCACAAAATACTTCTTGCAACACTGCTGTAAAAAGTTTTGGAGATATGGAGTCAACCTGTCTTACATCCATCTCAATGTTGATTTTCCTAGTATCATTATGTAATCTAATTGTTGCTGTTGCATTTTTATAAGTATTCTTTAAGATCTGACAATATCCTCGATCTATACCTTGATGATCCGATGCTTTACTCACTGAAGAAATGTTTACCAAATCAAATGCCTTTTCATAATCTACAAATTCAAAACATAGTAGCATCTCATACTCATTTGTCCTTTCTATAACTTCTCTCAATACCTGGATATGATCTACTGTACTAAAATCAGTTTTAAATCCAGTTTGTTCTCTTGGTGCGTGGAAATCCAATGTTCTCTGTAGACAAGTTGTAATTATCTTAGTAAAATTTTTGTATAAAACTGGTAAAAGGCTGATAGGTCTGTAATTTCTAATATCTTCTTTATCACCTTTTTAAAATATTAATATTAATAATGCATTCTTCCAATTGTCTGTACATCTTTATCATCTAGATATTTGGTATATAACTTTGCTAAAACATTTTCTATTTCTTCACCTGCTTCTTTTAATATATCAATTATAATTCCATCATTACCTGGAGCCTTTCCTTTCTTCATTCATTTAATTGCATGTCTGTCTTCTTCATTTAAAATTCTGGGCAATTCTGAAGATGTAATACATATAGGAGGTACTTCTTCTTTATTATTATATAATTTTTGATATTAGTCTTCTACCCATTTCATGATGTCATCTCTCTTTTTAGTAATAATTCCATCTTTTTTTTTATTGCAGATGTTGTTTTACACTCTTGAGACTTTTGTTCTCTTCTATGGCTTTTCTTGCTAATTCACAGTTATATTTTCTTATATCATTTTCAACTCTTTTCTGCACCATTTTACAAAATTTGAGATATTCTATCCTTTTAGTACATCATTTTTGTATATTTTCATATTCCTTCTTTTCTTCATAACTTCTCTAGTCTCAGTTGAAATTTTTTTGCTTATTTGCTGCTTTTTTCTACCAGCTATCTTTGTTGCAGTTTTTAAAATTGTATCAGTTATTTTCATATTAATTTTATTCAAATCTGAATGATGTTCAAACTCTACTAATATTCGAAATCAATTTGTAAGTTCTAATTTAAATTCATTGGAATGTTTCTGAAGATTAGGAATATCAACTGTAAATATCGTTTTTCTCCATAATTTTTTGTCTCTCTAGTTTTGCATTAACACGTATCTTACATCTTACTAATTGATGATCACTTCCTATGTTAAATTTATTAAGAACATTACAATCTTGAAATATTTATTTTCTGATCATCAAAATATAATCCAATTTTGCTGTACCTTCATTTGGATGCTTCCATGTCCGTTTTCTTTTAACATTTTTCTCAAAAATGAATTCATAATATAAAGTTTTTATTTTTTTGCAAACTCCACAAGTCTTTGTCCTCTCTCATTTCTATTACTATAACCAAAATTATTTTCAGCACTTTCATCTTTTATTTGTTTACCAATTCTAGCATTAAAGTTTCCCATGACAATTTGAAAATGTTGTTTACTCTGATCAAAAGCCTTTTCTACATTCATATAAAAACTTCTACTATTTTATCATTATGAGAACTTGTTGGGGCATAAACCTGAATTATCTGCATTTGGTATCTGCTATGTAGTTGTGTAACTAATCTTGCCACTCTGATTCATACACCAACAATTTCCACATTGTTGTTCTTCCACTTTTTATTTATAATGAATCCTACTCCACTTGTATTTCCAATATTTGTGCCTTTATAGTAGACTACCTTTCCAGATTTTAAAGCAATTTTCTCTTTACCCTTCCTTCTAACTTCACATATTCCATAATGTCCCATTTAATATAACACAGTTATTTTAATTTTTGTAATCTTCTTTTACTTGAAAGTGATCTGCAGTTGTAAGTATCTAAATAAAAGGTCATCATCAAATAGTAGCCTGTGTCCACAATAAGGGGATTCTTAGCACTCTCCACCTTCAGCCATCAACCGCTGCCTTGGTTGATGACTTTACAGCCTCCTGGGAATAAAGGCCATGATTTATTTTTGTCTGTCATGATTGTATTTATCTATTAGAAAAATATTTATCATTTATACATACATTCATTCTGCCTTATCAGACAACTGAGAAGAAAGACCTTGGTGTTTCTTGATCTTAAACTCAGAGGTAAAAAGCCAATAAACTCTCCACACTGGCTAATATGTGTTGGTGAGCAACCCATCCATGTTCGTATACTATATGAATAATCACCTAGTAATAACAGCTGCAACGACAAGAACATATGGAGTGGACATTAGGAATTTGCCCTGCTGCATTCCTTTAAGGCCTCAAAAAGGATTCAAAGGTTAAAAAGTAAGATATTTTAGTAATAATACTTTAAACATTTATTGAAAAATGATCTAATATACATATTGATAATATCATTAATTATATATATATATAAAGGTAGACTTGTAATAGTTCCTAAAAACTTCTTTTTTTTTTTTTTTTTATTATAATTACTACAAAAGGAATCATTCTATTTTTCTTATTTTATTTCCCTGTCCCTAGCCCTTGGTTTTCTTGGTGAGTGGGGTATTAAAAAAAAAAAAACAAAAAAAAAAAAATTAAAAAAAAAAAAAAATAAAAAAAAGAAAGTGAAGAGAAAAGATGAAAAAGGGGGAAGGGGGGGGGGGTTAAATAAAAAAAATATAATTTAAAAAAAAAATAAAAAAATTGAATATATATGGAGTATCTGAATTAAGTTCAGTCCCATATGATTTTTTCAGTTGGAGAGCTGACTTTAAAGACATGTAGATGTCTAAAAGTTTCAGATCTTCTTCTAACATTTATCTTTTAGATAAATGCTTTGCTTGAGTTGGTTTTTTAGATCTAATGTCCCAACTCCTCACTGAAGAGACCCATAGGTCGAAACCGGTCTGGGGATGGGGACCATTTAAAATAAAAATGATTTGAATGCCTTCTCTTGTAGTAGCATTTATCATAAATAAAAAAAAAAAAGAAGCTTGTTTAGAGCTATTAGCACGGTCTTAACTTTACATATTTGTAAGTGCAAGCTATATATAAGTCATGTGACATCTGACTTGTTACTATTACTATTATTATTTTGCTGTTGTGGCTTTAGCTAAATTAAAGAGCTAAGCCTACTAATATATGGAGTATCTGAATTAAGTTCAGTCCCATATGATTTTTTCAGTTGGAGAGCTGACTTTAAAGACATGTAGATGTCTAAAAGTTTCAGATCTTCTTCTAACATTTATCTTTTAGATAAATGCTTTGCTTGAGTTGGTTTTTTAGATCTAATGTCCCAACTCCTCACTGAAGAGACCCATAGGTCGAAACCGGTCTGGGGATGGGGACCATTTAAAATAAAAATGATTTGAATGCCTTCTCTTGTAGTAGCATTTATCATAAATAAAATAAAAAAGAAGCTTGTTTAGAGCTATTAGCACGGTCTTAACTTTACATATTTGTAAGTGCAAGCTATATATAAGTCATGTGACATCTGACTTGTTACTATATATATATATATATATATATATATATATTTTTAATACAAACAAAAACACATATAACTTCATTACTCAGGAGTATGTTTGAGCTCCAGAGTTGATCCTGAGATCTTCTGATTCCAAGTTGGACACTCTACTAACTGTGCCAAATCATGCAGGCTAAATATTTTTATTGATTTATTATGATATGAATAATGAAAATTAAGAAATTATATCCTGGGAACAACAACCAGAGATAACTTTACTCTTGATGTTGCTAGGAAAATATCCATTACTAATTGGTAGTTTTGAGATGAAATATGTTTTCTTTAGTAACCTATAATAGCTCTTTTATTCTTAGTTTAATTAGAAGAAGAAGATTTTTCACTTGTAACCCAAGTTGTTATAAGGAGTTAAATCCATACAGCTATTTACTGATTACTAGTGAATTGCTGGTAGGTTGATAATGGACTTTTGCCTAAGTGTATGTTTGTGATCTAAAAAAGAAAATTTTAAGCTTTTTCCTAGTGCAAACTTTCAATCTTGAGATAGCAGATGCATGCCAAATTTTTTATTCAACAACCCATACCATTTTAAAAGTTTATGATATAATTGACATGTTTGAATAAATTGATATAGAAAACTCTGACATTTACTTATTAATATGTTTTTTTTTTTTCAAACAATGTTTTTATATTACATTTTTATTTATTAATTAAAAAAGTTAAAAACTACTTCAATCAAATGAAATGTATAATACAACTTATCAGTCATAGTAAATTTTTAACTATGGAAGATAATGTTATTTTCTTTATTAACTTATGATAACTTTTTAAAATATATATTTCGATCTTTTTTATTGTAACACTGATATAAATTTTGCTTTGTGAAATATATTATATTATTATTTTGAATTGTTTATTGCTACTGATTTAATAAAAATTAATTGTCATTTAATAAAAAAAAAACTTTTTTCAGGGAGGGAAACATCTTTTTATAAAAAATTATATTAAATTCAAAAATCAAATTAAAAAAAAAACCAGGACAAACAACTATCTAGAATGATTGAATTAATTTAAAAAAATTATATTTAAAACACATTTTGAATTATAATGATATATTTATAAATGATTGTCTTTCAGATTTTAAGATACTTGAATATGTTTTAGTCTAATTACAGTTAACATTATATGGAGCAGTTTTTTATTTTTTTATTTTATTTTAGTCAGTACAAATCTGCATATTGTACATTTTAAAATGTCTTATGATATCTTTTTGATTTAATTTTTAGATCATTTTAGAACGATATATTTATTTTAAACAAATATAAAATTAAAAAGAGAACACAACTCATTTTTTCAGTTATGTCCTTGTTACTTTTTTAATTTATATTTTGTATTCCAAAATTTTAGTTTATTCAAAATAATAATATTTTATTAGTAGTTGTTTATAATCTGCTATGAAATTAAATTATATATTTTTAATCATAAAATTTTTTTTAAAAAAAAATATTATTTATTTTAAAAATATATTTATTGACATAATAAAATTGTACAGATGAATAATAAATGCTCTTTGTTAATGTTAGCTCATCCATTGCTGGCATTGGTCTGGAAGATGTATACCAGAGCCATTCTCTGCATTAGCAGGTTGATAAATAAGTACATACATTCCATTTTGTTGGTATTGACCACCCCTTTTGAGATTGGCCCAATAATGCTAACTTTTCAGCTGGGATACATGTTTTACATTGAAATAAGTGAATTGTTTAAACTTTGCAGTTAAATACTACTATATAAATATGATTTGCGCTGACACATACACACACAAAGCTGAATTTTTCTAAGAATTTAGCTTTGTGCGTGTGCGCTTAAATTCAGCTTTGTATGTGTATGTGTCAGCGCAAATCATTATAAATATTAACAGTTCAATTTTAAATAATGTTTAAATTTATTAAATGTAATTTTATTAGTAGTTCTCACTGTTTTATATATAAGTTTATTTTATTAAAAGGCATGATGCAAAATTTATCAGATACATAGAATTTATAAATAATCAATCTTTAAAAGAATTTGTAAGTCAATTAGACGTGAAGATAGTATGTTATATTAATCAGACATCTCTTTATGTGGAATGATCATTAATGTGAGATGTAAAAATATAAAGTTGCTACTCAATTTTTGTCTGGTTGCATTATTTGGAATCTTTTCAAAATATGTAAAAGCATTTTTTTTTAAAGACATCATTAAAAAAGATTCTTTGCATGATTGTGTTCAAAGATAGAAATTTGATCTAGAGATGTTGATGAGTTGTATGACTGCATTATCTTGCTGGAAATCAGTTGCAGAGTTACAGTTTATAAAAGGCAAGTATATTTTTTTTAAAAGTCATTAATATGACAGTAATTTACAAAAGAAAGTATATTCTATCATAATTTTTGTATTGTGAAGATATGAGCAGAAGAGTAGCCATCTAATGATCTTTAAAATCACACCATTTTATGGTATGGAATTTATGATCATTCTGTTAATATGAAATTGTGATTCATTGCTGGGCACAGCATGAAAAATTTCTGTCACTGTGGAACTTTTTTATTTGCTGAAATTATCAGTAAAGTGTTTGTTTGTTTTCATAACTCTTTCTTTGATGACTACTAGTCAGATAGGATTACTATTGCTAAATATTATGCCTCTTCATTTTGTTATATTCACAGAGTGTGAATCATTCACTTTGCTTAACCTATATTATTTTTTTCTAAAATATATATTTTATTGTTTGTAGGATTAAGGATATGATCTAAATATAATCAGATTTTAAATATGTTACAGCATTACTGAATTATTCATTCTTATTTTTTTACTGCTGATGCATGATTTTTGGAAATTTTGATAATTTGTATATTTTGTCTATTGACTCAGATGTTATAATTCAAATAATACTACATCATTTTATTTTAGATGTTTGCAATGGGAGGGAGGTTTCTATATTAGCTAAGTATTTATTTCAAAATAAATATTTTAGTATGTTAATAATTTTTTACTAATGGGATGGATGATCATTTCTATAAATTCGTTCATTATTAAGTCTATTTGTAGTAATATATAAAATTGTAAAAGCAATGCAAATGTCCATTAAAAATTTTTTTCATCCATTTTTTTTTTTTTATAGTTATATATTAGTGAATATTTCTTATTTATTCATTTATAATGAATGAGTTAGTGGACTAATTGCAATGGTTTTTTATTGGCTTTAGAGAACCCATTAGAAGTTAAGTTATAGTGGGTTATTACTAAATATTTGTTGATTGCACTATAAAATAATCTAAATACCCGCACAAACATAATCATACATATTAAAAGAAAAAAGTAGTGGCCAGTTACTCAGGAAGTCACAAAACATTCAGGCATCAAAGTCACATATCATTTGTATGTGACATTTCCATTCAACTGATCAAAGTAAGATTTTTTTTTTTTTCACTTCAGTTGGGAATCAATCCACGAACTTTTAGCTTTTGAGACCGCTTCTCTAACCATTTCATTAAACCTCTAAGGAGCTTTCAAAATGATTAAGTTTACATGGAGTGGGGGATTTATAAAATGTATTGTTTGTTTTTAGATTTGATTTCATATTTTGGAAAAATATTCAATTTGATTAAATATTTTTAAACGTTATTCGTTTAATTGTATATGCATATTAAAAGGTTCCTTAAATAATCAGTTATCTTTTTCTGGGTTTACTTTTAAAACTTTTAAAATTAAAAAAAAAAAGGAAAACTTTCTTTCTTTGAAAATAGATCTAATTTATACATTTGATCGTTGAAATAAAAATGTATATAAGGAAAATAAAAACACACATATCTAAATGGTTAAAAAAGTAGTTTTTTTTTTTTTTTTAATGTTTATTATACCTGTAATTGTTTACACAAAGACATGTTTATGTCCACTAAGATTTTTATTTTTCCAAATTCTATCTGGATTTTAATAACAATGATTTTTTTAAAATAAATAAATAAATAAAGGGGGGAGGGAGTAATCATAATAAAAAACTAGTAATTCAAAAAAGTAACATTCTTAAAATATATTTAATAATGTAACAAATTTCTTTATTTATTAACTTCTGTTAAAGAATGAGATATCACCTGCTTATTAATTATAGTCGGGATAATAATTTGTGAATATGTTAAGTGTTATTGAGTATAAAGGGGAAATAAAGAAAATATCTAAAATTTATAATTTGGCAGTCCTTCCTGTTGCTAACTAAAAATATATCTTGATGTTTGTACTTGGAATAAAAACGAGGAAATAAAAAGTATATTTAGAAAATGGCTGAAATTATCAAGTTGGGTTTTATGACTTTGAAATTTATATATATAATTAGGGGATTTGAACACAGACTTTCAAACTCCTTCAGCCTTCCACTCTACAACTGATACACACGACTATACACATGTGAAAAAGATAAATGATCTCCAATATACATATTTCATGCTGAAACAACACTCATCAGTTAATCCAGATCGTCATCTGCCACACATACATAATCAGTGCTCAGTTTATATTAAGATTGAAAATCTTCGCACTTTAATGGACAGGCTTCAATCTACTCCATCCTACAACTCTTCAGCCATTTATACCATTGAAAATCTGAAGATGGAATGCCCATATATATATATGTTTTAAAATGATTATAGATGTTAGAAATTTGGTTTAATAGTTCATATAAGGAAGAGTTTTTTTTTTTTAAAAAAGGAGTGAAGAGTGATAGTGGAAGCAGGGGGGGGGATAAAAAGATTTATGTTTGTTTTGCAGACATTTAATTCCATAAATTCATTCAATTATAATGTCCACATAACTATTTTATTAGTAGGTATTCCACACATCAGTATATGTGTTAAAATAATTAAACTTTGCGTTATATAAAATGATGTGCTAATTATTGTTTTAAGAATTGCTATAAATATTTCAAAACCAAGCACTCTTCACAAACCTGGAACTTAATTGTAAGTATAGGGGATTTAATCTCAGATTTTCAAGAACTCTCCATCTATCCATACTAGCTCCTACAACTGATACACATGACCACATACATTGTCATGTGTATCAGTTGTATGAGTTAGTGTGGATAGATGTAGAGTGCTTGAAAATCTGAATTCAAATCCCTTCTGCTTAAGAATTGCTATGAAAATGAAATGAATATTATTTATCAGACTTAATACTTATCAAATCTGATGATGGTTTGAACTGGTTTTTATTCTTGTTTTATTCTCTAATCATTTATTTACCAATATTGGATGGTTAATTATAATTGCTATGGACCCATTATCTAAGCTATAAAACATCAAAAAAACTGTTTATCTAACTTGAAATTCGAATCCAGATTATAGGCATGCATCTTAACATTCTTATATTCAAACACAAATATATACTTTAAAGACATGTAGATGTCTAAAAGTTTCAGATCTTCTTCTAACAATTAACTTTTAGATAAATGCTTTGCTTGAGTTGGTTTTTTGAATCTAATGTCCCAACTCCTCACTGAAGGAACCCATAGGTCGAAACCGGTCTGGGGATGGGGACAATCCAAGATAAAAATGATTTGAATGCCTTCTTTTGTAGTAGCATTTATCATAAATAAATAAAAAGCTTGTTTAGAGCTAATTAGCATGCTCTTAATTTTAAATATATACATATATATATATTTTCTAAATATAATGCCATTTTTATTACTGTAATTAAATGTGCAAACGGGTAAATAATACACACTTGTATTAATAAACATTTGTATTACCATAGAGTTTCAATTTTCAAATTGTGTGTTGTTGTTTTTTACTCATATAGTTTTATCATAGTTGAAGAATTTCCAAAACTTTATTTTTCTAGTATTTGTTTTTTTAGCATAAAAATCCACAAAAAAAAACAATTCTTCGAAGTGTTGTTTTAAAATGTTATTGATTGATTATTTGAAGGAATACATCTTGTAATGATATGAAGTGATGGGGTATACAAGACCATGGAAATTATTATCATAACTAAACACTGTTTTTATTGAGCATAGAAAATGAGCAAAAAAATCAGCTTCTGAAATTATAAATAATAAGATGGCATTATTAACAATTATTATTAATTATCTACAGTGTGATTGGATTTTAAAGAGATATATTAAAATTTGAGGCCATTCATGATTATCAATATTTCATCTGCATGCATACCTAAATACTAAAAATAAAATAGTGAAAATAATTATGTAATTTTATATTAAAATTGCTGGAATCATATTATGTTGACCATCATCAGAGACTATCAGATACTGTGAATGTATTAATCATTAATAAATCAAGGATCATCTTAAAGTACATAAATAATGAAGTATATGGTTTTTAATTAAAGCTGATCATTATCTCTTTGTATCATCCATATATTTCTACAGAGAACCATCTAGATATTTACACACACACACACACACACACACATATATATATATATATATATATATATATATATATATATATATATATATATTGATTGAAATGTATTTAAATGAATTGTTAAATGTTGGCTACAATTACAATCATATATATAATGTTATTAAAATTTTAATATGAAATATAAGAATAAAAATATTGATAATAATATTGATTCTCCTGCTAATAAAAAAATATGGTTATCAATACCATATATTTCGAATGATCAAGTAAATTTTATAAGGAAAATTTATAAAGGTATATGTGACATTGCATTTTACACACCTCCTACATTAAACAAATTAATAAATAACTAAAGATAAAACCTTATTTATGAATAAAAATTACATCATTTATAAATAGATATTAGAGTTGAAAATGATACAAGAAAGTATAACTGTGAACTAGCAAGGAAAGCTGTAGAAGAGAATAAAAGTCTCAAGAGGGCAAAACAACATTTTTGGTATTCGTAGGAAATTAATATCTGCAATAAGAAAAAAAGATGGAATTATTACTAAAAAAAGAGATGACATCATGAAATGGGTAGAAGACTTCTATCATGAATTATATAGTAATAAAGAACAAGTACCTCCTATATCTATTATATCTTCTGAATTGCCCAGAATTTTAAATGAAGAAGTGAGTATGCAATTAAATTTATGAAGAAAGGAAAAGCTCCAGGTAATGATGGAATTATAATTGATATATTAAAAGAAGCAGGTGAAGAAATAGAAAAAAAAATTGGCAAAGTTATATACCAAATGTCGAAATGATAAAGATGTACCAGATGTTTGGAAGAATGCAGTATTAATATTAATATTTAAAAAAGTGATAAAGAAGATATTAGAAATTACAGACCTATTAGTCTTTTATCAGTTTTATACAAAAATTTTACCAAGATAATTACAACTTGTCTACAGAGAACATTGAATTTCTACCAACCAAGAGAACATGCTGGATTTAAAAGTGGTTTTAGGACAGTAGATCATATCCAGGTATTGTGCAAAGTTATAGAAAGGACAAATGAATATGAGTTGCTATTATGCTTTGGATTTGTAGATTATGAAAAGGCATTTGATTCGGTAAACATTTCTTCAGTGATTAAAGCATTGGATCATCAAGGTATAGATCTAGGATATTGTTATATTTTGAAGAATATTTATAAAAATGCAGCAGCAGCAGCAATTAGATTACATAATGTTACTAGGAAAGTCAACATTGAGAAAGGTGTAAGACAGGGTGACTCCATATCTCCAAAACTTTTTACAGCAGTGCTGCAAGAAGTATTTTGTGGATTAAAATGGGAAGCTAAAGGAGTGAAAGTAAATGGAGATTATTTAAGTCATTTAGATTTTGCAGATGATGTAGTTGTTTTTGCAAATAATGCTTTAGAGCTGCAAGAAATGTTGCAGGAGTTATCAGATGAAAGTAGGATTAAAGATAAATGTTAAAAAGACTAACATAATTAATGTTCAATGAATTTTTTCAAAATATGAAAATAAAGATTGATTATGATAAGTTAGAAGAAGTTAACAGCTACAAATATCTTGGTCAGTTTATTAATGCAGATGGAAACATAATGGATGAAATTAATCACAGAATTAAACTTGGTTAGACTGCTTTTGGTAGAAATAACTTGATACTAAAAGGAAATATGCCTATATGTTTGAAAAGGAAGGTTTTTAATAAATGTGTTTTACCAGTTTTTACTTATGGATCTGAGACTTGGACACTTAATAGAGGAGCAATACAGAGACTTCAGACCACTCAAAGAAGTATGGATAGGTGCATGTTAGGAGTAACAAGAAAAGATTGAAAAGCAATATATGGGTAAGAACACAAAAAGGTGTTACTGACCTCATTGAAAAAATTAAGACTAAAGTGGAGTTGGACTGGACATATTGCTAGAAGAGATGATAATAGATGGACAATTGAAATCTTCAACTGTATTCCAAGAGATTGTAAAAGATTCAGAAAGAGATGTCATGTGAGATGGATGGATGACATAAAGTGTGCAGGGGTGATGTGGAGAAGAGAAGCTAAAGATTGGAGAAGATGGATTGAACTTGGAGAGACTTTCATCCTGCAGTGGATTGATAAATCCTGCAGTGGATTGATAATGGTCGATGATGGTGATTGGATTGATAATGGTCAGTGATGATGATGATGTAGGGTGATAGTGGATGCATAGGGGAATTGAGATGCATCTTGGAAAAAAGAACTAAAGAGCACTTGCTATTTAAAAAGGTTTAGAAAACGAAACAAAATTGCAAATGAAATAATGTTTCAGCATCCGTTTTTTATAACTACAGTAAGTCATGTATTTATGGTTTTAACTTCAATTATAATAATGTAAAAATATAGCAAATTGAAAAAAATAACAACTAAAGGAAAATAAAGGAAAGTATGCTAATATACAAATACAAACAAGACTTAATTAACAGGCAGGCTGAAAATGTTAAGATCATGGAATTGTGGGAAAGTTAGCCTTTCAAAGTGTTAAGTGATAAAGACTACGAGGATAGTCGAAAATGCTCATAAGTCGATACAAATTTTAAAGTTGTACTTTACATATATCTAATTACTCTATTTACAAATATTCAATTATAAGATTACACTCACACACATGCACACATACACATATATATGACAAATGAAATGGCAAAGAGTCTGGAACAAAACAAAATATACACAATTTGTTTTTTTTTTTATTAAATAATTTGAATGGGCTTTATTTACAATCCCTTAAAGCACAGTTCTGTGATGAAATCAATCTTATGCACTGGTAATTCTCAGAACAGATAACTAGAATAATAATAAACAGAGCAAAACTCTCCATACAGTATTGCCACCTGTGCTAAACAGAGTAATCAATGGATGCCAGAAGGCTTGTGCATAAAATCCCTATCTAATGCCTACTCATCCAATATCCCCAGACTAATTTCTGGCTTGTGGCCTTCATCAGTGAGGAGCTTTGGATCTGAGAGCACTGCATCTAGATCTTAGGATCTAATGCAACCCTCTAGCAACCACCTTTTATCTCTACTTAACTACAAAACTATGAGAATGAAATTGAAAACACAAAAAATATTTTCAATCTAAGCTCAATAGCTTATATAGTCATATGGGTCTGAACTCAGTTCAGCACCCATACATTTTGGTGTCTTTGGCTCTTTTACAACCATAGCCACCACTATCCTATTAGGCAGGATTGGTGTTAAACCATTAAGCATCACATGATCACATTTCCTATACTAGCACATTAATTGTTGATAAACAGAGCAAAACTCTCCATACAGTATTGCCACCTGTGCTAAACAGAGTAATCAATGGATGCCAGAAGGCTATGGTTGTAAAAGAGCCAAAGACACCAAAATGTATGGGTGCTGAACTGAGTTCAGACCCATATGACTATATAAGCTATTGAGCTTAGATTGAAAATATTTTTTGTGTTTTCAATTTCATTCTCATAGTTTTGTAGTTAAGTAGAGATAAAAGGTGGTTGCTAGAGGGTTGCATTTGATCCTAAGATCTAGATGCAGTGCTCTCAGATCCAAAGCTCCTCACTGATGAAGGCCACAAGCCAGAAATTAGTCTGGGGATATTGAATGAGTAGGTATTAGATAGGGATTTTATGCACAAGCCTTCTGGCATCCATTGATTACTCTGTTTAGCACAGGTGACAATACTGTATGGAGAGTTTTGCTCTGTTTATCAACAATTAATGTGCTAGTATAGGAAATGTGATCATGTGATGCTTAATGGTTTAACACCAATCCTGCCTAATAGGATAGTGGTGGCTATGGTTGTAAAAGAGCCAAAGACAACAAAATGTATGGGTGCTGAACTGAGTTCAGACCCATATGACTATATAAGCTATTGAGCTTAGATTGAAAATATTTTTTGTGTTTTCAATTTCATTCTCATAGTTTTGTAGTTAAGTAGAGATAAAAGGTGGTTGCTAGAGGGTTGCATTAGATCCTAAGATCTAGATGCAGTGCTCTCAGATCCAAAGCTCCTCACTGATGAAGGCCACAAGCCAGAAATTAGTCTGGGGATATTGGATGAGTAGGCATTAGATAGGGATTTTATGCACAAGCCTTCTGGCATCCATTGATTACTCTGTTTAGCACAGGTGGCAATACTGTATGGAGAGTTTTGCTCTGTTTATCAACAATTAATGTGCTAGTATAGGAAATGTGATCATGTGATGCTTATTAGAAGAATAATGACATCATAAAAAAATAATTTCAGAATATTTTTTTTGTTTGTTAAATAATTATTTACTAAATTTAACTAGTAATTAAAATAATTAAAAAATTTAGAAAATGGTAATGTGACAAACCCAGAGTTAATACATATTGATCAAACCTATACATGCATTATATATAATTTTCTGTAACATATAAAATATATTCCCTTGTGATTTTTTTAAAAATTAATTAACATATAATCTAAATGAGTAATCAAAATCTAAAAATATATTTCATAACAAAGAAAATAATTTTAACTTTACCACCACCATTTTTTTTTTTTTTGAAAATGAGAATATCCCCATACAATTTTAACCTAGTTAAGAAAAAAAAACTTTTCAACAAAACTATCAAAAAAAAAAAAATTATTTAGTATTTTCAGGTATTTATTTCTTTATAAAATGACATTTATAATTGTAAATGTGGACATTACAATGCCTTATGTAACTATAGACTTTTTTGTTTAGCCTTTTTATAATTTGTGTAGTTGTAGATCTTTTGGGTAAATTATTGCAGGTAATAACTTAGCAATTTCTTTATTCTGTTTTTATAGCTTTATCAATCATTATTTTTATTTATTTAGCCTTTTTTCTCTTTCTTTTGTAACTCCAGGTAAAAATATTGTCATTTCAGATTCACTTTTTTTCATTTTTTATAGCCTCAAGTTTCTTATTTTTATTTCAGCTTAATATAAGTTGAGACAGCTCTGATATTGGCTGGAACAATACATCAGGACTTTTTGACACTTTCTCCCAAGATTATTTTTTTTCTTCATTCCATTTATTGTGATTAGTTATATAGTTGGATCTGTAATGATCAGCTTTTAGCAAGAACTTAGTATATGTTTCTGATAAACTCCATAATATCATCCTGCTTTGCAAATGTCTTTTTTTAAAAACTAAGAAGGAGATCAAACTATTGCACCTTCATTCTTTTTTTTTTTTTTCAAAATAATCATGTATATCAGTCATTCATCAAATCACATGACTATCTCAAAAATTATTGCATTATGCCATGATCACTTAATTTGATATACTTAGTTTTTTAACTGCAAGGAAATTTATTGTTGGACCCCTGAAAAGTATTGGTTTATTCATATTATATATTTTTTATAGTTTATTTATATTTGGTGATACACTGTATATAACATTATGCTAGTCATAACAAATATTTAATGTTTTTATTATTACTTTCTTCATTAATAAAATTATTTCACATTATTATTGTTTCCTGAATTCCTTTTAAATTTTTCATTAGTATTTTTTATGCAATTAAAATTACATTGCATTGAAATAATTTCCTGTATATCATCTATTATCTTCTTCTTTTTTTCGTATATTTAGACTTGCTTAAAGTATCATTTGTAAATATATAAAAAAATCTTAAGTTAACCATCTTATTTGAATAAAGAAACTTTAGAATTAGGCTATACATATCCTCTCTATAACCATTATATATAACTTGTTTGTATTATAAATAACATACATATTTAATGGTTTGCTTATAGTTATATCTTAATGTTTTGTCTTATTATTTTTTTTTTCTTCATGATCCAATTTAAATTATTTTATTAAAATGCTCTTAATTGACTAATGCCTTCTTTTTCATTGTTTTTATTTGAATAGTTGATAGAAAGGCTTTAGCCATACAATAGATCATTTAAATACGATTTACTTTACCTTTTACCTATTTTCATATATTATTATGTATAACAAAGGTGTTATATGATGTTGTAAGGAAAGTATTTTGCCATTCATTAATTAAAAACATACTACAGAGATAATTATTACATTTTGATTTATAAGTATCAACCTCAATCCACCCATAACTTTGACACTATCCACTTGAGATAAATACAGAGATATATATGGAAGATGGGAGTGGGACGATTTAAGACAACTTATGAGTGCTGATTCAGCACAAAATGCAATTTGGGGGACATTTGCCTTTTGTTGTATATTTATATGATTTTAAAAAAATGTGTGAAAGTGTTGAAGCATTCTGACATATTTATATTACACATGGGAAAAAGAAATGTAAATAGTTCCGTGGTTGTGTAATTAAATCTCTCTCTATATATTAATCTTTAACTGAGGTTTAAAGTTTATGTCTGTGCTAGAGACACATCTCTAATTTAGTAAATCATTAGTGTTAATCATTACTATATTTATCTGAAGTAGATACTGTCAAAGTTGTGGGTATAGTAAGTTTGACATTTGTAAATCAATATGTAACAATTTATTATAGAGAAATACTCTACATATATTAAAGATGGTGACCTGAGCTAACTGATGATTGCTGGTTTAGCACGGAATGCATCTTAGGAGTCATTTGTCTTTTATTGCATCTTTATTTATATGATTTTAAAAGAATGTGTGGAAGTATGGAGATTATTTGATATATTTATATAGGAATAATGGTTTTTTTCTTTTCTTCAAAATTTTGAATGAATATTTTGCTGTTTACAGTAGCTTTGATCAACTGTTTTTAACGTTCTCTTTAATGCTGTTATAGATATTTACTATGACAGTATTAAGAACAAGAAATGAAATTACATTGCACCTTCTGATTATATTTTCTATCTTAACTTATTGATATGCAAACATTTCACTATTTGAAATTTATTTACTCTATAACTTCTTTTATTGTATAATTGTTAAACATATTTTCTCATTTTAAAAGGAAAAAATATTATTTTGAACAGTAAATATTTTTGCATGATGAATTTAAATCATAGATTAATAAATGGTTGCTTAGAAATAACATACACACGTACATGCAGGAACAGTGCGCACGCATCTAATATGCATATATGAAGAAACTTTTACATATAAATGATGTTCCCACCCTTATAAATATAATTAAAAATAAAAATATGTCAAGCGTTGGTGGCCGAGTGGGACAAGCAGTTGTCCCGGGTTCGCTTCCCGGCCGTTGCTTTGACACATAAAAAATAAAAATATAAACGATAAAATGTTTTTCTGAATCATTGTATTATTGAAATAAGTATTGATTTATCATATTTTAATTTTTTGTGTGGTGGCTCTAGTTGTTTTTTTTCTTTTTAAGAAGTAGTTTCAAGTTTTAACAGGAAAACATATTAAAGTTTTTGCTGGAGGCCATTTTTGATATTTTATGTCCAAAAGGAAACTCATTGTTTGCATATTATGAAAGCTTTTTCCTGTTTAATTTTCAATTTTACCTTAGTTTCTAATGTTATAGAAACTACGATTATTTAGCAAAGCACTCTTTTCCATTAGTAATAACATTTTTGTTTATGATTTTTTAAAATGATAAACACAATTTCATTAGAAATTATCAATTTTGATTAATGTTTGAATTTTTAAAACCATAACCAGACTAATTTGTCATAATACAGATGTTAAATAAATGGAAAATAAAATAAAATTGTAATGTGTTTTATTATATACATATATAATTGAACAAATAATTGCATTAAAAAATATATCTGAACTACCTTGGATAAATATATATAAACAGCGAATGTATACTTATCTTTCTTAGTGCAATGGTTTTGATTAATGAAATAAGTATAATTTAACGATAGTAGCACGGAGAATTAATTGTTTATTTTCAAATCGGTGAATTTAAGAAGAACTAATTTCTGTATTTATATAGAAGATTGAGCATATTTTAGGCAACTGATGAGAGAGATTCTCAAAATATTTACATATTACAAACTGTTTGGTTGATTTTTAAATGTTATAGTGATCAAAGAATGAATGTTTTAACTACTATGATTGGAGTTATATCTATCCATGTTTGATTGCATATAATTAAGTAAGTAATTGGGTTAATGTAGAAGTGTATTGGTAATGAAAATTAAATTTGCATCAATCTTTGATGTCTTATATATATATATAATTTGGAAGTTTGTGAAGTTTAAGCAGCAGAAATGTTATATTGAGTTTTAAGCCAGAGGTCTTTAGTTATCAAGTTTGTCATTCTATTAAGCATTAAGCTGCTCTGTGTTATGTTATATATAACATCTAATTATATATCATCTTCTTAGAAAAAAATATATTACTGATGAAGATTTATGGAAGTTACATTAAAGAGGGAATGTTGACCAATTAATGTTGTTTTAGAAACAACTGTATATTAGACGTTTGCAACAAAACAAAAAATTAGATGTAGAATGTAAAAAAGAAATAATAATAATAATAATAATAATAATAATAATAATAATAATAATAATAATAATAATAATAATAATAATAATAATAATAATAATAATAATAATAATAATAATAATAATAATAATAATAATAATAATAATAATAATAATAATAATAATAATAATAATAATAATAATAATAATAATAATAATAATAATAATAATAATAACAACAACAACAACAACAACAAAACAAGAAGACAGCTTCCATATAGAATAGAAAAATGTCTCACCCACTGATAAAAAATGAACTTGGTCTCCACACAGTTGAAATCTTCCACATACAAAAGTTGAGAAATGCAATTATTACGACTATGAAACAATTCCCGAAACTAAAACACCTAATTGAAGTTATTCCTACTGACAGACCACCAGGAGCATACATCTCATCCATAATTTATTAATGTAAAACCGATAAGGACATACCAGAACAATATAAAAACAAATATTTATATTGGAAATATATAACCGAAAAAATAAAGAAACTACTAGAAATGAACCTTCACCAATGTTGGGAATAGATAACAAAAAACTAATGAAACAATTCAAGCAATGGGCACTGGAACCTAAGGTCTTCAATTTTATAATAAAAATGAATCTCACTCCTATGCCCATAACCTCTTTTCTTCATTATAAAAGGATGTATAGGGACAGATATTCATTTTGTAGACTATGCCACTGAGCTGAAGAAACATTTGAACACCTAATTTACAATTGTGAAGGTTTGACAAAAATAAAACAAATGGCATGCAATATATACAGAAGGAAAAACACTACAATGGAGCAAATTATTAATGCATAACAGAGCCGAGCAATACCAAACATCAGGGCAGCTATATTTGTCATATATTCTTTTTGGTGCATGAGATTCAGCTTTATAATGAGGAAAAATACTCAGTGTCATTTGGCCACATTCATTAATAATATCAAAGATAGAGATAAAACTATCGCTAGACCAGATTTATTTGCCGCAACTTGGTCACTTTTAAAAGAACAATCAAGACTATGAGAAATGCAAAACAAAGACAATTGAAAACACTGAAGGTACTGCATTATTTTATAAACTATAGAACAAGGAACAAGTTCAAAATTGCCACAAGAAAAAACTTATGTTTAAAGATGTAAATCAAAACTGTAAATTTTGCTAAATTAAATTGTAAATACAATGTAATAGAAAGTATGTAAACCAAAGAAAGTAATAAAGTATCTTTTGAAACAACAGTAGTATTAGTAGTAGTAGTAGTAGTAGTAGTAGTAGTAGTAGTAGTGGTGGTGGTGGTGGCGGCAGGAAAATATGCTTCACCAACAACACACATGGATATATATGATGTGCACTAGGTTATTTGTCAACCAGAAAAATGCTCATGGCAATTGAGATTAGTGGTATCATCTAAGCAAAAGCTTCAAACATAAACAATACAAACTAACCACCTATCAGTTGGGAATGCCTGAAACAGATAGGTTCTGTCAGATCCAACAATTTAATGAAAAGCTTAAAAGAATTTCCAACATTTGGCGCCCTGGGACCAATGGCATACCCTTGTTTGTTCTTTAACAATAGAGCTGATTTACTACTGACACCTTTGTAATCTTCCTAACTTTCTATCACAAAAAATATACAGCACTAGAGGACTATATTCTATAGCTAATAGTACCATTTAACCTAATAAGAATCAAATTATTGGAAAAGGTAGTCAAAGATAAAATAGAAATCTACTTACTGTCTTTGATATCAAACATGCAGTACACAAATAAGGGATCCTCCATTACACAGGCTGCACTTATATTTGAAATGATACAACGTGCAGTGCAGCAAAGTAAAAAGTATGCACCAAATCCAATTCAACTGGATATACAGGCAGCATTTGATTCTGTTGTAATAGATGTCTTAATGGGCATGCTTGTGAATATAGTAACTCTAGCCACTCTGTTCTACATCATCGCAAATCTCTTACTCAACAGAGATACATCTCACACTTATTGGCAGAAATACAACAGTATTTACTCCTACACAATCAATTTCACAAGATCCCCACTCAGTACACTGCTGTTTATCCTATATATAAATCCACTCTTAAAACATTGAAAATGAGTTTCCATGATTACTAATATCATGAACAGCCCAATGTATTCTCTGTGTTGCATTTATGGATGATGTGACTGTTTCTAACATCACGGAAAGAAATGCCAGTATTAGAAAGAATATTATAATATTTCACAGAAAGGCATAAACTGCAATTCAACCTAGCCAAAACATCAGCATGGTTCATCTATACTAACAAACCCTACATACAGCTATATCAAGGAAAATCTACTCCATTTCTTGGATTCCTATTTTACCTGGGAGTGCATGGAAGAGGCAACACTGCAAAATAAACTCGAACAGAAAGCAACAAACATAGCCACATCTCTCAAATGCATACTTATCATTATATTCAAAAGTGCACCTATTTAACATACTCATAATAATAAAAATTGCATATTTCTCACTTATTGTCAGCTTTACAAAAAATTCTACAGTGGCCATATCATCACTTTGTAACAAACTTCTATGGAGTAGGAAAACTGTAGCCATATCAATCAAACAACTCAGCCAACCAACTATATCTGGGGTTACACAATACATGTGTTCCATACACAAAAAACAATAAACCTTTTGGCAAAGATTACTGCATGATTTCATCAGCTACAAAGCCTCGATCATATATCCCCCTCCCCCACATATGGATATCTTGAATCTTTAGTACACTTGGCACAAATCAGTGTTGGAATTACAACACTCATTTGACAGCAAATACACATACTGGGAGGCATATGAGTTGATCAACCCAGCCATTAATAACAAGACCTTTAGCCTAATGCCAAAGTTCTTTGACTTCTAGATCAATGTGAATCTTTTTGCACTACCAACTTCCTATTTTTTACGATACCATAATTTTTATAGGTCAATAGACCCATTCTACAACCTGTGCTATGCTGCTGAAGAAACCCAACAACAAATCTTTTACAACTGTACAGCACTAAATATTACACAAAACAATATGCTAAATCTATACAGAACAAGACAAACCATACAGCAGCTAACAGATTTTACACACAAAAAGGCAATCCCTACAGCAAGAGCAGCAATTTTTGAAGTTTATGCATAGTGGTGCACATAATGTATCATCAGCTTCAGAAATAACACCAGAAGGCATCTGGCAAAATTATACAAGCTGCAACAAATAAGGAATAGAGATGCAAAGATTATGGATCCAGATATCTATGTGGCTACCTGGTCACTCTTAAAATCACAAATCAATTTATAGGAGCATGCAAAGCTAGCCATTATATATAAACACAGACTATTCAAACAAACCTAGAAGGACAATATGAAATATGGATTTTCACTCAACTGAACAAATATATAAAACTTTTGACTAGTAAACAAAGATAACAGAATATTAATGAAAGATTGCAGGAGGGACACCAATGAACCACAAAATCAGAAATGAGTAAAAGCAAAGTAGTTCAATAGGTTTACTGGTGTAAACCCCTGTCTAACACTTCTATACCAATGTACTCAAAAATTATCATGCCTCTGTAACTAAGGCACATGTATGCAGACTTCATGTAACCCTTTATAGACAATAAAGAATATTATTGATACATAATAATAATAATAGTAACAACAACAACAATAATAATAATAATAATAATAATAATAATAATAATAATAATAATAATAATAATAGTAATAACAATAACAGCAACAACAATAATAATAATAATAATAATAATAATAATAATAAATAAATAAATAAATAATAATAATAATAACAACAACAACAACAGCACCATCCCAAAAAAATTATTCGCAACTTTCCAAAAATTTTTTTCACCGAGATCATTAGTGTTAGCTGTCACTGATAGGAATTTAACACTCTATAAATTCCCCAGAGAGCTTCTTTACGAGGAGCTGACAGCAACAGCATTGTGGTATACAGTCTCTAGTATTGGAGAGCATCCAAACTTGCAATATATTACAATTCAGTATTTCGATGAACATCAGCGTGCAAGATTTCAAACTAAAGTAAAAACTTTGGGAAGCTACGCGTTAATAAAAGTCGATCAAAGCTTGCAAAACTATTGTAACGGAATAATTAAAAACACTTACTTCGGATATACCATTCAGGATTTTCAAAAATTAATACAGTCATTTGGCAAAGCTATTTATATAAAACAAATCTACTTATCCGACACCCCCATACCGGTTTTCAGCAACAACTTTCATTTCAAAATAAAGCTGAATGACAATGTAAACCCGGAGGATATTCCAACACAAATAATTGACCAGAATGCAATACTGACTATTCACATAAAAGGATTAAGGCTGAGATGTTTTGCGTGCGGTGAAACCGGACACTTAGCAATTGATTGCAACACCAAAATCAAACAGAAAAATCAACCGAGCTCTGAAGATCAACTAACAGAAGCTCACCAACCGGAATCAAACAGTACAAAACAGATAACGAAAACAACTAATAAACAAGAAAAAATTAATAAAAAAACCACAGATCAACAGCAATTGAATAATAAAAAAACTGCACACACGTTGCCAGCACCTGAAATTCTGAATTTATCAACAAAATCAACCAATAGAATTCAAACCCCCACTGATAAAAAAACAGAAAAGTCAACAACCTCCAGAGGCTCCAATGGAAAAAATAGTGCACAATCTAAGTCAGCCTACCAAAGATACTGATGAAAAAGAGATAATAAAAGAACAAATAAACTCACACAGTAATAGTGATCAAGAAAAAATATATATAACACACCAAACACCCAATATTAAAAATAATACAACAATGGAAATTATGGAAGCTATCACCCCAAATATGCCTCAAATCACCAAAGCTGACACAGAACAAAGAAGAAGACCAGGCTGCCCACCAAAGAAAAATAGAGGGCCCAAAAAAATCAAAACAGAATCCAACCTTAGCCTTTCTGATCACAACAATACAACTACAGTGGAAACAGATGAAGATCTGGAAATGGAATATGAGAATGAATGGGAAGAAACATCAGATCAACCCTAATATTTAAATATCAACTAAAAAACATATAATGAAAATAAAAATTGCGGCAATCAATGTCAGGGCTTTGAACTCAACCTCAAAAATTAATAAGTTAAAACATTGGATCAAGGATATACAACCACACTTGCTTGGTATACTTGAGACAAAAATTTATGCTGGATCACAAACTGACCCAGCCAAACATTTAAATATGGAAGGTTTCTGTGCATGCTCCAGAGACTCTTCCTCTCCCTCAGCTGGCATTGGACTCATAATTGCTAGAAATTGCCCATTCACAACGTTCAAAATAATTCACATTGACATGAACTTATTAATTGCAACCTTCAACCAAAAAAGCATAACAATAAATCTGGTTTTTGTATATATGCCTTTACAGGATAAAAAAAACAGATACCATAATTGCAAACATTAATTCAAGGTTAGCTACAACTTCAAACCCAACCATCTTAATTGGAGATTTTAATTTAAAATATCAGGAATTTACCCAACGTTGGCTTCACAGAATAAACATACCACTAATGAGTGGCCATGGTTTTTTGCCGGATGATGCCATCTCTTTCCACAATAATCGCTTCTCTTCACTTATTGATCTGTGCTTTTATTCTCCAATGCTTCACCACCTTATTGAAATAAAACTAACTCCCTCAACTTTTTCCGATCACTCAGCTCAAATAGTCACAATTGACTGTGCCCAAATTCAAATATCACTCTTTCCACTTACAAGAACAATAAGAGTTTTACTACCAGAAACAATCCCTGAATTTCTGTTCTCTGAGACCTACATAATGCTAAACAAAATCAAAGATATGACTTTGAACTCGGTCCAGAAATATCTAGCATTTATGGGAATGTTGTCCTTTAACATCAAACATATAACAAAAAAAAACAGCCTCCACCATCAAGACTTTTGTCTCTGGCAGATCAGTTACACCAGAGAATAATCATGATTAACCCATCACACTGCACCCAGCAGTATATATTCAAGCTTACACATGCATACAATAAAGCATGTGAAGAACTCAAAAGCTATCTGAAGATAAAGAAAAGCAAGGTATGCCTAACCAGGCCACACACTTGGACAAGAGATTATATAAGATGGGCACTGGGGACCAACCAGATGTAAAAGTGCCAATGGCACTATATACAAATAGTGGAACATATGCAGGACACCATATAATTATGCCAATTTTTGAATATTTTAAAGAGAAATTACAAGAAAGACAACCATATAAAATACCACATAATCTGTTTGGCCCACCAGAGACAAAAACCCCATTCACAAAAGATCTATTCACAACAAAACTAAATACTATTCGAAACGCTTGCCATCCAGGTAGTCCTGGAGTTCCATTGTTTGTATTAAAGCATCTAAGTAAATTCACAACAGAATATTTGTGTCAGTTAGCAAACCATCTAGCGCAACAAATTCAACCCATGGAGGGTGTCTATCCAATAGCCATAGTACCCTATAATAAAAAGAAAGCAATTATTCCACCTATTACAGACCTCAGACCAATATCTATGGGACCTTTGCCGATCAAAATTATGGAGAAAATTATTAAAGATGAAATTGAACCGTATATAATGCCACTTATCTCCGAAGCACAATATGCAAAGAAAAACTCTTCAACAACAGAAGCAGCTTTATTCTTCAAAGCAATTCTAGCAACAGTAAAACAGCGGAAAAAATACGGACTTGTTGTTGTGCAGCTTGACATAGAAGCTGCATTTGACTCAGTCAATATATACACACTTCTAAAAATGCTAAAAGACACAGAAATTCCTAGAACACATCTATATATAATTGCTAACCTGCTTCTGAACAGAGAGATCCATATAACTTTAAATGGAAGAAACTCCCCATCTTTCACACCCACCAAATCTATATCTCAAGGATCCCCTCTTAGTTCACTATTGTTTATATTTTACATCAATCCCCTTATTAAAAGCATACAAAATGCATTTACTGGGATCGAGATACCAGACACAACACAGCACACTACATGCATCGCCTATATGGATGATGTTACCATATTCCTAACATCAAAAAAAAAAAAACAAATACCGCAACTCCAAAAGATATTACAAGAATATTCGCAAAAATATGAATTATCATTTAATCCAGCAAAAACCACAGCCTGGTCTCTATACACTGGTAAACCATGTACATCAATTTACAAATCAAAACCAAACTCTTTTCTTGGGTTCCCATTTCATATGGGAAGTACAGGAATGAGATGCCATATCCAAAATAAACTTAAAGAAGAAGCCACAAAAATTATAAACTCCTTGTCCAAGGCATATCTTTTACTATATTCCAAAGTACAGTTAATTAACCAGCTTATCACAACCAAAATAACTTACTATGTACCGGTTATTTCATTCTCAAAGGGGTTCATTTCAAAAATTAAAACCATATATAATAAACTACTTTGGGCCAGAAAAACAATAGCAATTTCCACAAAAAAACTTAGCCAACCTCTAATAAAAAATGGACTTGGCTTGCACAACATCAATGTTTTTCATATACAGAAGTTAAGGAACTCAATAATCACAATACTTGCCAAATACCCCAAAATTAACCACTTACTAGAAGTTACTCCAACAGATAGACCACCTCCAAAAGGTTCCTTTTTCACCAACATTATATACCAATGCAAAACCACAGACAAGATTCCAGAACAGTATTTGCATAAGTATTCATACTGGGATATTTATGGTTTAATAAACAGAGAAGCAGATACTAATGTTATACAACCTATGCTAGGAATTAACAACAAGAGACTACTCAAGGAATATAAAAAATGGGCTCTAGAGCCCAAATACTTTGATTTTATCATGAAAATCAATCTCATTGCCTTGCCAACAACCCACTTTCTTTATCATAAAAGAATGTATATATCTATTGACCCCTTCTGTGGACTCTGCCATCGAGCAGAAGAGACACTGGATCACTTTATTTATCAATGTGTAGCACTTAACCAAACACGACAGATGATGTGTAACACCCTACAGAAAACCGGGTACAATCATTAATCACATAACAGCTGCTTTTCAGGGAAGATCAATACCTAGCATTAGGGCAGCCACATTTGTTCTATAGGCTTATTGGTGCACCCGATGTACTTTCTTAATTGGCAATAACACCAGACGACACCCAGCTACATTTAGCAACAAACTGCTAACACATTCGAAACCAACCCCCACTTATATGCAGCAACATGGTCATTGTTAAAACAACCATCAATGCTGTGAATGCTGCAAAGAAAACTATCATACAACTAACATTCAAAGTGATATACGGACAAAACTAAATAAGCTCCTCAAACTTTAGAACTCTGATTATTTTTGCTTTTTTGATTTTTATATTGTTATAGTCCATTAACCACAAAATGTAACTACTAAATTCATTTATATGTGTTTACCCTAATATTATTCATTGTATGTTAAATTTCAAATTTTCTAGATGTAAACTTATGTAAACCATTGAGATCAATAAAGCCTTTATTGAAACGTAATAATAATAATAATAATAATAATAATAATAATAATAATAATAATAATAATAATAATAATAATAATAATAATAATAATAATAATAATAATAATAATAATAATAATAATAATAATAATAATAATAATAAAAAACAGATTTTATCTTTTTATTCATGTTTGAATTCTTT
This sequence comes from Epiperipatus broadwayi, assembly GCA_028023455.1. Classification (NCBI taxonomy): domain Eukaryota; kingdom Metazoa; phylum Onychophora; class Udeonychophora; order Euonychophora; family Peripatidae; genus Epiperipatus; species Epiperipatus broadwayi. Next base: position 6,058,336 of record JAQFVV010000032.1, read on the forward strand.
TTTATATTCTAATGTTTCTGAGTCTCAGTTGTCTGTAACAATTTATAGTTAAAAAAATGTCAGTTCTTTTGGATTAGATGGTTTAACACCTAAGATTCTTAAAGAAAATACGGTAGCATTTTTACCTGTTTTGGTTCATTTATTTAATTTATCTTTGCGCTTTGGTTCATTTCCAGAATGTTTGAAAGTTTAATGTTATTTATTACTCATGTTTATAAAAAGAATGATTCTACTCTTATGGTTAAGTACAAGCCAATTGCCATTATTTCTGTACATTTTTAATTTATTGCAAATGATTATTAAGGATCAAATGTTGTCATTTCTGTTTTAAAATAGCTAATATTAGCAATTTTAATATTAGAATTAAAAATATTAGACATTTTAAAATGTTATGTTAAGGAGATGCTGATTTATGCTGAAGAAAACACTATTTATGATATATCAGATGAGCTAAGTCAGGTATTTTCTTTAGTCTAGACAATAGAGAATGAAGATGCATCAAATGGAATGAAATTCTCAGTCATGTACATTCTACACTCCAATATGCAAATAAACTACAAAATGATAATCAAACCCTCAGTGCTCACGATGTGATTTACCTGCACTCACATGTTTCAATGTCACACAACTTAGCTGGTTTTAAGTGTTTTCTCTTAGAATTATGTAAGTTTGAAGCAGATAAGGTAGACAACTTTAAAGACTATATAAAAAATCTGGTCATCTCAGAATATGATTGTAATACATTAAATAAAGTTTTTTAAAAAATTCTACTCCACTCTAAACACCACACATATGTAACTTCATTAATACATGGATCAACCTTAGTTTCAGGATCTTCCTCCATAATCTTAACCAAATGTTGAACATCACCAAAGACAATTTCTTTTCTGACCAGGCTATCCAAATAATTTATAAAATTAGTTGCAATGTACCACCTTGCAAGCAATTTACTGGGATGAGTTTTGTATCAACAACACTACTAGATTAGTGCAGCAAAAATACATATACAAATATGCCAAAACTGAACCCTACATAAATTCAGTACCTTTAGAACATGAGAATGACTCAGGCCACAATTTTGATCCACTTAATATGAAAGTTGTTTGTGCTGAACACAATTATTTAATGACAAAATATAGAAAATTATGGTTTATCATAAGTAATACTCATGTGATAATCAAAACTCATGTATTGCATTATCATGCAGGTGGTATATTTAAATTAATTAATTTACAAATTCTTTTCTTTTGATACATATTAGTGCTGTGAATATGACTGACTTGGTTGAAAACAGTACTAAACTGTAAATCTTTAATGGAGTTGTAAGTTTATAACTTTTTCAGCATAGTGGACCTTGGTTACATATTGAGTTACAAACAAAGAAAGAGAAAAAAGATAGATGGAGTTATAATAAGCTTTGGTTTATACTAGTTGAGAAAGAAAGTTTAATAAATAATGATTAAGTTGTCCTTATAGAAATGGACCAAGAGGCTGGCACAGCTTTATAAAATAATCAGTGGAATTCTAAGGAAGGAAGAGACTGGCATTGGATATATGTGGGTAAAATATTTAGTAATATTAGTTGACTTCTGTATTTAAATTTTTGATTAGTGACAATGACTATGTAGATTGAAAAGAGATTGGTTTATTAGGAATTTGTATACAAATCAGAAGATATTTGTAAGATTAAACTTTTTCCAGAAAAATTAATATAGGAAGAGATATAAAACTGAAATTTGTCTTTACCCTGTTTTATATTTAATATTTTTTAAAATAGGTTATTAAAAATCTTATGTTTGATGAAGATTGAGTGTAAATTGGGTCAATGTTTATTATGTAAGGTTTGCTTATGGTATGACATTACTTGCAGAAAGTGAAGATAATTGTAACATTATCACTGAAAATGGATCAGTCTGAAACAGATGGAGAAAATAAAATAAATTTAAAAATGTTAGTTGGACAAAAATTTATAAAGCAAAGTATTTGGGAGGTTGATTAATTGCTGATGGAAGTAATGATCAAAAAATTATAGTGACATTTGCAATCGTTAAATATGATTTTAATCTCTCTTTTCTGTTTTTTTTTATTATTAAAGTGACTTACAAAGGGTGGTCGAGAGGTCAGCGACAGCTGCTTCAAGCAGTTGTCCCGGGTTAGCGGGTTCGCTTCTCAGCTGATGCTATGACACATGAGAAAAAAAAGTGATTTAATTTTAAATGTTTTATGTGAAACAATGTGACTCTACAGATGTTGATTTGGAAAAAAAATAAGAAATTAAATCTTACCATTATTATAGCAAAAGTGAAAAAGACATTTGAAAAAGAAACGGGAAGTTAATTGCAACTATTCTTTTTGATAAAAAAAAATGTTAAAGGGTATGTTGGAAAAAATGTAGACGGAATGGGAAGTAGAAAAAAGAAATTAATAGATGCTACTATGTTAGAAGATAGATGTGTTTTTGAATAAACAGAGCCAGTGATAATAAATAGCACTTAAATGATATAGGATAATGTGTAGTATTTGCTTTTAGTGATAGTGATGATGATGATATAAACTTTATTGTTTTTTTTTTAATTATTAAATTCTTGAAAATTATTGTAGCTATTCTGTGCTTGTGTAGATATATTTGAAAATCTTTAATCTGTATATTTTAATATTGAAAATAAATAAATGTATATATTAAGTTAAAAAGAATATAGATGTAAATTTCAAAGCGGATATTTTTTTAATGATCTATATATAATATTAAATAATGTGGGAGATGTGTACCTTTCAAACAAAAAAATTACAACGTTAAACTTTGGTAAGCAGGTGTTAACATTCCATTAGTTTTATGTATAACTCTTTATTTTTGTATCCCTCAAGGGATAAATGTAGCCGATATGTCCGAACACTAGTTTTGATCTCTTTAGTTATAAATGTGGAAATCTCTTCATCATGATTATGATACTCTTTATAATTTTTGTTGTGGAGGTGGAAGCATTTCAGTGGCGCCTAAATGTATCGTGGGAAAAAGAGTGTTTTAAAGAGGTTGGACCCTTAGGATCATTTGGTGATTGTCAAATTGGTGGCATGACATAGATTTGTATGTATTAATTTTATCATTATGATCTAAAACAAAGAGCGCAATTATTCCTAAGGGCATATCTTTTTTTTTTATTAATTTAATTCTTGATATTTTAAATGTTTATTTTATGGAAATAGTTATTACTTAATGATTTATGTACTGTTATCTCAGAAATTTTATATTTTAAAATATGTAATATTTTACGTTATATTTGTAACTACAGTAATTTATTTTAAAAGAAGTTTAACCCAGTATTACTTTTTTTTTTTTTTTATAAATTATGAGAAAAATATTAAGTAAAAATTCTTAGTTTAAAATGTAAATAAATGTTTTACTATTACATTTGTGTGTGTGTGTACACGTGCTTGTAAAATCTTATCAACTTTCTGTTTACGTATTGACTTATGCCATTTTCATTTTTGTATGAGATCATTAACTTTTTTATTTTTAATTTTTGCTATGCATATGCATATTTTCTAATTTTATGGTGGTGTTTATCAATGCACCGCTCTGCTCAAAACCATCTAGCATTACAGTAAAAATCAGCAATTCTTTCTCTCATTATATATATATTTCTACACACAAAAAGAATGATCATAGCTAGTAAAGAAAATACATTGACTGTTCCCATGATTTATAATATATATATATTTAAAAAATCATTATTATTCTTCTGTCTTGAAAGTGAAGTATGATCTACATTAAAATCCACTATATGAAATTAGAAAAGCAATAATGATGATGATGATGATAATTCAATTTCAATTTATTCTATGAAATAAACCAAAATACATAATAATTATTTAAAAACTTTAAACAAGAAAAATCTTGTGTGTGGAATTTACATGTAAAAATAACAAATTATATAAAAATAAAATACAACCAAAAACTCAAATAGTAAAAGAACAATCTAGAAAATAAATAAATTAGATAAATAAATGCCAAAATTAGTATATACTACACAACCATTGACATAAATACATTTTGAAAGATACATAAGAAATATTATTCAAATCAATTGAACACTCATATATAAATTTATTAAATAACTTTGAACCAGAGTAGACATATTGTCTTCAACTAGATTCCTTAAAAAAATTAGGTAAAGATAATTGAAATTTATTGATAATGTTTTATCACATTTTCTTGCAATTAAAACATTTAGAAAAGAAAGCGATCTGTTATTTTCCACTTCCATAATAAACAGATCGCTTTTTTTTTTATAGATGTTTTAATTGCAGAAAATCCACCCATACAAACAGATATCTTAATTTTAATTCTCATCAACATCCTGCCCAATTTTTTTTCTGTAGCAAAAAATCTTTTGACTAGAGCTTATAATTTATCTGATAAAGAACATCTTACTCAAGAAATAGAACTTACAAAAAATATTCTACTTTCTAATAATTATAATAAAAACATCATATGTAAGGCTTTTCATAACATTAATACTAAAAAGAAAAAAGAGGATAGAATAGACAATTCCTCTTTTAATAGAGTAATTTTACCTTATATTAAAGGTGTTAGTGATAAAATCAGTAGAAGACTATCTTGTTTTAATATAATGACTACTTTTTCTACCGGCAAAAAAGTGAGTTTTTATATAAACCTAAAGACAAAATATTTTTGGAACATCAAGGAGTTTATGAAATTCCATGTTTGCAGGGCTCAAGAAGCTATGTGGGTCAGTCTAATAGACAAATTAATGTCAGAATTAAGGAACATAGAAAATGCTTTTAATCAAAAAATTAGTATATCAGTTTTTACTTCTCATTTTTTAGAAATTGGTCACAAACCTGTTTTTGACAATACAAAAATACTTGCTAATTTGGAAAGATATGATTTAAGAACCATAAGAGAGTCAATTGAAATATTAAAGAGACCTACTGGTTTAAATAGGGCTGATGAAGCACAACATGTTCCTGCTATATGGAAACCCTCTCATTTTATCTAATATTAACTTAAAATTAATAGGTGAAAAAACTGAAGGAAATAAACATTTTGATAAGCCTCATATTGTGAATGCTGAACTATTTCAAATGGAATCTCATCTCGCACTGAGTCACATTATTGTTTGAAATCTAATGATTTTTTTTTCAAAAGTTAACGTTGATAAATGGCAGTTGCTAGTCCATCGAAATATGCAAAATAATACATGGTTTATTTCCAAAAATAACAATTTATCTATTTATATATCATTTTAATGTTTGAACCCTAATTAATGTTAACCTGATATGTGTGAGTTTATTAGTAATTAGTAGGGAGAATAGTTTTGAAAGATGAATCTGATACAAAGACGTTTATGTTACTTTTTAAGAAGTTTAACTTATTGGTTGGCAAAGTAGCCATATTGAATATTTAAAAAAAATATGTTAAGCCACACATTTTATCATAACTAAAATTTGTATCTCTCAAAAATCATATAATATATACTGTTTGAAAAATAAAACATCAAAGAATGTAATGAAGCTGAAAAAAATAAACCATTGATATTCAAAGTAATAAAAAAAAAGAAAAATAATATTTCTAAAAATTATTTTCATATTATTTCATAAATTCAAAAATTTCATGCTTAAATTTTAAATCTATGCTTTTGTTAATAACTTCATTGCATTCTTCATTAAATTTCTAATAAATTGAAGTCTAATACAATCTACCTAAGGCAATCCATCACTTCAAGGAATAAAGACATTAGTACCTTTCAATTTTTCCTGATAGCCCTTCAAAATGTTTTTCCATACAGACATTTGCAACAAATATGTCATCCCTGATAAAAAGTAGTTGTTAATATTGATCAATAATTAGTGTAATTTGAATATTATAATAAAGAACATCAATAAAGTTTGTAATTTATTAAAAAATTAATCATTAATTTTTATATTAGAGGAAAATAGGAGGAAAAATTAGAAAAAAAAATTTTGGTTCTAGTAAACTATTAACTGTGCAGCCTTTGGTGGCGCTGTTTCTAGTTAAAAACAGAGCGTTATAACATTACCGGGCCATTAGATTTTTTTTATCTAATAGATCGTATTTTAACATACGGCTGTAATATTTTTTTTTTTTTAATATTTAATATATTGTTGTTGTTTGTTTTGGACATATTTATTTTTTTTTTTTAATATTTAATATATTGTTGTTTGTTTTGGACATAATTATTTTTTTGTTTTCATTTGATAAATTTAAAAGTATAAAGGAGACTTTGATCTTTTTTTGGGATCTTAAAAGTACATAATTTTTGACATACGCCTTTATTGGGGGGGGGGGGGATTTCCATTCTAAATCTACTGTTTCTTTTTTACATACGTCTTTTATTTTTTGGTTTTGGATTTGATACATTTCAAAGTAATAAGGGACAGTTTTAACTTTTTCAATAAAACTTCCGGTATTTTTATTCTTTTTTAACAACAAAAATTAAACTCGGGTTCATTTTTAAAATCTACTTAACGTGCTGTTTATTGATTTAAAACAACAACAACAAAAAACCTCTTTTTGCTTCTAAACGGAATGAATAGGTATGTCAAAAGAAGTATTTTTTTTTTTTTTTTAAAAAAAAAAAATCAATCAATCAAGAGATGTCCAACAAAATACGCCACCACTTTTTAAACACTGTCATTCTGAGTGTTAATTACATGATTTACAGATAAAAATAATCGCAAACAATACACAAATTCTTTCCAGAAAATAAATTTATTAACCACATATGACTCAACTAAATCAACTGTAATGAATGGCAGGATGTTTTGGGCTTGAAAAAATGCATCTGCCTCACTTTCTCTGTTTAGGACGTCCCACAAATATAATAACATGGTAGACATTTTGTTCTTCTTTTTCAACTCTCATCCGAGTCATGACAGAAATGATATTTTTCCGCAAACAACTCCAATCGTCTGTTAGAGAGCTTGAGAAATTTTACTTTGTCTTTTTTGACCCCCAAAAAAGCCAAAATTAGCCAAAAAAAAATTTTTGACAAATATCAATAATACACTGAAAATTACTAGTAAGCAAAAATCTTTCAGTTGGGAAATACAGAAAATCATAAACATCAACAAATAAACACTTGAAAAAGAAGACAATGTTCACACTCTCATCTTAAATTCTAGTGTACAAATTCTGTCAATATGCATAGGAATTCAACCCGCAATGAAATCAACGGCAAACTATACAATCATAGTATTGTTCGTAGACGTAGTGTTATTGATACACGGAAGTAATTGGCCATGTTTTATAACCACTACATATGATCTACTCTTAGGTTCGGCCGCGAAAGCGGCATAATTCTGTGTTTTTACACAGAAACAGCGCCAACACAGGCTGCAAAGTGATTAAAAAGAAGAGAAGAGAAAAGAATAAATGTAAAAATGAAATCAGACTAAAAATATAATTTGTAAAAAAGAAAACTTTTAAAGTTGCAATTCATTAAAGATTCCTTGGCTGATAAAGAGAAAAGATAACTCCCAGTTGAAATAATTAAAGAAAAAAGTAAAACACACACTATCTTATTACGAAAGGTAGATTAATCTCAAAATGTGATTAGATAACCAAAGAATGCAAAAATTAATTCTAACAAGACAGTAGATGCATTTGGAAAGAAAATTGAGATAAGAAATATAAAATTAATTAAACTTGATCTGAGGATGATAAAGAGAAAACAATGAGGGGAGAAATATAAAAGGCAGAAGAGACAAAAAAATTAAATAATTCCCAGTCAGATTGTTATTCATATGCAGTTAAACTAGTATTTAACACTGCTGTATTACTATTAATAAAATTAAAGAAGAGAAGACAACCAGAAAAACTATCCATGTTTCCAGTATGCATGTCTATCGACCTATCTTCACTGAAGGCCACCCTAGCAACATGTGAATTCTAAAGAGTGTTGGGCTAGTCTTAGATCCCATGTCATTGGTATCAACCATTGTGCTCCACCTAGAACCAATTCTTGGCTAATGACCTGTAAACTGTTGATAATCTGTCTTTCTCATTGTAACTTTGAAGAATCAATAAGAATCTAGAAAGCATTGATGGAAATCAAAGGCTAAAGGTTGGTAGTTGACACTTAAGGAAACAAGCAAGGAACTGTGACACATTATTCTAAATCCTAAGTAAATGTAATTTTTTCTCCTATTATAAATATCTACACATATATGTGAATGAAAGGAACTTTAAAGAACTCTTGTAGTTATAGTCAATGTATTCTTTAATATTGCATATGTAAAAATTTATATTATATTGTGTTATAATTAAGTGTGCGTAAATATAAATCTTTGTTTGCTTAATTGTTTGATTGATTTTCTCTCTTAGAACTCTCTCATTAGTAGATTAATTTATAAATAATTATAAGTGTTGGTCAAGTGTGCAAAAGATTCACCCTCACAATTGAGAAAAGGAGCTAGCTTGGGATATTTCAAGTGCTGGATTATGTATCTGTCATCTGGAACATGCTGACTATATAACCTGTGATTAGCTTCTGCCTAAGGTTAATCCTCAAAACAAATAAAGTGTTTTGGATGGCAGGGATTTGAATCTAGCAGTCAAGAACTGCTATAGCCTGCAAATGTGATCATAGGATAAACTTTGTATAGCCCTATAGCCTTAGTCTGGTTATAGGTACCATTGATGTTTCATCTGTCTGTGGTATTGTTCTTCTCTGCTTGAATGGCTGTTCTTTTGTCATAGGGAAAAGTGCAGCCTGAGTTAAAATTGAGATTTAAAGGAGATAAACAGAGGGATTTTCCAGGGACACTGTTCAATATATATTGTAACCAATTGGATTACATAGCACACAATAATGCAGTGTGTGTGCATAAATATATATAAAGTTGAAAGGAAAAGTAGAAATAAACACAGACAAAAATTGTATTAGATATTTTCTACATTCATTGAAAAAATAAGTGATTTAAAATATTGTTTTATAAATTAAACTTTTAAAAGGTCCGAATAAATATAAATATTGTATTATTATTATGATAATTTTGAAATTTAAAAGCAAATATGGTATTTTTGAAATTTTTTAATTAATTAAACAAAATTTTTATCTATTAGAAATCCCTTAAGTGAAAGTGAAAACATGCATATCACATTTTGACAAAAATTTCAAGCTTTTCAAAAGGGATTAGAGAGATAAAAATAAACCTGTTTTCAATCAAGGTATTGTTATCACCTCAGATGATTATATAAATGGGCTGATAAAAATATCAGCTGCAGTCTGAATAGTAGTTTTTGTAAGAGCTAGTCAGCTGCAAAGTCGGTTATCATATTTTGTTGCAGCTTTTTGAAGTTTGCAGCAGTTGATTTTTAGCTGATCAAAATGGATAGCTGCTGTTTGTTGTTGGCTATATCAGAGAGTTGGCAGAATAGTAACAGGAACTGAAATAATTGAAGGCAGGACAGTAAATCCAGGAGCTGCTACCATTTTCTTTCACAGGAGTTTTGATTTACTTGAATCTGGGTCACTTCTGAATCAATAGCCTGAACAAATGAGGACCAAATAAATAGCTTGCTGACCTGAAGATTACCAAATCCTAGTCTAAGTGGAACCAACTGCAGAACAACCCTTACCTGGATTATACTGAGGAGAACCAGAAAACTCACCAAGAAAAATGTTCTCGCTTACCCAGGGAACCCCAGTTTGCTGAAGAAGTAATTATATATATGCTGATGCATTTAAAGGGAGAGAAGCACAGATAATGTATATACAGCTGATGGTGAGGAACGTTATATATGATAATGAAGTTTTGGATATTTTTTAAAATAAAATGACAGTTTTTAACTAATATGTATATTATAAAACAATATTAGTTTAAAATCATTTATTAAAGAAGAAAATAGTGAATCTTTTAGATTAGAAAAAAGAAAGACATTTTAAATCAATCAATAATCATGTGTCAAAAATTTGATGGTACTTATTTTAAGGAAAAAAGACTCTACCTTCAGCAAAGAGAATTAAATTGCAAAAAATAATCATTAATAATTTTATTGTGATAAATACAAATGTTATGTAGATAAATTATTATATCGCATGTCTATGCAAATTATATATATATATATATGCGTTTCAGTAAACCTAGTATGTAAAATATATATCATTTAACCGAAACTTTAATCATTTATTGAATTTTTATATAACTTAAGATTTTGATAATTAATTTGTAACAAGTCACGTGGTTTCAGAAAACACACACACACGTGTATTTGTGTGTATATAGATCAATGCTTGTCACGTGCAACTTCTATGTAAAATTGTAATCATTTTTTTGTTATTAAATGTCAATTCAAACATGTTCATTTTGTATCAAGCCACATACCTGTGTGCTGAGTGGGTTTTAAGTAAACCTAATGTATTAATTACATAAATCAATGTAATAATTTGAATTTTGTATAGTAAATTTTGTAAGCCACAAATGTGATAATTTTTTTTATTGTATATTATTCAAAATCAGAAGCCTTATCCTATAAGATCTTAAATTTATTTTTATTGTTATTAATAAACCTATTCAATTGTTATAAATTGTATTGCATCATCTCTTGGTCACATACGATAGTAGAGCTTGTGTTTTCTGAGCTATATTCATGCATGGGATGAATATATAAATGGGGATGTGTATTTAGTGCTTTTGGGCATTGATAGATGATCAGTCATCATCCTGGTTAGTGCAAAAGAGAATATTCTTTAAAGCCCATGCACTACCTTTTAGTTTAGTCTTATTAAAAGTTATGTTTATAGTTGGCCAGTACAAGTGGCTTGATTATTGATGAATTAGCACTTAAATGGTGCATCCGAGTTATGTTTAAATAATTATCCAAGCTGGCAAAGTCTCAGTAGTTAGCTTGATCTAAAGAAGACCCCATTTCCAATTCAGTCACTAGGTTGACTATTGACTTATATTTTTTACTGTTCAATTCCCACTACAAGATGGACTGTTGATTTAGTATATTTTATTGTAGATCATTCATGATGGTGAATGATTATATATTTTGAATGAGTACTTTTATTTACTTTTATAATTATAATGCAGGTTGATATGATTGTTGTATGGTTATTGTAATTGCATAAGAAGTGACTGGCTGATATCTCACAGATTTTTATCATCTCATACTCTTATAAAATACTATATTATTTATATATTCTGTAATGTCTATGGTATAGTTAGACTTTTTATGAGTTAATTATCTCGTATTCGGTGACCAAACTGTTCGATTTGATAAATTTTCAACAGAAAATTTCAGTGAATTTTATTGAACGCAGTTATTTTTCCTGGTCACACAACCCACTAAATATAACTAAAGTTGAACAATCGAGGGGAAGAACCAGCATTTAATTTATTTGAAAAGGCGGGAGGATTCTATGTAAAAATCCACTGGCCAAACCCCAGCTATTTATTTAGTCAAGATAAAATTACTTAGAATATCCTGAGGATTGTGTTTTCAAGTACAGCATCGGCAATTTATTTAATCAAATTATACTAATGGTTAATTTTAAATGAATTTAGATAACTAATAATCAACAACTAAATATCAACTTAGGTTATATTTAAATTGATTATACATAATTTAATATTTAATATTATTGAGAGGATAAAATATAAGAGAAAATAAATAGGGATTAAAACTACTGCTAAAATTTTACTTTAATGGATACAAAGTGATCACTGTTTTTGAATTAATAGTTTCTTACCGGTAAGTTTAACTGTTCATGTATAATATTATAGAATTTAAAAATTGTTAAAACAGGCAAAACTCACTATACGTATGCCACACACAGGAAGATAGAGTAATCATTGGATGCCAGTAGGCTTGTGCATAAAATCCCCATATAGTGCCTACTCATCCAATATCCCCAGACTACTTTCTGGCTTGTGGCCTTCATCAGTGAGGAGCCTTGGATCTGAGAGCACTGCATCTAGATCTTAGGATCTAATGCAACCCACCAGCAACCACCTTTTATCTCCATTTAACTACAAAACTATGAGTCTTAGACTGAAAACACCTTAATGTTTCCAATTCAAGCCTATCAGCTTATAGTCATATGGGTCTGAACCCAGTTCAGTTCCCATACATGTTGGTGTCTTTGGTTTTATAATAACCATAGCCACCCATATCCTATTAGGCAGGATTGGTTTTAAGCCAATAAACATCACATGACCATCATATCTTATGCTTGTGTATAACTGTTGTTAAAACAGGCAAAACTGATGAAGGCCACAAGCCAGAAACTAATCTGGTGATATTGGATGAGTAGGCACTAGATGGGGATTTTATGCGCAAGCCTTCTGGCATCCATTGATCACTTTAGCTTGCTGTGTGTGGCATATGTATAGTGGGTTTTGCTGGTTTTAGCAACAGTTATACACAAGCATAAGAGATGGTGGTCATGTGATGTTTATTGGCTTAAAACCAATCCTGTTTAATAGGATATTGGTGGTTATGGTTATTAAAGAACCAAAGACACCAAAATGTATGGGAACTAAACTGGGTTCAGACCCATATAACTATATAAGCTAATGAGCTTGAATTGGAAACCATTAAGGTGTTTTCAGTTTAAGACTCATAATTTTGTAGTTAATTGGAGATAAAAGGTAGTTGCTGGAGGGTTCCATTTGATCCTAAGATCTAGATGCAGTGCTCTCAGATCCAAGGCTTCTCCCTGATGAAGGCCACAAGCCAGAAACTAGTCTGGGGATATTGGATGAGTAGGCACTAGATGGGGATTTTATGCACAAGCCTTCTGGCATCCATTGATTACTCTAGTTTGCTGTGTGTGGCATATGTATAGTGATTTTTGCTATACGCAAGCATAAGAGATGGTGGTCATGTAATTTTTATTGGCTTATTATAGAATTTACCATGCATTGATTTATCTTGGGAGGGATCCACTGTTCATTATTCTTGCAGTCTATAAGCATACCATGGTTTCCAATTTAGTAGATGGCTTCACTAGTGGTAGTTCAAGACATCAGGTAAAAGCAACAATGGCAAACAAACTTCTACTCTCACTTCTTAGTATGATTTAACATAGTGAGAGTAGTTTCACACACTGTTCATAATTTCTTTAATGCTTAATATTTATTTTTAAGTGTTTTATTTCAGTAGCAAATACTCTAAGAACCCAAATACTCTAAGAACCCTCATGCATGATGTGTTTTTCTTTTTATAGTTTATTTCTTTTTGTCTCTCTGCGCAACACCTGTTGACACCTGTTTATTTAGACCAAATTTAATGTAATTTAGCCCACAAAGTCTTTTTTTTTGGGTCACCATCTTTAGTTAGTGAACGAATGCTGTGATTTTATTTTATTTACTGGTAATGACTTCACGATAAAGGTTTATTTTATCTTTACAAAATAGTTTCCCTTTTTGTTTTTATTATACTCTTTACAGCCTTTCTCTACATTTGATTTCTTTTAAGACACACAAAAAAAATCTATACAACCACATTGTCTAAACTAAATGAATCAGATATTTAAATAAAAATATTCTCTTTTTAGGAATTTAGTAATTTAACTTTTAAATTGCCAAAGCAAATTGTACTAGGACAAAGTACAGCACAATACTTTTGGTAAATTAAATTTTATTTTAAATTGATTGGGAGTGATGATGATTTCCTATCACCCCAGGTTCACATTTTTTCTTCTTACTACCCCATCCCATTACAAATAGCACCCAATGTGGGGCTGATGATGATCACATACTGGTGATCATCACTTCAAAATTATCAACTTGATCTCAAACCACAACTGAGAAAGAAAAACATGCATTTTATGAAGATATAATTTTAAAAATTACTGTGAAGTATGTGACAAGAGTATTGATGATTATAAATTATAAAATATTTAATAAATTTTCATGTATGTTTAGAGAGGTTCATGTTGGGAGTTAAATAGAAAATTGATGATTTTGGAGAATGGATTGGGAGTTTGATTGTTGAAGCTTGTTTCACTGTATTTTTAGATTTGATTATGGATGGAGGTTTTTGTCATGGGCTTGAGGATGCAATGTTTTCTAGCAACTCTGAGGGTGTTCTGTCTCAACTATTGTTTATCATAGAGCAGTTAATGTAGTCCTGCCATAATTCCAGCCTTTATGTTTCCAATGAAAAGGAGAAAGGCCTACCTTATATTTCCCAGCCCATAAGACTAGATAAAAAGCAGGGCATGGTTTTGTATTTTCAGCCCCTCCATGGGAGAAGGCTTTACATAGAGTTTTGCATTTTCATTATCATGGGTTGCAGTAGCTTATAGTCCTTTTGGTGTTCATGGTGTATTATGTACTTACATTCCAATGGCTCAATTCTTTATCTCAAAATTTCAGATCACTATTCATTCTGTTAACTGTCATATGTCTGTCAGATCTCTAAAAAATTTGAAGATATGAACTTTGTTTTTTATTATACATGTAAATTATGTAAAATATTGTTAGATAGGTGTTTCATTTTTTTTTTTTTACCCTCAGACTGGGTCAATGTAATCAGTGGAGTTACATAGCACACAAAAATGTGTTTATATATATATATATAGTAGATATTTTGTACATTCATTGAAATAAAAAAATAACTCTGATTTAAAATATTGTTTTATAATTTAAATTTTTGAAAGGTCTGAATAAATATAGATATTGTATTATTATTATTCTGATTTTGAAATTTAAAAACAAGTATGGTATTTTTGAAATTTTTTAATTAATTAAACAAAATTTCTATCTATTAGAAATCCCCTAAGTGAAAATGAAAACATGCATATCACATTTTGACAAAAATTTCAAGCTTGTTTTCGAAAGGGATTAGAGAGATAAAAATAAAACTCTGTTTTCAATCAAGGTGTTATTACCACCTCAGATGATTCTATAAAAGGGCTGATAAAAATATCAGCTGCAGTCTGGATAGTTATTTTTGTATAAGCTAGTCAGCTGCAAAGTCGGTTATTATATTTTGTTGCAGCTTCTTGAAGTTTGCTGCAGTTGGGTTTTATCTGACCAAAATGGGTAGCTGCTGTTTGTTGTTGGTTGCATCAGAGAGTTGGCTGAATAGCTAACAGGAACTGAAATAATTGAAGGCAGGACAGTAAATCCAGTAGCTGCTACCATTTTCCTTCACTGGAGTTTTGATTTCCTTGAAGATGGGTCACTTCTGAATCAATAGCCTGAACAAATATGGACAAAATAAATAGCTTGCTGACCCTAAGATTACCAAATCCTAGTCTAAATGGAACAAACTGAAGAACAACTCTTACCTGGACTATACCGATGAGAAACCAGCAAACCCACCAAGAAAAATAGCTTCCAGAGAACCCCAGCTTGCTTAAGAAGTAATTACATATATGCTGATGCACCTAAAGGCAGATAAACACAGATAACATATTACCTTTTAGTTTAGTCTTATTAAAAGTTATGTTTATAGTTGGCCAGTACAAGTGGCTTGATCATTGATGATTATCAGTATGTTTTTGTTTTCCAGCATTTTATTCTAATGGTTAGCACTTAAATGGTACATCCGAGTTATGTTTAAATAATTGTCCAACCTGGCAAAGGCTCAATAGTTAGCCTGGTCTACAGAAGACCCATTTCCAATTCAGTCACAAGGATGACTATTGATTTATATTTTTTACTGTTCAAATCCAGCCACCATCAAGTTGAAAGTTTTATGGCAATAATTGACATAATAAAGGAAAAGGAGATATGAGATTATGTTTTTAATACAACTATTATTGTTAGCATAAGAAGTAATAACAAATTTTGTTCTCACTTAATTTTATTTTGTCTCGCTAAAAATTTAAAGGAACTATCTAAGCAAAGTAGATATCAAAGAATTAATGGATAGAGGAAATCTTCTAGTTTGGGTTAATTTATCTGGCCTACTCCCTTGTCCATTTTTTACCTAAAAAGCAATGGTGTCATCAATAAGCATGTACTTGAAGGGAAACTGTAATAAATGACTTTTTTTTGTCTGCAAGATGGAAATAAAATTGCAATGGTAGAAGCATCTAAAATAATTTTATTTTCATTAATTTATCTCAGCAAGATGTGCAGAAAAGATTATTCAAAAAGTCAACCTCAGAAAATTTACATGTTTGTCAATAAAAGATTATCTGCCATCAACGGAATTCAAGCAAGGCTAAATAAACATAAAGTCAATTTTAATTGTCAATTTTAAAAGTAAAAACAGGTCAATCATATATTAAGTTTTAAAAAAATTGAATTGTATACACATTTGTTCATTTGTTGTTATTATTTTAGTATGGGGGACTGATCAAATTCCCATATCATATATTGTCACATTATATATACTTGATCTGTATGGCATATACATATTGCATTTAATAAATGTTTTATAAGAATTTTTGTTTACATTTGTGCTTCAAAAGACAAATTTTATATGCAAATGTTTTGATGAGATTGCCATTATTGGATTTTTTTTTAGCAAATAATTTGTAGCCATTTAATAATTGTGTGGTATTTTAAGGTATAGGTTTGCTATAATAATGTTATATATGTGCGTATTTATATGCATATACATAGGAATCTTTTTATTATTTATAAGAATTTATTATAACAAGATATTTGTTAGAGTTACTAAAATTTAGTAATAATATCTCATTGGATTTTTAAAAATTAGATATGATAGATAGGATCATGCCAATTCTTTTTCCATAACTGAGGGCCACTTGTAACATCTAAGGGATTAGTTAAGGAATTCTGCATTTGGACATCCAAAAGAGGGAAATGTAATTTAGGAAATATCTATTTATATTTAGTATAGTCTTAAGAATATATTGATATTTTTTTCTGGATTGCAGAATTAGCATAATAATACCTTAAAGAATGAATCTGTAATCTTGAACCATTTGGTTTTATCAAATGTAACTATTATTATTATTGTTATATCATATTTATTCTTAGGAAGTGTATGGTCTTCAGACATAAATGTAATTTAAAAAATATGTTATTAACAAATGTCACAAATATGAATGTCACAGAAATCAGGTGAAAATCTATGAAATAAAAATGGATTTTATGCTTTGTTATCAGCTTCTATTTTCTTCTAAGTTACGGTTATACATATAATTTTTATAAACTTTTAATTACTGTATTTTCATATATATATATATTGTACTTATATGATATATATATATATATATATATTGTACTTAACTGAAGTTTCACTTAGTTCCAAAAGGAGCCAAAGGTTATCTTAGCTTAACCTTTTGGTTTGAAATTGTCTGATTTTTTAAAAAAAATAATAATGATAAAAATGAAAATTAAATTAGTTAATGACTAAAATAGGATAATCTTGTATTGATTGTAATCATTATTGTAAGGAATTATGTCTAAGTATTTAATATATATATATATATATATATATATATATATATATATATATATATATATATATATATATATATATATATATATATATGAGTTAGGTTGGTAAGAGATGCTAAATAATAATTTGAATTTTAAAAAAAAAGAAAGATATCAGAAATAGTTGTCAGTTTGTAAGTAATATTAAATGTATTATTATTTAATTTATTTTAATGTCTAAAGAATAATAATTAGATAATATAAATAAGTCAGAATAATTAAGTAATAAATTTTTTAAAAAAAAAGATATATAAGTTTTTATTAAAAAATAAGAATATTTGTTATTAGTTTTGTAGTTTAACATTCAGTTATAAAAATTATTAAGATTAAATATTCATTAACATTCTATTGTTGTAGTTTTAAAAATAACTTTTAAACAATTAACTTGCATTCATATGTGAGAATGTGCATGCATTGACATGGAAACATAAAAAAAAAGTAATTTAATTCCAATATTGTTTAAAATAAATAAATAAAACAAATGTGTGGATAAAATTACTTCAATGAAATATTTATGGGTTTAATAAAGAGTATAATTTTAAATTTTATATTTATTACTATGGGTTGGATAAAATATCATTAAAAAAAATATTGCACAATATTTGTTAATAATAAAATTTTGACTTTCCAGCTGAAGGTCACGTGGTATAGAAAGATTATATTGATTACATCAGTAGATTGATTTCACGGCTGATTTATCAGAATATTAAAATTTAATAAAAATATTTTTATTGGTTTTTAAATGAATTGCAGGGGAATGAAAAATTGTGAGATAAACGGAGATCTAAGGGGTCATTCAGTTGCTGATCTGTTTTAAAATATATGTGTGGCTGAAACTTAAAGGTTCCTCAATAAAAAGTAATTTTTAAAAACTTTATATTTTCTAAAAAAATAAAAGTATGTTTTTAAAACCATTATTTTAAATCGTCCCATGATGTCTGAGGGCTAAGAAGAAAAGGTAATCCGTTTTTCTGACAGTTTTTCATTACAATTCAGACATTAAAATTTACGGTAAAATGTTTGAAGAAAAAATACAGCATCTCATATTTCATTTACTTTTGATCTATTCATTTTTCTTTATTTAGAAGTAAAACTTAAATTATTAAGTATTGTTATGGCTAAAGACTTTATGGCACTAAACTATAGTATATCTCCTATCAAATTAAAAATACACGTGAAGAAGAAATTAAAAAAAAAACATTCAAACATTTTAAAATATTAAAATGGAAATGCGTTAGCGTTTTTGTAAATTAGAAGTGACATTAAATTTAATACTTTATTACTTCATAGATGATATATACATTTAAATATGCTCTTAACAAAATAATGTTTCAGAGGAAAATATGTATTTTAAAATACTAATTCTCGTTTATGCTAGTAGTATGAAAAGAATTTGTTTGAAAGCAAAACTTTAAAAGAATTTAAAGATATTATTAATGAACTTGTCTCTATCAAATGCATAATGTTTGGTTATAATTGCCAGTACTTATAAGTAACTTTATGACCATTGATCTTTGCTCATAAACGGAGGAATGTCTTAATTAAAAAAAAAAATCTACACTTATGTTTAATAAATAAAAGGAAATTTGTTTAAAAAAAAGAAATACATTTTTAAATATTAAGAAACGTTTTAAAAAAAAAAGCTCTATTTTAAAAAAATGCATTTATCTAAAGAAGAACAGTGAAAGTTAACTAAAAATATATATTATAATTATTCCGCATTTGAACCTAGGATTATAAATATAAAAACATGTACTCAGCTGAAGAATTTATTTTTTTTCAATGCCGGCTTATTATACTTATACTTATGCTTTTTATACTTATGCTACTCAGCTGAATAATTTATTTTCCAGTGCCAACTTATGTTTATGCTTATGATGTTTTATTATTTTAATATTTAAAATTATCTTTAAAGATAAAAGAAAGTGGAAGTGTTTATATAAAGAACTATTGAACATTTTCATTTGGAAATGATTGCTATGTATATAAATGTATTAGTTGAAGCTTCGAATTTAAATAGATATCTTACCCTGGATAAATTGTCTACACATTATGAAATGGAAAAATCATCATGGAGCCTAAATATGAACTTGAATTGATGTATTTTTTTTTTTCGTATGGTCTGCTTTATTGGTTAAAAAAAAGAAACCATAAAAATATTTATGCTATTAAATTTTTTGTAACATTTTTGCATAAATATACAGGTAAACTAGGGTTATAATTTTAGAACAAAATAGGTTTATTTGAATGAGCAAATGTTTCTTGCCATTCTAAAGTAGATTTAGTTTATTTAACAAGCATTACACTAGCTAGTTTCTATTTAATAATTTTATTTATAGAGATTTAAATATCACAGTCTTATTTTCATATAAATGGGATGTTTTACTCAATTTTTATTTTAAATTTACTAAAGAAGTTTATCAGAGAATATCCATTCATTTGTTTTATGAATGTTATATTAATAATAATTACAAATATTTTATATTCATCGAGAAGTAAATATTCTTGCATTTAATTTACAATTTTAAAAGTCCACTAGTTATTATATTTTTAGCATTTAATATTTTGTTATGTGTGCATTGTGCCTTGCCTAGAATTTTATATGCATTTAAGTTTAAAGTATTTTCTACAGTAGTCATTTGACACATAGTTTGCTTTGTTGGTTCGAACATTGGATATACGTTTTGTATTTTATAAATTTCTTGGAAATAACTTAGTTAGTTTAAGTGAAGTATATATCTTGCTATTAGTTAGAATTTGTTAGCCTCAAGAGTTAGGCTTAGTTTATAATTTTTGAATATGCCTTATGGAGTAGAGAAAAATCCTCCATCCTTATTGTAATGTATTTCCATGATTTGATAGTGCTTGTCCCCAAAAGAGGGTATTGTATTGTATTTTTCAGTGATGACGATCACATTTATAAGCATTGGAAATCCCATGAGAGGATTGTGCTTTTCTGGTGGGTGTTCCTGTTCCCAGATGTACTGAAGATAAATTCCAGACATCGTCATTTTGCCTCGAAGTTAGGTATTTTTGGAAGCCACCATATTCTTTTCCAGCTCTGAGGAGCCTAGTATTTTTTATATTTTTTTTGCCTATCATTCATGATGACTTAATGCTAATTCCACCACAGTAGGTGATGTTGCATTTGTTTTAGATTTGTGATGAGAAGATATGCTTGTTTGAGGAAATGTATTTCTTCAGGTAGTTGTAGCTAATTTAAGGCTCATAGGTATATCAATGTTTGAATTGTGTTGCTATGATAGTTTTATCAGGCACAAGCTAACCAACAATAAGTTATATTTATTTTAAAGTATATTAAATATGCATATGGTATAAGTGGCAATTCACACATAATAATTTAATATTTTCATCCAGAATTTCGCCGCTGGATTTGTAAGTCTGTTACATCATTATTTTTAAAACATTGAGGGAATAATTTTATGTGGACTAAAGTTATTTTTAAAAAAAAGTATAACTGATCTCTGATGAATGATTGTCCCATACACTTAAGTTAGTTTAATTTTAGTATTAGCTTAATCTGATTTAAAGATATATCTAGCTGTGATATTAGTTATATCCGTGAAACTAGTGATGATATTTTTAAAAAGTATTGTTGAATATGCTTACTCCAACTTAGCGTTTGTTAAGTTGAGGAGTATAAAATTAAGCTTAGGGTTTTCAATATAAACATAGTTCTGTGTGTTATTCTGATTAGTAGATGACACAATAATGTTATTAATTAGTCCAAATAATTATATAAAATCTTAGTGCGGTATTGGCACTGTTTGTATTCCACTATATTTATAAACATTTCTTCTCATTATTAATAAATCAAATTATTATTATTTCAAAAGTTTTGTTTGTTTGTTTTACTTTTATATGAAAATATATTATTGTCTTGGGTTCCAAGTTCACAAAGTCTTAAAATTTAAAGTTATTGAATCTTCAATTTAGACATTCACAAGTATATTCTAAGTCAATTAAATATAGTTGATATTGTCTTGAAAATTAAAAAGCTATGTTAAAGTAAATGATTCTCATATTGAATCACAAATACAGATAATTGCACTATAGCAGATACATAATTAAATATTTAGTTAAAAGTTTATTTATTTATTTATTTTTTTAAAAATTATCAGTATATCTTTCAGACTAAAGATTATGCAATATCAGATTAACAATATTAGTACTTCAGAAGAATATTTTAATTAATATTATTTTAAAAGCTGCACCTTATCTTATATTTACTGTACATCATCTATCATCATCTTAAATCTTATATATTTAAAGAATTCTAATCCATTTGCATTTGAGGTCTTTAGTGGTTGTCTGTGAGTATGGAAAGGCATTAAAAGTACCCTTGCTCTTTTCTTTGCTCAAGTAATATCTTAGATAATAGGCCATTATTAGTTTAAATTTAAATTGATTCACTAAATTTTGTGAATTAATATTCATTTTGTTTATTACTTTAAGATTGAACATATTATAATTATTTTATGGTCAGCTAAGATGTCACTTATTTATTTATTAATCACAGTAATTCTTTGTTAGGCAACTTAACTTAAACTTTAATTTTACACAAGAGTTTTAGTTTTAAAATCCCTGAGGTTATTTACTCTTGTTGTTTTAGTAAATATAATTCTGTAAGATAATCTTATAAAGTAAAGCATCATAGGTCTTATTCAGAGAGTGTATGATCTATTGGTAAGACTAATATGGTAAGCATTGAGTAGTGATTTTGATAATCTTTTGTATGGTTTATTAAAAGATCAATATGCTGTAGTAGTTATAGTTCATCAGTATTGGATTTGATCTTTATTTGATTATACATCTCTGGATCATCATCTCTTTTCTTTAAATTTATTGTAACCCCACTGAGCCGAGTCGTTTAGAGTCTCTAATTTATAGTTCATTTTATATCATTTCAATTCTATTCCATTTCTTTTCATGTCATTTCTTTCTATCATCTCATTTCATATTTCTCTCTCCTTTATTTCATCTTCTTCTTACATTTCTCTATTTCATATCTTTCCCATCATCTCATTTCTTCTCTCTCTCCATTATATATATATCATTTCTATTACTTTTCCCCATTTCTTTTCCCTCTCAATCCTTTTCTTTTCCATCATTTATTTATCTTTACCATTATCATTATTTCTTTTCTTCCCCCTCTCTCATTTCTTTATTAGCATTATCTCTTTCTCTCTCCTTTCTCTTTCTCACACACCCCTCTTATTCTAGTATGTTACAATTAGCATTTTCTCTTATTCTATCTCTCTTTCTTTTTCTCTCTTTCTTTCTCACACCCTACCTTCATTTCATTATTAGCATTCTTTTCCTTCTTTTCTCTTCTCTCTTTCTCTATCTCTTATTCTATCAGGTTACAATTGGCCTCTCTCATTTCATTTTCATCATTTATCTTTATCATTATCTCTCCTTTATTCCATTTTCTTCTTATCTCTCTCTCTCCCTCTATTTTAATAGGTTACTATATATATATATATATATATATATATATATATATATATATATATATATATATATATATATATATATATATATATATATATATATATATATATATAGGATAAAGCACTTGTTCTATTTAATGTGACTTGGTCATTTTTTTAATCATCCCTTGTCTGTACAGACGGCTCATGGTGCATTACTTAATTTTGATAACTTGATTATTTTTATCGGGAGAATATTTAACTGCTAATGATTACTTGCACCAACATCAATAAACAGTTATAATATTAAATAAATTATTTAAAATTAATTGTTTTAAATATAAATTTGATTCAATAAAATATTCTCCATGTTTTTACTTTATATTTTGGCAAATAATCAAGTCTCTTTAGTTACTCTTAATCCTAAACCCTGAGAACAGATAAGTATAGTATTGAGTGGAAGATAATGAAATTGAATACATTTTTTTTTTGTTTATGTTACCAATTTGATTTATTTAGTTATAAGGTATCATTCTAAAAGCTAGCCCATTTACATATCAATTGCCAGTGGAGTCTGACCATTAACTGAGATAGCTTCTTTTTCTCTGTTGCTTACTATTACTTTTTGTGTGATATGATCTAGATATGTAGAACTTAAAGGGCATTTGAATAAGAGAATTCTTATACACATGATTTGAGGAACAAACTCATCCATTCTCTCTTATTTCCAGTTATGCACTATTTCAGTTTATAATGTTGATTTTCCCAGTTTCATATCATTGCAATTTGGGTGTTATCAAACCAGAATATTTTATCTTTTTTGTATCATAACAATTCAGTTTTCTAATTCATATGGGTTAATAAAGCATCTGACCCATCATGCCATATATACCATTACAATTTTATTGCCCAAATCTATGGAGCATTTAAAGAGGATCTTTTTATATTTTATACAATTTGTGAATTATAAGTTAACACACCTTAATCTGTGAAGCATAATAGAACCATTCTTTCACCCATCTTAGTTTAGTACCATTGCAATTTGGCACTGCAATTCATGGATTATATTGAATAAGACGAACCTTGCAAACCCTGTACTATTACAATATATAAATATGTTTTTAAAACATTTATTGATTTGAGAGTGCATGCCTTTTTTATAGTATGTTTCAAAAGAAGTTGACTTCTACCATATTTTATAAGTATATAAATTGAATAATTTAATATATCCAACACACAGTTCTTCTTTTCAAAATAGTTCATATATATCTAATATAGAAATAAAACAAACTAACTCCTTCTTTTTAAAACTTGATTTATTATGACTATAATCATGAAAAAGGAATCCGACGTTTCGACTATTTTTTATAGTCTTTTTCAAGGCACACCAAAATAAAATATATATTCACAATAAATATCACATATTCCAAAAAAAAAAAAATTAAATTAAATTAATTAAAAATTATAAAATATATCCATAACCAAAATTTTCTTTTTTTTTTTCACCTTATCTCACTCCCCTTACCTATTACAATCACAACTTAAACACAACTAATTCCTTTTTAAAAATTCTATATATATCAAATAAATACTTTTTAATTAAAAACCTATTATTTTCTTTTATCTTTTTCTATTAACATCCTATTTAATTCTGGTTTTATTTCATTTATGTATACACCCTCTTTTATTATCCTTTCATTATATGACTTAATACATTCCAAAGGTTTTATTTCAAAATCCCCATGCTTAAATTTATTCTTATGAATGTAAATAGCAGAATTTTTATCACCTAAATGCTGTTTTAATCTAGTTGTTAATTTATTTTTACTAGTCCCAATATATGTTATTTCTGCATTCTTTCTAAAATAATTCAAACATTTTATCAAATAAACTGAATTCATAATGTCTAACCTATTATAATCCCCATTATTATTAATTAAAAAATTTAAATTTGCTTTCTTTTTATAAACTGGACAAATTGAAACATTATATTTCCTATTAATCATTTTAACTAATTTCTTAATTTTAATAAATAAATCTTTAGATATATTAAAACCAACATAAATAATCTTTTCTCTATTTTTATTCCTATCTAATCCCATTCTATTCCTTATTTTATTTATATTTTTATTAGAAAACAAATGTTCAACTACACCCCTAGAATAATCATTCATAAAACATTCATTCCTAATAATATCAACCTCATTCTCAAACAAATTACTATTTGAACATAACTTAATTGCCCTAATAATTTTATTATTAACAATATTAATTTTACTATGACTATCAATATCTGAAAACAAATTATTTGATAATCCAAAAAATGTTTTTTTTCTAAACACAGATGTTTCTATAATAACACTACCATTCCTATCAATTTTTTATTAAATTCTAACATCCATATATTCAATAACATTAATATATTCTTTTTCCATAGTAAATCTTATTTTTTCAACTCTACCATTAATATAACTCAAAAAATTATCTGCATTTCTTTTATTACCATTGAAAACCATAAAATAGTCATCAACATATCTAACATAAAAAATTGGTTTATTCCTATTATAATTAAAAAATTGTTCTTCAAACTTATACATATATATTCCTGCCAAAAAACCACTCAGACTACCCATACTTAAACCCTCTTTTTGTTTATAAAATTCATCCCCATATTTAAATATAAGGTCCCCTACAACAAATCACTAATATTTCATATAAAAGAAAACCCTCAATTTTTAATTTTACCCCTTTATCTTTATTATATAAATCCATAAAACAACAAATAGCAACCTCTGGATCAATGTTAGTATACATACTAACAATATCTAACTTTACAAAAAACAAATTTTTAAAAACCTTACCTTCTAAAAAAACTTTTAATTTACTAATAAACTGAATAGAATTATTAACACAATTTTTTTCAAATAATGAAATATATTTTTTAAAAATATTATTATATACCCACCTCGAAATTTTTTCATAATAAGTATTACAACTACTAATAATTGGCCTCATTGGAATACCAAGCTTATGTATTTTAGGTAAACCATATGTTTTTGCACATTTTATATCCATTCTTTTTAATTTAAGCATGACTAATTTTTCCACACAACCTTTTTCATACAACACACTTAACATATTATTAACCTTTTTATTCATTAACATACTTTCATCTTTATTAATTTTTAAAGAACAATCTTCATGTAATAAGTTTAACATTTTTTTATTATATTCACTCTTGTTTAAAACAACCATACTAGATGTTTTATCACCTTTTAAAAATAATAAATCCCCATATTTATCACGCATATTTTTAATAATATACCATTCATTAAACTTACAATTATTTCCCTTTCCTTTCCTATTATATTTATTTTTTAATTCAAATACCAAATTTTTTTTTTTTTAAATATGTGATATTTATTGTGTATATATATTTTATTTTAGTGTGCCTTGAAAAAGACTACAAAAAATAGTTGAAACATCGGATTCCTTTTTCATGATTATAGTCATAATAAATCAAGTTTTAAAAAGAAGGAGTTAGTTTGTTTTATTTTTATATTGTATATAAATTGCTATATTATCAATTATTACTTATAAATATAGATATGTATATTTATGTTAATTATGCATTTTTATTAATATAGTAATTAACTATTTTTTTGAATAAGGAAACTAATTTATATATTTAAATATCTGCATATACAATTTTTTTTATTAAATAATTAAAAAAAATTTCAATTTTGTTATTTTTATTATCATAGTTACTTAAAAACATTAACATGCTTTATTAATACTGTCTCAAATATCATTTCTGCTTATTATTGTTTTAAATTTAGATGTATTTTGTAATTAGTTATAGAATTTTCATTAATTCTCTAACATTTTATTAAGTACAGTTTGAAATTGTCTTAGATCCTATCTTTTCAGCTGGAAAATTTATTTAATGTATTTTTTTTTTATCTTTTATGCTAATTCATTATTACTCATGCAAAAACTATTATGGCTTTTCTAATGGCAGAAAAAGAGATGAGAAAAGCTAAAAGATAAAGATGAATTTTGCAATAACTATCCAACTTATCCATAAATATATATAATATTGGTCCTTTAGTCTTTGTATTTATCATTAATAATGCTGTTTTCAAACATCTGCATTAAACTTTTATTTTCTAATAATTTCAACATTATTTTTGATTATCCTTTGATAGCAATTGAATATTATTATTATTATTTTTTTATGTAAATAATCACAGTTACCTTCCATTTGCTTTACTTTGTCAATCCATAGAGGTTGTGTTCTTATAATTGTGAATTTGATTTCCAGATTTGTCTTGTGATTTTTTTAAATGAAATTTTTACATAATTTTCTGGTTCATTATGGGACTTTATGTTTCGTATTTGTACAGAAAATATAACAGAACAACAGCATTGTATACAACTCTTTCAAGTGAAATAATATATTACAGTGCTAAAATAATACTAGCTTTTAAATAATCGAATGCAGCATCAGTATAGTGGAATCTGTGCTTTATTTGTTATCTATGTCCACTACTCTATCTAAAATGGATAACATGATATTTAAAGTGATGGACATCTACAAACTGATAATCATTTAAGCTAAAATTGCTGTAGATTTATCTTTCATCATTGGCTAATATAAGTATCAGGCCATTATTTAATTAATTTATCATATTTTTTTGTAAAGTAATGCTAATTAATTTTCAACAAATCAACAATGCAAATTATTCATTTACAGATTGCTTATCTCATTATCAATTTATATCCTTTTATTATTAAAAAATAAATAATTAAATGACTTATTGTTCGGAATTCATAAGAATTTCTAGCATCATAAGTGCCAAAATGGGTCATCCATTAATGACATTAGACGTAAGTCTGTCATTCTATCATACGATCAAACCAGGCCGAATATTTTGAAATATTTACAAAAATTAATTCACTTAACTCTATCAAGTAGCATTTTATTCTTTTTTTAATATATCAACTCAATTGTATCTCTAGAGTCTTCTTTTTTCTAAATACTTTTCAAACAATAACATGTTTAAGGTGTTATAATTATATGTATTCAATATCTTCAACAGCACTTTAGTTAATTTCAAATTTGAATTTATTGTTCTGAATGCCTCATACTTTTCTGCATATACTTTTAAAAAAAAGAATTCAATGTTGAAAAAAAATCTCTGTTAACTAATCTCAAATCTGTATTCTCAAAAATTTCAAACATTCAGTGTGATTGTGTGTAAATATATATAAGCAAAAATGGATTATGTTTTTATTGTAAATATAAAAGCTTTGTTTAAATATTTGTAAAGTGTAGTGGTAGCATATTTACTTGTTATACTCCATATTTCCAAAACTTTTTCCAGCATTGCGGAATGAAATATTTTGTGATTAAAATGGGAAGCTAAAGGAATCAAAGTAAGTGAAGATTATTTAAGTCACTTATATTTTGCAGATGTTTTTAAAAATAATGCATCAGAGCTTCAAGAAATGCTGCAAGAGGTATCAGATGAAAATAAGAAAGTAGGGTTAAACGTAAATATTAAAAAGATTTAAGTAATGTTCAATGGATTTTCTCAAAAGAGAAAAATAAACATTGATAATGATGAATTAGATGAAGTTAACAACTATAAATACCTTGGTGAAATTATTACTACAGGTGGAAACATTAAGGCTGAAATTAATCGTAAAAATAAACTTGATTGGAGTGCTTTTGATAAAAATAACAATATTTAAAAGAAATATGCCTTATGTGCTTGGAAAGGAAAGTTTTTAATAAATATATTTTACCAGTTCTTACTTATGGATCTGAGATTTGAACATTTAACAGAAGAGTAATATTGAGTTTTCAGACTACTCTTAGAAGTATGAAGAGTTGCATGATGGAGTAACAAAAAGAGATCAAAAATACTATGTATGGGTAACAGAACACACAGTTGTTATTGACACTATTGAATGAATTATGGGACTGAAGTGGAGTTGGGCTGGACATATTGCTAGAAGAGATGATAATAGTTGTACAGATGAAATATTGAACTTGATTCCAAGAGATTGTAAAAGTCTCAGAAAGAAACTGCATGTGATATGGATGGATGAAATAAGGAAGTGTGTGGGGATGGTAAGGAGAAGAGAGATTAGATATCAGAGAAGATGGATTGAATTTAGAGAGATTTTTATTCTTTTATGGATTTATAATGGTTGACAATAATGTGATGATGATGAGGACATATAAGTTAGAATCTGGGCTAGATAAAACTTTAACTTTTTTAGGTTTTAAATATACTTGCAGGTTGTTCTTTTTAAGATAGTAGCCCATAGCAAGTGATATATAAATGGGTTTCTAGGTGTTTTTAAGTTAAGCATAAAATTATAAATTTAAAACCTGCATTTATAAAGGCTGTTTTATCTTATAATTTCAAAATGATCATAAAAATATAAAAGATTTGAAATGTTATGTAATATGGATTTTTTTTTTCAAAATTAAATTTAAAATATTGTTTTTAATTATTAATTTTTATTATATTATGTGATTTAAAATATATATATATTTGATTATATATATATCTTAGAAAACATTTTCTATCATTAAAGGGTTGTAACTGAAATAAATTAACTTCATTTAACCTATGTTTTCCCTGTTTTTTGAGTTATAATTTTTTCTCTCCACAACCAGAGTTTTTATTTTTATGTCAACCAAAATTAGAGACTTAGTGCATTTTAAGGCAGAACCCTGAGCCGTTTTTTGAAGAAGAAAAAATGTGTAAAAATAAAAAAAATGAAAAGTTGTTAAAACATGTTTTGATTGGAATGTCAGTGTGTATCTATTAAAGTTTTTATTTATGATTTAACTAGAACAAATTATCTAAAAAAGGTAAAAATGAGAATCAAAATATTAATCTAAAAATTAAAAAAATTAAAATATTAATCTGTAAGAGTACTTAATAATTTCATGACTATAATTTTATTGTCAAGATTGTTTAATTTTTGTTTCTTTATAAAAATAATCATAATTAAAAATGTGTATAAATTATTTTTCAGGTACTTTACTGCAATTAGAACTAATAAACTGTGTTGTGCTTCTTTATACATATACTCGTATATTGTGAAACAATTATACAATATTTACAAATCAATTTTCAATTGACATTAGATAGCACGGAAAAATATTACCTTAAAGTCCTATTGATGGACTTTGAACAAAATAACGAAAACACTTGCTAATATCTTTACTTATAACATTTAAAATTGTCATAAAAAATAAATATTGTTTGCCAGTTCAAACTATCATACAGTACTTGTATTAATATTAAATGCCAATTTATTTTATAAAAATTAATATATATACAGTATATTATTTTTGTCCTATTTACACAGTTATAAACAGACATACGATTTTTTAAATAGATACTTCATGTATGTCCTCTATCTGAAAGACACATCAGTAATCAAGCAAATAGTATAGATGACTAAGCCAATAACATAAACATTTGATCATTTCGTTTTAAAATTGATTTAATTCAGAACATCTGTTTATTCTACTATAATCGTGAGATAAAAGTATTAGCTACTCTAAGATTATTTCCATTTTAATGAATTTTGGACTCTTTATTTTATCGTAAGTAAAGGCTAATTAACTCTGATAACGATTAAATATTGTTTGAGTATAGTTCCTCATAGTTCACAAAATATGCAGAGTGAATGCTTTGTGAGATCAATATTTTTTATTGAAACCATTACTTTGTCAAGGGCCAAAAAACAAAGATTTGAATTGAGGTATTTTACTGCTAATCTGTTGGTTATCAAATAATTTTTAGTTGGAAAGATGTCATGTAATAAATTTTAAAAATAAGAGATAGAGATTTTGGCATAAATTTCTTCTGAAAATAATTTAATGATTTTGCATAATATAAGCAATGGATCAGCAATAGAATATTTGTGTTTTTTCCTTTTTATATAAGGATGGTTCTTAATGAAGTATCAATTTTGTTCAAATATTTTCTAGCATTTTCAATGAAGAAAAAACTATTGATATAAAGTGGGGAAAATAAAAGATTTATTTGTTTAAAAATAAAAGATTAACAAGTTTGGTATTATATACATTGTAATGTGTCATATTTGATCTTGCCTTCAGGTGTGGACTAGTCCATATTCCTTCCTTATCTGATTGGATTAAGCATTGTTTGCTGCTGGACAATAGGCTGATGTACAGATAGATACATAGCCAATGATAAGTGCAGGCCAATAGGCAAGCATGATCGCTGAATCTGAGTGTTTCCAGTAAGGTAGGGTATCTGCCATTAAATAGTCAGCCTTGCTGGATGCTAGGCAGATAGTCAGATAGATAGTGAGAGAGAGAGAGAGAGAGCGTTAACATCAATCAACCTGAATGACTGAATGTGCTCTCCCATAATACCTCTGCCTCAGGAAGGGTGTCTTCACTTGTCATTATTGTGACATCTCAGTAGTAAGGCATGTCCACCTAGGACTGGAAACTGCTTACGTCTGCAGTCAACTTGAGGCAAGCTGTCTAAGTACAGCTGGAAGAGTCCTAACTAGAGCCGTTTTGAGGCAAACTGTCCAGTGCAGCCAGAAGAGTCTCTTGAACTTGCGATGCAGGCTAATCATATAGCTGGAAGGGAATTCCAGTACTCGGCATGAATACCTCAGCATTAACTTGTATAAACTATATGTATATTATTGTTAAACTAACATATGTATATATTTAGTGATTAATAAATTGTACATATTAATTGTTGAGTAGTATTGTCATTACATGTCTGTTGGTTTGGAAATGAACCTGTAAATCAAGCCAAACACAACAGATTTTGGTTGTCAGACAAAAGATGTTTTTCCCATGGCTGGAAAAAAATGGTAGCATAAATACATGAGTGCACACTTATATGGATACTCATTTAAGTTTACGAATCTGTGATTATTAAATTATACTTAAGTTGCCCAAGTCAAATACACGAATATGTATTTACTAAACTGATTACACCTGGGTCTCGTTTTATGCGATAGATAGGTTCCTCAAAAAACACGCACAAATGAAATTGCGAAAAAATAGACGTAACTTACCTTAAAAAAGGGTGTGTGTGGTCTGTTATTTTTCAAAATTCGCGTAAAAGCAAAGCACCAACGCAAAATTACTTTAAAATTCGCGCAAAAAAAAAAAAAAAATAAGGAAATAAAATATGACTAATAAAAAATTTCAAATTTGAAAAAAATTGATAAGACAAACTTTTTTTAACTATAATATTTAATTTTATTCAAAATAATATATTTTTATGCATAATTTACATTTTTATACACGTTTTAATTATTATAGCTATTTACAGAAAAACACATTCATTTGCAAACAACTAGCGCCAACTTCACACTCATGTTGTAACAGTGGTTTTCTGGTGACAACATAATTAGTAATTAATCTTTGAGACGATGATTTTATTAATTGTTTATGAAACTAACAACTAAAAATTAAATTCTTATTTTTGTCTTTAATTTTCAATTCGGTTTAAAAATCAAATTTCACATTAATTTCAAGTCGCAGTAAGTAATTTTTAAATTGTTAATTACAATTAAAAATCAGATTTTAATTTTTAATTGTCAAATTTGATTATGCTCACTGCTATTACTGACCTTTTAAAAATAAACTTGGGGACACTAAATGATTAATAATTGATTACGTTCTTTTTTAAAAAGCAAAAACAGAATGTGATTTAAAATGCAAAATTAACACGTACAATGTTTGAACAAATTTACATTATAATCTTTTAAAATTTAATGTGTGTATACATAAAATGTGGAAATTATGATTTTAATTTCATTATTGCATAAAATCTAAATATTATAAAGCACTGCAAATATTGAAATTACTAAGATGAAAGTTGAATTCCAATAATGTGCTATTACTTTCAATATAATGTAAGTGCACAAAATTTATTATTTAAAGTAATAGCGCATTATCGCAATTCATACATGTGGGTCTCTTTTTACGTGGACTTATTTAACACACTTCCGGTGAAACACGAATCGCGTAACTTCAAAATCGTGTTAAATAAGTCACGTAAAAAGAGACCCAAGTGTATTAAAATCACTTATTTCTGGGAAAATAAAAAATAAAATATGTCATGTTCACTAAATAGCGATTGTTAAAATCATTTATTTCAGGGAAAACAAAAAGGAAATACACGAGTGCTTATGTTGCGTTTTTTTGGGAAGAGAGAAGAAAACAGTTACAGTATTTAGATTATGATGATTATTAAAATCACTTAAAAACTGTTGTGAATATAAAAATTGACTGCAAGCATAAAGTTGTGTCCACTTGAAGCTACAACCAATCACAAGAGCTTTACTCGTAAAGTAACAAAAGCTCACCCTAGTGGTTTAAAAGCTTAGTTGAGTTAGTACAACATTTGCGTTATTAACAATGTAGTTGTAAAATTAAGAATGGTAATTCTGAATACAATCAAAAATTAAAGAATGGTAACTCTGAATAAAATTAAAAATTAAGAATGGTAACTCTGAATAAAATTAAAAATAATTATGAGTGATATTTTTCATAAATAAATAATTATGGCTAATGTTATCAACATAGAAGTTTTTGACCTGGCTCAACCTGAGGGCTGGACAAATTATAAGGAGCACTTGATATTTTATCTACAGGATAACCAGATAAAAAAGCCTGAGGTAATGTTAGCCACACTAATGACTACAAGTCTCAACCTATGGCAATAATCCCAGCTGACCTGGATTTTCACAAAGCATTGACAGATCTCATAGAGTATTTCTGTAGTATTTCCCCCAAAACTCTTGACAATAATGCAGGGATACTATTTAAATCTCAACATAATTTGCAACAAGAATTTGAACATTATCCTTGAAGTGCGATTTCAAAGACTTCATGAATGAATCACTTCATGATTGTTTGTTTGTGGCATAGGTGATCATAATTTAAGGCTGAAATTGTTGATGATTCCTGACCTAGATTTTGAGTCAGTGGTAGCTTAGGATTAGCAGAGGCTATAACTAGTCAATCTACCTCATTAAAAGGAATTATTAAATATGAGTTGCAAAAAATTGAGTATAACCCTGGGTTGTCCATATATTCTGTCAGCACAGAGAACCCAACATCAAATATCCCACGGCTTTGCTATAGATACAATGAGCACAGGCATATAGAATGCCTGTTTCATGATGCAACATGCATGTTTTGCATGCAAGTTGGACATATAAAAGCGGCATGTCTGATATTGAAAAAACAAATGGCCGATGTGAAAATGGGAAAACCAATTCCAAAAAACATTAAAGGCAATTATAAGAAATCTAAACAAGTTACCTGTATAAATCATATCAAAGATGACCAGTCTTGATTTATACATACTGTTATAATTAATGATACACCAGTTAGAATGGAACTTGACACAGGGTCAGCAGTGCCTATAGTTTCAAGAAAGACCTGGGCGATCATTAATAAAGGGAATAAATGTAAACTGAATTTTAGCAGCAAGTCAATATCAGACTATCAGAGCAAGAAAATAAAACTCTTGGTTATCAGACAAGAGTTAAAATTACTATACCTAACAATATGAGAATTTAACATTGGTAGTGGCATTTGGTGATCACAACAACTTGTTAGGCCATGACTGGTTCAGTCAAAAGTGAACCAGCTGACAACATTATTATATATATAGTCTAATGACTCAGAAGTTTTTAACAAAAAACTGATCATGAAAATGGATGTATGCTGGTGCAGCACTCCACACTGAGTGCAGTAACAGAGAAGACTCCAGAAGAACTGTTACTCAACAGGTCTTTAAGAACTAGCCTATCAACTCTGAAGCCTGATGCCAAACCTAAACAAAAAGAAAAAACAAATTAAAACTTCAAATAGGTACACAAGTACTCTGCCAGATGTACTATGAGTCCACAAAATGGATACCAGCTGTGGTGACTCAACTTAAGGGTCTCTATATTGATGTGCAAACAGAAGATGGTCATCACATCATCGTCATCTCAACCACACAACAGAAGCTGACAAAAGCAGTAAATGTCCAGGAACAAGTTTAGCAAGTGAAGAAGCCAGGGACAGTGATGAATGGAGGCCACCAACAAAGTGGTCAATACATCATCCAGTGCATCTCAAGGACTAATTTTAGCCAGGGGAAGGGATGCCATTTTTGACCTTGCCTTCAGGAGTGGACTAGTCCAGATTCATTACTTATCTGAATGGATTGAGCATTGTTTGCTGCTGGCCAATATGCTGATATACAGACAAGACACAGCCAATGATAAATATAGCCCAATAGGCAAGCATGATCACTGAATCTGAGTAGTTCCAGTAAGGTAGGGCATCTGCAATTAAATAGTCTGCTTTTCTGGATGCAAGACAGATAGTCAGATAGATAGTGTGATAGAGAGCATTAAGGTCACAACCTGAATGACTGAACATGCTCTCCTGTGAACCCTCTGCTATCAGCAAGGGTATCTTCACTAGCTATTATCGTGACATCTCAGAAATGAGGCAAGCCCACCTAGGACTGGAAATTGCTTATGTTTGCACTCGACGGAAGAGTCTCTTTTGAACTTGTGAGGCAGGCTAATCATATAGCTGGAAGGAATTTCCATTACTTGGTTCAACTATCTCAGCATTAATTTGTATAAACTATATGTATATTAACTAATGTGTGTAATGCTTAATAAATTGTACATATTAATTGTTGAATAGTTTTTTCATTATTTGTCTATTAGTTTTGAAACAAACCTGTAAATCAAGCCAAGCACAACATAATGCTTTTACCCTTTTTCTTATTACTATTTGCTTGATTTAGACTAATGCTATTTTTATGAATTATTTTTTGGTATAACTGTATTTATTACTAATGAAATCTATGAATTCGCAGCAACATTTTATCAACCAAGATGGTCTTAATGTCAATTATTTATTAATACTTCCCACCCAGCATATTTATGGATGTCAACCTATTCTGATTCCATGCACCAATATTATGCATGCATAAGAATTATGCTGTAAGGGATGAGGAGAGTAAACCTGGCTTGTTAATAAATGCCTACCACTGGCTAGCTCATTCAGGGTGGGTGACACCTAGACCAATAGAAACAAGTATAGGGTAAGACAGTAAGAACCTAATTAATTGAATTATTCACTAACTACAACATACATATATTTTCATACTAAATAAATAAGATATGAAATAATGAAAAGAGAATAATTAACAGTGCTCAAATATTTAATGAAGCAATAGCATATACTCATATATATTTATGCAGACAAATAACAAAGAATAACTGGCATCCATTGATTACTCTGGCTTGCACTGAGTGGCAATATGTATAGAGAGTTTTGCCTGTTTTAATAACAGTTATGAGTAAGCATAAGAAATGATAATCATGTGATATTTATTGGCTTAAAACCACTCTTGCCTAATAGGATAGTGGTGGTTATAGTTATTAAAGAACAGTTCAGATCTATATGACTAAAGAAGCTACTGAGCTTGGATTGAAAATATTATAGTTTCCAATTTAAGACTCATAGTTTTGTAGTTAAGTAGAGATAAAAGGTGGCTTCTGGAGGGTTATATTGGATCCTAAGATCTAGCTGCAGTGCTCTCAGATCCAAGGCTCCTCACTGACGAAGGTCACAAGCCAGAAACTAGTCTGGGGATATTGGATGAGTAGGCACTAGATGGGGATTTTATGCATGGTATCCATTGATTACTCTGGCTTGCACTGAGTAGCAATACATATAGAGTTTTGTCTGTTTTAATGACAGTTAAGAACAAGCGTACAAAATGGTGATCATGTGATGTTTATTGGCTAATTTATACAAATGAGCAAAAACAAAATTACAAGTACAGAATTCAACTTTCGTCAAGAACAAATGATAGACATATCTGATTTTTAAAACAAATAAATTAGTTAGATAAATTACTTATTACTGAGTTCAAAAGGAATGGACAAAACAAAAATACAAGTACAGAATTCAACTTTTGTGAAGAACAAATGATAGATATATCTGATTTTTAGAACAAATATTTTAGTTAGATAAATTACTTCTTACTAATTCAAAAGGGAATGGATACTCTTAAAGGAACATATGTAATAATAGCAAAACATAATGTCACTTAACAATTAAAAATAGTCTTGATATCAGTTGGATGGTGGCATAAAGAATTACCTATTATAGTAAAAAGAATAATTTTTTGTATTAATAATTTTGCACAGTCTACTGTTAAGCTCTTGGTACTACAATGGAGTGAATATGACTGGAAGAAAGGTTATTCAATTTCACAATCATGATGTCAACAGAGTTTTTTTGGTCAATGTTATTTTGTGAAATGAAAAGATATTGTGTCTATAGGCAGACAACATAATTAAATTGCAAATTGTAATGATATTTATAATAGGCAATATTGTTAATTATTCAGCAGATGTAGTTGATCTCTGTGCTTCAAGATCTAATTATTGTTTTTATAGATTCAAGATATTGAATCTGATTTTAGTGAAATGATTAAAGAATTATTTTGTTGATTTAAAATTAAAAGCTGGAAGTTGCGTTTTTCATTAATTATTCTTTTGAATTCCATCCTATGAATAACAGTAAAATATGGAAACAGTAATATATGTTAAGATTAGATGCAATCATGTTTGACATATTTTATATGAGCAGACACATATTTAATACAATTTTCATATTGATAAAAAGTTATTATCAATATTAGATAAGGCTACAACATTTATGTAAAAAGAATGAAATGTATCATACTTGACATATTTTATATGAGCAGTCAAATATTTAACACAACCTTCCTATTGATAAAAAGTTATTATCAATATTAGGTAAGGCTACAACATTCATGTACGAAGAATAAAATGCATAATATTTTTATAGTAAATTACAGTACTGAGATTGTGGATAAGAAGGAATTAATAATAGATCACCCAAAATAATTTACAGTGCAATGCTTTCTTAGAATACAATGGTTGGGGTAATAATGTAGGCTGATTTATAGGTGAGATGATAAAGTATTGCACTCACAATTATATTAGTCTCTATTAAGAATGGTGGTGCTAGAGTGCATATAAAATAAAATTTTTGAGTTTAATTGATAATGGTGTATTTTTGTCTTTTAATTGACATAAGTACCCATAATGTAATGAATGTTTGAAGAATAGAAATGAATATCTTTAGTTGCTGGTATTTACACTGTTTAATATAAATATTATTTGTACTGATTGGTTATTACTATCACATATTAAATAAGGAGAGTAAAATCTTTTCAGTTCCATTAGTGATAATAATTTGTTAGAGCCTGTATAAATTAATAAGTTAATTGATAAAAATATACTATATGTAATTATTTTAGCATTATAATAATGATACAAATAAATAATATTAACTTTATAAAGAACTTTTATATAAAATTTATATATTCTGATTTATTCTTACAGTTATTTTATAGTACCCTCACCGTCGAGTTGATATAATAATAGGAAAAGTCGACTAGCTCAAATAAAATGATTACGCTCAGCTAAATCAATAATAAAGATATCCTATGATAATATCTACTATTTAACTAGCTCTGACTGATTAATAAATAATAAATGGTTCGATTTATGAAAAATTAAATAAATAAGATATTAATAAATCATGAGACAATTAAGTGAAGGTCAACCAATAAAGAATTACACTGAGCCAATATCCCACAGGATACAATCTCAATGGCTTAAGAATACTATCCCCCTATTATTTCAAATAATAATAAATTCATAGCATTCTTAAGTCTTTAAAATAACAATCAATTTAGTATGTTACTAAATAAATTCTAATCTCTTTATTAAAACAATACAATTATAATTATCTCATGTTCTTTAAAATAACTCTAATCAATTTATAATCTCTTGTAGTCAAGTATGATAAGGGATTGTATATCATCCTCAACTACATCTAACTAATAATAATAACAACAATAATGAATAATAATAATAATAATCTTCGATAAATAATTATTAATCTATCCATTGTTCAATATTAGGATGACTAACAACAATAATAATAACAATAAGTAATATAATTCTTTTATTTCTCAGGTGGTATTTTAAATAGAATATGTGGGATAATCTGATACAATCTGATAAATATGTAGCAACAAACAACATTAAAGTTATATGCAATAAATTGTTCAATTAATTATGACCATAATTATAATATTAATCTAAAACGAAATTTCTCAAGTATACCATATTCTGAATCATTGTGATTTCTTAAAATAAATAATTAAATCTGTACTGTGCAAATATTGTTTATTTTGGTATCTGTGAATCATGTATTTGTGATAGTGAATAAATCAACATAACACAAAGTTTTATAAAAAGTCTAACAAATTTTATTATCTTATACATTTAATAAAAAAACTATATACACTATTTACAATTATCCTTAATAATACCTATCAAATATAAAAACTAATTTAGATAAATTAGGTTACATCTTTCTACCTCATAAAAATATAATAAATCAACAAGTAGATAAGCCTTTCCTCCGACTTATGTACTTATTTATGGCACATTTATTTAAAATAAAATACAAATTTAGGACTACTTTTATAGTTTAATAAAAATATCTATTAATTAAATATAGCTAGACCATATGGTTCTAATAAATGTACCCGAAAAATATGAAATACCTAAGTAATACTCATCTTGAAAATATGTTCAAATATTCTTACAATAAATAAATTAAACTTATCTACTATAATAGTGCTAGTATTATTTTAAATATTTTTTTCTTGGTTCATTCTATAAATGAAATTGACTTTAATAAAATAATAATATTGGTATTCTTCTACATATTTTGCTTGATACTACTCTGTAAATAAAAATCCTTATATTTGTGTTTCATGTATGTTTAAAATATAAAATAATTTTCATAAAATAGAAGCATTTATTCTATTTTATGTTGTTCATTTTGGATGTTTTATTTTTTAAAAATATTCATTAACACATAAAATCAAAATATCAAATTTATTCAAAATTTCGTGAATAGTTGTCATCTCTTTTACTTTTTTTAAAAAAAATAGTTAAATAAAAATATGAAAAATATCTATGATTCTTTACTATTCACTGTTAGCATTTACATTCAATCTCATTTATATTTGACCTTAACCTATAACAAAACAAGAAAAACCTTTCTCTTTTCCTTTTCAAAATAACAATACTACAATTCAAAATTATTCATTATTTTTTTTTCATAAAATACAATGCTATATGAAGTAATAACTGTTGAAATTAAGATAGTGATACGACACATAGAACCTGAAGAAATAACTAGAATAAAGACTCAATAGTATAAAATATATTGAATAATCTACATGGAAACTGTGTGAATGAAGAGGTATGACTTTTCTGTCTATAACCTTAAATATAATAATAATGCTCAGGCTATTTATTCAGCACTCACTCGAACATTTTAAAATACAAAATATCAAGAAAAACACTGTCTATGGAAAATATATACAAGACACAGGGCTACGTTATCTGTACTTGCATAAACTACTAAAATAACAATATAGGTAACTTTCCTATCTTCTCCATAGATCCTACCTATAAGCCCAAAGGTTGCTTTACATATTCCCAAAGTCACTATCGATTAAAACTTCACTATAGATTTCATAACCTACATCACAAAAATAACTAACATTATTCCAAATAACCAACAAAATTTGCATATGATTTTAACAATCTAAAACTACTATAAGAAAGGGTTTTATTGACTTTTAAAAAAACTCATCAATAAAAAATACAAATGATTTGTTTTAAAATATTAGAATCAATATTAAAAACATTTCGAAAAGTAGGGTTCATCCATTAAAGAATCATATAAAAATTATGAGTATTCGTAAATTATATTACATGGGTAATATAAAAGAAAATGTATGCATATCTTTCTAAAATCATGGCTTATATTTTAGAACAATAGTAAAATTTTATGTATAATTAACTCACACATACATGCTTATAAGTTCATATGACAAAGTAATATCATAAAAAATATTCCAAACAGTTCTAGAAAATAACAAGAAAATATACATAATATAAAATTAATAAAATTTATATAATTTACCTAGTGAACCTACACTTGTCAGTCACTATTATACACGTCTTCTGGTCCAATATTTTACATAAGAAAACATTAATGAATAATAACTGCCATTCAGCATCACTATCATATCTTAAAAATGTGTATGAAAACTTTACAAAACATTAAAATGTTTTTTAAAATGTTAATTTTGGTTAGAATAAATAAAAATATTTTAAGTGTAATCTTTTCTACCTTAACACTAAAAAATAACTTAATACTACAATTACTATGTAAAATGATAATAAAACCATAGTTACTAAACTCCAATCTTTTATTTTCATCATAAAGTTTAATTTTAAAAGTTTTTTCTTCCTTCTTATATTTTCATAGAAGTTTCCCCAGCACTGTGAGTAAGCGATGCTACCATCTAAAAGTTTTAAACACAAAGAGAGCTTTTTTCCTCCTCGGTGCGCAGTTGTTCACAAGTAAAAAAAAAAAAATGTCGACTTTTTAAATCCAAAATTATTTGAAAATTGATTATTCATCCTGATATGAGAGTCTTTTAAAAATACAGTCCTGTCTGTAGCTTCATAGCTATTCAATGTGATATCACTTGGAAAAGGTTTTATAAATAGTCTCCAGAGTTTTTCTTGTTCATTTGTATTATACCAGTTTCAGATGCATTATTCTTGGCTCTTATAAATCCATGCATATGTTTACAGAAAACATGTATTTTTATATCCCATTCAAAAAAACAACATTATTTTATAGTAATGCAAGTATACAGTCATTTATGAAGTTATATTTGAATATTCCATGAATTTATTTGTTCAGTCAGGATAATATATTTTTAATTACCCATTTATCTCATTTTTTTTCTGATGAATTATTTAAAAAGCAGTTTTTGTAATATTAAATAATTTACGGTGTTTTTTTAATAACAACTTGTCATAAAAATTATATCTGTAATAATGCCGGTTTTTTTTTTCAAGAAAGGCTTGTAATAAACTTAAGTGAATATTTTAAAAGATTCACTGCAACTTTTTTTTTAAAAAAAAAAAACTACACAGTTACTAATGTAATCATAAACGATATCTTTTTCTTCTAGGTTCAATATTTAATTCATTTCTCAATTTTTAAATAAATACTAATTTTTTAAGTTTTCAAATAATTCTTTATCATCCAGATAAAGACTTTAAGATTTTAAAAATGTAATGCATAAGCATGCCAGTTCATTGAAAAATATTTCTATACAATATTCTTGCAAATATCCAAAGTATTAAAAATAAATAATGACACAAATTCTTCCATAATACATTTAAAACTATACTTTCTTTTATCAGCTGTACTTTTGTCATTAATTCTTTTAAACACATTATCTCTGGTATTAAATCAATAATTTTACCATGAAGATGGCTTAAGCTTCAATAAAAATAATTTGCAGAGAATTTATTAATTTAAGGATGCATTACTTTGACTTAATAAATTGTTATTTCTTCAAAAACTTTTCTTAAAAAATAATATTATTAAGAAGTAGACTAAGTGATACTCCGATGTTAATATATGATAATAATATTGATAATAAGCTAAGTAAGAGTATATATAACTTACAATATGATTGGTTATTTAATTTTCAACTTATGATTTAATTTACATATTTGTTAAGTTTACATTATTAAAATTAAGAAATAAAATTTATGACTCATACTAAAATATTAAATAATATTAAAAAATTTAATTTTAAATTAATTTTATATTTTTAATTAAACAAATTAAATACTTTAAAATAACATTTTTTAAATAGTACTTTATCAATCTATCCAATATTTTAATTTTAATATATCTATTTTTTAAATTTAACTTTACTAACTACACTTATTTTAAAGCTATCTAATTAAATAATTTTTCTAACATTTATTTTTATGGTACACAAATATTTCAATTTTTTTTAAAACAATTCTGAAGTAATTTTGAAACTTTCTTTTAGAAACCTTGCAAGCACAAAGTATGTGTATTTGCTGATCACATGACATTAAAACCAGACAACATGTAGCAATTTTTTATATTCACTGTCAGAAAACAAAATTATTTTAAATATTTTTTTTATAAAATATATTATAAAAATAGTAAAATATAATAATACAATTTGGAATAGTAAATTTTGAAATTATTTAAACAGTAATAAATTAAATACATTTGTCTACTCCAAAATATTATATTTTAATAACTAATTTATAATACACATATTAAATCTAATTTTTATTTATAATACACCAGCTTATTTAATTTTAAGTCATTATTTTAAAAATCAGCTTTTAACACTTTGTTTAATAGGACTTTTACTATATTATTGGTAATCATCTGAAATCCGGGCACGGCCGCTTGGGGCATTGTTTATGTGTACAAAACACATAAAATGCCATTTTTACGGCCGGCCCTACGGCTAATACATTTAATATTGTATTAACCCATTATGGCAGGCGGCTTTACATGACCTTCCACAAAAATATTACGGCCCATTTTGTGTTTCGAAACTATTTATGTGTATTTGTTCTATTCATAGCTGATTACTGTATCACTTGAGGTGTTTGAATTTCAAGTCGATACAACTTTTCAAATCTCCGTAATAGAGTAATGTCATTTCTATTTAAATAATGTTATTAATTATTAATAATTGTTATATATTCCCCACTGTTCCCTAAATAAATGTTAATATGTAAAAAATTGGTAAAGGGTATGTTCGAATATGCTTTGACAAAGTTCATGTGCTAAGTCTCGTTTCAGTGTGGAAAATATACAAGACCACTAAAAGGTCTGAGAAGAACGTGCAATTTTTAAACTTTTTTTCAGAATTGCCGAGTACAGAAAGTATGTGAGATTTTGTCCTTTTTTCAGGCACATAATGTCCACTTTTTATTACAGCAATAAAATAATAAATAATTTTTAAAAGTCCAAAGTTTGTGTCCTTTTTTTTTTTTTCATTTCATTAGAAATTGACAAGTATTTGGATTATATTTTTTGCAGCGGGGTTAAAATAAATGACTATTTTTGTATATGTGATGTTTTGTTAATAATAACAAAGTACGAAATCCCCCCCCCAAAAAAAAAGCAGTTTATTGTAGAAGGCCCAAAAAAAAGGTAATTCAAATGAAATATAAATCAAAGTAAAAAGTGAGAAAAAGTTGTTGAAAAAAAAAAAAGTAAATTATTGCCTTTTTGTTACAATTATTTTTCCGGGTGTGGGGGTGGGTGTTTTAAAACAATTTTTTATCCCCCCAAAAACACTGAAATTACTTTTTATTTAATAAGAAGTAAAACAATTTGGTCAACCCAAAAAAAAGGTTGAATAAATTCCAAATAATACCTAAATAATTGTATTATATTTTTTCATCAGGGTTAAAACAAGTGCGGTTCAAATAAATGACAATTTTTGTTGACTTTTTGTTAAGAATAACAGTACGAAAGCCCCCCAAAAAATTGTTTATTGTAGAAGCAAAAAAAAAAAAGGCTAATTCAAACGTAATATAAATAAAAGTAAAAAGTGAAAACAAGATGTTTAAAAAAAAGTAAAATTATT
This sequence comes from Epiperipatus broadwayi, assembly GCA_028023455.1. NCBI lineage: Eukaryota > Metazoa > Onychophora > Udeonychophora > Euonychophora > Peripatidae > Epiperipatus > Epiperipatus broadwayi. The sequence goes on from JAQFVV010000032.1 coordinate 6,102,905, forward strand.
GACTTTATGTTACAATTATTGATCCAAGGGTGGGGGTGGGGATTTCAAAACAATTTTTGAACCCCCAACAACACAAAAGTCAGTTTTGATTTAATAAGAAGAAAAACAATTTAGTCAACCAAAAAAAAAAAAAAAAAGGTAGAACAAAGTCGAAACAAGTCCCAAATAATTATCCCATTATATTTTTTTGGTGTGGTTAAAACAAGTTTTTCCATGTGAAACAGTCCAAAGTTTTAAAATTCAAAAAATTAAATTACCAAAATTTGTTGGATAAAGAAAAATATCATGTTAAAAAAAAAAACAATGAAAATGAATATAAAAATTTGTTAATAAAAAAGAAATCATGTTGTAAATGAAATAAAAAATTTGTTTAATCAAAAAAAAAACAAAAAAAAAACATGTTCTATAAAAAAAAAAGTTGCGGCAGCCCGATAACACTATATTTGATTGATTTTTGTATAGCATTGATGCCCCAAGCAGCCTTGCCCTGGTTTCAGATGATTACCATACATGTATGAAAAAAAGGTAAATTACACATAAAAATATATTGTTTTGAATAAAATTAAATACTGTAGTTAATAAAAAAAGTAAAAAAGTTTGTCTTGTATCAATTTTTTTCAAATTTGAAATTTTTTATTAGTCATATTTTATTTTCTTATTTTTTTTATGCGAATTTTAAAATAATTTTACTTTGTTGCTTTGCTGTTATGTGATTTTTGGAAAATTACAGTACATATCCCCCATTTTTCAAGGTAAATTAAGTCTATTTTTGTGCGATTTATTTTGTGCACATTTTCTGAGGAACCTATCTACTGCATAAAACCAGACCCAGGTATATCAAAATTTATATAATCCTACAAATAAACTGATTTGAATAGTGTGTGCCACATCTGTTGATTCATCCATGTCAAAGAATAATTTACAAAGCCATTGGAGATTTCAGAAAGTTTAATCTTTAGTACTTTAAAATACCAATAATTTGCCTTTGTATTTGCAGTTTTCATATTTGTGACCACATTTTTAATTTTTACAACAAAGCATTTTTTCTAAAATTGCCATTCAAAAAAATGGCTTAATGACATTTCAATTATATTAAAACTCAATTCAACAGCTTTTTAAATTTTATTCATTAGTTAATGTTTGAAACAAATTTTGCTGGGATGTTAGTGACAGAAGATTTCTCAGATTTTTTTTTCTTGAAATCTGAATGTTTGTTTTCACAATGATATCTCTTTTTTTCTTTTTTTTTTTTTTTTAGCACTTTGGTAGTAAATAATATATTTTTGTATCACTTTGATAAAGCCATATTTATTCATCTATTCAGTTTCAAAAACTATATTCCTTTTTGGATGTTTGTTTCTTAGATATAATATTATAAATATACATTTTTCTAAATAAAATAAATTAGAATGCACTACAAAAACAACATCACAACTAGATCAAATTTCAAAAGACATTGTTGGGTTGCACAGTAGCCAATTGTTACTTGATGAAGCCACTATTTGTCTCCTGTAACAAGCACCTTATTGAGAAATATGACAGAATTGCATAATGGACTATAAAACTTTGAAAATGCTTGAATTTTGCATTACTGGATTAAAATTAAGATATCCTTTTTTTTGTATTATTACTATTAGATTATCTTTGACTTCATAACTTTGACATAACAAAGAAGTTAATTTCTTGCTAATAAATGAATAAAGATAGTTTTCATCTTTTGTTATTGTATCATTAAGTGAAATTATTATTTAAATTTTATGATATATTTAGATAGCTTTCTGTAAATTGTGTTAAATCTTTATTTATGATGTTATGTAAATAAGAGAACATTTATATATATATATATATAATCAATAGATGGCATTTTACCAAAACCACCGAAACAAGTGTAAAATTTTGTTTACATAAATGACAAAAGAGTCAGAATTAACTATCTCTTTAATTTGCTCACCCTCAGATCAGCTGATTTCAAGTTATTTGCTATCATTAGTGAAGGATAGAGTTATAAACTAGATCTAAACACTGACTCCAAGTGTTTATGCAAAACGTTTTTATCAGTTTGCAAGAGTGAATTTTTCAGACCAGTAAAGTCTTCAAACTCAGCCTAACAAACCAGATATCTATATGGGTCTGATCTCAGTTCAGTTTCACCACATAGTCAAAGTCTCTGCAGTATATATCATTGCAAGAAACCTTTAAATGTACATTTATGAAAAACAAAAACAAGTTATTCACATAACTTGCTAACACTTGTTATTTACATAAATGACAAAAGAGTCAGAATTAACTATCTTTTTCATTTGCTCACCCTCAGATCAGCTGATTTCAAGCTATTTGCTATCATCAGTGAAGGATCGAGTTAGAAACTAGATCTAAACACTGACTCCAAGTGTTTATGAAAAATGTTTCTTCAGTTTGCAAGTGTGAATTTTTCAGAACAGTAAAGTCTTCAAACTCAGCCTAACAAATCATTCACCACATAGTCAAAGTCTCTGCAATATATATCATTGCAAGAAACCTTTAAAGGTACATTAAAAAACAAGTTTTTCACGTAACTTGCTATCACTTGTTATTTATGATCAATAGATAGCGTTTTACCAAAAGCACCGAAACAAGTATAATTTTTTTTTTTTACATAAACGACAAAAGAGTCAGAATTAACTATCTCTTTCATTTGTTCACTCTTAGATCAGCTGATTTCAAGCTATTTGCTATCATCTGTGAAGGATAGAGTTAGAAACTAGATCTGAACACTGACTCCAATTGTTTATTTACCAAAAGCACCGAAACAAGTATAAAATTTGTTTACATAAATGACAAAAGAGTCAGAATTAACTATCTTTTTCATTTGTTCACCCTTAGATCAGCTGATTTCAAGCTATTTGCTATCATCTGTGAAGGATAGAGTTAGAAACTAGATCTAAACACTGACTCCAATTGTTTATGCAAAACGTTTCTATCATTTTGCAAGCATGAATTTTTCAACAAATAGCTTGAAATCAGCTGATCTGAGGGTGAGCAAATGAAAGAGATAGTTAATTCTGACTCTTTTGTCATTTATGTAAACAAATTTTACACTTGTTTTGGTGATTTTGGTAAAACGCCATCTATTGATCATAAATAAGATATTGAATGGTGCCAACTAGTGACAATCTTTGCACATCAGGTCATATTAAAAACATAAATTATAAGTATTTTCTCAAAACTTTTCCCATCTTGAGTGGTGAAGGCCAGAAGGTAAGCCTTTTTTTTGTATTTTTAGTAATAAATATACAAAATGATTGACCTCTTTGACCGGGTAACACAGCGGTCAAGCCCAATCACGAGATCTCAAAGTAACTCTAACGTAAGGAAAGCTCTAAGTAAGCTTTACACAGACCCTCAAACAAGGAGTGGAAAGCATTCACACCAATATCAAACCTAGTTTAATTGATCAGGATGGTCCAAACAATAATAAACATTCAGTTAAAGTCTTTCAAAAGCAAAAAAACTCAGATATAGACCATAAACAAAGAAATACAATACCCACAAATTCCGAGTCGACACTTTCACAAAAAATCGGAGGAAAACACTGATTCACAAACTAAAACAACTAAATCTAAGTCCTTCCATGAAATTAAATCAAAAAATGATCAAAATCAAAGTGAAATATCTAAAATAAAATTACCTCAAACAAAAAATCAAATGCTTACTTACGAAACTGAAAATCCAAAAAATACAAAAAATGCAGATGGCGTTTCTCCAGAAGCAGCCACGTTTCACTGTAAAGAAACTTTAAATGAAGAAAAAAGCGATAAAGAATTATTATTTGAATTTCACAGTGGAGAAACAAATGGAAAAACGAGGTCCAAACCCCATACTGACAAAGGTCTTCCTCCAAATCAAAGATTGAACAAAAACTATGAATCCGATCACAATACAGAAAACCGCGAATTTACACACAGTGGTCTAATAAATCCAACAGAAATGCAAAACCCACGAAACGAGAAAAATACATTCTGCATGGACTTTCCATGCCTTATGCCCAGTCTTAAAACAAACAATACACAATCTGGAAGCAACGCAATAACAAATCAAGCAGCAACCCATTGTGGCCAAGTACAAGCCACAAAAAATCTCTCCCACCAAACAAATTATCAAACTTACTCTACTGCACTCTGCAAGAGTAGAGTCAAAACAAAAAATATAAAACCAGTTGAACAGACATCTCAAGTCAAATCACTTGATTTTGTAGATGAAGAAAACTACACATATAGGAAGAACTGATATCTCAGGACATTCAAACATGCTTAAATAACTACAAAACAATTAGCAATGAATTCAACTCACATATACCCCCATTTCTATTTAACTCCTTTCTAAATTACCATAGTGAACACACCTTAATACTTACTACCACCAATGACAACTGTGATCTGTTTACTTTCCCTACAGATGATCTCTTTGAGCTTCTAAAAAATCACCAATTAGGAGATGCAATAAAAAGAATTTACCATCATCCAAACAGAAGGTACTTCATAATAGAATTTAACAATATATTACAAAAAGAGATATTCAAACGAAATCAAATCTTCCTAAAGAATAGATACCTTATCAAAATAGAAATGAATAGACCCATATTTATCCATGGCCTAGCACACAATTGCTACTTAAATTTCAATGAATTAGATCTCCAAAGACTTTTTGCCAAGTATGGTACCATCACAACCTTCAAGTATCTCAATGAAAAAAGGGCAGACCTTGAATTACCATCAAATAATGCAGCCTTCACTCTCAAACTTAATAAAGATTACTCTCCACTGGATATACCATTAAAACTTGAGGGAAAAAATGTCCTATCTACATCTCAATCAGAGGAGTACAGCCACAATGCTTCTCCTGTGGAGATTGTAACCATCTTATGAAAACATGTCCGAAATGGATGTGTGAAATTTGCAACACAAGGAAAACTAGAAACCACAAATTTAATCAAAGCTCCCAATACTTACCACACTCTTCATATTCATCAGCTCATGAAGTTCTAGAGGAGGAGAAAGATCTGTCTATTGAAGTTGAGATGAGCATCTCACAAACAACAGAACAAGATATTATTGCTGAATCCACAGAAGCTTCCAAGGTGGTGTATAACACCCTTCAACAAACTTCATCACTCATGCTAAACCAACTCTCCAAAACCACTGTTGGAACATCAGGGATGGAAACACAGCAATCGTAACACATAATAAATAAACAACGGAGTCTAAACAAACACACTCCATGCATACAACACTAATAGAATTTCAAATTCCAAACAATAAAAGGAAAACTCAAGACTCTTCCGGATCACAGTCAGATGAATTAAATAATTTAACCGCTGAATCAGATTACGAATCAAAATTACTCTCAACATACCACAAACAAAGCATCCATTCAGAGAAGGAAAAAGATCCAAACCAACTGAAACTCAAATCAACCCAGAACAAAGGGCACCGGAAGATACATTATTCACAAAATGCGAATTTCAAAAAACCACTACCTCAAATCAAAGCAAGACAACCAGTGCACCAGACCAAACACAGTCAAATACAAAGTCTCCAGCCTTTTTTAGCTTTCCTCAAGAAACTCAAGATCCGAATGAACAACCTATTCTAAAGGATAAGCTTCTTACAGATGAATAACTTCAACTCATATCACATCATTTATCACTCAGATATGCAACTAAAAATAGGGGGAATTAATGTAAGAGCGCTCAACTCCCTTGAGCGTGTCCATGCAATAAGAAGATGGCTCGGAAAAACAAACTTCCACATAGTATGTTTATCCGAAACAAAATTACACTTACAATCTGATTACTGAATTCAACAAATCATGCAACAATATGGCCTGTTTCAATATCTGCCCTCAACTACGGCCTCATCTGGAGTTGCTATATTAATCAATAAAAATTTGTCTTATCAAAAACTTAGAATTCTGTATCTCAGCAAAGAGCTACTAATAATCAATATACACATTGCCAATAACACAATTAACACCATCTATCTCTACCTCAGGAAAGATAATGACTTAATACACTGAGTAATAACCAAAATCAATTCTATACTTTCATCTGATGCCTCACCAATCATTTGCTTTGGTGATTTTAATATGTCGTATCACCAATTTACAATGAAACACCTTTATCTCTTTAGCAGAGTCTTGCTTTGTGGGGAGGATTGCTTTCCACCTGACTCTTTCTCCTTCTATACAAAACATAAAAAATCCCTGATAGATCTGCTCTACTACTACTCATCTGATCTCCATTTTAATCTAAATGCAAAACTTCAACTAGTACCTTTCTCTGACCACCTGGCCATGTTAATCTCACTACATTTAAAGTCTTCTACCATAACACAATCAAATCATAATAGCACCATAAGACTCTTAAATAAAGTAGCAACTCCAGAATGGATTTTCTCTGACACTTACATTTTTTTCAATAAAATCAAAATTCTCACACTTCCACCTCTTCAAGCATGGTCAACATTTGTAGGAATATTGAGCTCACTCATTGACCACCATACTAAGAAGACTAAAGGGCCTAATCAGCTATTAAATGAATTGGACACCATCAATCATAGGTTGAGTATACTCTCCCCCACAGATACCAATATACAAGACATCTTGGATCTCAAAATCCATTACCACAACACTCAAAAGAGACTTGCTCAATATATAGCCACAAAAAGATCCAAAATTTTTCTAGCAAACAAGCACAATTGGACTCGCAGTTATATCAGATGGGCACTTGGAGCAATGAGGCGGCCTACACCACTGATGATTTCAGTAGATCAAAACTGTTACAGTGGTCCAGTGATGCTCTCCAAAATCCATAATTACTTTAAACAAAAATTACAAAATCATAACTTTAAAACATGTAACATCTGGAAAGATACAGGCAACTTCTCCAACCACAACATTACAGAAAATCAAATACTAAAAAGCTACTTGCATACCCGGAAAGCACACATCCTGGACTCCATGGAATACCCAAATTTGTACTTCTCCACCTCAGCCACTTCACCATACCACTACTGAGGATGATGATTGACGTGCTTGCTGGCGACTTCCAAAAATATTCCAGATTTGTATCCAGTAGCATTGGTCCCATTTTTGAAAAAACTAGCAAACCCATCCTGTCTTACTAACCTATGTTTCATTTCAATGATACCTCTGCTTATAAAAACAATCGAATCCTTAGTCAAAGATCAAATACAAGACCAGCTTTACACACACACATCAACACATCAATATGCACACAAGGGCTCATCAACTATCGAAGCCATGCAACGCTTCCTCCTGATAATTGAACATGTTAGACAAAGCAGAAAGTCAAGGTCCCTAACTATCCAATTAGATTTCTCCTTAGGGTTCGACCCAGTAATTCCTTCAGTCCTCTTTCAGATACTGCAACAGTACCAAGTGCCTCAAGTGAATATCACAATAATTGCCAACTTGTTTTTAAATAGATCAATATTTACCTCTCTAGATGGAAAGTTGTCTACTGGGTTCAGACCACATCTTTCAATCCCCCCAGGGCTCGCCTCTGGCTACACTGTTTCATAACATATATAAATCCAATGCTAAAAGATATTGAACACAACATGCCTAGAATATATGTGCCAGCATTAAAACAACAAATTAATCACATCTCATACGTTGATGATGTCACCATCTTCCTTCCTGATAAATCACATTTGCAAATACTACTGAAAATCATCAATAAACATACAAAAAAATTAAACCTTCAAATCAACAACAGTAAATCATCAATATGGAAAATTAAATCTGGAACTATAATTCAATCAATATTCACATCAAAACCTCAACATTTCTTAGGTTTTCCTATAGCCAAAACTAAATTCACCATGACCAAAGAAATCCAAAACACAATCCTTGAAAAAACCAAGAAAATAGTGAAATCACTTTCTGGGATCTCACTGTCGCTTCCAGGCAAAGCTACATTGTTCATTATGCTAGTGTTCTCCAGACTAAACTATTATCTGCCAATTATTAAACCCACCAAAACCTTTGAAAAGGCAGTCAACTCACTATGTTCTAAATTACTATGGAAAGGAAAGGTTGTCACCATAAGCATTGCAAAAACACAAATGCCCAAAGAACTTAATGGCCTTGGCCTTCACTCAGTTTCCACAATATACCTGCAAAAATCATTAACAGCACTGTGTGCCTTCTCCCTGAAATGTGCCCACCTGAATATAACACTAACTATTCCACCCACGGACACTCCACTACCTAAAAGTAGCATATGGATGACACAAATATGGAATCATGTCAACAAGTGCATTAGCCCAACACAAAACACATTTGATAGCAAAAAGTCATATTGAGATGTGTACAAACTCAAGATCAACACTCCTACTGTAATACCAAGCGCTCTTGGCTTCAACAATAGAATCATGATTAAGAAAGCAAAATATTGGTTCTTAGAACTGAAATATATAGACTTTATTATAAAATTAAATCCGGGTTCATTACCCACCAGCCATTTTCTAGTGTGGAAAAGGGGATTTACCAAAATTAACTCTCGATGTCAATTATGTACTATGGAGGTTGAAACGATCCAACACATCTTTCATAACTGTCCGATACTCAGCTCACTAAAAACATTTATCAATGTTAAAGCCAAAAAAAAAACAAAATGTAGACTTCTTTTCAATTCCATTCAATCAAGAATGGAATTTCTCAAGCATCAGACTCTCAATCTTTCTCTCCTTTGCAATCTGGCTAACCAGATGCAAACATGTAATCAGTAATACGACAACCAATATCCTGGATACCTTCAAAACATTGATTAATAGCATCAGCATTAGAGACAGAATGTTAGCTCCAGACAGGCTGTATAAAGAAACATGGTCTAAAGTCATCTTAATAGAAGAAGAATCATAGAACTTACATCACCTCAAGACTCCATGATACAGTAATACAGAGTATTTTTTTCTCAAGCTGTTGGTAAAAATGTAGTTCATGTATAAACAAGGTCAATAAATTTTTCTTTTTTAAAAAAAATAACAAGTGATAGCAAGTTACATGAATAACTTGTTTTTGTTTTTCATATATATATATATATTAAGCATTAGATCACCCCACATGGTTAAGAAATTTAGTACCGCCCTCTGTGAACTAATATATAATTATTTCAGAGCAGATTTTATTTTCTTTTTTAAATATCTAATTTTGAATTGCACAGTTAGGTGATATTTTGTGGATTTCTGTTTTCCTTGTGAAATTAAAAATTGCAATTATATACATCTAGTTTCAACTAAATTTTATTTCTTTGTATTCCATATCAATTTATGAATGGGATGCTATGGAACTGTAAACAATCCCAGTTTTTTAAAATTTTATGAAAAACAATGCAATTCAATTATTATTTTTATTAAAATATTTTGTGTATAGCTTACATGTTTTCTCTTAAGTAATGAATGAGTAAAACACAAAATCATTTTCAGCTCTAAACATTAATCAATAGTAGAATTGAGATTTTGACAGATCCACATTTTGCTGTCAGTTGTTGAATAGCTAAATGAGAAATGTTGATTTGACTGTGTGAGTTGTGTCACCATAAGGGTATGTTGGTGTTTTTTTTTTTGTTTTATTATTCATATAATTCATTGACATCACTATAAATATATTATATTAGTGTTTGTTTTAAGCTTTTTTACTTCTCTTATTAAAAAAGTTTGCTTTTTTATCAACTAATTTGCATTAAATAAGTTGAGGTTTTTTTTCTTATTTTTACTTTTTATGATTTGTAAATTTTTAAATTAATTCTGAGAATATTTATTATACTAATGAAGAGAAATATTTAAGAAATAGAACCATTTTTATAATAGCTAAATTTAGGATGGGGACTGCTAATAAATTGCAACTATATAAGAAAGTATTTTCTCCTTAAATTACATCATAATACTGGATGCAGAAAATTTAAAAATAAATGTTAGCAGAAAATGTGCATGAGTACAAATATACACAGATACCTAAACTTATGTGATTTTAGTTTAACTGTGAATTGTGCTTGAATTTATGTTGAATTTATATTGTGAAATATATTATTTAGAAAATGTTTTTGAAACAGGTTTAATGAAAAATGTAGTTATAAATCTAATTTTCACTAAATAAAAATCAAGGAATGAATTTTCTTTTTAAATACTTAGAGTACTCAAATATGTACTATTTTTAATTTGCTTATTATTAATAATTATTATCACTTTCAACCATTATCACTGCAGGGTTTCTAGATTTAATCTTGTTTCTTTTTTTTTCATATGTCATATGCGTTGACCAGTAAGTGAACCCCAACCAACTGCTTGGAAGGCAGATATCTAACCACTAGGCCACCAATGCTTGACAAAGATTAGATTTAATCTAGTTTCTTGTTTTTCTTCATAATACAAGCAAACTTTTATATTTCTTCAGTTATTTCATGTGATTTACCGTCTTATGGGATTACTTATGATCTATTATAATCTCATCTAAAAGTGTATTCAATCTAACCCTATTTCAGTATTTTAAATTCATTCTCTGGTGATGTCAATAATACATATGTTTCTTTAACCCTTATGCTTTATTTTTGGTTCGTTCTAGTTACTCCTTAATACTTAATATATATCTCTTTATACTTTGTGAAATGGTCTAAAGTTTTTGTATTACATTTCAGTTAAGTTAGTCTCAAACTCATAACTAAAAACTGGTAAAACACATTTAACCCCCCCCCTTCCTTAAATCATTTGTATCAAATTACTTCAAATCTAATTTTAAGCCAATAAACATCACATGACCACTATCTTTTATGCTTGTGTATAATTGTTGTTAAAACAGGCAAAACTCACTATATATATATATATATTGCCACACACAACAAACTAAAGTAATCAATGGATGCCAGAAGGCTTATGCATAAAATCCCCATCTAGTGCCGACTTATCCAATATCCCCAGACTAGTTTCTGGCTTATGGCCTTTGTCAGTGAGGAGTCTTGGATCTGAGAGCACTGCACCTATATCTTAGGATCTAATGCAACTTCCAACAACCACCCTTTATTTCCATTTAACTACAAAACTATGAGTCTTAAATTGAAAACACCTTAATGTTTTTCAATCCAAGCCCATTAACTTATATATTCATATGGGCCTGAACTCAGTTCAGTACCCATACATTTTGGTGTCTTTGATTCTTTAACAACCATAGCCACCACTATCCTATTAAGCAGGATTGATTTTAAGCCAATAAACATCACATGACCACCTTTTATGCTTGTGTATAACTGTTGCTAAAACAGGCAAAACTTACTATATATATTGCCACAACAAGCTAGAGTAATCAATGGATGCCAGAAGGCTTGTGCATAAAATCCCAATCTAGGCCTACTCATCCAATGTCCCCAGACTACTTTCTGGCTTATGGCCTTCATCAGTGAGGAGCCTTGGATCTGAAAGCACTGCACCTAGATCTTAGGTTCTAATGCAACCCTCCAAGTGAGGAGCCTTCCTAAGATCTAGGGGCAGTGCTTTCAGATCCAAGGCTCCTCACTGACGAAGGCATAAGCCAGAAATTCGTCTGGGGATATGAGTAGGCACTAGATGGGGATTTTATGCACAAGCCTTCTGGCATTCTTTGATTACTCTAGCTTGTTGTGTGAGGCAATATATATAGCGAGTTTTGCCTGTTTTAACAACAGTTATACACAAGCATAATAAGTGATGGTCATGTGATGTTTACTGGCTTAAAACCAATCCTGCCTAATAGGATAGTGGTGGCTATGGTTATTAAAGAACCAAAGACCCCAAAATGTATGGGTACTGAACTGGGTTCAGACCCACATGACTATATAAGCTAATGGGCTTGGGTTAAAAAGATTAAGGGGTTTTCAATTTAAGTTTCATAGTTTTGTAGTTAAATGGAGATAAAAGGTGGTTGCTGGAGGTTTGCATTAGATCCTAAATCTAGGTGCAGTGCTCTCAGATCCAAGGCTCCTCACTGACAAAGGCCATAAGCCAGAAACTAGTCTGGGGATATTGGATGACAAGGCACTAGATGGTGATTTTGTGCACAAGCCTTCTGGCATCCATTGATTACTCTAGCTTGTTGTGTGTGGCAATATATATATATATATATATATATATGTGGCACAATATATATATATATATATATATATATATATATATATATATATAGCAAGTTTTGCCTGTTTCAAATCTAATTCTATGTTTAATTCTATTTATTATGCTTTTATCTATATTAATAATTTGACCAAGATATTTAGAAGTGTTAACTTTTTCTAATTTGTTGAAGCATACTTTTAATCTCTTTAAGAATTGTTTTTAATCCTATTTTTTTTTGCTTTTGCCTGATCTGAAATATCTGCAAAAATAATCACATCATTTGTAAAGTCTACTTTATTAATATCCTTTTTTATTTATTTATTAGCTTTCCATTTTAATTTATAAAATATTTCTTGTAAAACTGCTATAAGAAGTTTTGAAGATATGGATTTACCCTTATTATTATTATTATCTACATCTTTGTATCTCATGATCAAAACAAAACTTTCTAAAAACATTTCCTTCATGCATTAAAGACTCCAATCTCACTCCTTATTCTTTTATTAGTTGAAATTATATCAGAAATCTTCTTTATTTATTATTATTTTCAAATATTGATTTACTGCAGGATGAAGCCCTCTCCTAATTTATATCAATTTACTATACTCACCTCTTTCAAATTTTGTTTAATAATGTCTTGGGAACCTATTTCAAACTTTATCTGTCTATTTTCTAGCAATGTATCCAGTTCAGCTTCATTTTAGTCTCCTAATTCTCTCAATGATATCGTTGATATCTGTTTGTTTTTTCACATAATTTTCTTTATTTTCATGATGTCACTCCTAATATACATTTCTTCTAACTTCATTGAATAGTCTGAAATCTCATATTAAGTTGTTTCAGAACCATATGTAGAATCTGGGGAAAAACACATATATAGGTATATTTTCATTTAATACTAAGTTATTTTTATCAACAGTACTGTAATAAAAATTTAAAATCTATGATTTTGTCCAATATAAATCCATTTGACTTAATAATTTCATCAAAATATTTGTTGTTTTTAACTTATTCAAATTCATGATTATCAATATTTTTTTGTGTGGACAAAAAATCCATTATACATTACTGTAATCTTATTTAGTACTTATTTTAGCCATACTTTCTTTTATTTGATAACTCTTGCAAGATTTCTTAAAATATTTCTTAAAACTTTGGAGCATTATTTGAGAAAAAAACAATTATGTCATTTGAAAAATCTAGATGATCTAAGCAGTTTTTTATTCCCTTAGTTTTGCATTTTAATACAAAAATATTTTTTGTAAAACTGCTGTAAAATATTTTGGGAAATATATGGAGTCATTCTTTTATACACCCTTCTCAATATTAATCTTTTTATAATCATCATCCAGTCTGATCTCCACTTTTGCAAATATTCTTCAGTGTAACACAATATTATGGGTCTGTATTGACATGGCAAAGATTTAATCACTGTGAAAATGGTTATAAAATTAAATGTTATTTTCATAATCCATGAATCCAAATCATAATAGCAACTCATATTCATTGGGTTTTTTTATAGCTTCTCTTAATAATTAGTTGTGATCACTATATTTAATTCCAGTTTGTTTGCTTTTATGTTTTGGTTTGTTTTAATCCAAAGTTTGCTATAAACAAGTTGTAATTATTTTGCTGAAGTTTTTGTATAGAACTGAGAGAAGACTGAATGATTTATAATCTCCAATCTCTTTTTATCATTTTTTTTAAATATTAATATTATTATTGCATTTTTTCAGTAATCTGAAAATCTTTTAGATATTTGATATATATAGCTTTGATAATAATTTTTCTATCTCTTTGCCTTCTTTTTTAAAGATATGAATAATAATCCTATTCCCTGGAGCTTTCATCTTCATTGTAGATTTAATTATATGTCTGTACTCTTCAATTAAAATGCTTGGTAATTCAAACAATGTAATGGTTATAAAAGACACTTTTTTGTTGTTGTTGATATAGAGTTATTTGTAAACTCTTTTATACATTCTATAATATCCAATAATGAATAATATTTCTGTAGTGTAAGTTTCACCACACCACTCTTATTCAAGGTAAGGGCTGTTTTCTATCCACTTTTAATACATTATGGAGGGATGTAATTATAAACTTACGACCAAAGACATGAAAAAGATCTATGATCTGCAATTTTCTTATTTTGTGATGAATCAGCATACTCTGTGACACATATCTTTTTCATTGTTCAGTATTTATACACATAAAAAATTACTACAGTTTAATTGATGTTCAATCATGCATCTCTTACAACTTAATTTGACACATAACAATGAAACTGTAGTATATATATATATATATATATACTATATATATATATACTATGTTTACAGTTTTATGTGTCAGTCATTGTTCAGTATATATATATATATATATATATATACTGAACAATGATAAAAATATATGTAAAAGAGTATGATCTGGCCAACTGATAAGTGCTGGTTCAGCACAAAATGTGCACCTTGGGATCACAGATTTTTTCCATGTGTCTATGGTCATATGTTTATGATTACATCCCCCCCACAAGGTGTTAAAAGTAGATAGAAGTCAGTCCCTATTTTGTGTGAGAATGATGTAAAGAAAGTTCACTGCAGAAATATTATTCATTGTTGGATAATCTCTAATCTAATGGATGACTAATAAAAATTATTAATTTCATGATGTCATCCTTTTTTTTTTAAACTATAGTTTTGTATTTTCTTCTTATTGCTGAAATAACTTTTTTTCCAATATCAAAATATTGTTTTACACTTTTGAAACTTTTATTCTTTTCTACAGTTCCCTTGCCAAATCACAATTAAAATTTTTTATATCATTATTAATTTTTTTGTGCCATTTGATTCTTCTTAATGGATCATTAAAAAAAAATCATATTACTTTTTTTCTTTTAATCTATCTTTGTCTCAGTAAAAAATGTACTGGTCAATTGCTACTTTTTTGTACCAGATATCTTTCTTACAATTATATTGTATCGAGTCTGAACCATTTTCAAAGCCTCCTAATATTTTAAATTGATGTGCAAGTTATAATTTAAATTCATTGACATATTTATAAATGTTTGTAATATAAATTATCATTTCTAATTTTCTCTCTTATATCTCATTAATTAAAGTTCCTGTGTTGATATTTCTTAATCAAAATATCTAATTCTTCTGTATCTTTATTTGGATGCTTCTATGTCTCTTTGTGTTTAGCATTTTTCTCTAAGAAAGAAAAGAATTTATAATATACACTCTTATTATTTTTGCAAACTACAAATCTGTTTCCTCTTTTATTTCTGCCACCATAACCAAATTTACTCATAATACTATCATCTTTTAATGATTTAGTAATTTTGGCATTTAAAGTCTCCCATGATATTTTGAAAGTATTATTTGCTCTGATCAAAAGCATTTTGTACATCCATATAAATACAAATCCTGAAGTTTTTGCATTTGGTATCTTTCATTAATTTGAATAACTAATTTTGCTACTGTATCTGATATGACTTCAATCTCCACAATATTGATTTTCCTTTTTATTTCTAATCAGCCTTATTATCTTTGTGCTTCCAATACATGTGCCTTTGAAATGAAGTACCTGGGTCTCTTTTTACATGGACTTATTTAACACGATTTTGAAGTTATGCGATTCCTGTTTCACCGGAAGTCGAACTCCAATAATGCGCTATTACTTTAAATAATAAATTTCATGCATTTACGTCATATTGAAAGTAATAGCACATTATTGGAATTCGCCTTTCATCTTAGTAATTTCAATATTTTCAGTGCTTTATAATAGTAAGATTTTATGCAATAATGAAATTAAAATCATGATTTCCACATTTTATGTATACACACATTAAATTTTACAAGATTATAATGTAAATTTGTTCAAACATTGTGCGTGTTAATTTTGCATTTTAAATCACATTCTGTTTTTGCTTTTAAAAAAGAATGTAATCAATTATTAATCATTTAGTGTCCACAAGTTTATTTTTAAAAGGTCAGTAGTAGCAGTGGGGACAATTAAATTTGACAATTAAAAATTAAAATCGGATTTTTAATTGTAATTAACAATTTAAAAATTACTTACGACAACTTGAAATTAATGTGATGTGAAATTTGATTTTTAAACGGAATTAAAAATTAAAGACAAAAATAAGAATTTAATTTTTAGTTGTTAGTTTCATAAACAATTAATAAAATCATCGTCTCAAAGATGAATTACTAATTACATTGTCACCAGAAAACTATTGACACAACATGAGTGTGAAGTTGGCGCTAGTTGTTTGCAAACGAACGTATTTTTCGGAAAATAGCTATAATAATTAAAATGTGTATAAAAAATGTAAATTACTGTACTGTAAATTATGCATAAAAATATATTATTTTGAATAAAATTAAATATTATAGTTAAAAAAAATTTGTCTTTTATCAATTTTTTTCAAATTTGAAATTTTTTATTAGTCATATTTTATTTCCTTATTTTTTTTTTTGTGTGAATTTTAAAGTAATTTTACGTTGGTGCTTTGCTTTTATGCAAATTTTGAAAAATCACAGACCGCACCCCCCCTTTCAATGTAAGTTACATCTATTTTTGCGTGATTTCGTTTGCGCATGTTTACTGAGGAACCTATCTATCGCGTAAAACGAGACCCAGGTGTACACACTAACTTTTTAAATCAATTGTCTTTTCACCCTTTTTTTGTAACTTCACAAAGCCTATCAGTGTCTCATTTAACATTAAATACTTAATCTTTTATTTATGCAATTTCATTTACTTGAAAATGTTCTGCAATTGTAATAAAAATGTCATAATTGTATGTTAGTCTGAATCTACCATCATGTAATACTTTGCATCCTTCTAGGAATAAGAACTATAATTTAGTTTCATCTATCATGATTGTAAATATTTTCAAGAAAAAGAAAGATCATTCATATATACATTTATTTTATCTTCAAGAAACTCAATTGATATTTCAATTAAGAACTATCAGCTAATTGAGAAGAAAGTTTTTGATTTTTGATTCTATGCTCTAAGATAGAAAAGTAGTAAAGTTATTACACTGGTTGACACATGATGTTGGCGAGCTGTCCCTTCATTTTTGTTTACCATGTGAATAATGACATAGTAATAACAACTGCAATGACAAGAATTCATGAGTGGACATTAAGAATTTGCTTTGCTTAATTTCTTTAATGTCTCAAAGAGGAATCAGGGTCTTTTTTTGTTAGCAAATTAATATTTTTGATAGAGAATAATAATAGTTAGTAAATTTCTTTAAATTTTGCTCACAATAGTACATGAAATTTTAATCTATAAAATTTCTAGTACATTTTACTGATTTTTGCTTAACTAAAAGTATTTTAAATTAATAGGGGAAGGGATGTCACTTTATATACATTGTACAATTAAATATATGTAAAGATTGAATTTATAAATATATTTTTGAACGTGTAAATAATTTGGCATGTATAAATTTATGAAACATAAGGTATATTAATTATGGATACTATTTTTATTTTATATAGACTACCAATGAGTATTTAAATTAATTAAAATATCATTTAAAAATAAAAGGTAGCAATGTTGTTGTTGTTATTTTTTAAAGTTATCTCTTATATGTGAAATATGTTTTCTTGAAGGATTGTTGCAGTATTTAAATTGAACATAAAGCATAAAGCAAGTGTTGGAAAAAAATAAAATGTTTAAATTTTAATACTTTAAAACTTTAGGTTTTGAAAATCCAATCCGTTATCTATCATTAAATGAAAAAAAAAAAAGGTAGTTCTTTTAAACAAATTGTCTATTTCACACACGCGTATATATAAATAATACCTTACCTCCACACACTAACTGTTTTTTAATTGTAGCTCGTTATTATTGTTTTAATATATCATATATTTTAGAAACTTATTTGCACAAATATACTGTTTATATATATATAGGTTTGTTGAATGCTTGTGAATTAGTATGTAGTGCACATAAAAGAAAAGCTTTCTTTGTCTAATCAGTATGCATTGCTCATGAGCTAAAGTGAATAGTTACATGGATGTAAGACGTTAGCATCAATATCTAGGTATCTCTAGGAAATAATGAAGTCATTGACATTCAAAGCTCGTCTTTGTGCTTTATCATCCTAACTGTCAACTGTTTTGGATCATAATAAATCAGTATGTCTTAAAAAAAGAGTGAGAAAATTAGAAGTCAGAATAAAGATACACTTGTTGTATATATGCCCCAATGTTAATGAGAAGCTAATTGTTTTTAAATAGTCTGTTGATTTTATTGAAATGAACTTGGTTTTCTTTATGAATGATAAATCAGGATTTGTTTATCTTTTTTTTACTGAAAATTTTAAAATGTATGTTGTTGTTTTTTTTTTTTTTAATGTTTGTTTTGTTATTTCCACTGTTTAACACAAGATGGAATAATTAGAAGAAAAAAAAAAAACAGAAATAAATGATAATAAGATAAAGAGAGAAATAAGGGAAATTAAATTTTATGAAAAAAATTAATGTTTTAGCTGGCCCAATTATAAATATTTACCTTAAATGGAAAAAAAGAGATTAGTTTACTTATCAGTTAATCAGATTTTAAAAATTCTGATTTCAATCTATTTTTAAATCTTTACACTAAATCAATTAAATATATATTTGAAAACCTGTTAAATTTTACTCTAGTTTAACTAGATGAATAAAGACTTCTGTAAAAAGTTGAATGAGGCCTATACTGCTTTTCTGCTGAATTAGCTTGCACAATTTATCAAACTCTCTCGTGTCCTCATCATTGTTTATTATTTTTTATTTTATTTTATGAATTAATTTATAAGCGTACAATCATAATAACAATTTATCATCTTTTAGATATATATTTACCAAACTTATTAACTATTTATTAACCTAGAGATTATTGTATTATTATTATTATTAGCCCAGATGTAGACTTTATTCTCACTTGAAGTCAGTACATCTATTATTATACAATCCTACTCACAAACTTTTTTTTCGCACATACCTACTATTAATAAACTACTGCTAAATATTCTTCTTACAACTAATGAATAAAGATATAAGGCAAATGATTCCTAAGATGAACTAGTCTATTGAAAAATAAATACGAATAGATCAAAACCAAAATTTTATTTACATACTCAAAATGTATATTATTTTCAATTCATATTTTGTCAATTTAGTCAGTCTGCACATAATTACTAACGTTAGTAGTAATTAAATATTTATTTCAGTAATGCCCTAGCAAAAATGTTCAACTTTTCTAATTTTATATATATATACAAATTTTGTAATGGACAGCATACACCTAATATCTATTATCAGAGGGTGAGGATATCAAATACAAGTGCCATCCCAGCTGTACTATCACTATATATCTAATATCACCTCTAGATTGCAAAGAACAGAGATTCTTGACAGCATAACAATTGGCAATGCAGACAGCAGTAAACAATTAACAAAGCAATATTTATTACTAAGTTAGTTTGAATAGTAATTTTAATATTACCCTTTCTCTAAATTTTACTTTTAGTACTATTAATAATCTCTGAAGTTTACTTAGACGTGGCAATTTATTCTGATGTGCGCACATATATCGATCATATTGATATAGTAAATACTCAAGCAGTCTCCCATTATATATGGCTACACATGCAGACTATTACGAAACAAAACTTATATGCAGTGCATTGGATCTCACCATGAAAAGAAAACAAGTAAGGGAGTGACAATAAATCAGCCTATTAAGAATCCATTTTAGAAAACAAAATACATAATCATGGGAAGGAAAGTCAATGAAAAAAATATAAATAACCACGAATATCTCAACGGCAATCAGATCAATAAATCACGGAGGCCCAAACATATAATAATAAATTTTCATGATATATAAATATCAAGGATCACTCTATACAATGCATACATACTCCCACATATCTATTTCTTTACTTTCAGGTATGTATATCACAGAGAAAACATGAAAACTACCAACAATTTAAATAGTTTAATGATTTAATATATATATATACTCCCATATTAATGATTTTAAAATCTTCAAGCATTATTAGTTATTAATAAAGCTAGACACTATAAACAAAATCAATCTATCTCATTTAAAACTTTTCTTCTTTATTAAAACTTTAATTAGAAAAAACTTGGATTGGAATAACAATTGTGAAAATAATGAGGGAAGGAAAAAATTTTTTTTTCAAAAAAAAAAAAAAAATTTTTTTTTTAAACTTTAACTACTTCAGCTTCAAGCCGCCATATTGAACTTTTTAAAATACTGGCCTGATACACAATTTTCACAATAACTTCAGTTTGAATTATGTTAGAGCAAAAACAATTACATTGCTAGAAACTAGAAAAACTAAGGAAAACAATAAGCATAAAATAAATAGTGATAACTATATAAAAAATAAGGAAAAAAAGAAATTTTCACAACCGAAATAATTATTATTTTATTGTTTGTTCATAATTTGAAAATTAACATTAACTAAAATGCAAATTACATCTTCAGTGATAATTTCTTTGTATTCCTCACAAAAAAATCTTTCTAAAGATATATAATAAGTCTTACCTGAGATAATCCATAGCTTTACAATGTCCAAAAATGTTCCTATAGGAGTTCTTCATTTTTATCTTCTACCCCAACTGTTGCAAATTGTCAAGGCGCCTGGCAGAAAAGAGTTCTCCCTAATAAAAGATAAAAAATAAAAAAATTAAAATTCTAACAGAATATAAAAATAATGAAGGAAGTGGAAAATTATTACTTACCATTATAAATACAATAAAAAAATAAAATGTCATCATCATCATCATAGTACAGGTATATTATAAAAGTGATGTATATGTATGAATCATGAAAGTTCTGCCAATGGTTATGGGAAAACTCAAAAGCCTATTAAACAAGATGCACTATTTTGATTTTAGACTTTGGATAAACCAACCTTGTTTATAACATCATCATCATCATACTGAATAATCATTGCCAATACAGAAAACAATTTACAAATTTCTCATTTCAAGAGGCAGACAATGATTACTAAAAAGGTTCTATGGCAGATATTTATATAAAAAAATGTTTATATTCTACCTCTTCCAAGATACGTCTTCCAGAGAAGCATACCTGTTCATATATGCTAATATAAATATGCAAAATATTTCATCATGCCAGATCTTGTTTACCAATTGGAAAAAGTAATCAGTAATGAAGCTGAAACAAAATTCTAATAAGGAAGGCAATCAGACAGTCATATGCCTATAAAGTATAAAATGAAGTTAGTAAAAAAACAAGTTAATAAAACAACAAATAAAAACTAAATTAGTAAAACAAAAACAATGAAAACCATGTTAGTAAAACAAAAATTAGTAAAAACAGAATAAAAAAAATTACTGCATTATATACAATCAATTTGCTAGAGAGGAATAAATTGTAAATAGTCTTGAATCAGTGTGTCAACCATTCATCCATTATGCTGGTAGCTAAAACAAACCAACAAAAAAAAAACAATAATAAAAACATTACCTTTCATATGTGCTACCTATCACAGAGTAAAAAATCAGTCAGTCATTTTTCTTGAGTGGCATATTTATTAGTTTCTCTGATAATAGTTGATAAAGTTTTTTATCAAATAACATTAAAAAAAAATCTAAAATTGAATACTTACCTACTATAGAAAACTTCAAACCTGGAGTTTTAGTAAAATTCTCTACATTCACAAGTTTGCAGGTTACGTTCGGACACAGATTACTGTTACTAGATGAAGGGCCTGGCCAATTGATATCGTTGGGAACACTTGTTGACGGGCCTGGTGTATTGATATCATCCAGAAAAGCACTCGTAGTTTTTTTCTTTTTGGCTGGTAAAGTAGTTTCTTCTTCTGATGACGAAAAATATTCTTCAAGATCACTATAACTAACACTATCCTCGGAGTCAAAGGGCTTAGATGGGACAAATTCATCACCACTAAAATAATCCGTATCAGAGGCCATCATGTCCCGTTCATTTATTTTGCATACTTTTCTTTCCGTTAATCTAACAAATTGTGAAAAAAATTTTTAAAAAAATTGACCTTATTCGCAAAAAAATTAATAAAAAATTTATTTTTTAACTTACAGAAAAATGGCGACTACCTACGAAAAGAGGAAAAAACAACGAAGAGAATTATGGTATAGACGCATGCGTAGTCCTTATAGTTTTTCCGTAATTTCAAACAGAAAAACGAACTTCAACAAACGAACATTAACGAGCGCAATCGTCGCCGACAAACCGGAAGTAGTTAAGAGGGAAAAGATTAAACTTTAGAAACCAACTGGTTTAGATTACTAAAACTATCAACATATCAATTACATATTTTAATATTATAATATATATATAATTTATAAAACCAACCATGGTATAAATATGAAACTAAAACCTTCAATCTATATGTTCCTGGCAATATCTTAATAAACAGTTTTTATGACCTGTTTAAATCCAGAGAGGAATGGGTAAAGGGGTATTATTTTCTGGAAAAATTGTATTAGATAAACTTATGTATTTACAAATATAGATAGTAGTTTCCATTTCTTCTTTTACTAGTTTCTTTGATCTGCTATAAGAGTTTACCCTGGAATTGCTTCTGTCACTCTGAGAAGTGCATTTAAATATATGCTATATATAAAAGTGGTATTTGACTGTGTTTGTTAGTTACTCAGCAAGCAATGTTAAACATTCAATGGCTTTAACATTCATAATTTTTAATATGGCCACTGGTAGAAGCTCATCACAAATAAAACCAGAATCACAGCAGAGTATAGTGTAGACTGCAGAACAGAACAGAAAAACGAAACTAAGATTAGAATCAGATGAATTATAATTCTCAGCTGCTCTTTTTATAGCTTTGATGTAATGGATTAGCTCAGTCATTTTTCAAAAAAATTTAAGCAGCAAGTCAGTGATTATATTTTTAACTCAGATAAGCTAGTAATTATTTAATTTAATAGATTCACCCAATTTTTAATTAGATCAATGGGGGGGGGGAGGGTTAAAGATAACAATGTTAAAATCAGGAACAAAACTTAATAATTGATTTTTTAAAAGTTTTTAATTAATAAAAATGAAATAATTAATGATTGATAACAATTTTATAGATTAAACATTGTTCCTGTAATATAATTTTTTTTTTTTTTTACAGATTGATAATACTTCTAGTTACAAAGTACATATGTTTTTACAACTAAGAATAATAGCCTTGAACATCATAAAAAATGCAAACCTATTAACCTATTAATGTGTCCACATATATCTTACTAGCATATATATAACAAAACAAAAGCTGAAATTAGGCCTGTGCTTTGCCAACAAAGTATTTTAACATAATTTAGATATTGAGATAGCAAATAAATATATATATATATATATAAGAATAAATATTCATAGCTTACCTATATGTAATTGTAATTGAAGTAACTGAACCTCTCTACTGAGCTATGAAAACATCAATGATTATGAAAAGATAGAATAATTTGTTTGTATTTATGCTTAATTCATTGGCATTCTAAATTATAGATAATTTTTTAAAATTTATATACAGAATAAATAATTTGAAATCACTATTAAATTATTCAGAGGATAAAGTAGTCACAATTTTAACACCTTCCAAATATAAAATAAATACCAAATTTTTGTAAACCAAAGTTTAATGCAATAAAGACTTTTTTTTTTTTTTGGAAATTTCTATTTTCAGAAGACAGTCTACAAGATGATTTTTTAGAGACTCCTTCAATGAGTATGTAGTCATTGTATATAGCTGATCAATATAGTATGCTTATCAGTTGTTTAAATATATAACCCAACTGAAGAAAGTTGATGAATTTGAATTACATATAGTGGGAGCAAACTTGTCTGCTTTTTAATTTGAAGATTACATTATGATATAGATTTACATTTGCTTTTCCTGTTCTAAAAATAGCATTTTTTATTAGTTATATAGATAAAACATCATTAATCCAAAGTTTCTGGTTCTAGAATTTTTTTAGTCTTGTGAATTTTTTGAATTTCATGAATAGATCTTTTCCTTTTTCATTATGAACTTAAATCTGATATGGTAGAAAAAACAGGCAGCTCATTATAATTAGGCTTATTAATTTATAGGCATTTACCATATGGATTTTTGTTTACTTTAATTTTGGTTGCAAATGTGTGTACAATTTAATTTATTAATGAAAAATATTAAAAATCACCTTTGAAATTTTGTTTGTATTAACAAGACAAAATTTTAATAATAGCTCATCAGATTAATTGTATTCTATTTTTACATGTAGTTAGAATAAATTATTTGAGTTTCAAAGTTTATTTCAAAACTTTTTAATGTGATCCACTAATTATTATTTAGTATTAATATGTTTTTTTATCAAACAAATGTTTGTACTTTATATATATATATATATATATATATAAAGGATGAACCCGCAAAATATGTATTTTATATATATATATATTTAAAAAATTGATTTTTAGAAAAAAGTGTTTTTCTTTTACAGAGAAACAATTTTATTTATTCTAAAAAAAAGTTTATAATAACTTTTTTTTTTATCTTCCAGAGATTAGCATTATTTTGTTTGAATATAGAAAAACCACAATTTTACATACCTAAATATTTGCACATACATAATTAAAATAGTAGTTCCATAAGTATATTATGCATATGTCAAAGACTTAAACAAAATAGCTGAAAAAAAATTGGAAAAGAAATAACAAAATTAAATAGATATATATTGTACCAAGATACATCGTTACCAAATGTGTAATATATTTTAAAAATAATAATATTTAATAAATTTCGTTTTTAAAAATAAAGTGGGAAAATTAAGTTAAAATAAAATTTAAAAGTTGAAGGAAAATTTAAAAACAAAAGAGTAGGGTGGGGGGGTTATTGTTAAAGAAAAAATAAATAATAAACGATTTTAAAAGGAGGGTAAGATTTATTTTTATTTTAAGAAAAAAAAAAAGTGAAATAAAAATGACTTAATATTACTTTTGATTAGTTCATAATAAAAGTAATAAAGAAAATTCGTTTTGTTTTATAATAAAAGAATTAAATGTGTGTGTGTGTGTAAAAATTTTGAATAAAAAAAATAGAGCCCAATCAGAGCGAAGTAAATGTACAATAATTTTACGAGATAAAAAACGCTGGATATAAGCAAATTTCAACATTTCATTTTTATTAGATTTTTAAAATATTTCAAAATATTTTATAAAATCAAAGAATCAAAAGAAAACTATAGAAATTGCTATTCAGACAAAATGATGCATTGTTAAATTCATTGTATTGTGCAGCTAACTGGAGCCTTCTCTGCAATACCATCAGCAGATAATTCAAAGGGAAACCATGTTCGGATAAAGTCAACAGAGCAACGGAGTGTCTGTGCATAAATCCACAAATGCCATGTAACATCATAGATTGAGGGAAGATTTACGAGTTCAGCGCTAACTGGTTAGAAATAACATTCTATAGAAATTGCTTTTTGCTGTACGTATGTCAAATCAGATTTTAAATCCTAGATAATGTTTAATTTTCCTATTCTCTAATTCTTGTGTTTTTAAAAAAACTGAAATAAATAAATAAAACTTTCACATTTACTGATTAATATCTGGAAGATATAAATGATATCGGTTTCTGCGTTCAACTTTATTCAGACATTAAATGCATATATGTGTGAATTCTAATTTAACATGTTATGTATATTTTTAGTTATTTTAATATATTAAAAAACATTTATTTAAATGAAAAGAGTGTGCGTGATTGAATTATAAAACAAAACGATTGTTTTAAAGAAAAAAAGAGATTTAAACTGTCATTGAAATATTTATATTAATATATGAATACACATATTTATGCTGAAATAATATTTTAGTAAAGTGGGAATGGAAAGACTTAATTATTATTAAGAAATGATTAAGTTATAACAAAAAGAATAGGGAGAATTTTTCTTTTAAAATAAGGATTTGTTATTTAAGGACGTCAAAGTTTATTGGACGGTAAATCATCATTATTATTAAAAATAGAATTTATAGATTGGGTGGAGTTTTTTTTAAGGCAGCTATAATTCGATGAGCTAGCTGGGATCTCTGGTACTAGATTCGTTGCTGGTCAGGTAAACATGTTAATTATTATGTGATTAACTGGGGCCTAAAGGTTTACCTTAAAATAAATAAAATGTTTAGTTGACCAGGATTTGTCTAGTAGCTGAGTGTTTATATTATTGGTAGCTTGCTGCCAATGATATTGTTCACTCTACCTGAGTAAGGAAGGAAGAATATTTTATATTTATATTTGTTGTTATTATAGAAAATAAAGAAGGTGGGTGGTTCAATATATATATATATATATATATATATATATATTGAACCACCCATATATATATATATATTTCATAGAATTAGAATATATATATATATATATATATATATATATAATTCTCTGAAATGAAATATAATCAATTTATAGGACAACTATATACTTAAATAATACATTTATTAACATCTAATTGATTTTCATTCAAAAATGAACCTTGTCCAGATATTATAACAATTCAAAACATTCACATGATTTACATATTATTCTAACACACCATCTACTGGTCAAACTTAACTATAAAAATGTTTTTATATTTTCCAATTTTATTTTCCTTCTAACTTTACCAACCCTTATACTAAATTCATACATTTCTCTTTATTTTCATGAATATACAATGTTTCATATACTTTTCGTTCTTTATAATTTTTACAATATTTGATAACTTTAATACTTTTTTCACAATTCATAATGTGTCCTATCTCTAAAAAATGGCAAAATGGTCCTGATTTAATATCTCTCCTATTTATTGCTCTGTCATGCTCTTTACCCCTTTCTATCTTACTTTTTGCTGACTGACCTATGTATATCATCTTGCATCTTTTAGAAATAATTTTATAAACTATTCCTATCTTATCATTCCATATTTTAGAATTACTTACTAGTTTTTTTAAAGATTTACTATTTTTCCAATTCATTTGTTCTTTTCTATCATTTAGACTTTTATATACATCCTTGGAATGTGGAATAGAAATCCATTTCTTAATTTTTCTTTCATTTTTATTGTTAACTTTTTTATATCCATTATTATTTTTTAAAATATTTCTTACAATCATACTATTATATCCATATTCAATGTATTCTTCTTGAATTTTCAATTTTTGCTCCATTGCATCCTTATCATTTAATGTAAGCCTATCATTATTTTTTTATTCCTATTAGTACCACCAATTTTTGACACCAAGGTTGATAAGATTTTGAATGTATCATTCCTCTAACATTTTTATTCTTTATGTCAACCATAGAAAATAATGAAGAAGGAATAAAATATTTAGATTTATTAATAAAAAAGGATGAAAATGGAATGATTAACATAAAGCACTCCATAAAGAATAAAAATGTTGGAGGAATGATATATCCAAAATCTTATCAACCTTGGAAAAATGGGAATAATAATAGGAATAAAAGAAAAAAATGATAGGCTTACATTAAATGATAAGGATGCAATGGAGCAAAAATTGAAAATCCAAGAAGAATACATTGAATATGGATATAATAGTATGGTTGTAAGAAATATTTTAAGAAATAATAATAGATATAAAAAAGTTAGCAATAAAAATGAAAGAAAAAATAAGAAATGGATTTTTACTCCATATTCCAAGGATGTATATAAAATTCTAAATGATAGAAAAGAAAAAATGAATCGTAATATAGATATTGGATGGGAAAATAGTAAATCTTTAAAAAAATTAGTAAGTAATTCTAAAATAAGGAATGATAAGATAGGAATAGTTTATAAAATTATTTGTAAAGATGCAAGATGATTATACATAGGTCAGTCAGCAAAAAGTAAGACAGAAAGGGGTAAAGAGCATGACAAAGCAATAAATAGGAGAGATGTTAAAACAGGACACATTATAAATTGTGAAGAAAGTATTGAAGTTATCAAATATTGTAAAAATGATAAAGAAAAAAAGTATATGAAACATTGTATATACAAGAAAATAAAGAGAAGTGTATGAATTTAGTACAAGGGTCGGTAAGGTTAGGAGGAAAATGGTCATTAAATAAAAATTGGAAAATATAAAAACATTTTTATAGTTAAGTTTGACCAGTAGATGGTATGTTAAAATAATATGTAAATCATGTGAATTTTTTGAAATGTTATAATATCTTGACAAGGTTTATTTTTGATCGATTAGATGTTAATAAATTTATTATTTATTTATTAATTAAGTATATAGTTGTCCTATAAATTGATTATATTTCATTTCAGAGAATAGTTTATTAAGAAGATAATGTAATGGTTTTATAATACCATCATATGAAATGTATGTGTATATATATATATTGTATTTATCAAAACCATCATATGAAATGTATGTGTATATATATATATTGTATCGGTCAAAACATGTTGATTCCATCTAACATGAGCTGGAACTCAATGAAATGTACTTCAAACCCAGTCAAGCCTGAGATTTAAGTCAGGGACCAAGCTGAATTTGAACTCACTCCATAAGCCCAGATCAAACACCTAATGAATAACATATAATGATGGCACACCAGAATTCATATTAAATCCGGCCCACTAGCAGAGTGGAGAAGGCAATGAGACTCAATATTAACTAAATTAAAATATACATATACATAGTTGTATGTGTGGTAGTGGAGATAAAGGAATTCAAACTACTTAAACAAGTTAAGCAGTAAAAAAAAATAGTTTAATAGCATGACAAATTATTTATATACATTTATGAATTAATTGCATACATTAGTATGTGCATGAATGAGCAAGCGGTCTACCAAGTGGTAGATAATTACATATTCTCATTCCGCTATTACTTCTCATATGCTCTTTTATTAATTAAATGACATATACTATACATATACACACATCTTTGATAGGTCCAATATTAAGATGCCAATGAATTATTAGAAATAATTTGCATAAAATTTCTATTAACGCTTTGATTTATGATTCTGAAACATGGTGACTAACATATGATTTCGGGGAGCATTCTGGTATTCATTACAGATATAATATAAGCTAATTTCATCCCACTATGGTCATAAAAATAAGTAAAACATATTTGAAAATTAATTTTATTTCAAAATATTTATTGACAAACAAACATTTAAAAAAGACAGAACGCTTGATTTTCCCCAAGGCAGATATTCAAATACAGAAATACTAAATTATGACGGCGGGATTGTATAAGACTGAAATAAAATTATTAATAAAAGTAGTGATACTTGGCATATATATATTGAGCATAGCACAATTTTAGTGTTAAGCATTAAAACTGGGTCATGAAACAAAAGAGATAATAAACGAAGAAGTTTGCGGTACTGACATTGTGGCAAAGAAATAACAGGAAAAGGTCATGCTTCTGGATGAAAAACAAAATCTAACATCCGCTTCTTGGGCAGTGCTTAGAGAAAAGTGGATAGGCATGCCATGGATGTCACCACGTGCAGGCCTTTTATACAATGATAGTGGATAAGCATAGTATGTGCCTGGCATACTGGAATCACCACCAGAGGCCTTTTTATATGAAATAAGTGGTCCTGCCTGGGAAGGTCAAATATCTTCAGGACAAGGCTTGAGAAGAAATCTATTTGTTTGATCTTGTCGCAACCCCCAGATTAAGAAGCACATATATATATAATCATGAAGATAAGGCTGAATGTCAGTAACACACTATGGATAAATATCACTAATGACATTGACTAGGATTTACTGCTTTAAAAATAAATGACCCTAGTTTGAATGCCATAATTATACAAATAATATGTTTTGCTGCTATTATATATATATATATATATAGAGAGAGAAATTTCATTTAATAAAATATACATTAAAATTTGACCCCTTACTTTTTTTCTGCTCTTTAAAATTCAATCCTACTTTTGTAGATTTTGATAACTGAGAATTTTTAAGCATCTGATAATTTAAGAGTATGAAAAATAAAGTTAAGACTAGTGGATGTAGAAAACAAATAATAGGTCACTCTTTCAGAATTGAATAATAACATTTATAAGATTTCAAAGTGTTAATTAGCTTAAATTCTGGATTCACCCGGGTAGAATCTAGAGTTAACAAATGGAGGTTTACTTAAAAGGAAGAAAAGATTTTAGAAATTCAACTTGTCGGATTGCTTCAGATTGGCATATTAATAATAACTAAAATAGACATAAATTAAGTAATAAATATATATAATTAAACAACCGCACCAAAGTTAAAGAAAGTTAGAGCATATAAGAGAAAATTAAATATATAGAAATCATTTAAGAGCAAATGACAGTTTACATATTAATTAAAAAGAGATAAAATTGAACAACACATTAGGAGAAATCTTGATAGCAGGATTAGAGATTAGTTAGGCTAGATTTATTTGCAAATAGTAGCATAAGAGTTATCTTGCGCAAATTTAATGAGTCTATTTTCAAAGTACAGCTCAGGCATAGCAATTGAGGATCCAAGTGAGTTATTGGTGACAGCAAGCTTCTATTTAGCATTTCAGAGTTTTTTCTTTAGGCTTTTCCTTCATTTCAGGGCAGCAGTTATATAGTACATTAGCAGGATAAATGATTCATAAGGATCAGACTGGTGGTGGATTTACTACTACATCATTTTAAGTTTCGCAGCAATGTATAGTATATTAACAACACAGTTCTCTCAATAGTAGCTATCCTGTTGGTGATTTAAAATCAGGCCATTTTATATACCACTCAGGTATTTCTGGAATGTTTTTAATTTCCTAATTCTAGCTCTAAATCTAATCTTTGATCTAAACAAAATTCTTACTTTTTCTTTATCCTTGTTTTTGAAGATGCAATTGTAAGATAATGTCCAAAAATAAATTCAAATCTATTTCCAGATTAGAAATAGATTTCACAAAAATGTTTACAACAAAAACACAATCGTTAATCTTAATCCCCATTTTATTTTAAGTAAAAACTTTAATTAAAAATTCCTTCCAAAGATTAAAATATTATATTTCCAACCCTTTAATTATTTTTGGACAATTAACAGTTGCATCTTCCATCTTGGATTTTATAAAATATACAGTTTAATAGGAAAAACAATTTTTAAAAAAGAAGTTTTAAAATGAAGTATAATTATAAATTTTATTAAAAGCACATTATTATTTAAGTAATATTTACTAAGGCTGTAACCTTTAGGAATTGTGGCTAAGACCTGTAGAGGTCCCTACCTTCGAATTTTTCAGACGCTTATTCCTAAAGGTTACTGCCTTAGTAAAATGAAGTATAATAATTTTTTTTTTAAAAAAATCAATATTTTCTTAGTATTTTTGCTCCTATATATATATTATAACATTTTGCTTTTTGCTAGGCTTCTACACACTAATATAAACTGCGCACGAGTTGATCAAGCCATGTCAAAAAAGAAGAAAGTTGTATTTCTATCCTAAAAACACAGCTATATTTCCTGATCAACTTGGCCTAGTAATTGTTGAGAATTATGCTATCGACGAGATCAGCTTTTAATTTATTTGATAGGTGCCAGAGTTCTACAAGAACTCGCTGAAACTGTCACATAACATCTCGCAAATTAAAAAGAAAAAAATGTTTTTAAACTAATCGGTATTGCATCATACCGTAACGAGAATTATTTTCTCCTTTTTGATTATTATTCCTGGGCTTGTTTAAACATATTGGCAAGATAAATTTCGTTTTAAATCTTATTAAACTAATAATAAATTTAATACTAAAAAAATAATAACTATTATTAATAATGCACAATGAAAAGGTTGATAAAAGTAAAATCTCTTATTCTAACAAACTAAAAATATTTATAAGTTAAATTACGAATTAACTAAACAGGAAATTACACACACACTAATCCAGATAATGAATCGATTAACAAAAACAGTTAGATTACGCAATTAAAGCAATTTAATAATGTCCCAAGATCTTGTATAAAATTCTTTATTAGAAAGTCCCTTGAATACTAAAAGAAAAGTCTATAGCAGGATGGTAGTCTAAGCTTAGATAAATAATTGTTTGCAAACTTTTAAGTCACTATCAGGAAAATTTATTTTTAACTTACCGGTAAGTTCATGTAGGTTTATAGGATCCCAGATCAAGAGAATTTCCATTGGTCTCTCCTGCCGGCGTCTTCCATTATTGTTCCATTCTATAGCTGGAGAAAAGGCACGGTTGTAGTGAGCCTTTTATTGCAAAAAATGGTCTTCAGAAGTCTCATTTCCATGCTTGCATGACAGCTTGGTACAGCAAGGGGCATACCTGTGTAGAAGTATATTTCTTGCCACAGGTTATGCTCATGGAAACCTCCAACTTTCAGAGATGTAACTAGAAGTTAAAGAGAAGACCCAGATTGAAGTTGTCCTCTCCTTTTTATATCGTGATCCAGTTTATGAAACTTCTGCACACTCTTTTGTCTTTTTATCAGCATATAAGATAATAATCTTGTACACTCTCTCTTAAATTTAAATTACAAAGTCTTAATTTTTTTAGTATTATTCTTCCATCTTTAATTAGGTAAAATATTTTTCTTTTAGCTTATACTTTTGGAATTCTTTTAATTTATCATTCTTTCCAATTTTTATTTCCAATTAGATAAAAAAAAAAAAAAGACAATTGTAACTTTCATTGCACGTTATTTTTTTTAAAAAAAAATTAGTCAAAAAAAAAAAAAATCTAAATTTACTTATATTTTTTTAGCTTTTACCAAATGCCAATATATTTGCAACGTATATAAATAAACGTTACAATATATATATATATATATATATATATAGCCACACCTATGTACTTTAATAAAAAGAATTAATAATCATAAAATTAATAATAATAAAATGTTATTGTAAGTTAAAATTTATAATGTTTAGGCATTAATCTCAAATATACGCATAATATATATATATATGACTAAAGGAGCAGGATGGGATATAATGAGTTTAAACACAGGTTAGTAGATAGAACCATGAAGCACAATCTTGGGCTAAGATTGACTGCTTCAATATATATATATATATATATTGTAACCGGACTCCCATACAACCTTTTTATTACCTTGGTTGTAACCATTTCCTGATGAGCATATTGTAGGAAGGACCCATCGATTGGCTTTCCCCAATACAGATGTCACCCCCTCTTACAACAATATTTCCTGCTCATCAGAGGATGTAGCACCATAGAGACTGGAGACACCTAGAAGTTTGTGTTTGGTTTTCCAAACAGCGCCTCTAGAGTTCCATCTCACTACAACCTGACTTATCTAGGTCTAGTTATGCCAGACATGGCTCAGGAGGCATGAAATTCTCGTGAACAAGTGCAATGAATAACAAGTGATGCAAACAAAATGTAACTGAACAACTGAAATTAATTTTAAGTAACAACAGTTTTATTAACAATGATATTGATAAGTCCTTCCAATAAAGTTCATCCTTCATTTCAAGTGAATGCTCATTTTAATTTATCTTGGGTGAAGAATTCAAAGGGTCTTTTATCAAATAGATGTCTACCATTACTGCATGAATATTTTTTACTATTTGTTCCATATCTGTATATCCTTTTTAGGTAGATAAATAGGTAAGATGAGCAATTTTAGATTTATGAAGCTTCTATAATTCAGTCAAGTATGACTGTGTATTTATACACATAAGTCTCCTTATTTTATTCATACATAATCAATATGCATGTAAGCATTTGTAGTTCATATAGTACTTCATCACAGGTAAGTAAACAGGTAATCTGAGAAAATTCTGGGTTTGTGGACTATTCATAATCCAGTCAAGTATAAATGTGCATTTATGTGCATAAGTTCAATTATTTTATTCATTTAT
Source organism: Epiperipatus broadwayi (assembly GCA_028023455.1). NCBI lineage: Eukaryota > Metazoa > Onychophora > Udeonychophora > Euonychophora > Peripatidae > Epiperipatus > Epiperipatus broadwayi. The sequence goes on from JAQFVV010000032.1 coordinate 6,136,945, forward strand.
GGTCCATCGTGTCTCTTGGTATACATCCAATAATAGTACAATATGAATTAAATAATGCAAGTTCTTTAACAATTTACATTTTTAGTTATTTAGTTAATTCATAGAGAGGAGTGCAATATATGAAGACAACAGAGATAATAATGAAGATAACTGATAACATTCTATTTAATTTAGAGTTTCACTTAATTCTGATCTGTAGTCTTTTAGTTAGTTGTCACATGTAATGTGGCTTAAATTAACTCATGTATGAAGATATTCTTTACAGACAAGAGCATTTCTATTATTCCAGTTAATTTTAGGTGAGCCAAAGTATAATAAATATATTTCTATTCATTATTATCCAAATCCGGCTTTGAAATCCATCATATAAGCACATTTATATCCATTGGTTATTCAGGTAAAATATAAGAGTATGTATTTCCATCTGTCCAGATATCAATTCATCTTGCAAATGCATTTATTTGGTATTCACATATTCTTATCCAGATTTGTCATTAATTCACATTTATATCCATTGGTTATTCAGGAGAAATATAAGTGTATGTATTTCCATTGGTTATTCAGGTAAAATATAAGTGTATGTATTTCCATCTGTCCAGATATCAATTCATCTTGCAAATGCATTTATTTGGTATTTCCGATTTCATAAGACATATATATATAACTTAATACGCATCAATAACTCTAAGTATATCATTGTACATTTAACCGTGACACATTGTTTAGATATTCTGACCTCAACTCATATATATTTATAACATGTTTTAATTCTGTGTTTATATTCCTTTTCTCAGAGTTTTCAAATAATAAAGAAAATGATTTTCTTAATCTTTCAACTTATTTAAGTATGTGGTTTATTATACGCATATAATCATTAACTTTAATTGACATACTAATTCATATCTAAATGTTTGAATTCATTCATAATATAGTATAAATTTTCTAATTTTATCTGGGTTATAAACACATTATTATAATTTAGTTAGTTATAGTTATATGAAATAGATCAGCATTTCTAATTCTTCCAGGTAAACTTATTTGTATATCAGCAATATAAATAGTGATAAGTATTCATTTTTATTTTATTCTAATTCAGATGTATCTGCATATAAGAAGTTAAACATTTATGATTTACCTTATTAAAAATGCTTTTTGATTATAGATATTTAAGACATTTACGTATTTATAATTTATCACCAATAAAACGTATTTTCACATAGCTATAATTATCCATAATTTATTTTAAGAAAGACATTTTTGTTTTTATAAATACATATAAGTATTGAATATTTCATGAAATGTTACCTTCATTTTATCCAGTTTGTTCCTTCACTGCATTTCAAAAAGAGGTCAGTTTATTTGAGTTGAATGGCATTATTGACTTTCCATGATGTTCACTTAGGCGGGTCTTGAAGGTTCATGGCTATGGACAAAGAGATGAAGCTATTATGATTAGTCCTCCATCTTTATGATTTCCTTATTAATACTTTCTTTTTTCATCTTTAGCAATGTGCTTGTCAATATTATATTCCAAGGTGACTAAAGTCACTTGTCAACTAAACAGTTAAGCAACACTTAGAGAAATTTTTTTTAACTTTTTAACTCACTTTTTTTAATTTTAACTCCTTTTAAAATCTTTTTAAAATCCCATCTGAACTTCAAACTCAACTATTTATACACTGATCTCTGGATTGATTCAGCAACACTCCCACTATATCTGATTTGTTACACAGCTTTCATTTAAGCTCGAGTGCTTTTCTCTTTTTAAGGATTAGACCACTACTTTTAGTGGGACAGATAAGGAATCATGAGGATTAAGCCATGTTTTTCAATTTGATAACTTTGCCTCAAGCAAATATTATATTTTGTACAACAACATCATTTCAAAAATTAAAATGTACTATTTTTAATAAATGCTAGCTTTAAGTAAATACTTAGATACGTATTTATATCATTATTTAAATTATAAAATCAATAATGAAAGTGTATCTTTTTTTTCTCAATTATAGAAAATAATGATTTTCTTTTAACTTTAAACTTTTTGCTTTTTTTTTTTAAAAAAAAAAAATAGGATCAACTTCTTTCATATACATCTGCTTATTTTTTTAGGGGGAGGGTAAAACAAATCTTAATACATGTGAAACAGAGCTTCTGTTTCAATATATATATATATATATATATATATATATATATATATATATATATATATATATATATATATATATATATATATATATATATATATATATATGCATAGTATCATTCATCACATATTAAAAAATAAGTAAGAAATAGAATATTTGTTTTTATTGTCTATTTTTATGAAATTTTCTAGGAAGAATAAATATTGAACCTAAGCAAATGTAATTCTTTTGGGCAAATATATAAAAATTCAGTAGTTGATTGAATGCAAAATAGTTTTTAAGATGAATTCCTCAGACAAATGTTAATTCATATTGACAGAATTATTTTTAAAAATAGAGAAATCTTTTAGGAAGAGAAATTAACTATTCAATCTTTCAACTTCTAAAAAGTGAAATATAGTAATTTCTAAGAAAATAGGAAAAATAAATTATAAAACAATATAATTAAATCCTTTGAAGATTTAATGTACATCTCCATAATTTAGAACCTAGCAGAAGGAGCAAAAGATCAAAAAATAGAATTAAATTAGTCTATGTATAGTTCTATTAAAGAAAAGTTTTAATTTTCTGTGATCCATGACCATTACTGATAATAACTTATTTTGTCTAATTCTATTTTAGAATAAAACTATCCTTATATATTTTTATTTTATATGATATAATACCTGTCTCTTTATCTACATTGAACACTTAAAATATTGTTTTAGTCTTAACAATTCTCTATTCAACATAAGCTTAATCTTTTCACTGGTGAAGTGGCCATATTGAATATTTAAAAAATTATGTTAAGCCACAAATTTTATTATAATATATGTTTGTATTACTGAAAAATGACATAATATATATTATTTGAAATATGAAACATCAAAGAATATAATGAAGCTGAAAAAAATATAGTAATTGATATTCTAAGTAATAAAAAAAAGAATAAAAGTTTATATTTCTAATAATTATTTTTATATTATTTCATAAATTCAAAATTATCATGTATACAATTTAAAATTATATTTTTGTTAATAGGTTACTTGGATTCATTATAAAATTTCTAAAAAAAAAGATATATAATAACACTTACCTAAGGTAATCCATCACTTGAAAACTTGGTAGAATAAAGTCATTAGTACCTTTTATTTTTCCTAGTAGTCCTTCAAAATGTATTTCCATACAGGGGTTTGCAATGAATATGTCATCCCTAATAACAAGTATTTAATATTGATCAATAATTAGTATAATTTGAATAATATAATAAAGAACTTCAATACAGTTTGTAATTTATTAAAAAATATTACTAAAATAGTCACTATATACAAAATAAAATAATAAAATAAAAAGTGAATGAAGTACTAAATTCATTATAGAGTTAAGCTTGAGTTACATAAGTTTGTAGTTTAGAGTCAGTATGATGTTTTATTATTTATCCTATCTATATAAGTTTTGAGCGCTCATATTTTTTCAAGCTACTATGACCATAAATTTAGTAATAGCTTCATCAACTGCCACCTCTCTTTGCATTTGATATGCAGCTTTGAAATTTACATTGCAGTAGTCTATAATCGGCCTAAGTTTATATATATACTGTCAAAATCTTTACTTTTAGCATTTGCGTATTTTTATTATTATTAAATGCAGAGAAACCATTATAGAAAAATCTAAATTGGGTCATAATATTGGCAAAATATTTTTATCTTTGTTTTATGTAACCTAATTCAAATACTGGACCCAAGCTCAAATGATAACAAAATGTGCAGATAATTCATGATATACATTTATACAATCACAATCTATTTTTTTTTGATTAGCATATATGTTAGTTTCAATAATAATTTTTTATACATTTTTTATCAAATATAATTAATAATTAAAAAATATATATAAAAATAATAATTATTGAATACATAAACATAAAGACTTACCATCAGCCTCCTATAACATTGTCTTCAAAGTACATTGGTAAAAAAGTTGTATTTTTCCCGTTGTTCTTTTTATAATGCTTGTTACTTCCTTGATATGAAAAAAACTAAAAGAAAAACAAAAGAATTCAATTTAGTTGATCCCAAAAATTATCATAAAATTTATATTTTTCATCGTAGAAAGTAGAAAGAACAACAGTAGCGATGGTGTAAAAAGTGCATGCGTACACTGCATAGATTTCTGTTAATCTTAAGCCAAAACCGGATGTTTATAATTTGAAATTTCTTGCATACTTTAGTGTATGTAATAATGAAAAAGTTAAAATAGTTATTCAAGGAACTTAAAATAATCGCCAAGAAACATTCTACATTTTATACATAAAACAAACATTGCTAAATTATTGTAAGACAATATGGAGATATTATTGACATACTTCATAACACTTTTATTATGAAAGTAAAGTTCATATAATGTAATAAAAAATAAAAATACAAGCTTTGAGTAAATATTATGTTTAGAATTTTTTTTAAAAAGTATTTTCTAATAGGGAATAGTCATATATAATTTAAAATTTGCTTTTATTTCTCAATAAAAGAAAATCTACTCAAATATTCTTTGAACTTTGTAGAACCAATGATAAGGAGAGTTTAAAAAAGAAAAAAAAGGAAACAATGATAAAATGAATGGTAATACAGATAAACTACTATTAACCAAATTCTTCTACTTCAGAAACTTCTATTATATGGACAAAAATATTGTTTTGATTTTTTTGTTTTAATAATTGCTATATAAAAATTTTATAAGAGGGTACTCAAAAGTAACCAGAATTTTATAATAAAAAATTATTTATTTATTTTTAAGTGTTAAAAATTTAATTTCTTTCATATTACTATTCATTTGATTATAAATTTTTTTAAACACACATTAAGTTTACAGCCTTAGTAAATATTACTTATTCATTTGATGCAATACACTGATCTGAATGTGTTTTTCAATTTTCAAAGTATTCTAGAAACACTTGCAAAATTATGTCTTTTAATGCCTGTGGCATTTTTTTTTTCATTTCAATAAAAATTTTATTAACAATAAATAGTGATTACATACTAATAAAGGATAAATAAATGAATAAATTGTACAATAATATGATTATATAATGTTCTATTTGTCATCTGGCTAGATTATGTTATGAGAGCACAATGTTATACTCTTATGTGGTTAGGTATAGTGAAGAGATTCTAAGAACTTGTTTAATGGTATTAGCATTTTTAATACAAACATGAATATTTTCTTTTATAATTGACTATTCTATAATGCTGGGTAGGTGGGAATTGATAATCAGGAAAAGGAAAGAGCAATTAAAGACCAGGTGTCAGAAAAGACTTTACTGGAGGCAAGGAGCTGGTCACGTTTCTTGATTTTTTTGAGCGTTTGATAAAACAATGGTATGATTTGTGGCGGGGGTAATTCCATGAGACTTTTGCATCTCACTATCCATAAGGAATAAAGGACAAAGGTAGAAAGCCTTATTATTGAAAAAAATCCATTATGAATGGCATTTTCAAGTGAGAAAATCATATCAGGTCTTATGTTGGAATTGATTATAATTATATCTTTCAGAGTTTTAAGTCTTGGGCACCAGTGTATAATATGGTCTATGGTTTCATCTTCACGAGCACACAGACCACATATAGGGTCAATGCTGGTAAAACCTCTTCGGTGATAAAGAAACCAATTCGTGGGTAGCGCATTAAGATTTATTTTAATGATGAAGTCAAGGAATTTGGGTTCCAGACTCCATCTTTTGAAGTGTGTAATGAGTCTTTGGTTGGTTACTTTTAGGCTGGTTTTAATGGGTTGTTGATTATAGTTGATTATATTGTATGCTTTTCATAAGGTGATTTTTTCGTTAAGGTTAAAGGTTATTATCGGGTTATAAAGTTGTAGGTGTTGTATTAGGTATGCTATCCATGAACTGGAAGAGGGTGGAGGACGATCTGTCGGTGTAATTTTTTTAATAATGTTAGAGTATCTGCAGGAGATGATCAGATTATGTAGAGTGTTGTGGGTTTTCTGTAAAATGATTGCTTGTATTGAGTGGAATGACAGTCCATTGAACCTGCGTGGTCATTGGATACTTCACAAGCTAATAGCAACTGTCCTTCCTCTCCAGAGAAGTTTGGTGCATAGTCGGTTAATTTTATTTTGAAACTGTTTAGACATTTTAACAAATGGAAGATAATATGAGATTTTTGGCATTATGATCATGTTGAGGAGGCCAACCTTTCCATATAATGAAAGGTATACTCTAGAGAGTGAAGTGGTGATGGTTTCAGTTGAATGGAGGATTGCATCTTGAATCTCTCTTGCCATTGCAGTTGGAGTTTTGTAGATTGGGAAACCTAGGTATCTTTGGGGTTTTGCAGAAAAGGGAGAGTTAATTTGTTTACCAGACATTATCTTCCAGATGGAAGATTTGTTAAAATTTATTTGTAGGCCAAGTTTTGCTGTATTTCTATTTAATATGTTCATGAGATGGGGAAGGTATTTAATGGTGGGAAGCACAACCATGATGTCATCTATATAAGCAAATACATTGAAATTTTTATTGAGAGAGGGAAGGAAAATTTCAGGGAGGTTTTTTTCTATATCCGTCAGAAGAGGGTTGATGTATACTGTGAAGAAAAGGGCACTGAGCGGGGATCCTTGAGGTATCGACTTGTATGGCTTGAAGCCTGGTGTGATCTTGCCATCAAGCGAGAGAAAAATCTCTGTTGTTGAGCAGATTGCTGACCATCTGTACAATCCTGGCTGGAATGTCGCATTCCAACAGAATATCCAGGAGGATATTTATCTGGACTGAATCAAATGCTGCCGCAACATCCAGCTGGACAGCAATAGGTTTTGATTTACGATGTCCTCTGATATAATTGAACAGTGCAGTTACATTGGACATAGCATGCGAGGTTGATGGTCCCTTTTTTCTGTATTGGTTTGATGAGATATGGCTAAGAATTTGAGTTTGGATTTGATCTTTAATGACTGACTCAATTATCTTGATAAGCAATGGGGTCATGGAAATTGGCCGGATACTGTTATTGTCGTTTAGTTGTTTTTCATTTTTAATAAAAGGCACGAGTGCCACTGGATAAAGATCTGTTATGTTTCTGTTGCTGGAGGCTAGGTGATCAATCATTTTTTTAATAATTGGCACAGTGAATTGACTGAGGTGTTTGAGAAGGAAATTTGGGATGCCATGAAGGCCAGGATGAACTCCGTCAGGGAGAGATGTTATCTTTTTGATTTGGATTTCCGTGATGCCATGTTAGCCGGGGTGACCAGCATCCAACCAGCTGTTTATAGGAGGAGCTCCATCTTTTTGCATTAATTGGCAGATTTGTTTGCTGATGTGCTGCATCATTGGAAAGCCAATAAGATTGGTTCCATTAGTATTAATGGATAAGGGAGTGATTTGTTTTTTATTGTGTCCCAGTGCCCATCTAAGGTAGTCTCGTCCAACAGTGTTGTGCTAAGTAACATTTGGCTCTTCTGATGGATATATATTCTGCAAGGGACTTTTGCTTGATTTTGTAGAGATTTTTAAGGAAGATAATTTTTTCTGTATTTGTGAAATTTTGCTGTGATGCTTGAAGTTGTATATTAATATCTGTTAGGTCATTTAGAAGACCATTAGGTCCTTTGATTTTCCTGGTGTGGTGATTTAATATGGACTGAAGTTTTCCAATGAAGGAAAACCAGCCCTCCTCAGCAGGAAGGGAAAGGATGTTTATTTTCTAGAAAAGGATGTATGCCTCAGACACTATCGCTTTGGTCATATTTGATTGGGTGATCATGCGCATGGTTTTACCAGGTCCATCAATAGGTGAAGGGATTGAAATAGGTGTAAGTTGTAAGATTAGAGCCATATGATCAGAGAAAGCAACAGGGGCCAAGGCTGTATCAAGGTTGAAATGGAGGTCTGGGGTGTAGAAAACCAAATCAATCAGGGAGTTTTTAGTTTTAGTATAGAAAGAGTAGGTTTCAGGAGGAAAGAAACCCTCTCCACACATTAATCTGCAATTTATTAGATGCAAAAATCTCTTGTTGAAGTCATTGTATGTGGTGTTAAAGTCTCCCAGAAGAATAGTAGGGGAGGCTCTGTTAGCGTTGATGGCATTTAGGATGTGGATTATTTTTAGATATTGAGAGGTGTCTTTGGATGTGTATATATAAGCTATGATGATCAGATAACCCCAATAGTCTATTTCTATGACAATAATATTGGCATCTAGGAATAGAATGCTAAAACTGTTTGGTGGTATTGACTTGCTGAGAAGAATACCGACTCCACCTGAAGCAGAATGGCCTATGGAAAATCTAGTAAATCCGAGAGTTGAGAGAAATAATATTTTATGATCAGTCTTATGGTGATATTTAGTTTCACCCATAAGAAGTATATGAGGGGAGCAGAGCGAGAGCCAGTTTTTGATAGCTGGAACTCTATCAATTGAGTTGATGCCGCGAATGTTAATGCCAGCAATTTTGCAGAACATGATAGATTAATCCAAACCGTCCTCAGGAAAGTGTACCAAGTCAATGTGGGACATCTCCATGTTAATGAGTTCTGATGTTGTTTGACAATCAGAGTCTTGTGATTGAACTTGTGGATGGATTGGTGATATATTTGTTGGTTGAGGAAACGCATCCATGAAGTCTTCGGTGTCTGATGAAGTAGTGTAATCTGTCTGAGATTCATCAGATGGATCAATGGTATCGATGGTTATAGGATCCATGGTTTTCCTCTTTTTTTCTATGGATTTGCGAAGCTTTGTGCTGGATATATCTGAAATTTGTTTGCTAGCGGGTGGTGGTGAATAATGTATTGGATGGGAGCTGTCATCATCAGAGCTTGATTTATCTGAGCGAATTGATTTTCTTTTAATTTTCTTATTTGTATTTTGGGTATTTGTTGTGTTGGTTTTTTGGGGGTTTTTAAGTTTAATAGTGTTGTTTTTTTTTTCCTGTTCTTTTGATGAAAGTGTTTTTTTATTGTTATAAGAATTTTGTTTAAATTTTAGACCCGAGTCATTTTCGGTTTGCTGTAACTGTTGTGAAACATTTGTTGATATTTGCGATGGTGTTTTCATTTGAATTATTGGTTTGTGGGTTTTTATTTGTAGTAGAAGTTAGTTTAGTTGCATTTAGATTAGATCTAAGACTATAATATTTACGACTGATGCCTGCATTGCTAGATTGAATGCTGAGATCGGGGTTAACATTAATTTGAGCGTTATCGATTATATTATCACTTTCCATAATATATAATGATTAAAACCGACTTACCTTGAATAAAAAACGTAAAGGTAAGGGGACAATTGTCCCTGTCTTCTTGAAACTGAATCGCTAAGGGACTTTTTTTATAAGACCAGTTGCAAAGATTGCTGCCAAAAGGGTTTACCACAAAAGAAAAAAAAGAGACATTTTTTGTATTTGAGAGATTAAAAAAATATAGCACTAAGGGAAATCGAGTAAATACATGTGATAGATAAGCTGGATCTTGCTGAATTTAATTAAAAAGTGTTACATCCTCAAGGATTTGAGAGGTGACATTTTGTTGGGAGTAAAGCTTGCTATTTTGTTTTGCCACAAAATGGGACAAAATTTTACTGTGAAAATGTTTTAGAACATGCACATAAAATACCTGACTGTTATGAACTAAATGTGAGAGAAAAATTTTGTTTGCATAAAAAAACATAGCATTGTGTTGATTTCACTTGCTGCACTTCTTAGGGCTATAGTGAATTTTACATTTCAATAAAATCACTTGTAAACTTGTGTTTTTATGGGATTAACTTGCTTGTAATCTGTTTCAAGCATTACGATTGTTTTCCCTCCACTTTCTGTAACTGAAGACAGAATTTATCATTGTTCAAACTTTTCGGTCATTATAAAAATTAACATTATACATAAAATGCTCTTTACAAAATGTTATTTGACAGATTGATGCAGAAGGGTTTCTGCAAGTAGTGTGTAGCAGCAGAAGCATATACTACAAAAGGTGAGCAAACCAGAGAAGAATTTCAATTATTTTGGTTTCCCTCTCATATACTGCTACAAATATAATCACATTTGGTATTTAAAACTTCCTCTTGTTATTAGAAAATTTATACAATATGCAAAAAATAAACTATTATATATAATACAAAACTAGAGATAGTAAAATTTGTTGTTTTGTTTTTTTAATTATCAGTAGAGTTTAAGTGTCTAATGACGGGGATGGGAATATTTATTGTAAGTAATTCAAAAAAATCGTAAATATAAGATACTGTAATTAGAAATTTTGGATTAATGATAATCTGCTTATATAATTAAAATTGCAAGTAGGTTATAATGAAATTCTGAATTTATTGAAACTGATCTAGAAAGTTTTATCTAATCATTTGAAAAAAAAAATCATATTTGTGGTGTTTTTTTTTTTTGACAGAAGTTTTAAATATTTTCATAATTTATCAAAAATATAATATTGCCTGCATTTTATGAACTTGTTTCTGATTTTTTTAAAATATTTGCATTCAATTGATGTAATCTAATTTGAAAAATAACATTTTCCTGTCTTGCTTAATGGAATTATTAAAAATTGTTACATAAATTTTGATGAAAGAAATGTATAATCTCTTGTGATTAATTATGGAAAAATTACAAACTTTAAATATCTCATGGAAAAACCCCTAGAAATACCTTTTTTTTTTTTATAAATACTACTCTTGAAAATATTCTTAAAAAAGATGTACTACCAACGGATATACCCACTCTTCTTGCAACAGAGATATCTGCCTTAATAATCTCTTTTAAAGGAATTCCCTCACAGTGTTTCTTTTGCAAGATGAGAACACCTTTTGGCAAAAATTGTCTTAATAAAATTTGTTTAAATTGTAATATAATCAAAAATAAAAATCATACATGTAATACAATAAATACTTTAATTAATTCCCACACTAATCTTATTGAAACCAATAAAGAAACTGATAAATTAGAAAATGATAAAAATCATAATATCACAGGAAAAATAATAGAAGTCTCTAATGGTAGAAAAAAATTTATAACTCAACATGAGAACAATAAAATTGATCAAACACTAATTATGAATCAAGATTTAATACAAGAAAGAAAAAAAAATCTTAAATCAAAACTCTCTATACCTGTAGACATTTCACATTCAACAGGATAAAACCAAATCTGAACCAAAATTAACTATAGATCAAAAATTAATACTACCTTTTTAAACAAAAATTCTCACTATTCAAAAACAGATCAAACTGATTTGAATACACTTAACAGCAAATGAATTCTCTGACTACAACGAATGAAAATGAACACAGTTAAAAGAAACAAAATTAAAAAATAAAACAAAAGTCCTATAACAAAAATAAATAATAATAATACTCAAAATCACAAAACACAAGATGAAACAAATACTAAAAAGAGATTAAAATGAAAAAAGCTGCAGATTAAAATGAAAAAAGCTGCAATGAAGGACAATACAATACCTTTAGACAAATCATTTACAAATAAAATAGAATAGTTAAAGTATGTTAATTAAATTTAAAATAATTAATGTCAGAGGATTAAAATTCTATTGCTAGAGTTAAAGCTTATATGTTCATGGATAGATAAATTTAAGCAACACATTATTTATTTTTCAGAAAGAAAAAAAATATCATAGTAATTCAAAAATCGACTTTGAAAGGCTTCTTGATAAGTTTGGCCTGTTACAATATTATATTTCAAATACTCCAGCAGCAGGTACTGCCTTATTAATAAATATAAACTCTCCTTTTTTATCTTATAAATTATTACACATCAATCAAAATATTTTAGTTGTTACTCTGCATCATCAAGTTTTCTCTTTTAATATCTGTCTATCTATATAAAAATATAATTATACATTTAATTAATCAAATCTATATGTTCCTTTCAGTAAATCCCTTTTCAACTTTATTATTTGGTGATTTTAATATGAATTATTCAACATTTATTAATAATTATCTACATCTCTTCAATAAAAATTTTATGAGTGGAGAGGTATGTTCAAGATCAGAAGAAATAATTAAACACTTTCTATTAGAATGCTGTGTTCTGGAAAACACTAAATTTTTTTTATTCAATATAACTATTTTAACTAACAATATTATTGAAACCTTAACTATCAGTTTACATAATGGAATTTATCCACAAATTAGAATATCAACTTTTATCATATTGGCATTATAGTGTTTAAAATGTCACATCTGCTTTAAACAAAATATAACAAACTCACCATTTTTTTTAAAGAAATTAAAAATAGAAACAGTATTATTTCTCATAAGGATATTGCTAAAGCTACCTGTGATCTAATCAAAATATAATATATATTTATATCCACTTGTTTTTATAAGTTTTATACTTAATTTACTTGTATTTTTTTTAGAATTATTATATAAATAAATAACTTTGTTTATTATGTACAAGCTATATGCATATGGAAGAAAACAAAATGGAATTGTTTACCTGTAAAAATGGTTAATGTTATAATAATTTGTTGAAGACATGATGTACCAAATGTTAAAAATATTTGTTAATAAATCTGTAATATACATTTTACTAGTAGTTTTAAAGATTTTATTGTACATGTTATGTAGTTTAATAGCAACAACAACAGCAGCAGCAACAACAATAATAATAGTAGTAGTAGTAGTAGTAATAGTAGTAGTAGTAGTAGTAGTAGTAGTGGGGGTGGTGGTGGTGGTGGTGGCGGCAGCGGCAGAAGAAGAAGAAAAAAAAAGTTACAGGGACTTTAATGAAATGTTTTTATACTCTTATGCTAACTTGTTCAAAACAAGTTCAAATATTAATTCCATCATTTATTGGTCTTATTTCCGAAATGTATATCTTTTTCGTCAAGCCTTTGCCACTTCGTTAATTATTAATATAATGTTTGATCTTTTTTTTTGTTTTTGTATTCACATTTTTTATTAACCAAATTAAATATTAGCTAACTCTTTTAAAAACTATTAATATAATTACGGTGAGTAATTTTCTGAACATTGTGATGATTTTTTTATTTTATTTTCTTATTGGAATAACTGACTACAACATATGTTTTTATTGATAGAAATTGACAAATGCCATAATAGATTAATTTTCGAATGAGTTTAAACACTGACATTTTTTAAAAGTTCTAAATGACTCTGATTAAGTTCATTTTAATTTTGATAGTAGTTTATTTTTAGAGCTTTTTAAAAATCATATTAAATGTATTGGGAATGTAATTCGTTTTTTTATTTTTTGTGATTGATTTTAATTCATATACAGATTGAACAATTAATAATTATTCTGACCTTGTCAGTATTACTATTTTTTTCTGTATAAAAGAGATCATTCAATTATAATAGTAAAAGTGAACTATAGAAAGTTGAAAAGGATTATTAATTTAACGAAATTTATTGTTTATTCAACTGACAAAGAATGTTACTTTGCTTTACTATCTTTTAAACATTTCATCATAGCAAATTTGCTTGAAATATTTTTTTTTATTTATCTCCAAAATTTAATTGATTTTCTTTGGTCACAATGGAATGATTTTTTTTTTTTAATCATTTGATCTAATTGTCTTACACTTCTAGATTTATGTCTATAATTAAGACCACCATTAATATTTATAGTATAGTGAAACCCTTAGTTCAAATTTAATAAATATGCATATGTGATATTTTGTCTTTTAGTAACCATAATGTAAATAAGCTAATACAAATGGTTCACTTTTATCACAAAGTACTATAATTTGGGCTAAATTATAAAAGATTCTGGATTATCACATTCCTTACCAACAATAGTAGAGCTGTATTATTGTATTTATATACATTATTATATATGTGTATAGTAGTTTTTATGAATAATAGATATTAAAAAGTATATTACTTGGATTAATTTTTGTTAAATTTACAGTAATATTTAATGATATCTTTTCTGGATTACTCCTTCCATTATTTGTGTAAGAAATGATATTTTAGAAAATTTGTAAAGATGCTCCAAGCAACATATGGACCAAGATTAAAAGCCCATTATATTACAAATAAAAAAAAAATATGTGAAGGAATAATAATGGGTTAATAATCTAACCTAAAATTAACAGTTGTTTAATGAATTTTAAGAAGTTTTTTGAAATAACATAAATATACACAATCTATTCTCTTAAAAATTGTAATGCTCTTTTTAGTAATGACTGGAAGGTTGCTATTCTTCCATATGCGCCTTACAATTACTTTCAGACAGCCAATAGCTGTTAAAACAGCGGTCTGAGGAGCGATCGGGCCTAGACACATGACAGAGATTTTTTGACAAGAAAAGAATGATACCACTCTTCTCTTTAATTTTTTCTTTGGTTGTGAGTCTCAAAGCTAAATAAGATCTTGTTGTTAGAAAAATCTTTTTTTTGTAACTGATATCCATAACTATGAGTGAGAGTAGTGATATTGATGAGTGCTGTTTTAGCATGCTATCATGTATATAGCATTGATTGAACAATTACTTACTCTCACATAAATTCTACAAACTCTGCATGAAATTTTATAAAATCATTAGGCTTCAAGAAGGATCAGATCTTTAGATTTGAATAGAATGTTATTTTTTGATTTTATAGAATTTCAGAATAATATTATTGTAGCACGTTAATTAGTCTCTCTATTCTTTGAGAGTAATGAGTGATGAACTCAAGAACTAAACATTTTTGTTTGATCTTTAACCTATTACTTTTGTTATTTGATTATTCTATAATGTTCCAGTAAATAGCCATTTATTTTTCACAAATATGATGGGAATGAATGTTTTATATATATATGACTATTGCTCTAATATTGCATATGAATTATATAAATAGAAGCATAATATATATATGCTATTTTTTGTTTATTTGAAAAAATATATACTTTAAAATTATTTTATTAGTAGATTAAAATGTCTTATTCTTGTTGTTGTTTTATATAATTTATGTAGCTAAAAGTCAGCTTTGTTGATCAGAAGTTATTGTTGCTTATTATGAACCATTATTATTTTTAGTTTGTGGGTGTATACGTGTATTTAATATTACTTATGAAAGATTGTATATAAGAGCCTTATATTAGCTCATTGTGATAATAAGATATAAAATGTTAAGGACAATATATTAATAATTATAAATTTCATAACGTTTATACGCGCGTGAGCACACACATTTAAATAAACACATTCATTTTATAATACAATGGAATTGTGTATAAGTCTTGCTTATCCAAAATATAATTATCTATATTCATATTTATTTATAATTATGAAAAAAAAAAAATGATAAAGATGTTGGAACCAAAATAATTACTGGAAGATGATAGACCCTTAATAAATGTGTGTGTTACATATTTCATCCATTGAAATAAAACTAATAAACTCGGCATATATAAATAAGATTCAAGTCTGATTTGTGTTTTTTTAGAAGTTAGTTGCAATTAATGAAAGGGTTTCCATGAAACTGCTTCTATGTGCCTTGTATTGTGTTAGTTGTTATTTAAGAATTTGACTAAAGTGGGAACTTAGTTATAATATATATTCTGCCAAAATTTAAATAGTAAAAGCAATAGTTGTAAGTTACAATTAAGCAAAATCTTTTTTTTTTTTTTGTTAAATATTATACACTGTTCAGAAAGAAAATTATTATTAACTGAAATGAAGTTTTTGATTCCTCTCTGAAACCTTAAAAGAATGGAGCAGAACAAATTTCTAATGTTCATTTCATACATTCTTATTATTACAATAATGTAATATGAATGGGCTATCACCAATATCCATCAGCTAGCATGATGAGTTGATTAGCGTTTATCTTTGAGAATAAGACTAAAAAATACTGATTTTTTTCTTCAATTGGGTGATAATTTTTAATTGAAACATTAGTTTCATGAAAATATGATAAATAAGTGCATGCATTTATGAATAATCTTTTTTTTTTACATTTGCAATCATGTCAAGCAAAACAAATTTACTATATCTATTCTCAGAAAGTTGTAAAGCCATCAGCCAAGGCTGCCATTCAGTGATATCAGCGTTTTTCATTTGGTTACCTACAATAATAGATCACAGTCAAGAAAAGAGATATTCCATTAATTATTACAATTGTTTAATATTAAGTACAATACTATTTGACTTTATGAAATTAGGAAAAAAAAGTGAGGTAACAATTAATTGGAAAAGTGGACAGACTTTTATTGTAAAGACAAAAATATTGGAAACAAATTGGTTTCGAAATTATTATAAATAAAAAATGGATGGACATCATTATAGAAATTGATATTATATTTCATGGAGTGATGAGATTAGCTTTTCAACTTAATGAAAGGTAATATATTTAAATAGTTCAGATTTCTTTATGTCTCAACAAATTTGTATGCTGATGAAGAAGTAAATGCTTTTATTTATATGTACAGAGTGCTTTTGGTATTTAAATTAGAATTGGGAAAAAAATTGAAAGATGCATATGCTGTGGGAAAATTTTGATAGAAGGCAAAAAATTAAAAAAGAAGTAGGAGGAAAAAATTACATATGATAAATTATTTTTGACATAAATGCATCCAAATAAATATTGATCAGAGTTGAATTATATTTTGACTACAAGTTTATGATGCAGTTAATAATTTAATTTTGGATAGTGATTATTTGAATAGTAAGACTAATATTATTGGAATTTAATTTATAAGTGTCAAACTTTTTGCATTGAAAACATTAACTCTAATCATTTCAAATAAATAAATTAATGATTGTTATTAATCATTTGTAGAATGAACAAATGATGGCTAATTGATGAATGGTGATTCAGCATGAAGTGCATATCTAGAAGATTATTTGATTCTTTTTTTTTTTTCAAACATTTTATGTTTCAAGAATGTATAGTGGAGTAGAAGTTTTTAATATATATCTTAGATTAAGATATATGTTAAGTCAAAGCCAAAGAGAGATAAAATTATTTAAAGAGACAGTTTTAGCAGCTGACATTTCTAACCATCTGAAATACCCCAATCAATTTAAGCTATAATTTTTAAATCATTTTAAAATATTAACTATGATAATGATTGAGTCTTAAATGAATTCAGTAAAGAGATAACTTCATTTACAAAAGTCATTTATAATAATTCTCTAATAAATTTTCAACTGAGAAAAAAAAAAAGTGAATATGAAAATATATAAAAAAAAAAAATCCATTTAGAAGAATAGAATATCTGAAATTTTGTAAAATAGTAAGAAAAAAAGTTGATGATGATGTAAAGAAATATATTTGTCATTTGATAAGTAAATGTATATTGGTATTGAAAGAAATAATATATCAGCAATAAGGTAAAAAAATATGTCACCAATTTAAAAAGTAAGACATCTTTATGCTATATAAGGAATAAGAATACAAAATAGCCTTTATAATTACATTTTCTGAATTGCCAGTGTTTTAAATGAATAGAAGAAATATACATTATATTTTTGAAGAATGGAAAAACTCAAGAAAATGATGAGATTATTATTGACATCTTAAAAAAAGCTGGAGAAAAATTAGAGAAATGATTTGAAATGTTATATAGTAAACGTCTAAATGATATTGATATTTAGGAAAGATGAAAAAAGAAATTACAGACCTATTAGTCATGTGTTCATTTCATACAATATGTTTACAAAGAACTTTAGATTTAGTTGAAATTAAAAGGGATTTTAGAACAAGTTATTTGAAAAACCAGTGAATATCAATTGTCATTGAACTTTTGATTTATAGATTATTGAAAGATATTTTATTCTGTAATCATTTAATGTTATAATTAATATTTTTGAATATCAAAATTGTTGACCCTGAATGTCATTAAATTATTCTTAATGTTTATAAAAGCATAATAGTAGTAATTAGATTGCATGGTGACATTAAAATGTTAATATTGATAAAGTTGTACTCAATGTGATTCTATATCTCCAACCCTTTTATAATACTTTAACAGGAAGTATTTTGTGAATCAAAATAGTAAATACTAAAAATAAATGATTATAAAAGTCATCTGTATTTTTTAGGTATTGTGGGTGTTTTTGCAAATAATATTTTGTGTTTTTAGAAAATGTAAAAGTTATGAAATGAAAGCAAGAAAAAATAAAGATTGCTAATAATGAATAAAGTTAATTAACAATTTCAAATACCTTAGTCATATTATTAATAGAGATAGAAAGAAAACATGAATGGTGTAATCAAAGAATTAAACCTTAATGTTAATACAATAGCTTAATATTAAATGGAAATATGCCTATGTGTTTGAAAAGGAAGATTTTAATACACAAGTATTTTTTTATCAGTTTTTGCATATGTATTTGAGATATCAATGCTTAATTGAAAAGCAGTGCACTAAGTTCATTCATTTCACTGAGGATAACAAAAGACATATGTTGTTAATAAAATATGGTCAGAAATAAAATATATGAATGAGAACATCTGTCATTTATATCATTAAGAGAAGTAAAAAATGAAAAGTATATAAATAATTTTAAAAATGGAATCCATGAGATTGTTATAGAATGGGATAAAGAATATTGTAGAAGTGATATTGAAGAAAAAAACAGCATTAATCTTTGAGAGACCTTCATCCTGTAGTGAATTGATAGTGGTTGCATTTAATGACATAATGTTATACATTTCACAATTTATTAAGTTTATTTAATGAATGAAAACTATAAGGAAAAATCTTTCAACAAAATGTTTTAAGTGCATGTGTAATTTCTTTGTTTTCTTCCATATGTTTTTATTCCCCTTCCCCTCAATAAAATATTTATCTTTTTACTCCCCCCCCTCTCTTTCACAGGATTTTTTTTTGTTTCAAATTTTCTTGCTTTCATTAAATAATCAATGAAGCAATGCTGTTAATGTTTTGAGATTATTAGGTCCAAGATGTTAGCCTTCATCAGTTTTCAATAAAGAAATATATTTATCAAATGAAGTTTTTATGCTATCAAAGATGAAAAATGGATTTGATGTCAAATCTCTGGGTGTTGCAATTTTCAGAGATTAATATGGCATTTAGTTTAGCAGCAGTCAAAATACATTACAATTTCTTAGACAATCAGAATATAGTTTTACGCACTAAATTTGAAAAGTTTCAAGTTATAAGATTGGATAAAATAAAAGTCAGCAGTATAGGATTTAATTTTTTGTTTTGCCATTTCTATTAACTTTATTAATTTGATAGATGATATTAATGATCAAGTAAATGTGAAGAAGAATGAGGCTAATATTAATAACTTATCTATATAATAAAATTTACATTTTTTAAATCAAAATTACTCATTACAAACAGCCACTTATATACATTTTTTTTTGTATGATGTAAAAATATTTATTTAAATTTGTGATATATATATATATATATATATATATATATATATATATATATATATATATATATATATATATATATATATATATATATATATATATATATATTGGAATACTAAAATGTTACGAGTTAAGAAGATAGCAAACAATAGAAAACTACCAATAGTAATCAAATATTGTTTTTTATCACAGTCTATTATCTAATTATCTTAGCTTATCTTTATGTAGAGAAAGTTTAAACACAATAACAAGACACATATAATCTCTTTATTGCTATGATGTAGGATAACCATTTGCATCTCTACTTGTATTCTACATAGAATTCTATAGAATGTAATTATGTAACATTTAAATATTTTAGAAAAATATTAAGCTATTCCTCTTGGAAGAAAGCACCAGTATTTGGTTAGTGTAATAATGATAAGATATTGTAACAGTAAATGCACCTTTGCAATCCTGTGTTACTTCAAATATAACAAACTTCCAAATTTAAGATACAGTAGGATTTTAAACTTGGAAAATTGGGGAAAAATTTTTTAAATGAATTTATTGTTAAATATGAAACATTTTTATTTATTTAAATAGTAACTAATATAAATACAATAAACTTATCTAAGTTATTATGAATCTTTTTCAGACATACTTTCACTTTCTATATTTTCAATTCAGAACTTGAGTTCTAATCTTTACTATTTGACCAGAGCATATTATCTTTAGACCATTTAAATTGTTAGCAATGCAATATTTTAAGAAAGATTTTTTTGATAATTTTATTCAGTTATATCTTTCCAATACTGCAAAATCCACTCAAAGTTATACATATATTGTTAGCATTATAAAGTTTTTTTTCTAGTGTAAATACCAAAACATTTTTTTTTCAAAGAAATAGATTTTAAAATATGTATTGTCATTTAATGTTATTGTTAAATCTTTTTTTATTAAAAACCTTTTTTACAATGCAAATTAATAATTTGTCAGATTATTAAAGTAAAAAAAAGTTTTTTTAAAATAAATTTCTCTTTATAATTGGCAAAAATAATCTATAATATTTAACATAAATTGTATTTTTGACATCCAATTACAAATTGAAGCCATATGTCATTGATTTCTTAATTTGCATTCTTGTAAAAGTATTTTTTTCTCTTAAAATCTGAATCATTTTTTTAAAAAAATTTATATTTTTACAAATATTTTCTGTAAAAAATTATAAATGTGTAAAAAAAAAGATTCTGAAACATTATGTTTTTACTTTGAAATCAAAATAAAGAAATCAAAACTGTCAAAATCATTGATAGGCACTCTGAAGCAATCAGTCAGATGAAAGCAGGTTCTTATATCATTGTTGTATTGATTCATTTGTTGTAAAAAAAATTTAAAAGTTAATTAAGTATACAGTTTTCTCGGTAAAATAATGGTGAAATTGGAAAAGTGATATTAAAAGATTTTAAAACATACATTTTTACTTTGAAATTAAAGTGAGGATATTGGAACTATCAGCATCATTGACAGGCACTCTCTTATGTAGAAAACAAGAAATAACCAATCAGAGCAAGGGCAGATTTTTATTGTTATATTGATTTATTAATTGTAAAAAATTCTAAAGGTTAATTAGGTATACAGTTTTTTCAATAAAATAGTGGTAAAATCGACAAAGTGGCATTAAAAGATTTTAAAACATACATTTTTACTTTGAAATCTAAATGAAGATATTGGAACTATTACCATCACTGACAGGCACATTCTTATGTAGAAACAAAAAATAACCAATCAGAGCAAAGACAAATTCTTATTGTATTGATTTATTAGTTGTAAAAAAATTCTAAAGGTTATTTATTTAGTACAGTTTTCTCGATAAAATAATCATAAAGTCAGCAAAATAATGTTAAAAGTAGCAGTTTGAGAGATAGTTAAAACCATTTATGAAATTAATTAAAAAAAATTTGATATTCAATGTTAAATTTTTTTTAATAAAAAAGATTTAATGCACTATTCTAGATATCAATGATTGTGATAATAATATTATGCACATGTATAGTGTAAAGCAAAGATCCACAAAAATAAGTTGTTAAAAATATCAGGCTTGAGTTTAAGATGCATCTCTCTTTCATGGATCCAAAATTTGGAAAAAAAAGTGCATCTTATATTCAAAGTAATTTGGTATAACTAATTTGAGCTGCTATCAAATTTGTTGTTAAAATTTTGACTATCTCTTATTCAAATATCAATAATGAATAATATTAAATTTCATACAATTAGACAAATCTATAATAGCTCTTGTCTCCAAATTAATATTTTGATACATAATCTGTAAAAACTGAAATCTTCTTATCTAAAATGTTGTTTTCTGGAAAATATGTTTATATAATGGAATTAACTGGTCTTCTTAGTGGATTCAAATAATTTCAAACTATAATGCATTCATGCAGATGAGTTAACTACAAAAATACTAAAACAGTTGCTAAATCATGGTAGCTTTATCATCATGTTTCCCAATCGGATAAGCTATTGTGGTTGATAAGTTGTTGTTTTTTTTTGCCATTCTCCAGGCAAATCTTTTTTTTTTGGTTGGAAAAAGTATAAATGAATGATCTGTCTATTTATCTACATGTATCAAGCTATCAATCATCGAGTATTCAATTTTTACTTTATAATGCTATTATTTTCACACTGTAGCAATCACATCAGCAAATAGTAATTTTGAAATGGCATTATAGCCTACTGTTTTTATAAATACTGGAGTACTAATATATATATATTGTAACGGGAGGAAGATCTTTGAGATTCGCATATACTGACCCCGGGGGCGCCACTAGTCCGAAAATAGGAACTAGATATTTATTTTAGGGTGGACAGGATATGCGAATCAAAACAGCACCGAACTACACTCAGGGAGGAACAAGATATCTTAAATATTATTTAGACAGTTGAGAAATCAAAGCACAAAGACAAACGTCAGCCAAATTAAGTTTAAACAATTTATTAATTTTATTAAAAGTTGTGCAATAGAGTGAAGACATCTAGCCATGAATACAAAAGTGGCTTATAGTAACACGCATATTTACCAGAGAGTGCACAAGAGTACGACAAACATGAAGACATTAAACATTTTGGCAATAAAATTCTCTCACTTAAAATATAAGAAATGGTTAGGATAATATCTTCTTGCTGGCCAGTTGTAAAATTACAAAAACAAACAACAACTCTAGCTTTCTGAATCAGGGATAATAAAACAGTTACTGTCCCGCCGGAAATCAACGATACCAGCACGGATGTCTGAGCAGTAATATTCTAATTACTGTCGTTAAAACGCTGCAGGACTGCTACGCGTAATACTACATTCAAAGGAAACGTGGTTGATCTCACCTACAAGACAGCAACATATATTTGATTACGATCTTACATAATCCAGAAAGAAATAGACTATTTTCAGACAACCCGAAGAAATAACTTGACAAATAGCCAGCAAAAAGATTTTGTTGTTTGCACAAACAGCGCAAACGAAACATGCTTAAAGATTCTTTATTTTACAACTAAGGGCAGGTGAATAAATAAAGACTACGAAAACTGCCAATGCGTTTTGTAATAGTTATCGAAATAATCAGATATATATTAAACATATAAAATACAATCACCTTATGCACCCCCTGATAAACGAAAATTGCAAACAAACTTGGAATCTTAAAACTAAGATTCCAAGACACACTTTAAATACTAGAAAAGAGTACATACAGATAATAAATAATTAAAAAAAACACAATACCATTTTAAAACATATTTATCATTAGATTGAGCGGAGATTTAATTAAACACAATTTATTTACCCTGGCTAGAATAGGAAAAAGTTTAGCTTATGGTAAGACAGAGTCCTAGTGATTTAGTGACGAGTGCACACTTTTGATAATAGTTCATCTTTCAGGTCCTTTGCCAGTAGCAAGGTAGAGGCAGTGTTTATTTTAGAGGTTCATGGCATGACTGAAGAAGAGCTGGTAGTCATGGGTCCGTCCTTTGTTTAAATTAGCCAGACATTCTAATGATGGCAAAACTCACAGCAGTGGATTTTGACATCTTGCCAGCAATGAAGTTTGTCAATAATTATTTAAGTTTTTAGTAGGAATTAAATGTCCGAACAGCTACTCACAATGGTATCTCTTTGCAGGCCATAATCCAAGTGTGTATCTAATAATGAATCTCTTCTCTCTCCAAAAATTGGCGGGCTATCATTGCCTCACTACATTTCCCATGCAAAACTTTCATTAGTGTTTATTCTATATTCCAGGCAGGGCAAATATTAATTTCCCGCTCAATCTAATTTAAGACTTCCAACCAGGGATAATTGAAACAAAAATGACAAATACAAACTAAATCTCCGCTTTTTAGAATTAACTTTAAAAATAATTATAATAAAAGCAACAGGAATATATAATTAGCAAGCTTGCCTGTTTTTAATCAAATTGATTAAAACAGACGGTGAAAGTAAACTATTTTACAATCAATTTTATAAACATTAAATAATCTATTTTAGAATATAAATGTGTATGTGTTTTAAATAATAATAAAAAAAATTGAGCATTAGACATTTAATGAAATTGAAGTTGTTTTCCCTTTTTAATTTTAGTAATAAAACCATTGAATCGGAAATCAGTCCGGCTCAACTGCTTCAACACGTGATCAAAAAAAAAAAAACATTCCTGCAACTTTTTTTTTTTAAACTATAAACATTTTAAAAACTACCCCTAGGAATTTGGCTGAACGCACTCATGAAAAACCAAAACAATATTTCATTTCTTACATTTATCCATTCTCATAAATCATTAACAATTTTTTTTTGTCTGTTTTAAAACAATCCGTCCGATTGCTAAAAGCCGAACCTTTAACTTTTGTCCGGCGGTTCTTTTACTCTTTTTATTAATTTTCTGAAATAAGTTCCTTTCCCTCTCTTATATTTTACCTGCCTAGAATTTATGATTTTGTCTCTTTCCCGTTCTGATTTGCGTTCTAGCGTATATACCTGAATCTTTTTCTTAACGAAACTTTCTTCAAAAAAAAATTAACTCCGACAGACTTTTTTTAGAAAATACGCTATTTATAGTTTATTTATTTATGTCATATGAAAAAGACGAAACCCCATTCTTCCAAACTGCTCCAACAATACATGCAATAATTAACAAAAATCGAACCTCTACCGACTAGATCTTGCCACTTATACCTGAAATCTTTCTCAACTGTCTAAACAAAATCTCACATGGGTTTGAAAACTCGGAAGCTCCATGATGATGCACCAAATATTACTATATATGTAATGGGAGAAATATCTTTGAGATTCGCATATACTGACCCCGCGGGCGCCACTAGTCCGAAAATAGGAACTAGACATTTATTGAATCAGAAATTAATCCGGCTCAATATATATAAATGTGTGTGGGTGTGGGTGCGTGTGCACATGCGTTTTGTTAATTGAAAAGTTCTCTGGTAGTTCTAGAAAGTTGCATTTTTTCATGTCTAATGAATACAATCATTTATGTTTGAGATTGTTGGAGTGATTTTGGACTCTAATGCTCTAGATAATCAGACACTAATAAGTTGATCTTTTAATATATTCAGGCAGGTATATGTTTTTTTTAAATATATTTATGAAACTGTATAAAAATGTATATCAGTTACTTTTTACTATTTACTTAAATTTGTGTATGTAAAAGAAAAATAAAACATTTTATATTATTTTGTACTTTTACTTTTTGTATATTAGATATAAAAAATATAATCACAAATGTTACATATATTAGTATAATTTTATTAAATTTTTACTCAGAATATTTTTTAATTAAAATTTGTATACGTTTGTTTGTTTGCCTCCGTAACAACATGTGCACTTTTGGTGAAGTTACCAAAATTTTAGCTCTCTTAAAGTAATTATTGTTGCCACTTCATTTATACTATAATACTAAAAAACCAACATAGATGAATATGAAAAGATCTATGTCGTATAGGTTATTAAACATTTCCATATGAATATAAAGTGAACTTTAAAACTGCAAGTTGAAAGTAAACCTTAGTGTTAGCATACCTTATATTCAGAGATTAATGAATAAAATAAAAAAAGATCTATGAGCCAACTTTCAAAGTTAATTTTCATACTTCCCCTAATCTTAATAGATTGATTATCAACACCAGAGACAAATTAGAAAAGGAGGATGCACTACAGATAGTATTCAAGATTTCGTGTAGCAACCCAGATGCACAGTGGGTATTAAGGGAATCTAAAGCTAATATCTTGACTAGATTACTGTAGCACAAATACTTATATAGGCACGCTAAAAGAACAACCGAATTATGTCTCTTTTTGGATCAGGAAAAATAATTTGGTCATAGCTTTGATCCACATACAACCAATTTAATGTGTATGGAGCATGATGACAGAAAAAAATTGCCAACCATAGAATGTAATAAATAAAAGAGAAAACAGCATCCAATTGTCTAATAAATGGAATTTTTAAATGGACTAATGTAAATTAAAATGTATAGATAATTACATTACAGTATAAATAAAGCAGAAACAATATTCATTTTAAAGAGCTATGATTATGGTGAACTTCACTGAAAATGCATTCAGCTTTAAATTATAAAGAAGAAAGAAAGAAACCACTTTTTTATGCAGATGAACAATAATGCACATTTGTAATACAAATACAAATGAAAAAAAAAAAAATCAATATTATAAAACTTTTTCTAAAAATGGCCTGTCTCACAAAGCTAATTAGGTCATCAAATCATAACTTCTTTCAAATTTTAAGAAACATTTGAAGGTGTTGGGGATAAATTTTCAAAAAAATATGTTAAATATATGTACAGTAAAATTTTGAAACAGACAATAAATAAAACCTTGCATGAGAAATTTTCATCAATAATAATAACAGTTTATTCTGGCAATAATAACAATGTAGTCTCTCTCTCTCTCCACCTCTCTTGAATTATTGAAAAGAATTTTATAGAAAGACAATTACTGGTTGATATTTAAGTTTTGTTGTTGTAAATTGTTAAATTCTTGTCACTTTTTTTTAATGCTTGTTTAATTATTTATACTAATATAAATATTTATATTAAGTAACATTTTTTTAAAACAGCAAACAAAACACATTACTATGGAGTATTCATCTTATTAAATTATATATATTTAAAGGTTAATTTACATCGTTAAATGTAAGACTAGCTCTTTTTTTATTTAGTATTCACATGTCCATGTGTATATATGTTAAATTGAGCAATTTTTTTCTTTTCAAATTGATTGAATTGAAGTTTATTCTTTGTACATTCTTATATATATACAATACAGTTAGGGTGCAGTGATTAGCGCTGTTATGGTCTGGACAATACTTGAAAATCCTAAGTTCATTTAGAGAATCCTCAGTTATCTAAAAAAAAATCGAGCTACATCAAATTCAAACTTTTGGTCATAGTTATGGCAGTAGGATAAGCTAATAAATACTACAAGTAGGCTTGTAATAGTAGCACATCTAACCATGCTGATAGTGATTAGCAAATGGATATTTAGGTATTCTTTGCCAGAGATCAATAAAAGAAAAAATTCAAAATCTCTATCTATCTGATGGTAAGTCTGATGAATAATGCTTTTTCCTTCATTGTTCTTTTTGAAGGAGTGTTATAGAACCTTGCATTTAACTATTCTATCATTATATATATTACAAATAAAATGTCCGTTAATTAAAAACTATTTTACTATATATATACGCACATATATGTATATAGACAAACTCGTGTCCACAAGTGAATTAATTATAATGTATTAATCACACATGCATGTCTGTATATAATAATTAAGAAATGTTATTTTTTTATTTCATGCAATGCATTTTTTCTTTCGAAGCTAAAGTAGTTGTTTAAAAAGAAATTTTTGTAGTTGAATTTAGTCTTTGTTAAGCTATGCTTGACTAGACATGCTCTCAGCAAGGTGAGTGTAATTTGTCATAGTGAAGATGTTCTGTAGGGATCAGGTCGACTTAAAGCTCAATTAAACAGCTACACCTTATTTATTATAGCTAACCTGCCACACAAAGATTTCACACTTTGATATTTAAAACATAATATTAATACTATATAAACACCAATTTACTAATGTTTTTTTTTTTTTAATAAACATTAATTTTTATGTTCATATTTTAAAATAATAATTGTACATTTGAGAAATTATTATTTATGTACTGATTTTAATCAGCTTAGTTGTTTTGTTTATTTTTTACTTCAAATCATTATTTTAAATAAGAAATCATAAAGAGTATTTTTTATGATATTTAGTATAGTGGATCACATCTTAACCCATCACTTCTACTGCTCGAATCCACATTATTTGCCAGCTATTAATCATTTAATTATATATAATGAGTACTATATTTATTAAAGCATTATGACAGTGATTCTTTTTTTTTTAATTTAGTTTTCTTCTTTTTCATTATAAATCATGAATGAGTTCAGCCAGAAGTAGAAAAGCAGTTGTTTGTTTTTGTAAGTTGTTATTTTCAAAAATGATATGCGATAATTCTTGTTTGATTAGTTAAGCGATTTAAAAGGTTTGTCATTTAATCTTTTTGCAGCTGAATGCATATAATTGTCATTCTTTCTTCCAAATCAGTTACAATTATCATAACAATTTTCACATTTCTGCTTTTCTTAGCCTTGTTAATGCTCTTTCACTTTATTTAAATATTCTGTATCTTTTATATACTTTTTTCTTTCTTTTTTTTTTTTATCTCCACTTATCTTTTAAATTATTTCATATTTTTTAATCTAATCATTTCTTTTTATGCACTTTTTTTTTAATGCACATCCCACACACCGGCTTTTTCTACCATTATCGTCCATATCAGATTTCAGAAGCTCTCTCTCTTTTTTATTTTATAAAATTATGTTCAGAACTTTTGTAATATTTTATCTTTCACATACATTTCCAAATTTTCATTACTTCTATTTTTTTTTATTTATTATATTTGATTCTGTGATTTGTTTTATATAGCTTTTCAAGGTTTGCCTTCAATATCAGAATTTTAATCACTAAAATATTTTTTTAATATATATTTATTTTCAAACATTTATAATAAAGTATTAAGTTTAGAATTTTTTTGAGATTTGCCATTATAATCTAATTATTCACATATAATGTAAAAGATCTTATTCTATTTTATGGGCCCTTTATTCCTGCAATTTATGCTCCAGCTCAATAAAACTAATAAACTTACTTATCTAGTCTTTAATTTTCTTTAGCCTGGCTTTTTTTTTAAATTTATATTTTGTTTGTTATTTCTATATTTGTTAATTGTTTCTGTAAATATATAATATATCTTCTTTTTTTTTCTAAACCTACAAGCATAATATGAGTAATGTCATTAGTAAACTTTTTTAAGTATTTAGTATTATAGAATTGATATCATTTATAGATATAAGTTTAAGTTTTCTAATGTTGGTGGGACTAGTCTTTTTTTCTTAATGAGACAGTTGCCTTTTTTTTTTAATGAATGAATGGTCAGTTAACTCTTTCATAACACATTTAGTTTCATAAAGGAGAAGGAATTGAGAAATAATTCAAGAATTTGTAAGCTGTGGATAAGGGTGAGTCTATTTCTGAAATTTATGGTTTTATCAATAAGTGATTTTTTTTTTTTACCTTTTGCTCTTCGGCTTTCTTATAGTTTCTTTGCATCTTCATAATTTCCTTGGTACTTGAGTATTAACTAAGCTATGATGTACTACACAACCCACCGGTAGATATGATCAATGATGTATCAAAGCAATGGAATGGTAACTGAAACATAGGTATGAGTAATGGATAGAAGTGGTGATGGTGGGTTCATGGTCACCTTCGAGATTTTGGAAATACTGTGGTGAATTGTGGTAAATATCTGTCCTTTTACCTGCTGTTGTCTTTCAAGCAAGAGGTTTTTTTTATTGTGTCATCCACCTTTTTTTTTTTTTTACATTTTATGAAATTTTAATCTGTTGTTTGCTAATTTTAAATTTTGATTGTGGAATTATTGCTAACTAATTACTATTTATTGTTGATTTTATTACTACGTGTTTAGATTACTAATTTTTTTTACATTTCATTACTAATTTTTCCAAATTTCATTACTAATCAGAATTTATTACTAATCAACAAAAAAAAAAAATGGCAGACATTAAATTATGGAACTTACCATCTTCTGAAGAGGAAGCAATTGAATTCTTACAATTGTATGGAATCATCCTGAGTGGGAAATGTTGTGTTAATGGCCATGAAATGACAATATACATTAATAAGTACGAGAAGCAATGGTGATGTAATTTTAAAGACTGTTTTAAAAGAATCACTATCAGAAAAGGGACTTGGTTCGAAGGATCCAGAATCAGTTTTGTCACTGCAGTCAGATTTATATACAGTTGGTCTAGAGAATTGACATCAGTGCGATTTTGTGAAGAGCAATTGGAAATTGCCAGTAAAACAACAATTGATTGGAATAACTATATCCATGAAGTGTGCACATGGAGACTGTTACGTAAGGAAAAAGTGAAAATTTGAGGCCCTAACAGGGTTGTTGAAATAGACGAAAGTCTTTTTTCAAAAAGAAAAAATAATACCAGCAGAGTACTCCCTCAGCAGTGGATATTTGGTGTTGTTTGCAGGGAGATGGATAAATGTTTTGTGATGGCCATTCGAGACAGAACCGCATCCACTCTGATGCAAGCCATCAGAGAAAATGTAGAGGAAGGATCTACGATTTACAGTGACTGCTGCTGGAAAAGTTATAAAAATGAAGATTTAAAGGACCCGGATACAATCACCTTCAAGTTAATCACACCTATAATTTTGTGGACCCATCAACTGGAGTCCACACTCAAAATATAGAAAGGTTGTGGGGGCTAGTAAAATGGCGAAACAAAAAGCACAGAGGAACAGCTAGACAACACCTGGATTCCTATTTAACTGAATTCATGTGGAGGCGATGCTTCAAAGATGACCCTTTTACTGCTATTTTGCAACATATCCACAAATTCAGTTGACCACAGTGACTTTTATTGTAAGTACAATTTATTTAATATGGTTTTTTTTTTTTACTTTTGTAATTTAATTTCAGAAACGGTATGGGGAAAATTGCTTGTCAATTCTCCATTTTTCCTTTTTCAGTATCGCAGTATCTCACAAAAGCAGTTGTTTGTAGTTTAAATTTAGAGAAAATTTTTTAGGTTTTTTTTTTCACCTAAATCCTAATTTTCCATATTATTTCACTTGAGTAAATTATCAGTTATTTTTTTTTTTTTGTTGATTACTTAAATAGGGTTTATAATTATATTCTGGAAACAGTACATGTATAAAATTGGTTGTAAAATCGGCCATTTTACCTTTTTGAGTACCGCAGCATTTATAAAAGGCAATTATTTGTAGTAAATATTTGAGAACAATTTTTTTCATTTTTTTTTTATTAAATGTAATCAATTTGAGTTTGTTAAATACAATCTAAAAAAAAAAAAAAAAGATTATTTACCTATTATTTTTTTTAAATGTTGATTACTTAAATATGGTTCATAATTATATTCTGGAAACAGTACGGGCACAAAATTGGTTGTAAAATCGGCCATTTTACCTTACTGATTTTTGATATTTTTACATTTTCATAATTATTTTTACCATAATTTTTCATTTTCTCATACTAAATTATTACTTAGTATTGCATTTTCTTGCTTTCAGGGCCAAATGATTATTATAATATCGTCAATAATTGTAATCATTTTTGATTTTTGATATTTACATTTTCATAATTATTTTCACCCTAATTTTTCATTTTGTCATACTAAATTATTACTTAGTATTGCATTTTCTTGCTTTCAGGGCCAAATGATTATTAAAATATCATTAATAATTGTAATGATTTTTGATTTGATATTTAGATTTTCATAATTATTTTTAACCTAATTTTTCATTTTCTCGTACTAAATTATTACTTAGTATTGCATTTTCTTTCTTTGTTTCAGGGTTTGGCCAACATGGGTGATGTCAACATCTCCTTCTTTGCTATTAACTATGCTATGATGTACTACCCTGAAGGCATACTATTCTAATCTTATGATCTTCAAGGTGACTTCTTCACGTGATCTGTGGGCAAACTATTGATTAAGTTTGTTTGCAAATCACTAGGAGACGTTATCTTAAAGATCATAAGATTAGAATAGTATGCCTTTGGTGTAGTACATCATAGTTTAGTTAATACTTTTGCAGGATATATTCATTAATATGCATATTTTTCTTTCATTTTTGCAGATTAGTTCTTATTTTGATTTTAAGTTGTATTAATGCTTGGAATGTAATTCTATGATGTTGTAAGCATTTTTGTTTGCATAAGTTATTGTTTTTGTTTTTTTTTTCATTTTCTAGGGAAAATTATGGTCATTTGATATGATTAGAGTTAATACAAAATATTTGATATTTAATCTGTTGTCTGTTATGCTTTTTCTTAAATTATATTTATGTTGTGGTTCCTTTTTTCTGCTTTCTTATGAATAATTTTATACAATGATGGTCTGTAAAATGCTATAGTTATTTTATTCCCTGAAATAAATAAAAAAAAAACAAACTATTGTCAATTTTGTTTTAATATTTAAAAAAATATATCCAATGGATATCTTACTTATAGTGAATACAATTTTTAATCATAGATTTTTGTAACTTTAAATTGCACAATACAATGCCAATTTCACTTTATGGTGTTTGGAGTAATTATTCTTTTATTATGCAATACTAGTAGTTAATCTTTGTCTTTGATTACTAAATAAGTTGTAATGTGTAAACAATTATACGTTTATAAAAATAATACCTAAATCTTTTTTTTAAGATTGAATATTAATTATTTCTATTCTTTTGCAAGTTTAGTATTGGATTTATATATCAAAAGAAATGTCTAAATTGTTTAGTCCATAAGTAGCATATTTTGGTTAATCTTTGTTTCTGTTAGAATAAATATTTATGCATTTATTTTATTTGGAATATTTTTCTGATGTTTAATGTGGCTATTTTTAATTTTTATTGCATCATAATTATAATTTTTTGTCATTTTAGCACATTTTATTCTTTATGATAATTATATGGGTTTTTTTTTTTTTTTTCACAAATCTGGAAATATTTCAAAGTTGATTCTCTTATTTTTCTTCTTCTATACTTTTTTAAAGGTTTTTGCTTTGTTTACATTTTACTCTGGGGATTTATTTTGATTTGTTATTATTAGTTTTGGTTTTTCCAAAAATTCATGCCTAATTCATTTTTTTTGTTATTACTATAATAGCTGTATTTTGCTGATCTTGTTTTATGTATGTGTGTGTGTGTAAATTTAAGATATTAACACTCTCTTTTATTATCTTTATATTTTAATAATATGTCTTTGGCACATCTATAGCCCAACATTATTAGTTTTGAGGAGATTGGCCTTTGTATTATTTTTAGTACAATATTTGTTTTATCTTTTATTTGTTGTTTTTTTTTTTAATATTATAGAAGTAATTCAGTTTGTCAAATTTTTTGTACTTTGTACTTGTTTCTTATTATGTTACTTATTCTGACTGTTGCAGATCTTTCTTCTTAATGTATTGAATTCATTTTCTCTTTTAATCAGTCTGCATAGCACTTGATATTTTAACATATTTTAAAGTTTTAAATATCAATCTATATGTGTTTTATATAGAATTTGATTAAAAAAATAAATAATCAAAGTGCTTTACTACTTGGATAATAAATTCAAGCATTGGTAGATTAGAACAGAATTCATCAAAGCATTTTACATTCCAATCTGATCTTTATTACTGTACTAAATCATGCTGGGCATGGGACTTGATGATAGATATTAAATGTCATTTTTATTACTTCTGAATAGGTTTCTATTTCTGATTAGAATAATTTCGCATCAAAATATGCTTTTTTATTTTTAAATTTGTGAATACTCATCTTATTTAATTTCATTTCTATATTTACTAAATAATTTCTGTTAGACTAAATCTAACATATTTTTTAGTTTACTGTTTATTTATTAACTTTAATGTAGTGCGTGCTTTTTTTTGCCACTATATTCACACTTTTTATTATTTATATTTGGCTTAAATTTATTGTTTTGAAACATTACTCCCACAAATATTGCTTATCTTAATTTTGTGGGTCATTTTAATTTTTGTCATTTTATTATTTATTAACATTTATTTAAACCTGCTAATACATAGTAGGGTAAATCTTTACTAGTCATCATGAAACTATGTTCGTGACAATTGTTTCACATTCTCAATCCAATTTATATTTCATGAAGAAACTTAGCATGAGAATATCTACTCATTGTAATAAGTCTAACAATTTTTTTGTGTCTTTTTTATTTATTAAGTAACATATATATGTATTCACTTTTATGATTTATATTTTATTACAATAACTACAGTATACTGTGCTTTTTTGTTGGTGGTGGTAGAGATGGCGTTTTTTTTTCCTTCAAAACTTGTATGTTATGTAAAGTTTAGCCTTAGGATTTAAACATTACTGAATGAAAACTCACTTGACACTTTAACCTCATTTTAAATGACAGACTGACTAGTGAGAATCATAAATGATATCCTCTCTTCCAGTTTATAATGAAATTTTGCCTTAGCATTTAAAAAATCAGTCTATTTAATTTTAATAAATAATTTTTTGGCAATATTATTTTTTTTTAAACTTTAAATTTAAACAATTATTGTTCTTTTTTGATTTTTTTTTTTTTTTTTTAGTAATAGCTGTCTTCATGTGTATATATATCCACTCTGACCAATCTAGGGCTAGCAGGCTCAGATGGTCCAATGCAGCTCATGAAACTTTTGAAATGAAATCATGATATAATTTATATTATTATAACTTATTTTCATTTTATTTTGTAATTATACATGCTTTATTCTTTTGTGGCAACAATTTTATAATGATTGTTTATGTAGTTAATTTCATTGGTTTTATTGTTCAGTTTTCTGGAAATATAATGCATTGTTTAAATTTATTAGTTTAGTTTTCATTTGAACTTCATGGAATGGTGTTGATATTCATTGTACAGTTTTAATTCGAATGTCATCGATTGTGTTCTACTTTGACTTTCAAACATCAACGTTCACTATTTTGAATAATTAGGAGGTAATTATTTTTAATTTATATTCAGAAAAAACAAAGAATTATTGCCTTTGAACTCATATACAAATCACAAGAATATTTTGACTTTAAATTTTTTAAAACTTGACATTTTATTCAAATTCTTGATCATCATGGAATTTCAGAAAGAAAAAAAAAAGAAGGTACTAGCAGGAAAATAGATGTGTCAACAGGAAATGAAAAGAAAAATTTGTCATTCATTTAAAATAATGGAAAGTAAAACATTATATCTTATTTGAAAAATTATAATTGTGAATTATATAGTTAGCAACTTATCATTACTGAACTAATTATTCCTAATTTTTAATTTGGAATACTTTAATCTTTAAAGGTTGGTCATCAAACACTCATCATTTTTTTAGTAATAAAGCTTGTACTGCTATCACTTCTGATTGCTTGGAATATTGCATGCTTTTAAATGCCCATTTGGGGAAGGAAAATTCATTAAAAAAACTAGAACTGATAAGATTGTCAGATCCAAAAGAACACAAAGTTTCACTAATTAGTAGAACAAATTCTGATTTTACTTCATCAACATAACAATGAATTATCAAAAGCTTTAGAGCTGTTGAAGATAAATTGAAGAATGATGTAAAAAATTATACAGCATTCAGTTTAGAAAGGCGACAGAGAAAGAAAAAATGTTAGATTTAGTGACATTTCCAGAATCAACTTATGGCATTTTACATCAAGAATGTTGTTGACACAGTACTAAATAAACTTGTCAGCATTGTAACTGATGGTGTCAATGTTGAATAAATGTATTGGTATTAATTGCCTTTAAGAAAAAATCATAAAATTCCATTATTTATATCATTTCATTATATAATTCATTGTGAACATGTTGTGAATAAGAATTTACAATGTAATAATGTTATGCAGACAAAGCTGCAATTGAAAATTACATACAAACTATTGCCAAAAATTATTGTCAGCTTAATTTTTTTTTTCAAGATTTGATTGATGCAGAACTTCCACTGATGTACATTTTTATTGTGTTATGCAATGGATGTTCATATACAATGTCTTACAATGATTTGTTCAGCTTCTTGAGTCTATTACTTCATTTTTCAAAGACTAGGACAAATCATATTCAGAATTGAAACTGGTTATAAGTTTTGATGATTTTGACTGATATTCTACAATAGCCTTACAAAATCTCAATATTTCATTACAGGGATAAGAGAAAATGACAAATGATCTTTTTCAAACTATTTTCATTTTTCATAAAACACATTTCTCAAAATGATCTTAAAATTAAAACTTTTAATCATTTATCTCTTTTGAAGCTTAAAAAATAAAATAAATGAATATCAATAAAAGTTAGAATGATTTGTATCAAATTTTAAAAATAGATTTGAAGATCTGAATATTTTCAAGTCAATAATGTTTTGTTACAAGAATCCTTTTGTTGTTGATATTATCCAGATTTGTTTTCTGATTTCTGGAATAATATTTCCTGACAAAGCAGTTGGAGAAATAGGCTTGATGGAAATGCAAGATCAAACACTGCAAATACATTATAAATCTATTTTTCTGAAAGAATTTTGTAATCTTCTGCCAGAATCTAAGTATCTGCATTTAAAAGAAAATACTTGTAAACTGATTTCAATTTTTAGGACAACATATTCTTGAGAATCATTTATTTAATAAGAAAGTTTGTAAAATCAAAGTGTTGAGCACAATTGGTAAATGAATACCTTATAAAACTTTTGCATGCTTTGTTAACAAGTTATACACCAAATTTTAATGTTATTAATAATCAGATGTTATCATATGAGAATAATAAATATTTTTTTTTATTGATTTTGTTCTCATTATTAATTCTGTTCTCTTGATTTTTTTTTGTAAAATTAATAAATCATATTAATAAAAACAATTATAAGTCAAATATTTGATTCTGTTGAACACTTCTAAAAATTAGTTTTGGCTCTTGAATATATCACAATTTTAACATGTGGTTCTTATAGATATGATGTTTGACCACCTTTGATATATATATAATTGTGTAGAATGGGTGTTTGTGTGTATAGGCCATTTATGCTTTTTGATTTTTTTGTTTATCTGGGCATTTTAAAATCAATGATGATTCGATCATACTAGACTATTGAATTTTATCTACATTGCTACATCCAATCCAGACTAGGCTCATTTGAACAAAATCTTTTTCGGACGATAGCTGATAAATGATAGTTTCTCCTTCATAACTTTATATTAGAATAACAACCAATTGTTTATTTATCTGTTTATTTTTATTCTTTATATTTGGGAAGAAATGTATTTTTATATTATGTACATATTAATCAACTTAAAGTTTCTTATATAAAGAAAAAGCATGCTGATGTCTTTTTATTAAAACAGACAAAAAATGTTATTAAATAATCAATTTAATTCACAACATTTATAGCAAATAAACTTATTTCAACAGGATTTTATTTAAAAATCAGACTGGATTATTAAACGATAACATCCTACGCTTGCTCTGCATGATTAAAAGGAAGTTGCTTGACAAACAATTTGAAATTGTTATTGATATTGGGATTGTCTAAGTGTTGGCTGTTTTTTAATGATGTATATAATATTTAAATACATGTATATTATCGATACTAAATTTAATGAAATTATAAGGGACTTGAACTCAAACTTTCAAACTCTTTATAGCTATCTAATCTACCTAATACAACTGACTTGACAAAACATTGTCTCATTAGCAAGAATTTAATAAATTACCCATATTTTTAATTCTCAATCATTTTATACAAATAAGAATGTTGCCAACAAATGATCATTATGTTCTTTTCATCATAATATAGATGACAGTCATTCATCAATGACTTTTACATCAGTAGCGTCATTAAAATTTATGAGTTGGTAATTCACAATTATTTATATATTAAAAATTATCTACACAATTCTGTCAGCCATGAACCTTCTATGATTGTGCATTAAAAACATTAGGGTCATGTGGGATTGTACTGTCTTTTTTTAATCCTATTGTGTTTATTTATGAATGTAACACACAGGCTCATATAAATATGATTAAATTTTTATTCAACTTATATACAATATATTTTCAAATATATACAATAATGTTTGCTGTACCATACACCTGATACATTGGCTTTGTATAGCTTTGATTACCATGCAACTATTGAAGGAAGATTTTTCAAATGCTCTTCTGGATTTACCTAAGACTTCCAAGTATTGGTGATACTTCAAGTTGGTCTGTAACAACATGTTTTGTATGTAGGTATTGTGACACTTCAAATTGTTCTCTGACAGCTTATCTCATGTCTGGTTTATGATCTAGCAGCATTCAGTTTTAGTTTCAACTTATCTCATTACTTTAGCCATATAATGGACATTATGCATACTGTCATTCAGTTTTGACAAGTAATTTATTGTTGTCCTTTACCTCCCAATAGACTGCCTTTTTATAGCCATATCCTCTTTCATAATGAGAACAATCAGATTTACTGAGCATCATCACCTATTGACCTGTTTCTGCTATTGGATATTCTTATCTATTCATATTTATATTGGTCTGTAGTGATGAATGCCCAGTTTGATCAATATAAAAAATGTAACTTTAGCTATAAAAAATCCTTATCCCATTTATCATCTATCTTATACTTTAATAGATCTGTGTGTTTTGATGATTTTTTTCTGCCATTTCTTAAAAACTATACCCATATTACACAAATGAATAAAATATCACTGCTATAGAAAAAAGATTGCATTATGCAACTATATATATATATATATATATATGATATAAGAAAGTATAACTGTGAACTAGCAAGAAAAGCTGTAGAAGAAAATAAAAGTCTTAAGAATGTAAAACAACATTTTGGTATTGGTAGGAAATTTATATCTGCAATAAGGAAAAAAGATGGAATTATTACTAAAAAGAGGGATGACATTATGAAATTGGTAGAAGATTTTTATCAAGAATTATATAGTAATAAAGAACAAGTATCTCCTATATCTATTACATCTTCCGAATTGCCCAGAATTTTAAATGAAGAAGTGAGAAATGCAATTAAATGTATGAAAAAAGGAAAGGCTCCAGGTAATGATGGAATTATAATTAATATATTAAAAGAAGCAGGAGAAGAAACAGAAAAAATATTAGCAAAGTTATATACCAAATGTCTAAATGATAAAGATGTACCGGATGATTGGAAGAATGCAGTAATAATATTAATATTTAAAAAAGGTGATAAAGAAGATATTAGAAATTACAGACCTATCAGCCTTTTATCAGTTTTATATAAAATTTTTACCAAGATAATTACAACTCGTCTACAGAGAACCTTGGATTTTCACCAACCAAGAGAACAAGCTGGATTTAAAAGTGGTTTTAGTACAATAGATCATATTCAAGTATTGAGAGAAGTTATAGAAAGGACAAATGAATATGAGTTGTCATTATGTTTTGGATTTGTAGATTATGAAAAGGCATTTGATTCTATAAACATTTCTTCAGTGATTAAAGCATTGGATCATCAAGGTATAGATCCAGGATATTGTCATATTTTAAAGAATATATATATATATATATATATATATATATATATATATATATATATATATATATATATATATATATATATATATATATATATATATATATATATATATATATATATATATATATATACAGGAGTCTGCCATATAGTTAAAACAGTCTTTACAAATATAATGATTTGTATTGGTTTGGATAAAATTTATTTGCAAGTTTATTTAAACTATCAACTTTTAGTCTATCAATAAATAAATAATCTATTTTATACTCATTCCAGGCATCTCTTTTTTCTAGATTGTATATTTCCTTATTTGTTATATTTATATTAGACTTTTTATACCTACTAATTGTATATTTTATTGTTACCATCATTGTTGAAATCATATGTATGAAATATCCTGATATTATTAAAGTTTATGTATGTAAGACTACGATAATAATTATTCACAGGGTATCTTCCATAATCAGCACTCATATCATGTTTGCAGGCAATAATAATTATGAAAGGGGATATATTTGTTACATACTTCTCCATTTTTAAAATTATCTTTAACTTATCAAATGATAATTTAAAATAAATAAAAGATTATATATTTCTTTTTTTAAGATAAACAATTTATAGCAACAAAAGTGACTTCTCATACTCACATCTCATATGTATTTAAACAATATATAAAGTGGTAAATAATAAATATTATTACTAAGTTATATATGTGATCTCTTCAACTTCATAATTTAATTTATGAAAGTTCATTATATGAACTGAAGATTTGATTAACTATAATTGAAAGATTATTTAAGACTATTGATTTATGTTTGAATTTCAGAAACATCAAATATATTATTTCAAATTATTTTTGAATATAAATTGTGACTTATGGTGTAATATGTAGCCATGGGAAAGCTGGAGAATTGATTCTCAGGTAATTGCTTATATTCATTATTGTATGATTTTAGTTCATTTGATGGTGATAATATTTAGTTTAGAAAAGAATTGAACTTAGCCAGCCATTGTTGTAGATTATAGTCAATTTCAAAATTTTTAAAATAGATAATAAGCCAGTTGAAAAAGCTGTTCCAAGTTAATTAATTCAATAAATATATTTAAATTAAAATCAAGTTGGAAGTTTAATTGTCTTGTGATTTTCATTTTGTGTTCTTCATCAGTCTCAACAATTTAAAATTTTAAATGTGCCATTATTAAATTATTACAGGGCAATTTTTGAAAGTATTTCAGAAAAAATTTGTAGTTGGTTGATTACTTAAATTTCGATTGATTTTATATAAGTCATCTTAGTGTGATATTTTCGTATTGAAAACTAAAGATAGTCTATTCTCTTTCCAATGTTATCATGTTATGCAAATAATGTTTCTTTGCCCAAGAATCTTACTTTATTATCCAGCATATGAGAGAAATCAAATCTAATTATATATGTATATGATTTTAATTAAATAAAAAATATTTATTTAATCCTTTTAAAATTCAATATTATTTTTATTCACATTTATGAGCACTCGCAATCTTCATTAATGTATAGTTTTCACACATATCATTAATTTTTTTTAATAATGTATATATTTACACAATTGGGTATGTTTGAGATAAATATGTGGGTGTGTATTCATAGAAATTGTTGAGTAATTTTTTATATGTAATAATAAAATGTTTTTTACCTTCATTTTTTTTTCTTCTAATTTTACCAGAATATGATTTTTGTCTTTGAATCTTTGAATAATCCTAGTTTTAGAATTGTTAGTTAATTTTCTTTTTTTTTAGTAGGTAGGCTTTATACTATTTTACCATTTGAAACTTGAATTAGTAATGATGTTAAAATATTGTCACGATCATTTCAGTACACACATATATATATACATACACACACGCACTCATTACCCAGTGAATAAAAATCATTGGAGAATAAGTCATCTAAATTTTGCAAATGATGTGGTTATTTTTCCACCACAAATAATACTTTCGCCCTTGAGGGAATGTTCCAAAAGTTATGAAATGAAAGAAAAAAAAAATAGAATAATATGTAAACTATTATTCAATAGTTTATGAAAAAAAATATTGATAATAAAGAATTAGAGCAAATCTATTTGCTACTTAAAATGTAAACATAGGTCATGTGATATTTTTATTGGTATCAATAAATTAAGAGTTAATAATCATAAATATCTTGATTAGATTATTAATGAAGATGCAAATATAATGATTGAAATTAATCATGCAGTTAAATTTGGATGGAGAGCTTTTCATAGAAATTGTGTTTTTACAATATTCGCTTCCAAATCTGAAAGCTGTTCAGAGACTGAAGATCATGCAATATATATTGGGAATAAAGAAAATGGTTCAAAGGTGAAGTACATGATTAAAAAACGAACAGGTATTACTAATTAGCATCATTGAAAAAATGAAA
The DNA here is from genome assembly GCA_028023455.1 of Epiperipatus broadwayi. NCBI lineage: Eukaryota > Metazoa > Onychophora > Udeonychophora > Euonychophora > Peripatidae > Epiperipatus > Epiperipatus broadwayi. Next base: position 6,178,541 of record JAQFVV010000032.1, read on the forward strand.
AGCCATAAAGTATAATTTGGCTAGACCTGTCACTATGAGGGATCCCAAGAGATTGTAAGTGATCTAAAAGAGCCCATTTGTGAAAAAATTGAATGAGATTTAAAAAAAAGAATTCTAGAATGATGTTAAGAAGAGAAGCTATGTATTCTAGAAAATAGGTTGATAATATATTGGAAAGATTGATAATGGATGATACATATAGTAATAATTTTCAAACATTATTCAATGTAGGTAAAAGTAATTATACCTGGGTCTCATTTTATGTGGTAGGTAGGTTCTGCAGAAAACCTGCATTAAAAAAAATTGCACAAAAATAGACTTAACTTACCATGAAAAATGGGGGATTTGTTCTGTAATTTTCAGAAATCGCATAAAAGCAACAAGGAAAAATTACTTTAAAATGTGCATAAAAAAAATAAGGAAATAAAGTATGACTAATAAAAAATTTTAAATATTTGAAAAAATTGATACAAGACAAACTTTTTTTTACTCTTTTTATTAACTACAGTATTTAATTTTACATTTTTCATACATATTTTAATCATTATCACTATTTGACAATATGTGGTTTATTTGTGAACAGGTAAGAAATCAGATTCGTTACAAAGGAAGTACAACTAGCACCACCTTCAGTCTTGTGCTGGATTAATGGTTTTCTGTTGACAGTGTAATCGGTGATTAAACTTTGAGATGATGATTTTACTTATAAAGCTCACGATATCCAGACATACAATTATTTAGCTCTCTGGTTGGAATTTAAGAGGTTCCTTGCAGCAAACTTTTGTCTCACACATCAACATAAAATCTATAATTAAATAATTATTATTTATCAGAAAATAATATATTTGCCTTCATTTTATATATATTTTTATTTACTACTGAAATAAATTTTAAATGTTCACATTTTGTTTCTATATTAAAAAAATGAGATCACAATCAAAACAAAAAGATTATACATTATCATTAGAAAGATTATTTTCAGTTTACAAAATCTTCATTATTTTTGATTCTTTTTAAAAATCTAAAAGAATATTTATTTCTGTTATATCTAACAAAATATGTTTTAAAAGTTTAAAATTTTTCAATATTTATAGTGATATTTTTATACTCGTAAGTATAAATCTATTATTATTTACTCATAAGTATAAGTAGGTTATTTACGTAAAAGCTAAGATTCTAATTAGCTTCATGCAATATTCACATTAGCTGCTAATATAATTTATATTTTTTGAAAAAAAAGTATTAGAAGTCAAAATAAGTTATTAATAATTTAAATTTTTTGATATTTAATAAACATAGTGAAATATGAACCTCTTTATAGCATAAAAGAAAACCTGCATAAAAAGATATTAAGAAGAAACATGAATCGCATAACTTCAAAATTACATTTAAAAAATCTGCATAAAACGATTGCCAGTGATTATATATTGAATGCAAAAAAAAAATAATTTAGATATATTGAATGGAATGCTTTTTTTAAAAAAAAAATATTATTGATTCATGCTTTTTCTAAAACTTTCAACTTTAATCCAAAAATGAAAAATTATAAATCTAAAGCAATATGTGCACCATTATAAATTAATGTTATTATTATTAAAAATAAATAAATATTGTAATTACAATTTTATTGAAAATTCTTAGTTAATATCACTGAATTAATTATTTGGGCTGTTTTTCATTGAAAATCAAATTTTTAATTTATTATAAATTATATTTAATGTGAATCATGAATTACCTAGAATAATTTATAATTTTATAAAGTATAAACAATCTTAAAGTATCCATTTTTTTATAATTTAAGTTAAATCATACTTTGGACAACCAACTGTGCGGAGAGGTTTTTTCCATTGACCAATATAAATCCACACTAATAAGGTACTAATCACTGTATCTCTGATGACCCACATCTGTTCATTATTGTATTCCAAAGATGTATTTGTGTTAACTTATACAACATTGTTAAATCGATAACAATTCACTGATATTCATAATGATATGATGCATATTTGATCCATATTTTTCAATATTGGTGCACAACAGATTATTTGACAAACTAGCTTGATTTATAATCATGAAATAATTTTGCTTATTCCATTTAAGCTTTTTGGTATAGTTTCCTAAATGGGTTAATTTTGCCACTTTGCTTTAAACTTATACTGTCACTTTCCAATTCTTGTACACTCAAATTACTAACACTGAGTTTGAATACTAACTAAATTTGATGACTTGCCAATCATGTGCATATGACATGCAGCAGAGACATAGAACATATATTTGAGAATAATATTTAGGAAGAGAAGTTTGGAATTAATAAAAACGATTTTTAATTTAAAAAAAATACACCAAGGTAAGATTTATCCCCAACGTGATTTTTTCATAAGGATAAAATGTAAAAATATATATAGCATACATATGAACATTCATATTTAAATAAATCAATCCACTTTTAACACATTTAATTTTTTTATTATTAACCAATGCTCAGCCAATCATTTCTTGACCTTTTTACAGTTTTGATTGCCCCTGCAATCTTCCTCAGAACTTAAAAAACTTATTTAATCCTCTCCCTCCACTGCCTTTCCTCACAGTTAAACTGGGTACTCAAAAATAATCTGAATCATTCTGTGGTACCTTTGTCTGTTGTAATACATAGCTTCAAAATACCTTCTGCATCAATCTGCAAAATGATGTCATTGTGTGAAATCATGGTCATATGTAGCACATACTTTTGTAAAGTTTGTTTTGTGTATTTGTTGATTTTTTTAATGGCTGAAGTGTTACAACAATGCCAAATTCTGTTTTTTTTTTTTTTTAAGGATAAATTGCAGGAAAAATGAGTTGCTCTGGAAGGACACAAATTTATGAATGGATTAATGAAAGTGTTAAATTCACCACATCCCAAATAAAGTGTGGGAAGTGAAGTCAAATGTCAAGATAATGCTGATATTTTTTTGTATGCAAATAGCATTGTTCACTCAGAATTCATTCATAATGATCAGGCATTTAAAATTTACAAGTTCTGAAACTTTTGCATGATGTTGTACAACTTAAATATCTCATTTTGTGACAAAATGAGTGCATGCTTCATTTTGATAGTGCGCTAAAACATGAAGCTTGAATATGAAACATTTTTTAATCAAATTCAGCACAACCCAGTTTAACCATCCACCACATTCACTTGATCTCTTTCCATGTAACACTTTTTTAATCTCTGAATGAAAAAATGTCACAATTTCTTTTGTGTGTGCGGGCTTGGGAATGGTGAAGAAAAAAATGATGGAGGCATTAAAAGGCATCATTTTGCAAATTTTTCCAGGCTACTTCAAAAAGTGAAAAACACATTTAGATAGGTGTGTTGCATTAAATAGACTATACTTTGAAAAATATTCAACTTGCAATACCTAAAAATAGATAACATTTTTTTGATCATTTTTGGATCCCTCCTCTCATATATAATATATTTTAATTAAATTTTATCAGTCCAACAGTAGATTACAATTTCAAATAAATTATGTTAAAAACACATTATGTTAGGTAAATATAATTGCAAGATCCATTTTGCAAACTTTACATTAGGAAATCTATTGTAAATTGATGACGTAAATTTTTTTTTACAATAGTTGTTGTGTCTATATAATTTGTTCACTACACAATGCATTTGTGATTATACAAATGAATAATGTTTATATTCATAAAATAGAATGTGTATGTCTGGATTTTATATTCAAAGTTGCTAGCTTTATATTTGCTATATGCATTATGTGTTTATAAATGTATCTTAACTGATAAATTGGAAGTTTACTCTGGTGAAAAAAATTGATTTTGTTTAATACTGTTAGTGTTGGTTTGTGAAGTTGGTTGTTAAACTTTGAAATTTAGCTCTATTGATAATAGTAAGTTAAGCTTTAATAATACAAACATAGATTATAGTAAATTAAGCTTTCATTGTTTAATATTTATATTATTACCAATAATTTTTAATTAATGGACATTTTATTTGTGATATATATATTGTACTGCCAAGGAATATATGGATTAAAAACACATATTCTGTTACATAAGTAATCATTTGGTAATAAATAATCAAATTGATTTTAAAAGGAAAAGAAAAATGAGAATAATAAAATATAAATTTTAATATGTTTTTAAAGAGTTTTTAAACTAAACTTGTAAAAATAAAAATACTGAACCATATTTGTCTTTTAGAATGAGCAAGAGGGGGGAGAAATCTAAAATATAATTTTAAAAAATTTAAAACTGTTTTTTTTTTTCTCTTTTTGTAAAGAAAACTTTTATAATGTATAAAATAAGCAAATGTGAAATAAAATGTTTGTAAAACTTTCAAAAATACAATTAATTAATTTATAAGATTTCAGATTGATCACAAAATCAAAATCTATAGTTGAATTAATTAAAAAACTGTAAACTATCTTATCAAGGTGTTTGGATGAATCTGAGCGAAGGATTAAGATAACCAGAAATGTAAAATTAAAAGACAGATTTCAAGTTAAGATCAAAATTAAAAATAATAATAAGAAATTAAAACAATAGGAGAGAAAAAAATATATAAATTCACTCTCTATTGTTATTCAGTCAGGTTAATGATATACAGTGTAACATTCATGGTACAATTAGGATTTTATTATACGATTTACGATCTCGTAATCAGTGACCAAATTGCATCAGATTACATATTTCCTATCTGCATCATTCTAAGCAACTTATCTGCAGCAATTATTTTTTCTGGTCACTTAATCCTATTTTAAACAATTTAATTCTACTTGCAGAAGAAAAATAAGAAAGGAAACCAGCCTTTATTTATTTAAGGCACCGGAACTCGATTTGAGAGTTCACTGGTTGAACCCCCCTTTTTCTTAATCAAACACTAAATGACCTATTTAAAATATCTGGAGGATTGTATTTTCCAGTACAGAGTCAGCAGTTTATTCATTGACTGGCCATCATGGTGAATTTTTTAAGAATTTCAATAAACAATATTTAATAATTAACACCAACATAAGTTATATTATTCCTTTATTAATCTACTAAAATATCTTTACTAAGTTTAGAATAACAATAAATTTAACAATGATAGTAACAAGACAAATTAAATAGGGTGAAACCATTTCTAAGATTTCTATTAAACTTAAGCAAACGGTTAATATTACTGTTCTAGTTTGAGGGAGAAAAATAGTCTGAGAAAAATAGGATCACTTTAAAGTTTCTTACTGGTAAGTTATTGTTAACATAGCACATTATAAGTTCTACCATGCATGGATTTATTTTGAATAAGGGGATCCGTAGTCTGTTACTGGAGCAGCACATAAATAATTCGTGGATTTAAATTCTGTAGATGACTTTTCTCGGGTCTTATGCAACATCGGGCAGAAGCAACACCGGCAAATGATTTCTTCTACTCGTACATTTTAAGATAAGATGGCACACTGGTGACAGTTCTTTGGCATGCTTTTCTTGACTTTGTGCAAGGTTTTCTTTCTTTCAAGATTGATTTTCTTGTAAGCATAGCTCTGAGGTTTCTCCATCACTTTTTTCTTTTTTATCTACCCTGCGTTTTCCCTTTTATATCCTTGATGTCTTTTTTGTCTCTGTGCATCACCTGTTGGCACCTATTAGTTCAATTCAATTTTTGTGTAATTTCATCTTCAAATACATGCTTTCTCTTTTTGGAATCACCATCTTTAATTAACGATCAACTGCTATGCTTTGTGTGACTAATGGCTTTTTATGATAAGAAGTTATTTTATCTTTTTTTTATACACACAAAACACCTTTCTCTCAAGTTATTTTTAAGACAAAAAAAATCTGCACAACCCACATTGTATAAATCAAACTAACCAAATATTTAAAGCAAATGGAATATTCTCATTTAAGTAATTTAATAATTTTATTTCTAAATTGCCAATTTAATTTGTACTAGAATAAATACAGTACAACAGTTTACATTGCTATTAGTCAGGAGTTCGGGTTCTTTCTAAAGAATGCAGAATATTTGGAAATTGTAAATGCAGTAGTAAGCCAATCATTACTGCTGCAGTCAACATTAATGGAGAGTCTGCATAAGCCCTAGAAGTGTCCAACAGGGCTTCATGCCCAAGCCCTCAGTCATCACGTACCCCACCTGAATTAGTATCTGGAATCAATGTCAAGATTGTAAAGTAGAAGTTGCTGCATACCTGCTCTCTCTCATTATTTGACATAAACCTGGGAGAAAAGCCATGAAGCCATCAATGCAAGAACAAAAGGCCAACCAGTTGGAAAATAAAACAAATGAATACCTAGGTAAAGATACTTTTAAATATATTCTGATCACAGTCTATACTCTTTATTTTAAATGAATGAACTTTAATTAATAGACTATTATAACTATAGCCTAAAATCATTTATATTTTTTATATCAAATCTTTTATGGTTATAGTGTGTTAAATATATGTGTACATAAATAAATATTAATGTTTGCTCTAATTGTTATTTTGCCTATTTTCTCTTTCTGTCTTGTCACTGTGTCACCAGTAAATTAGTGTAGAATTAATTTGAGTAAAGTAAATGTGCTGGACCCTGAGACAGAGTGTAAATTAGTCATGGGATATTTCAAGTGCTGGATTGTGTGCCTGTTGTCCGAAGCATGCTGATTATGTAACATGATTGGCTTGGGCCTGAGGTTGATCCTCAAAACAAATAAAATGCTTTGGATGGCAGGGGTTTGAATCTAGCAGTTGGTGGCATGGTCTAGAAATGTGATCGTGTTATGCTTTGCATAGCTCATCTGACCATGGGTATCATTGATGGCTCTGTTATCAATGGTATTCTCCTCTCTGCTTGAAGGGCTGGTCTGTGACAATGAAATATTAAAACAATAAAAGTGTTATTATTATTGCAACATAAAATTATAGATTAGTTTTATTCATTTAAAATACATATGTAAATAATAAAGTTTATGTCTTTGATAAAATTATTATTGTTTCTTTATTATGTGTATTTTATTTATTGCATTCATAAGTAATAAATTATAAACAATACACATGCATATTTAATGTTTTAGATGTGTCTGTTGTTATATTTATTTAATTTCAGTACAAAAGTAAATAAAGATCATAGTTTTGATGATGTCAGTTATAAGCAGTTATAAATAAGACTGAATGATTCAAATTTATTCTCTGATATCTGACTTTCATAGAAGCAAACCTAAGTTTCTTTTATATATATATTTTATTATTTATTTTAAAAGTATTGCTTGTTAGCCACAAAAATGATGGAGTAGAAAGGATTATATTTGTTCAGGAAACTGGACAGGATTATCGAAAACTTGTTAAAAGAAGAAAAAAAAAAAAGCAAATTATAGCATTCAAATTTAGCTTGATATTTCCCTACTGAAAATAATTTTCATGTGTGAACAAAATGTTTTAATAATGAATATAGAAGCTAACAACTTAATGCTGTGTATAAGAATTGTTCCCATCTGCAGATATAATTTTATAATATTGATGGAGCGCTTTGACATAGGATTTAAACCAATTAATTTTTATATCATATTGTCATAAATAGAATCTGTGTCTGTTTATCCATGATACCATTATGATATTAAATATTTGCTAAATGAAGGATAAAAATTGAATACTTTAAGAATATTGGAATTTAATGAATATGCATTGTTTTGGATAACAGTTTATGATACTTTAACTTCATTTAGATTAATAAATATCATTAAATTACGACTCACAGAATAGACATTGGATCTTTTTTGTTGCTTTGAAGTGCTACACGAGGCCGGTGAGCAAGCTGTATGTTAATATGTAGTAATTGTGTCTTTATTTGCAAGGAAATCAAGTCATACATTATGAGATTTAATAAGTTTATACTATAAAAGTTATATAATGAGCAAATATTTTCTGAATATTCCTATCCCCAAACCAGTTTCTAATTGTTGGCTAATGTCAGTGAGATGCTAGAATATGCAGATATTAGATCTAAAAATACCAGCTTAAGCCCTACATTTATTTAATAGTTAACTATTAAGTAGAAAATCTGAAATTTGCAGACATCTATGTCTTCAAATCCAGCTCTCTAACTTAAATACCCATATGGGACTCAACCAAGTTCAGATATTCCACATATATATTTATTTGTATAACATTTATAAATATAATTGATTAACATATTTTAAGTTTGTTGATTTGTTTATGTATGTGAAATTTAAAAAAGTTAAATTTAGTTTAAATTTACATTTATATCCTAAATTTTAAAAGTTACAATTTTGATTTTGAAATATTATAACGTTTATTCCTTGTGTGCAAATTACTTTTGAATATACAAATATTGAAAATCCGAAGAAATTACAACAATTATCGTTAATATTTATTTGGAACATAAGGTGAATGAATAATCAAAATTATGATTACTACATTTTATTTTAATCAGTTACTTTATTATGAAGATTATAGAAGTGTCATTAACTTTCTTGTATTTTAAATAGTATATGAATGCAGCAATATTTTCTTTTCACATAAATTTTATATATCATATATTAAACATTACAATAGTCAAATGTGTTTAAAATACATATATACAAGCAACAAAGATTACAAATTATAAAATTATTATATAAAAGCCTTTTTCGGCAAATTATGTTTTTTGCCCTTTTCAATATGTCTCCACGATTTAAAGCACATACAGCGACATCTATATCAACATATGAGAGAAGACAGATAAACAAATGGATATCTAACACGATCTATTATGTGATATTTTCCCCTCAATTCTACTACAAAATTACTGTTATATATATTGAATGGATGTATATCCACATATATTAATTAATTAACTATCCATTCTTTATCCATTAACCACTTATTATTTAACTTAATGGATGTTTTGTATATATTCATGCAGTTGTTTTTATTATACATGATATAGTTTGTTTCATATATTTTACATCTATTAACATTTTTAATATATATCAATACAATTTATTTTATGTCCGTACTGCAAATAATGAACATATAATGCAGATCTATCATCTTTCCTAGCAATAGCATCATTGTGTTCTTTAGCTCTTTCTCCCAATTGCTTTGACATCTGGCCATAGTAAACCATATTATAAAAATTACATCTAATTTTATAAACCATTCCTCTCATATTTTATATCATCTTTCATCCTACAATTAGTTATCAATTTATGTATTTTAAACATATTTATTTATGTATTTTAAACATATTTGACTATTGTATACTTGAAGTGCAACATAAAAAAAGAATTGGTTTTAATTCTGATTCTTTTTCTGTATATTAAACATTTTATAAGTGAATTTTTTATGTACAAACACTTATTTTATTAATATTAATTTGTGGAGAAAACCTCTTTCATGATATTTAATTGCAGTATATGTTACAAACATTTATTGTCTATTTGTCATTTATTTATTTTTGATATATTTATTGTTAATAAATTTTAAATTTATCAAAACAAATACACTTGCTTTAGCTGTCATTCAATTAATAAAAACCTATTGGCTAATAAAATTTTGATAGATAGTAGTCATGTATTAACTTATACCATCTAGTCCAAAATAAATAATCATAAAATAGTCCAAGAATTAATATTACTATGTATTATTTTCTTTATAGTAATCCAGTAGATTATCATTTGAGTAGGTATACATTTTTATATATAATAAATAAATTAATTTGGTATTGCTAGATGTTTAATAATTAATTAGATGATCACCATAATTTTATTTAACAGTTATGTGCAATAGTTATTTTTGGATAAAAACTTTATATCAGATCTAGTTTGATAATTTATAAATTATTTAGGGCAAACCAAGAAGATTATAATTGGATGCCTGCATATTGGATGTATGTTATAGTAACTTAATATTTAGTTAGGAAAATGGAAATTTTATGATATTAACCAATTGGTGATTGCAAACGTTGAAATTGGTATTTGAAATACATTAAATAGAATGATTTACTTTGCTTAGAGTTAAAGTTCGTCGGAATAGATTATATATTTAATTTCAATATTAAGCTTTTAATATTACCATTTGCTTATAATAGAGTATTAATAATATTATGCATATTAAGATAATTGTAATTTAGAGTTTAATAACCTGGCTTTATAAATTTGAAGAATAATTCACTGTGATTTATTAATCTTATTTGTATAAGTATCAAATAAGAATCTTTCATTTATTTTATGTTAGCATGATTGGATATTGTAAATTGTAGTGTTATTTCAGGTACTGACTTCCATTTTATATTATTATAAGTTGTTGTAAGTAGTGATGTATGTTAGATGAATTGACCTTGTGTATTGTATTTTGTTATTGTTTTGTAGACATTTTATTCCATTACAATTTGATCTTGCAAATTTATAAAGTTTTAAAAGAGAGAATTTTATATTTATATTTTATTAAGGATAAATTAATGTGCACAAATCTGTAAGATACCAAAGTCTTTTACAGTTATTAAGGGTTTTATCCTATTGGAGTTGATTTATCCAACAAGGGCATGTTATTATTTATGAGACAATATTGTTATGTTAGCATTGTTCTTATTTTCAATTTTATTAACATTACTTTGATTTTATTTAGTTATCATTAGTGATCAACTGCTGGGTTATATTTTACTTTATTACAATTTGTGTCTTAAGTTTACAGATTTTCTCATCCAGTTATGATTCAGTTTTATTCTGTTGCAAATATAAATGGTGCCTCAATTCATGAGTCATGCTAAAGTTTTCCTACTCTCATCTTTTATTCTTATTCTGTTACAATATATATATTACAAAGAAATCAAATCATATGTCACACGACCTAATTTAATAATCCTGTATTACAAATGAGCTTGAAAATAAGTTCTTCACAAGTTTTGCAGAATATCTCCAACCCCAGACTGGTTTCTGCTACTGACTTCTTCAGTGAGATGCTAGAATATTCAAGCATTAGATTAAAAATACCAGGCAAAACCCAGCACTTTATCTAATGGATACTATTAAGTAGAAAATCTGAAATTTTCAGACATTCATATGTCTTCCAATCTCACTCTAACTTAAATAGCCACATGGGACTGAACCAAGTTCAGATACACCATATATTAATAGCTTTCACAATATAACATCACTAAAGCCTTAATTGCAAAAAAAAAATATTTCAAAGAAATCAAGTCATATGTCACATGACCTAATTTAACAAGCTTGTATTACAAATGTTATATAATGAGCTTGAAAATAATCTCTTAACAATCTTTACAGAATATTAATTGCTAAAACTATTAATATATGGTGTATCTGAACTTGGTTCCGTCCCATATGGCAATTCAAATTAGATAACTAGATTAGAATACATGAATGTCTGAAAATTTCAGATTTTCAACTTAATAATGTAATGGAATAAGTATATGCCATTACATTTCTTTCAAATAAAAGTGAAAAAAAATTATAACATCACCCTCAAGTAGAAATATATGTATAAAAAAAAAAGAATTTAATAATTTTATTTGAATTAATATACAGAATGCACAGATGGCAAACGAATTATATAATTCTTTAAAGTTAAAATCTAAAAACAAGTTGTTAATTAGTTATTTTTAATCTTAGCTGGAAATGATTTTCTATATTGACATAATTGCAAACAGGCCCTTGGACATAAAGTCAGATAGGAAATAAATTAAAAAAATACTAATGATAGAATTTTGAGTTCCTGCTCTAAAGAAAGCTGACCAATAAGAATGAAAATAAACACACTGTCCACAGAGAAAAGTCAAGCCATGTAAGATCGATTCTGGAATTTGCTGATAAGATTTCAGAAAGATATAAAAAGAAAACTTTGAGATGGATTTTTGGATTGTTCTTGCTGATTGTGTTTTATTAAATATATTTATAAGTGTATTGTGGATCTCCAAAATATAGGGGTCAGCAACAATTTATGTTTCCCGTGTTTGCAGCAGCTAAAGCGGTCTCCAGAGCAAAACGGTTCCTGAGAAACTGGTCAGCAACGAGGTCTCTCCACGTAGAACGATATAAAATGGAAAGAACTTTGAATTCTATCATGCATCAAGAAGGACTATAAAGACAGACTTTACCTACAGCATTGGAACGTATAAATTTTTCTTTTAAATGAAGTATGAACATTAATTAGATAATGCGAACTTTTCAAGTATTTTAAATGTCACTTAACTTTTAAAAGAAATCTCTCTTATCTGTGTAAAATTTTAAATTATTTATTATATTCATAAAAGAGTGCAAATTTATTACTGCAACTTTTTGTCTTGTTACCTAAAGAAGGTAGATTTCCAGGAATTCCTAGTAATAGGAGTCATTCATGTATATAAATATAAATAAGTACATATATGCATAATTTATTTTTAAATTAACACATATTGTATTATTAAAATGTATGAATTTTTTAATTTGTTATTTTCCTTTTACTGCAGCAATAATAATGTAAATGTATAAATAACTTTCAGGAACTTACCTAATGAATCTGTTTTACTCACAAATGAAATTCGTTAAGAAAGAATTGAAAACTTCCTGAATTAAGCTAAATATTATTTCTCTTGTCAGAATAATTGTTATTTATGCTTGTAAGATTTCCGCACAAACTAAAGAATCAAAAGAAATCTTTAATAAGTTGATAACTCATCTCCACATTTGTTATTGTTACTAGGAATATTATATGTTTTTTTAAAAATTTATTATTATCTTACGTTTAACAAAAATCATTCACTAACATCATCATCAATAAATATAGAGTAGTTTTTTTTTTCTTAAATGAAATATTTAAATTTGATTTATTAAATTAATTTGTGATTATAATTATTCTTCAGAGATTCTAAAAGAATATCATATTATATTCAATTATTGTTATTAAAATATCTTAATTATTTGCATTTATGAAGATTTTGGTGGAATAACGGTTTATTACTTTTAAGTTCCGTTTTGAAAAAAATAAGTAAATGTTCATTATTTTTAAAATAATGTTTTTAGTAAGAAGTATAGCTATTGTTGATTTGTGTCATCATATTTTTCCAGGTAGATAAGCTATATAATATTTGAAATTGATTGAAAAAAACATTTTTAGATTATTTATCACTAATGTAATTCCGAATTTACTTGTGTATTTTATTAATTGAATCATCTCACACACACAAAAAGCATGAATCTATTTTTTTTAAAAAAAGTAATGAACTTCTAAAAAATGACATATCTGGATTCTAATTAAATAATTAAATATGTTTGTCAATATTAAATTTAAAGGATTGGATAAAAACCACTTAATAATAAATTCCATAAGTCAATTTCAGGAGAAGAAAAGTTTGAAAAAAATTCTGCTGTAAAATGCTTATTTGTATGAAAGAATTAAATAGTTTGGGGGGGGGGGGGTGAAGTAAGGAAATATTTCAAAATCAAGGAATTTAGTAATTTTTTTTTTTAAATAAAAAACGGTGATTGTGGAGAAAGTCAAGATGTATAGTCGAATTATTATGGAAGATGGATCATTAATTAGACAAAATACCTGATTTTTTTTAAGGCTAGTAAATATAACCTGAGGCATTTTCTCATGAATGTTAAAAAAATAAATAAATAAACGAAAATCATGCCCTTTGTATAAAAAAATTAAAGTTGTTCTTCAGTTTCTGGATACCTTCTGTGGCAATAGATGGGGGGGGGTTCCTGACAGGGATATTTTAAGTGCTGGCTCTGGCTAAGCATTTATCATAAAGCTTGTAGAGGAATTGGCAATCCTCATTTGTTTATAACTCACAAGCTTAAGAGATAGGGTCATGTGATCTATGACTCTTATTTTGACTATTTATAGTCTCTGCCATAAGTCTTATGCAATTTTATATTGCTAAGACTACTAATATATGGTATGGCTGAAGATCTATCAGCCCCATATAGCCATTTGAGTTGAATAGCTGGGTTTGAAGACATGTAGATGTCTGAAATTTTCAGATTTTCCACTCAATAGATAACTTTTAGATAAGTGCTTGGCTTTGGGTTGGTATTTTTAGATCTAGTGTCTGAACCTACCCTGATACCTCTCTGAGGAGGGCCAAAGCACGAAACCATGGTCAGGGGTTGGGGGGGGGGGTTCCTGACAGGGATGTTTTAAGTGCTGGCTCTGGCTAAGCATTTATCATAAAGCTTGTAGAGGAATTGGCAATCCTCATTTGTTTATAATAAATTGTATAATTTGAATAATTTTTTTTAAAAAGGTATGAAATTTGATTAAGTTTATTATAAAAGAAACAAGATGTAATTTTATAAGAAATAAATTTAATTAATTAAACAGCTCATTATTTAGTAATGAAGATAAAGAATTTTTTGACTGTGGTGACATAAGTTAGAACAAATATTATGTTAATATATCTTGGGTCTTACAGTCAGTTGGCAACTGGATAATTATATTTTGATTAAATAAGAGAAGCAACAAAAGTTAAAAAAAACTTCAGGAATTTATTTACTCTGAATAATAATAATGATATTAGTAAGATATTAGTAATTTCAACTTGCTAATTGCTTTTTGAGGAAAATATCACTTAGATTTTTTTTAAAGTTCAAATTTCCTTAGAGATTTAATATCTATAAACTTCCTTTAACTCACTTGTTTATAGCTCTATAATTCTGTCAGCACAATTTTTTCACACACTTAATTGAGAGAGTTCAATTGTATTCTTGACTAGAGCTCTTCTTTATTAATTTCTAGAACAACAACACTTTCATTGTTTATTTTTTTATTAGTTTACTTTTATTCTTTTCTTACTTAATTCTCCTGCAGACTTTTTATCAGCTTGCTAATTTGCATAAATTAAACTTTTCTTTACATGCAAATTAGCCTGCTGTTATTTTTAATAAGCATTAAAAATCGTACATAAAATATATGTGTAGATACAGCATTCCACCCTCTACTCCAGATATATGCAGAATTTATACATAAATTTTCTGGCTTTTGCTTTACTTACAATATACTCAGTCTTATAGCTTTATTGGTTTCTTCCATTCTCGGGTAGGCCTTGTTGATATTCTATTTTCTTCCTCCAGCCCCATAGTATTTTTTCCTTTCTCAGTGGTGACTCTGATAGCTTCTTTTTGAACAGGAGAGATAACTGTAGTTTTTATTTCAATTTCATCAGAAATGTCAGTCTGATTTCCTTACTCTGAGTTCAGAATAATCACTACATTTTTTTTCTACCTGTTCTGTTCTCCATTTTTTAATATGCTTTAGATGACATTTAAATACTCTGCCATTTTCTATCCTTATTTTGTGTATTTGTTCAGATACTACTTTCATAATTATTTCCTGTAGCCATTTTCTCGGGTGTCTTGGGGTCACATAAATGATTTTCCACATTCAAGACATCTTTTTCAGACATTCATAACAGTAATTCTATTTTAAGTTTATTATCTATTATTCCATTCATAAGCCTGTACTTCTCAATATGATCCATATATATTTGACATTGACCCAGATATTGTGTATTAAACATTGTTGTCATGTTGTTCTGCATTTTAAGTTCCCTGCAACATTAAATTTAATAACTTTAACTAATACTTACCTAAGCTTCCCAGATTAAATTGTTGATCTGCATTAAATAATGTATTTCAGGCTTCCTAGGTTAGACTATCAAACTGTGCCAAATAATATATTCATGGTCGTGGAATCAGTTGGCAGCTATATTTTGATTAAATAAGAAAAAACAACAAACAAGAGTTTATTTACTTTGAACAATAATAATGATATTAGTAAGATATTAGTAATTTCAACTTGCTAATTTCTAGTTGAGAAAAAATCACTCAGATCTCTTTAAAATTCAAATCTCCTCAGATGATTTAATATCTTTAAAGTCTTTTTGACTCAGTTTATAATTCTGTAAGCACAATTTGCTCATACACATAATTCAGAGATAGTTCAATTAGATTCTTGGCTAGAGCTCTTCTTTGTTAATATCCAGACCAACTTCACTTTCACTAGATTATCTTTCCACTAATTTACTTTTATTCTTTTCTCACTTAATTCTTCTGGAGACTATCAGTTTTGCTAATTTGCATGAAGTAAGGTATTCTTTTTCTGCATAATTATTTATTTTATTTCTGGAGTACTTTAGCATATCAGCATTAAAGCTTGTGCACACAACTTTATTCTTTAATAAAATATATGAGCAGATACTGCAGTTGTCATATTGAAGATTGAGAATTTTATTATATGTTGCTTATATGAGGATTAAGTTTGCAAACTTGTCAGCATATGCTTATATTATTAGCACTATACAAACAAGTTAATTAGTAGAGAAAGAGGGGATGAATAAAGTATAGAAAATTAAAGTGTATGATAATGAAGAGAGAGAGTGTAATAATGATCATAATTTCTTTATAATAGAAATGGTTAGTAATGTGATGGAAGATAGTAATAAAAATAGAAAGGATAATGAAAGATGCGGATGGAGAATGAATACTAAGAATATGTTAGAAGATAAAATAAAAACAGAAGAAATCATGGAAGAGTATGTTTGCATGAATATAAGGACTGGTGTGGTGAAGTAAAAAAGGTTTCAAATAGGGTTTTAGGTGACAATATTCAGAAAAATAAAAGTAATAGAAAAATGAGAATTAGTAGAAGTGTAAAAGAAAGGGCAAATGCATGCAGAGAATATAAATAAGCAGTTGAAAGCAAAGAAAGTGAAAAAGATGTTAATTTTAAATGGGTAAACAATTTTTTTAAAAAAATAATTAGCTAAAATTGATAATTATAAAGAAATAATGAAATGAAATAGTAAATTATTGGAGCATATTAATAAAAGTGAAAGTGAGAAAAAAAGATTTTGGAAATGGATTAAAAGAAGGAATTTAGGATAGAGAAATAGTATTACTAAATGATGAGGAAAAAGAGTGTAGCTCTAGATAAGAATTTAGAGACAATCTGAAATAAGTATATAATGGATATAGAAAAATGTTACATGTGAAGGATAGAGTGATAACAAACATAAAAGCATATAATAATGGAAACATTAATCTTACAGAAAATGAATTTAAGGCAGTGAAGACATTGAAAAGTGGAAAGGCAAGAGGTTTAGATGAATGGGCAATAGAGATAGTGAAGAATTTGGGAAATAGGGCAAAATTAAATCTATTAACATGTTCTAATAAGATGGCACAAAAGACAGATTTTCTAGATAGCTGTAATAATAGAAGAGTAAAGCTATTATTTAAGGGAAAGATTAGGGACCTTAGAAAGATAAACAATTATAGATCAATAGCGGTAACATCAGTGTTATATAATATTTTCGCATATATGGTGGCTGGGAGGGTAGCAAAATGAATGGAAGGAAATAATATAGTGGGAGAACAATGAGATTTTAGAATGAATATGAGTAGGAATACAGGTAAAAAGTTATATAGGTCTTTATAGATATAGAGATGGGATATTATGGAGTAAATAGAAATAGATTATGGGTAAGTTTAGTAAATTTGGGAATGAACGGAGCTTTAGTGAATCTTATTAAGAAATTGTATGAAAGTAATTACAATACATATCAATTAGGAAATGTAGAATCAGAGTTAAAAATGAAGTGGGATTAAAGCAAGGGTGCCTTATATCACCTATTTTGTTTTTGTTATATTTGAGAGAAATGGAGAGAGCAATAGAAGGACTAGGAAGAGGGTAGACATACCATTAATAGATGGCAAGGAAGTGTATACAATATTAGCCCTTTTATTTTCTGATATCTTTTTGTGCAAGAAAATAGGGAAGATATGGAAGTTATGCTGAAGACATGTGTAAGGGTGGGTAAAGAGATGAATATTAAATTTAGTGAAGAAAAATGATGATGGTAAATACTGTGGAAAGAGAAGAGAAATAATTTTTCTTGGGGGGTATAAAGTTAAATGTGGTGAATAGGTGTAACTATTTGGTAATCATCTTATGTAATCAGAGAAATTGTTTAGGTGAATGGGAGAGAAAATTGATAAATGAAGCAAAGAAAAGACAGCGACTGATAAAGAAATAAATAGTGTTTTCATTTAATACATTTGATGTAGCAAGAATTGTATGGAAGGGAGTGGCTACCAAGATTAATTTAGATAACATAGTGTTGTATGTTATTAAAACAGGCAAAACTCTCCATGCAGTATTGCCACTCAGTGCAAGCCAGAGTAATCAATGGATGTCAGAAGGCTAGTCATAAAATCCCCATCTAGTACCTACTCATCCAATATCCCCAGACTAGTATGACTGTATGGAGACTTTTGCCTGTTTTAATAACAGTTATAAGCAAGCATAAGAAATGGTGATCACGTGAGTGTTATATGTTAGTAAAGTGGTGTTAGATTATTTAGAAAAGTACAGAGAAATAGGAAAACAGGCATTAGCTGCAGATGTGTGGATGACAAAGAAGGCAATTCTAGGAGAAATAGGATGGTCAAGTTTTTATATGAGAGATGCATAAAGCAAAATGAAAACATTCAGTAGATTGCAATTTATGAATAGTAAGAGAATAGTCAAATTAGTATTTAATTGGGTTATGAGTAAAGGACAGGCAATAAGATGGGTGAGAAAGTTAGTATGGAATGCAGAAGATTTAGATAAATACTTTATGTCAGTATACTTGTATAGAAGGTGGGATGATTGTGTTAGGAGAATTGTTGAGTGTTATAATGGCAGAGAATAGGATAGAAAAATAGATGCATCAATAAAAAAGTGAGTTGGAGAGATGGCTAACTAGTAAGAGAGTAAAAAGAATTTGGATATATATAGAAGTAAACAGAGTATTGTGTGTGAGTTAATTTACGATAATAGCAAGGAAAATAGTTTACTGTTTATGGCTCAAACAGGATTTTTAGCAGCAACAGAATATACACATAAATGGAGAAAAGTGGATGATTAATTCTGCAAGTTATGTAAAGAAGGTATGGAAAATGTTAGGCATCTTCTCATTGAATGTAAATGCTTACTAGCAGAAAGAGTAAAATAATGAAGTTGTGGTAGAATAAATATAAACAAAGCGATTATACAGAATGTGGGTTTTGTTTTTATGCTGGGTTTGGAAAAAGATAAGGAAGATCTTGATATAAAGACCATAGAATGGACAAAGATGATATTGTGGAAATAGGATGGAACAACATAGAGAAAAATATGAGAAAATTGTAGGGTGAGGAATGAAAAGGGAAGGTGGCTAACAGGTTTTTTTGGGCATAGTCGCTTTGAGATTCCTAACTTCGATAAAGGATAAGCATATCAGATCACCTTAGGTTTTATAATTTTTATATATCAATGTCTCTTATAAGTATTTGTCGGAACTTGGGGGCAATATCTTGCTAAGAGACATTGGGGCAATATCTTGCTAAGAGACATTCATTATTGTTGTTTTATGATTTTGTGTGCCATCACAAGAATGTCAGAATTTGAATTAGGGTAACAAATAAGCATTAAATTTCTTGTTAAACTTGGCAAGAGTGAAAGTGAAATACAGGGATATGCCAGTCCATATTTAAGGGACAATGCCATGAAGAAAATGGTGGTACACAAATGAAATAAATATTTTTCTGGAGAAAAAATATAGTTGAAGAGAGATCAGGGCAGCCAACAATGAATATAAATAATGAAACATTGCAAAAATGTATCAAAATTGTGTGTCAAAATTGTCACTTGGTTGTGAGAAGAGGTTAAGAACTTCATAACTGAAAATTTTGTCATGAGAAAAGTGTGCGCAAAAATGCACCAACTTCATATAGTGCTATTTGTGAGGGAGCTTTTAGCCAGAAAACAAATAACTGTATAAAAATATCCTCTCTATTCATTTGATCAGGCCATTATGCCTTTTTTTTATTATCCAAACAACAAAGGAAATATAGAAATGAAGACATTTTGATGACATTCGGGACTTAGAAGATAATACAATGACAGGTCTGATGGCCATTCAGAAAATAAGCTCCAAAAACTTTTTGAAGGCTGGGCTACTTCAGTGGTGACCAAGAAAGAAGTTTAAAACATGCTTTTTGTCTTTGACTTTTTAAAATGAATATATATTATTATTGTTTAAATCTTAAGGTAGATAAATCATAAATATTTTTAAAATAAATATGTCAGTTGTTGGAAGGATCTGATTCATTATTATTTTAGAATGTAGACATTCTCTAATAGCAGAGAGAAATGCATAATTTTATAAGAAAGTTTTAAAATGTTTTTTGAGCTTAAGAACAAATATAAAGACGTGTTTTCAGAACCATAGCTAAGTTATTCAAGACCAGAATCTTTAAGAATATCAGCATTAAGAAAAACATATTTGATTAAAAGAATGGTGAAAAGTTATTAGTACCATAAAGGAACATGATGAAAAGCAATTTATAACCATGTTATAGTGATAAAATATAATCAAAATGTGAATCTTTTTTAAAAGAATCCAAAATTTTCATCTTTCATGGAAATAGGAATAGTCTATTTTGCCCCCCCCCCCCAATTACAATGAACTGCTTTATTTACATAGAGATTAAAAGATCCGTCTCCGCTAATCAAAGTTCTTTGGAAATATATTAACAGATGTTTTCTTGACATAATATTTATGACTGTAAGCTAATTTATTTATTTATATGTTTTTACATATGTTGAAAGCTGAATGATTTGAATAATACTTTTTCGAATGCCAACATTATTCCATTTAGAATTAGTGAACTTTAATTACTTTATATCATATTTTATATAATTTATGCTTTGAGTAATTAATTCCAAAATAAAGTGTGCTGGCTTCTGTAAGAACTAAAAATTCTTGATGAATTTCTGCTAAGAATGAAAAAGGAATTAAAATGGAACTTTTTTTTATTATTGAAAAACAAACAAAAAGGGAGAGGGTGTTAGCCACTGATATTCTCTCTTCTATATTATCAGTTATTTATAATTATTCAGTCCACAAAAAGAAAGAATAAATCAAATCTCAAGTGATATTTTCAAAGATAGTAAGTAAATATTTAAATAGTATTTTATTGTAATTATCTGTTGAGGACTATTTTCATTATCTAGTTTAATTATTAAATGCTTTTAGAAAGATTCAGTTTAAATAAATATTTTCACAAATACAAATAATTGTAACTAATAACACTGAAATTATTATGCATCATTGTTTTGAATCGTATTTTTTTTTGATCGACCAGTGGCAGTATTATGAAAATTAAACTAATGATCTTTAGATTCATGAATACAGAATATAGGAAATTCTTTCAAAAGCAACAAAATTTTTTTATAGAATCCTCCTGATTTCTCCATTTTTTGTTGTTGTTGTAAGGGCAATGTTAATATCTGATTTCGAAACATTGTGGATTATAATGCTAGGTTGACTTACACTTATTTTTCATTATCATGTTAACAACTTCATTAATTTTTTTTTTTTCTCTCTGCCCAGTATTCTTGCATTTTTTCAAATCAGACTTGTTTACTGGTATATGCATGTTCTACTTTAGATACCTCTTTTTTTTCTTTCTTAATTATTATATTGTGTGCTGATAAATAACCTATGAGTCAACTTAATGAAAAGATTAAGAAATTAGTAGGATCCTTATAGATAAGTGAAAAAACGTGTACTTACTATTATTGCCTTTGACAGACTAGCTGATTTGCTTATAACAGTTATATTCATTATTCACAAATCTTGAGATCAGTGGTTCACTTGCCATTATAATGCTCTCATTGATCAGGCCCGAAACACTTGAAGAAGAGAGAATAACCTGTGTGTTATTATTAGCAATTGAATGTATTTCAAAAAGTATAAATTAAAATTGATTTTTCTAAAAGATTTAACAATTAAACTAGCTAATGAAAATAGTTCAACATATAATTAATTATCTGCTTGTAAATCTTGATTCTAAAAAGAATATCTAATTTTTAAAATTTTTATATTAAGTATGTACACATTAATAATGAAAATTTTATTTAAGGATAGGGGGATTATTAAAAAAATAACTTTCTTAGAACTTTATAAAATATATATATAAAATTTTTGTTTACACATCTGTCGTTTTAACTTAAACATCAATTAATAACAATGAATTTATTATTACATTTGTTAATATAAAATATAAGAAGTTATTGCTTTAAACTTCGTATTATAGATTAAAATGCAATTAAAATATTTTCTTTAAAAATCAGAATAACTTTTTTATTTCATTATTCTGTTTTTTATATATATATTTATTTGTGTAATGTTTTTTATATTGTTTTGTATTTGATGCATTTAGCATCAATTTTTACTATCTTCTTTGGCTGTTTGCAAAG
This sequence comes from Epiperipatus broadwayi, assembly GCA_028023455.1. Lineage (NCBI taxonomy): Eukaryota > Metazoa > Onychophora > Udeonychophora > Euonychophora > Peripatidae > Epiperipatus > Epiperipatus broadwayi. The sequence goes on from JAQFVV010000032.1 coordinate 6,200,818, forward strand.
ACTGTTTATAGCTGTAAGAGTGTTGCCCATTTATTATTTGCTTCTCTCTTGTGATTTTACCAAAATGGATGGCTACCTGGCTATACTGATGCCATTCTACTGTTCCAGTCACTGACTTTCTGATAAATGGTTCTGGCCTTACAGTTATCCCACTTGTCTTGATCTAGTTTCAGGAATGACTCTCCACCCCATCACAGCTTTTCATTGTAATCTTTTCACTACAACCATTTCCTGTATTATTAAAGATCATAAATTTATACTTATATCAGAATATAGGTGAGCTTCCACGCGCGTTCTCACACATTCATTTCTCTGATGTTGTCATTAAATCCAGAATAATTTCATTTTGATTAATGATGGCATATTACTCTTTTTTTTAAAAACTCAAATTGATTTTCTTATAAAATATTGTTATTAAATTATTGATTAATCTTATTATTTAAAAATACACATTTCATAAGATTTAGTTAATAATTAAATTTAGGTTTTTATTTATATCTATATATGTCTGTGTGCATATATATGTTTAATTATAAAATGCAGATTTTGAATAATTTATTGATGTGTGAAATTGACATTTTAAATGTTTATACTTCATTTCATTCATAGTATCTTGTTTGAAAATCTATTGATTCAATAATCTGTCGTTTGAAAATTAAATAATAATACATTGTAGTTCCTAAATTGTACTTATTATTTTTCTTATGGCTGTAGCCATTTTTTTTTTATCTTATGCATTATAGGACTTAAACTCTCATTCATTAACATATATTTTTGCAATCTCAATGGTATCTTTAAATACATTTTTTTTTTTTAATTAAAAAAAATAGTTCATTTAGAATGCCCATAAAGTACAAAGTTAAAGATGTGAGCAATTCCTGTAATTTAATAAAGTTGGCCTATTATTTAATAGGAATTAATCATTTGTTCAAGAATTGTGAAAAAGGAAAATGAAATTCATGGTAGGATTACTCATGTACTAAAATTGTAATATTTATTGAAGACTGAAAAGAAATTAAATTTTTGACTAGGTAATACAAGCAAAAATAATGTTCAGTACTATAGGTAGTGTCATGCCTACATTGCTCATTTTTAATGTTTATATTTTTTTGTTTGTTTTCATTTCAAATAACACAATGGACTACATATGCATAAATTATTCTTTTTTTTTTTCTTTTTCAAAGGATTAGTGCATGTTTTTTTATGACAAAATTTGAATTTTTTAAAATTATATTTATTTTCTCTCTGCTTATTTGATTTTATGATTAAAAACTGCATTAAATTTTTAGATGGAAAAAATAGATTTTTAAATCAATTGGAGCACTAACGATTCTTTTTTAATTTCTAGACCCTCAGATTCTGACGATATTTTATTATATAGCAATTCTAATTTATATATTTTTGCAAGATAATTTTTTTATCAGTGAAAAAATGAAGAAAGGATAAGTAATCTGAACTTACAAAAAGGTAGTATGACTAGGTTCTTCATTCTAACAACTAATGATTCCAGTCTGAATTTTTCATATCACTAAGTAAAATTTTATATTTTCTTTATTTAATTATCATTTATATTATTTTTTTAAAAAAAAATATGCCAAAAAAATAAAAATAAATAAATAAATAAATGCAGAATTGGAAAAATGTGTCAAGTCATATATTGTTTGTTTTATAATAATAATGAATATATAAAATTAGTCCTATATATGTATAGACCATTGTCAAGTAGTGAATTTATATTATAGCAATGAATATGGTATATTAGTCATATATGTGTGTATATATGTTACTAATATAAATTGCCAAAACAGTGTTTGTAAATATTTTACTGAAACTAATTGAGCCAAATATACTTTCAGTGCCTGTACATCATATTCTTGTTTATGCGGTTGAGAACAAAATTCAAATCTGCATAGATCAACTAAATTTAGTGGATGTAGTAGAATATGACTATAATTACTCAAAATTAGAAAAGTGAGGGTTCGAATAATGGTTTTGTGCAGATAGTTATAGTAGATATATATACCATAAGGAGTTTTACATAGGTAAATAAGCAACTTTATATGCTAGTTAGTGTCTGGGTATTCCGGATGTATTTTCAATAGTTACAATATTTATAAATAAAATGTCTGCATAAAAAAAAAGATTGTGAGCATTTTTTGGCTGTGTGAAGTAATGATCACACAGCAAAAGTATTCAGAGAGTTTGTTTTAGTTCATATCAACTAAAATTGAAGTAGGCAATTCACCTTTTCAAATTCCATCTTACTTTGCTTCTTCAGAAATGTTGATTGACGTGCTAACTCTATCCAATAACTTATGATCAGAAGATGATGAATCATGAATAATTGTGTTGGATAATTTTTATTTTTATTTAAATGTTTATTTTTTTCTGCATAATTTGAATAACATTTTATTATTTGTAAGCAATTATTTTGCAGTAATCACTTTATTTTATATTTTGGATAGATTCTATCTAATAAAATGAAATCTGAGAAAGGTAAAATAGATATTAAAAAGAGCATCATCATTATTAATATTCTTCATGGTACTAAATTTAAACTTTTTCTCTTTGACTACAATCATGTATAGAATTTGAGCCATATACAGCCTGAGACTTATTTATCTCTGTTATTTTTTCTTCATTCAATATATGCAGGCCACTGCAAGAAAACATCTCTTATGGAGTTTTTTGAAAAATGAAAGATATCAATGAGTATAATTTCTAATTTTTTATATTAATGAATCATCATAAATAAGTCATGCTATATGTCATTTTACTGGAAATTTTATAAGAAATATCATGAATTTATTATTTTTAAAAAATATTTATTAAAATTTAGATATTTTGAAGGAATTTAAAAATAATTTTAAAAAATGTTAAAATCTCAGCTTTATACATCTTTTGATATTTTATCCTTCTGATAAGATAAAAATAGATATTTTTTTTTTTATAATTCTAGTTGAAGTTATTTTAAAAAACTGTGTCATATACTATTTCTCCAAAAATTCAATATGACATATTTTATTTGAACAGGTTAAGACACAATTTTTAAGATATCTTCAATTAACATTATACAAAAACATGTTTATGTTATCAGATAGAAAAAATACCAAGGAATGTAATAAGGCAAAAAAAAGTATATTTATACATATTCAAAATAAAAATGAAAAAATAAGATTTTAACATTTTTTTCAATTATTATTTTATGTTTCATTAACATGACTCTCTTATCAATAATGAAATCGCTCCAATTTCTTTTGTTTTATTTCAAAAGCGATAAACTAATGTTTTAGATCATTCTAAAAGGTTTTTTTGACATATTATAAATTATTTTGATAAAATATGCTAAAAATAAAATTATTTTAGAAAAATAGTGAAGAGTTTAGCAAAAATTATTTATTTTTAAGAACTGTAAAAAAATAACTGACATCACAAAATGTCAGCAACACTTTTTAATTGGTGAATAACATTCATTTAAAGATTTGCATTATTGAATTTTTTTAAAATTATAAATAACTTTGTTTGAAAAAACTTTCGTTAACTTTCATAATATGACAAATTATTAATATACTTTTTACAAATGAAACTAAAGTGAATATAATATTAAAAGATGAATATATTTTGACAATTGAGTTTGTAACTTGACCAATTAAACGTTTAGGATTTTTCCTCACTCAGCCAATAAAAATCAGTGATTAATGATTTAGGACACAATTTTTAAGATATCTTCAATTAACAGTATACAAAGACATGTTTATGTTATCAGATAGAAAAAATACTAAGGAATGTAATAAGGCAAAAAAAGTATATTTATACTCATTCAAAATAAAAATGAAAAAATAAGATTTTAACATTTTTTTCAATTATTATTTTATGTTTCATTAACATGACTTATCTATGACAATTTTAAAAAATCAAAAAATAGTCTTTTTTTTTCTTTTTTCACGAAACCCCACAATAATTTTTTTTCTTGCAAGGCTCTCTATATATTGAATGAGAAAAAAGTAAGAGAGATAAATAAGTTAACCTAAATATTACTTAGGTTGTAAATTGCTCAGATTCAATATATGGAGTAACTAAACATAAAAGAGGTATAAATTTAGTGCAATATCAAATAATAATAATAATAATAATAATATCTGCTCCACAACTATTAACAAAACTCAGTTCCAGCATCCACCTTTAAAAGGAAAAAAATTAATAAAAACCTTCAAGATACACAATAAAAGTGGCATAAAACAAGATTGGAAGCAAGTCCCAAAATGTAGAAGTGAGTACTAATTCATAATTCACAATAATTCAAACAATTTATCAAAAAACAAATAGATTTTAAAAATTAAAAACATGGCAACCAGACAAATAGATGATGAGATAATTGGTGCCAAAGCAGTTAATACAAAATCAAAAATTCACAACTTAGGAAAAACTTATGCCAATGTTACCAAGCTCAATGTCAAAACAATAGACATAGAATATAACACAAATTTAATACAAACAGCTAGATTTAGAAAAGTAGAACAAAAAGACATTATTAATCTTAGTATTAAAAACATTGAAGAACAAGACCCCCCCCCCACAAAGTGGAATGCCGAAGAGATACAGAAAATAAATGACAAGTTTAATAACACAATACCTAGAAAATTATTTAATTCTTTTTCTCAAATAAATCAATTGTCAAATTGACCACTGACAAAAACCTCACCTTATAAGTGTACTAGTGTATGAAACCCTAACCTCAAACAGAATGTGGGATATAGTGCAACAAATAGGAGAACATCCCAATTCAAGATACATAGCAATAGTGTTTTTTGATGAGCACCAAAAATCCCCATTTTCAAACTCAAATCAAAACACTAGGAAAACTATATCACTGGTATATTAAAAAATACATATTTTGGATAAGATATGAGACTTTCAACAAATGAAACCATTTCGCAAGGTTGTGAACTTTAACCCTATATATTTAAAAGACATGCCAATACCTGTACATAGGAACATCTTCAAGTTCAAAGTAAAAATAAATAGCAATGTGCATCCTGAAGACATACCCACACAAATTATAGATCAAAACTCCATGCTTAACCTTTATATAAGAGGCTTAAGACCACAGTGCAACTCATGTAAACAGCATGGACATCTAATAATACAATGTAATCTAAATCAAGATTCCCAAATTCAAACAACAAATGAAAAAAATGCACAACTCTTGCATGAACAAATAAGCAATCAGTACCATAATGATCAAAAGATAAATAAAAACATCAAAACCAGGCTATATCAACAAGGTGATATCAACAACTAGAAAACCCACTAACAGAAATTACAAACATGGACATAGAAATATTTGTCACAGAAACACTTGTCACACAAATCGAGGAAACAAATGAAAATCAAGCAAATAATACAAATATAATTAAAATGGCAAAATCCACAGCAAACACCTGAAAAAACAAGCAACATGAGAGTTAAAAACTATGATAAATCAAAAGCACACACAAACAGCAGAAAGCAATATGCCAAGCAAGAACAAACACAGTAGAAAAAATAGCACAAACAAAGGAGACAAACAATACATGCCTCACCCACATAAATTCATCAGTGCCTCAAGCAAGAAGTCATCCAGGCCAGCCACAAAAGAAAAAGTAACATTAAAGAAAGTCAGAATAGAGGAATTTAACTACAAAGATGATACATCTCAATAGAATTTTTGATCAGGTCATAGAAGATGTAGAGCCATATTATGATTGCAATCAAAAAATACCACAAACAACATGCTATGACACAAAACAAGCATTTCCTATTTAATTAAGGTATATGAAAGTCAAGGTAACCACACTTAATAATGGACAACACATATAGACAGCAAAGTGATTCAATACAAATTATTGTTAAAGCATATCAGGGAAACAATTGCAAAAAAACGAGCAGCAACATTCAATCGCAAAAAAACAAGAGCAGCAACATTCATGTTATACACCCTTGGGTACACATGTTCCAAATTTATTATGCACATTAGTATGAGACATCACCCCTTTACCTTTCACAATAAGCTAATGGAATTAAAGATTAGAGATAAACTAACAGCAAATCAAGAAGTATATAATGCTACTTGGTTACTAATCAGATAACTATCAACACATTCAATGGACAAGTTAACACAAACTTAAAATGCAAATGTGTACTATACAAGTAGGTAAATTCCATTAGTCCTACATTTATTGTAAATCTAGTTCCTAGGAAATAACACAGGATCAAAGAGAAACAAAGAACTAACAAACTATATCAGAAAGATGTTGGAATTTATAGAGGATTACCGACATCATCTAAACAATAATAGATGTAAAATATATATCAAAACAGAGATATACATGTAACCCAGATGTATGTAAAATTACATTGACACAATAAAGTTCCTTATTGAAACATCATCATTTTTTTAGTAAATGGTGATTTTAATGGATTACTTGTTACCCAAATATATGTAAAAAAAATTTACTTTGGCACAATGAAGTTCCTTATTGAAACATCATCATTTTTTTAGTAAATGGTGATTTTAATGGATTACTTGTTACCCAAATATATGTAAAAAAAATTTACTTTGGCACAATGAAGTTCCTTATTGAAACATCATTGTCATAAATAATAATCATTATCATCATCTAGCAATAAATGGTAATTTTAATAGACTGTTGTTTACAGGGATTTTAGGATGTAAACTAAAGAAAACCTTGAAACCATCTTGGACTTACCATTATATATATGTGAACAGTAAGTATTGGACAATCAAAATTAATTTGTGTTTTAACAAAATATATATTTTTAAGAGGTAATTTTTTCACAATTATTTTTTTTCTCAGTGTGAAAAGGCATTTCAATGATGGCCTCCCCTTGATCATGTGACCAGCAGAACGGCGCCAATATGTTATCCAAGCATATAGAAATTACAGGTGAAACAAAAACATATGTCAATGTAATGGAAAGTAATTTACAAGAAAGCAATTTTCTTTTGGGAAAAAATGATTTACAACAAAAAGAACACAATCAAGTTGCAAACTTGGGAAACAGTAAAGTTTTCCATCATAAATAGTAATGATATCTTGCAGCTGGATATACCAATGCAAGAAAATCAATCCCCTCTTACCGCTCAGTGGAATAACGATGATTTAAAATTATGTGAAAGATTTAACAATACTCTCCTATGTGGCCTACATATGTCATTCAAAATATTTTCTCCCCCTTGTTCAAAAATATCAGCTATAGATGCAAATATATTGCTACATAAATTTCCTAGAAATTTGCTTTATGAATCAATAATGCTACATAGCCTTTGGGATAGCATACTAAGGAGTGCTGATCATCGTAACATGATATTTAATCCTCAAATTTTATTAAGAAAGCTCAAAAAATTCCAGTTTCAAACCACTATTAAAACTTTAGGCAACTATGCACTCATTGCAGTAGATCCAGATCAACATAATCAGATTTCTGGCATACTCAACATCAAAATCTTTCAGAAAATGATACAGCTGTTTGGCAATGTCATAGCATTCAACCCAATTTATCTGAAAGATATACCAGTGCTGGTATACCACACTATCTTTCATTTCAAGCTGAGATTGCATCCAGAAATATATCCAAACAATATTCCTACACAGATTGTAGATCAGGAAGCCATGCTGAGCCTCTTTATAAGAGGGCTCAAACCCAATTGGCAATGCACTGTGACACCAAAAAGACTCTACAATCACAAAAAACAAATGAGGTGCTCAACCACACACATATTGAAAACACCAACCATACATACATTGATAACATAAATCCAAATATGTACAACAATATGCAAACAACTTCTTCATCTGATAAAACAATCTTACTCCCTCTCATTAATCAAAATTCAAATGTAAATAACAAAAACATAGATGAACTAAACGGTGGCCATTTGGAAAAACAATGATAACAGAAAGAATCTACAGTCACAACAGACAAATAATCAGCTCAACCACACACAAACTGAAGATATCAGCCACACACACATAGCATAAATTCAGTTATCAATAACCAGATGCAAACAACTTCTTCCATCTAAAGAACCGCTATTACTATCTTCCATGAATCGAATTACAAAAAATGAAAACAATAACATAAATGAAACAATTACAAATACTTTAGTCAGTTTATTAATATGCATGGAAACATAATGGATGAAATTATTCATAGAATTTTACTATGATGGAATGCTTTTTAAAATAATTTACTATTAAATGTAAATATATTTATGTATTTGTAAAGAAAGATTTATTATAGATATTTACCAGTACTTATAAATCTGCGACCTGATCACTTAACAGTAGAACAATGCAGAGATTTCAAATCACTGGATGAAGTATGGAGAGTTGCATGTTGGCAATAAAAGAGGGCCAAAATCAAAATATTTGGGTGAGAGAGCAAACGGGTATTCTTGACTTGAAACAATAAAAAGATTAAAATGGAACTTTTTGCTATTCTACTATAAGAGGTAATAGTAGATAGGCATTTGAAGTCTTAAACTATATTGTGAGAAATTATAAATGACCTGGAAAGAGACAACATGTGAATAGATGGATGATACAAGGAAGTTTGTTGGTGTGATTTGAAGAAGTTATGCTGTTGTTCAGCGAAGCTAGATTAGACCTCAAGAGATCTTCATTTTTCAATGGTTTGAATAATAAATGAAATAGTGACAATGAAGATATCTTTTTATTTTTATTTTCATGATCTTAATTAATTCTACAAAGGGCTTAAAATTTTTGATTAAAATCTACATTTTATACCCCAGTGAACTAATAATGGCAAAATAAATTTTAACATTTTGTTAATATGAACTTTCAGAATTAACTACAGATCTTAATATAACCAACTTTTTATAGATTTTAGGTAGACCATAGAATTTCAGAATTTATCAATAGCACTGTTAATTTACATTTTTAAAAAAATCAATTAAATATCTTTAATGCTTTCTGAGTAATACATATAGATTTGTTTCTGTATTTGATGTAGGACATTTTCATTTTTTTTTGTCTCAACCAACTATTAAGAGTTCTTTTATTTTGTTTGCATCGGCAATAGTATCTATTACAAGTGTAGCATTGCCTCCAGCAGGGAGATGGATTAATAGATTTGTTTAATTTAAGTTTAAATAGATTTCCTTTGATTATAGATAATGTTTGTCTTCTGTTGTAGATGTCTGTCAAGTATTAGTTTTATACTTTAGCTAATTTTGATGCTTTTTCTAGAAAAATTTGTTTTGTGACCATAGGTAGTAAAGTTTAATTTTTCCATCCAAGATTGAAGTTTTTGCTACTGTTTAGATGGAAGTCAGTTTCCAATCCTTATGGTGACTAGGTTATTAGGAGCAATATGAAGTTTATATCCATTTAAATTTATACCATATGTGTTTTTTTTAATATTTTTTTTACTGTTTTGTGTAATTTTTTAAAAAATGTTTTCTTATTGACTGACAAACTCCTGTTTATTGCTAATTGAACTAAGATTTGATAGCTGAAAAACCTTTGAGAATTTTTATTAACTGAGCCTCATTTGCCCTATGAATGATTTTCTCCAATTTTCGAAATAAACAGCTTGTTTTTGCCTAGGAAAATTAATTTATAATCTACTTTGGCCAGTTTTAGATATAATTTTATAATATCCTACATTTGAAATAATATATGCTCCTTATAGAGTAATCTGTGTTTGCTTGTGTGGTATTTTACTTGTAGTTATATGTTGGATTATTTCTAATAATCAATTGATTTGTTGGATGTTTTTGGAAAAATTCAACATGTGTTTATAAATAATTTTAATAGCAATTATTTTATGTTTGTTAACTACTTACCAAAAAAAATTCTTTAGCACATTTATACTGTAATAAATTGTCGTCGTGTTATCAATAGTGTATGTAGAATGAATTTAAAGTTGTGGGTTCCATAAAGGAAACACCATATACACCTGGGTCTTATTTTAATGTGATTTTGAAGTTATGCAATTCATGTTTCTTCTTAATATCTTTCATATTTCACTACATTTATTAGATATTAAGAAATTTATATTATTAATAAATTATTTTCACTTGCATTACTTTTTTTTCAAAAAATATAATGTTATATTAGCAGCTAATGTGAATATGGCCTGAAGCTGTATTTAGAATTTTAGCTTCTATGTAAATAACCTATTTATACTAATGAGTAAATAATAATAATAAATTTATACTCACATATAAAAATATTGCAATAAATATTCAAAAAAATTAAACTTTTAAAATGTATATTTTGTTATATATAACAGAAATAAATAATCTTTTAGATTTTAAAAATAAAAAACGAAGATTTTATAAACTGAAAATAATCTTTCTAATGATAATGTATAATCTTTTTGTTTTGATTTCGATCTCATTTTTTTAATATAGAAACAGAAAACCATTAACACAGCATAAGACTAAAAGTGGCGCTAGTTGTACATCACATCAGGAATAAAAATAAAGTGGCTAACAGGCTTCTCTGGGCATAATTGCTGAGAGATTCTTGACTTCGTTTAATAAGAAGCTATAATACATCATATGACATCGAATCTGATTTCTTTCCAGTTTACAAACGAACGCTAGCGGTAATGATTAAAATATGTATGAAAAATGTAAAATTAAATATTGTCATTAATAAAAAAAATTAAACAAGTTTGTTTTGTATTAATTTTTTTCAAATATTTGAAATTTTTTATTAGTCATACTTTATTTGCTTATTTTTTTAATGCGAATTTTAAAGTAATTTTTCTTTGTTGCTTTGTTTTTATGCCAATTCTAAAAATTACAAACCCTATCCCCCATTTTTCAAGGTAAGCTAAGTCTATTTTTGTGTGATTTTTTTAATGTGGGTTTTCTGTGGAACCTATCTACCGCATAAAACAAGACCCAGGTGTATTCAAATTATTTACCAAAAGAATTATGTAACTTGGTTTATCATCAGTCCTAAAAGTGAGATAGCAGAAATTTGATAATCGTATAGAAATTGTTTTTGTAAATGTATACATAATTTAATAGTATAAATTCAATGTTGAGACCTAAAGATAAAAATTCAAAATAGGCTTTATATATATATATATATATATATATATATATATATATTCATACACAAAAGTATAAATGCGTTGTTATATATGTATTCATTGTTATATATTAAGGTAATGTCAACAAAATTGAAAATAAAAAATAAAATTTCATGTTCATGCAAAAGTATTTAATGTAACTAAATATGTATAATATAAACACATCATTTTTTTCTTCTTGTTTTTGTTGCTATAAATTCTTATAAAATATATCTTGTATCTATTATTTTGGCCATATTGCTTCATAGATTTTTTTGTTGTTGTTAATTTTAATTTTGAAAGTAGTATTAATTAATAATAATAGTTTTAGACCACATGGGTTCTTGACCTGCATCATCCTAGATGCTAGGGTCTCTATGTGTCATATTTATTTTATATATTTATGACAATGCAACACTTTATTTATAACTTTTTTTAAGTATATTTATTAACACTGACACAGAAAGTAAATATTGGATAAATGATTTAACCACTAGCGTTATAAAAGTATAAGTTTTTACATGTCTTATTATTTTAATAGCATCTCTGTTTCAGCTAGATCCCAATTATTGTCTGATTTTTTATAGACGGCTCATTAAGTATTAGAGACATTGATAATGCTAATTAAATTTCAGATTTCCTATTATATAATTTATTTGGGGTATATAATTTATTTGGTATTTTATTTATTTATTTATTTATTTATTTATTTATTTATTTATTTATTTGTTCATTAGTTCTAGAAATCTAGAAAATGTTTAATAGTCTAAATTAATGAAGTGTCAATGTATAGTTTGTGTTGTAGTAACATCTGCTGAATTTGATATGATTAACATTTGCTTTCTGCATTGCTTGAAAATGACCATAAAAATCTTTCTTTACACCCATCTTTTATATATATATGAGATATTTAGCCATGCCAATGTTATTCATATTGATTACCTTTATTCATTGGAGTGCTGTTTCTCTTCCGGATTTTTGTTTGTTTTCAATCTTATAGATGGATAGATATGGATTTGAGATGTATCTACTTTGGTCATCTGACCATTAATTAGATTTCTCCTATCAAAATTATTCTTTTCAAATATTCAATCAATTTTTTTCTGTTTAAAATTATATCAATAATATTTGCTTTCTAGCAACTTATTCTTTCTCTTAAGAGTTATTTTGATCATATACATATTATCTATGTAAGTTACATTTCTTCCCTAATCCATGTTTATTTCTATACCATTTAAGCTGCTTGATGCTTCATGGATTATCTAATTTGTATATGTTTAACTAATGGATGGTTTTTAGTGAATATAATATTACATTCTTAAACTACATGAAAATTCAAAACTGATTTAATTCGATAATATAGAATTTTTTTTCTTATTTTTTTTTTACTATGTGCGTCATCTTTGTGTCACTATTTAGATTTAAATATTTTTCAAACGTATTCTCTATATAATTAATTTATTGTTTTGTTAGTATTTGTATTGTTTAGGATCGATCAGAAGAAGTAGTTTGTATTGAAGCAGTAAAATGTGTTATACATATTTTGCTTCACTGTCTGATGATATTAGAAAACTTCAACCAGAGGTTCAAACCCATTTTATATTTGTTAATCACTAAGAGTGCAAATACACATACACACGCTATTACCCCCTCTTCCCTATTTTGTTAGCTAAACATTATTTTGATTAAAGAATATTAGTTTTAATTCGGAAATATTTAAATTTCCATCACCATTAATAGTCATGCATGTGTGTGGATGTATCACATATAGCGAAAAATATTGTAAATTATAATTACATTTTATTAAATATTTCATTTTTTTATTATTTATAACTCTTGTATTTTTATTAAGCTGACATAATACCAGAGTTCTAGAGAGTAATTAACATAACTTAGGTTTCTAAACAAAACAATGTGCCTTGTTCAATTTAAAAATGTCATTAGTAAAGTAGATTTATTTTAGAAATCCTATGTTAATGGAAAATATATCTTGTGAATCTATTTCCAAACTCGAAATAGATTTAAACAATACTCTCTAGAACTTATCTCGTTGCCATTTTTAAAATGTGAATGTTAACAGGATAAGTGCAGTCAGGTCAGTTAATGCACATCTGGGCCTCACCAGTGGCAAGGTAAATAGAAGTTTCTAGAGGGTTTTGGTGGCATATAAATACAACCCAAATTCTATGCTAAACACTATTTGCTTTTATTTCAGAAGGTGTTGTAGAACGAATCTACATCACTCAAATTTTTAAAATATGACTTCTGAGTAGAGAGAAGAAATTTGCTTTACCGATCTTTTCAAGATCATCTCCATACTGCTATGCTGCTATTACCACTTAAAGACTGCTGTAATGAAGTGCTAATTTAATTCTTAAAAGATGCCAACCATTACTTCTTCAAAATCTGCATTGCCGACCATGTTTTGCCGTGTTTATTTTCCCTTATGCATACCAACCTGTACAGCCATTCAAGTCATCAAATAACAGAAGGTAATCCTGTCTTTGCCACTAATGTGAACTCTTAAAACCTCCATTTATGTAATTCGTAATTTATTTAAAATATAATGTAACTCCCTGTCTGTTTAATAATCGATGATGTAGTGCCAATTATCATAACTCTAGTAAATTAATGAGTTTGTCTTTTTCTTTGTAAAATATAATGCACAAATTAATGAATTTACTCTTTAAATGTACTTACTGGGTTTCACTATTTCTATTTTATTTTAAATATGGCAAACTTTTAACTTTATTTTATATTGGATTATGTTTGGTTTAATATGCTAATAATTTATTTTAGTGAACCGATTTTATATTAATTCTTCAGCCCACCATTATGGGATTTTAAATACACCTGAGTCTTGTTTTATGCGGTAGATAGGTTCCTCAGAAAATACACACAAAAGAAATTGCACAAAAATAGATATAACTTACCTTGAAAAATGGGGGATATGTTCCTGTAATTTTCAGAAATCGCATAAAAGCAAAGTAACAAGGAAAAATTACTTTAAAATTCACATTAAAAAAATAAGGAAATAAAGTATGACTAATAAAAAATTTCAAATATTTGAAAAAAATTAATACAAGACAAACTTTTTTACTTCTTTTATTAACTACAGTACCACTATTTGAGAATATGTGTTCGTTTGTGAATCAGATTCATGACGTGTGTACAACTAGCGCCACTTTTAGTCTTGTGCTTTGTTAATGGTTTTTTGTTTTTATATTAAAAAAATGAGTTCGCAATCAAAACAAAAAGATTAGCATTAGAAAGATTATTTTCAGTTTAAAAATCAATAAAATCTTCATTAATTATTTTAACAATCTAAAAAAAAATTTATTTGTTACATCTAACAAAATACATTTAAAAGTTTAAAATTTTTGAATATTTATTGCGATATTTTTATACATAAGTATAAATCTATTATTATTATTTACTTATTAGTATAAGTAGGTTATTTACATAGAAGCTAAGATTCTAAATACAGCTTCAGGCCATATTCACATTAGCTGCTAATATAACATTATATTTTTGGAAACAAAAAGTATTTCAAGTCAAAATAAGTTATTAATAATTTAAATTTCTTGATATCTAATAAATATAGTGAAATATGAAAGATATTAAGAAGAAACATGAATCGCATAACTTCAAAATCGCATTAAAATAATCCGCTTAAAACCAGACCCTGGTGTACTTAAATGTAAGTTTTTTTTTTACCAAACTCAAAGTTTGCTCAATTGAATAATATTCCTAAATTGTTTTATGGGTTTAATAACAGATTATCCACTGTCATATTTAAGATATCAATTTATTACTATCTTAATGCTATTGATTTAGTGAATTTTAATATTATATAAAATAAAGCTTAATGACTTTACTTTTTTCTATAATCAATCATTTGCATCTCACTCCATCCAGCATGATAACTTTATTATGTAATTTTCTACTCATTAAGTGTACTAATATTGTTTAATGAAGGGAACTACATATTCCTTCTTTTATCATTGAACTTTTTAACTAATATTTAAGATCAACTGCGTACCTTTAAGGATGGGTTGAATTTTGTTATGTCTTTATGCTAGATTTCATTAAGTCATGAGGGTCTTAGTTAGCTTATCAGCATCATTATGGACCTGATTCCCATTAGTGTTGCTTACCCTGATAACGTTATAAAATTCATATATCTTGCTTTGTCAAACTAATACCCAAAGGTCTCGGATCATTTCGTAAGGCATATTTCTCATTGGAGTTTGGAAGCACCGATCAGGATTTGTAAGCTTGTAGTTAGGCTCTGCATGGGATAACATCGGAAATCCCAAACCATGGAATCCCTACCAACCATTTCCTCAGATATCTTGTCACAAGTGCAGGCAAGTTTCTCACATTCATAAATTTGATGAAGTTTCTCATCCAAAACAGACTTAACCTTTCTGGCATTATCATGTAGTTCAGCACCACAATTATTAATTAATATTTTATATTGCCCGCTATTAATCTATAAGTCATAATGCTGTGATTTTGTAAATCTTCCTATTCTTTTTTTATATCATTTTCTCGGTTAGAAAGGTCATGTTAAAGTTTATTTAAGCTATCCACCCTCTCATTAAATTATTTTTAGATACACCAATCAATAATTTTCAGTAAATTCTGTCTTATCAGAATTATTTGATAAAACATGCAAATAGCCATTATTTTTTAAATGATTGATGAAATACCATTAATGACTGAATAAATTTTGTAATTTATAATATGTTTTAATGTATGATTAGAATAAATTGTAATAAATGGAATTGTATAAATCAAATTTCATTTATCTGTATTCATTAAGGTCATTTATTTTTTATTGAATAAATCATGGCATTTAAATTATAAAATTATTGTAAATTTGATATCTTCCTCCATTAGCATATTAAGCTGCATCGTCTTGATTATTTATTGATTTTTATTCATCTATGTGATTTGTATTTGCATATTAGAATACGCAAATCACTACCAATAATTATAAGAAACCCAGATGCTATTAATTATGATATGAATAAATTCACCAATGTATTTATTTAAATTATATAATTCATATTTGTTTGTTCAATTTCTAATAAATTATTATAAATAAATTATTAACATTTAATAACAAATTATTCTTTGGTTATTCTTTGTCTTATGTTTTATGTGTACACATCGTTAATTAGGTTAATTAGATTGTGTTAGATTCCATTGATCTTAAACCAGTCTTTTACATTTATTAATGATTATTAGTGAAATAGTAATATAGTTAGAACATACCAGGTCCTATTAAGGGTTCAAGTCATATAACACCAATATTTTCTTGTAGATCTCTTGTTTTTCTGCTGTGTCTTTGGGACTGGAATCAATAAATTTCATATGCTATCATCCAGAATATTGTTCATAGTGTTGTAGTTTTAGAGAAAGGTAAACAGGGCAGAATCCATGATTGCTCCTGACCTGTGTATCTCTGGCATGAGTGGATTTAAGGTACTTTTGCCTACATTCTGACTCTTGTTAGATGAACATACAATTCTGATCGGTGCAGTATGTATGTAGTAGTCTGTATATGAAAGTTGTTTCAAAATTGCTATTTATAATATAGATGCATATCCTGATTACCAATCATGATAATAAAGATATTGAAATCATGTATGAAGAAATAAAACAAATGATTTGAAAAAGAACTGATAAGTACTTGATTAGAAATAATTATAGATTAGAATGTTATGGTGGAACAAGGAATCAAAGAATTTATATTGTTTGGGACCATTCATCAGAAAAGATAGTTTTGTATGTAATACTCTGTATGTGAAAGCTGTTTTAAAGTAGCTGATGATATGCCAATTATTATGGAAAATTATATGTTGTGATGATAATGGGCCTATATTTAAAAAGCAAGAATGAAAGATTATATATATATGGTAGTTTGAACTACAATTAGATTATATTTTGGTTCAAAATATATAGAAATGGTATTAAGAATGCATATACATATTAATAAATTAATATGAAATTCGGAACATTTGTTTTAATAACAGCAGAACTGAAGTTAAAATATCAAGTTTTAAACGAATTTTAAAAAATTATGAAGACTAAAAAATTGCTTTTAGATAAATAGTTGATAGTTTAAATTCATACAAAATGTGGAAAATATTTATGGAAACTTAATGAAATTAAATATACTGAGAGAGCAAAAAGCCGTAAATTAACCAATTGTAAAGTAGAAAGAGAAAATAATAAAATAATAATTAAAATGTGCATAGAAAGCTTAACCGTGACTAACACCTGTAATAGATAGAGTACTAGATATGTATGATTAGAAGACCTAATATAGTGAGATAGATTTACAGAATAAAAAATAAACCTGATTTAATTTATAATCCTGGAATACAAAGATAAATTCGTAGTAATGTAATAGTAATTTAAATTTTAAAAAGCAGATTTTTTTTCTTTCAGAGATATTGGAAGAATAAATAAGAGTTTGTATGTCAAAAATAGTATGAATATCCATATATATATACGTACACACACAGAATATATATTATAGACACATGTATGATGTAAAGCACTCTCATAGAATAAATGTAATTACGAGATTGGAAGAGTATATAAGAGTTGAATGATACAAATAAAAATGATAAAATGATAGTATAAAATGGAATACGAAATGGTAAAAATTATAACACCAATGAAGTCTGGCAACATGTTCATATATTGCTCTGCCATCCACATATATGTTTTATAAGCAGGTATGTCTGATATAAAGAGCTTCATTATTTTATGATATTGCTCTAGATTTGAGATGCTGAAATAAATTTCCTTAAGGAGGTGGCATGTATTTGCAGATTATTACCATTGCTGACTAGGCATTATCTCTTTGTTGAAATATCTCCCTGCCTAGTGCCTTTATGCAGACAATTTAACGTACCTACATATGTATTTATATAAAGAATTTACAAATAGATTTTGTAATTCAATTTGATTATACATTTGCATTATTATTAATTTTTTTATTTTTTATGATGAAACAAAATTTTAAACTAGTTTATTGGCATTAGTATTAAAGGCCTAAAGGGAATCCACTATATAGAATAAATAGGTAAAAAAAGAATTATAATAATTTTTACACTAGTTTTTCATTCTTCTATTATAACTTTATTTTAAAATTTGTTTTAACACCCACACTGTCGTCATCTTTATTAAGAATGGTGGAATTAGAAAAATGAAAAATATTTAAGTTTTATGGAAATTTTTAATTATACTATATGAAAAAGGAAAGAGTTAATTACTTTCTTTTTTTTTACAAATTACTTTGATATATGAAAACAGCCTTTAGAACAACTTTTAATATTTTTTTTTTTTTTAAAATAAATGATTGGTATGTTTCTGCATATTTTAATGCGCATTAAAATTACAGAAGAAGGTGTCGTCTTTAAATATTTTAATAGAATTATATTTACACGCATTAAGAAGCATCGTTATTTTAAATATATTTTACTAGACAACTTTAAATATTTATATATGAACAATATCAAATATTCATTTCTGTGCGTATGTGTATATTATATAAACACAGCGAAATCATCACTCATTGATTTTGGAACTATTATTTTATCACGTTACTGAAACAAATCAGTGGTCCTAGTGCAATATTTTCTCATATGGGTAGGCGGTTTTTTTTTTTTAAAAAAAAAATACAACATATACCGATAGTTTATTTGCTCTCTCTTATTTTTTCTTTGTACTAAGGGAACTTGTTTCGAAAATGGATGCCCACTTCTGAGTTTTAATGCATTGCAAATGCTCCTGCTCATATCTGTGTTTGTCAGTTTTATCTTATCCTAATGCATTGTATATATACTTTTATTACAGTTCTGTGCAGTATTTATTTTATTAATAAAAGAAATATAAGAAAAAGATAGTGAGATTAAAGTTGCAGTAAACTCTACTGAAACTTATGAAATATTGTCAAAAGTAAAAAAAATTCAAGGAATAGCTACATTACATTGCATGACCTTTTTTTTATGCAGTATGTGCACAGCATGATAACAGTGACTTCCCTTTGAATTCAGATATGAAGTTTGCCCAAAACAAATGTCGGCCAAACATTTTAAAAATATTTATTAGTATAAGAAATTTTTCTATAGAACAGGCTTTTTCATACCTGCACTCATTGTATAAAAACCCATATTATATGTGTATATCACATTATATGCATATACTGTACATTATTCTATTTTTGTCCTATCATTTGTATTATATATTATAGGTCTGTATTGTATATATCATTAAAAATATGTACTATCTATTATAATGGGATGGGTAAATAAGAGTCATACCTGGGGTAATGAAAAATCATCATCAAAAACAAAATATAAAATTAAATATAAAAGTAATGAGCATGATAGAAATTAATATTAAAGTTTAAAGTCCTAAATGTATACCCTCTATCACTGACTCCCATGATCAACATGAAAACAATCAGAATGGTAAATAACGAAAATATCCTGAATGGATATTCTCTGAGGCATATATCCTCTTCCACAAGATCCAGCTCCTTTCCTTGGATCCATTGCAGTCATGGTCAACATTTGTGGGAATCTTAGGTTCTCTGATCAAAACCTTCAGCAGGGGAACTAAGGGGCCCACAAGACTGCTAAAGGAGCTGGATATGATAGCAGAAAGAGTCAGTGAGCTAACAACTTGGAGGCCAGGGTGGAAGAGATCCTTAGCCTCAAAAAGCTATACAAAGACAAACAGAAGCTGCTTACAAATTATATTGCAGTAAAAAGAATCAAGATCTATTTATCCACAAAGAACAACTGGATGCAAAGCTACCTGATGTGGGCCATTGGTGCACAGAGAAGATCCATACCTTCATTGCTGTCTGTAGATAATTGTAACTACATAGGAAGCACTATTTTGGAGAAAATAGATGATCACATCAGGGAGAAGTTGCAAAATTCAGTTACGAGATTGGAAATGTTTAGCAATTTCACCCAGTGTCGCAAGATCATGCCATTACTGAGCAGAAAATTCTCCATCGGCTGAGGTCTTATCCAGAACATATACATTCGAGCCTTCATGGGTTACTGTGATTTGTCTTGTTACACCTGAGTAATTTCACAGTTAAAATAATCCATCAAGTCATTGGTGTGCTGGCCGAGGAATTACAGTTAATCCCCAATCTGTACTCTATTGCACTTGTATCTTTTCTCAAAAAGCCATTGAATCCATCTCCATTAACTAATTTAAGATCCATATCAGTAACCCCATTATTAATCATAATCATCGAATCACTTGTTAAGGATAAGATCCAACAGCAACTGCCCAGTAAAATTTCCTTGCACCAATTTGCCTGCAAGGGATCATCCACCATTGAGGCAGTAAGGAGATTTGCCTTATTGGTGGAGTATATAAGGATCAAAAAGATATCAGGACCTATTGTGGTGCAGTTGGACTTCACAGCAGCATTTGACTCCATGGTGCCTGCAAAATTATTCTCAATTTTGGAGTGCTATGGGGTACCCAAAGTCTACATCAGAATCATAGCAAATATGCTGCTAAATAGATCAATATATACATCATTGGATGGCTCTTTGGCCTCAGGGTTTAAATCACATCTATCAATACTCCAGGAGTTACCTCTTAGCACCTTGTGTTTTATAGCCTATGTAAACTCTATTAACAGCTATTGAGAAAGATCTTCCTGGGGTATTTGTCCCAGGGCTAGGGTTGGAAGTTCATCACATATCATATGTTGATGACATTACAGTCTTTCTTCCCTCACATAAAATACTTGCCCAAACTATATAAACTGCTGGAAGAATGCACTGAGAGATATGGGCTGAGAATAAACTCTGAGAAATATGCTACCTGTAAGATCCATTGGGCGACAGCAATTTCTTCAAAGATTCTTGGGGAAACCTCAAAACTTTCTTGGATTTCCCATGGTGCTGTCCAGGTCAGCTATGAGAAGAGCTCTGCAAAACAGCATTCTAGAAAAAACCAAAGGGATCTACTTATCACTCCCGGGTAAGGCAGCACTGATTAACATGTTGGTGCTTCCGCGAATTAATTATTCCACTTTTTAAACCAACTAGGTTCTTTCAGAATGCAATAAACTTAGTCTGCACTGGCAACTTGTGGAAGAGGAAAACAGTAACCATCAGTTTAGCCAAAATGCAGAGACCGAGAGACCTGAACGGGCTCGGGTTGCATGATCTCAACACTTTCTTCATTAAGAAATCCCTATCAATGATTAAAGCAATGAATGCAAAATTGCGAGCGGACTCATTACAAGATGAGATTGAACCTACTGACACACCACCACCCATACAAAGTAAGTGGACCATGGAGCTGCTAGCATATACCAAAAAATTCTTCAAAGTTACGGAATCAATTAATGACAACACTAACACTTACTGGCAAGTTTACAAATACATGGATGCAAATATTACTGAATTAACTACTGAGATTGATTTATTTACCAAATTACTAATCAAGAAACTAAAATTTTGCTACTTGGAAGCCAAACATATTGACTTTCCTCATAAAATTTAATTTGAAAGCCTTGCCAATGAATCATTTTTTTGGTAAATCATAGAAATTTCTCAAAAATAGAACCACTATGTAGATTAGGTAAAGTGGCGGATGAAACTACTAAACATATTTTTACTACTTGCCCATTTTTGAGCCCTGCTAGACAAAATATAACCAGAGTGCTGCCAGCTAACATGAAAATTCTAAGAATCACAGATGCTATAAAGAGTGGTGTCTTTGCTGCAATTAGAATGGGAATGTTCCTGTTTCATGCTGTGTGGTTAACGAGGAATTTTTTTTTAATGAGGAAATAAAGAACCATGGGAGGTGTGTATAAAAAATTTATTCGAAAGACTATGTTTAGGGATTGCTTATTAACATGGAAAAACTCTTCGGGGACACTTGGTCGCAACTCTGGCTACTGAATGAAGAGCCTATCCTCAGGCATGCTAATTAAAAATTAATTCTAGATTTAAAAATGGTTAAGTTAGATGGAGAATGACAAATGATCCCTGCCAATCAAAATATGGACTGCACAATGATCACTGGCTAAGTCACTAAATGAAGAGCCAGTTCAGATAAAACTAGTACACAATAATTATAGACTAAGTTTGAACGATGAGCTTCTTGCACTGATCATGAAATTAATTTGTCATAATAATAACTAATGTATCAAACAGCTATGTATCAAACAGCTATATTTTCTAATTTGGAAAAAAATATTTACTAATGATTGTCATAATATGTGTAACAAATCCAAACAAATGTATACCAACAAGATTTATATTGTAATTGTACGTATATTTTCCTTAATAAAAAAAAACTATTTCAAAGGAAAAAAAAAAAGTTTAAAGTAAGAGATATTTTTAAAAATGTTTAAATGTTATATATTCATATGATAGCATGAGAGATCTTGATATCTCTCTGAGAGATCAGCCCAGTTAACTCCTTATAGCAACTAATTAACTATATATCTACCACAGTATCAGTAAGTAAAAGTAAATATAAAAATAACCATTCCTCATCATGAATGATTGGAAATAAAAAATGAATCAACAATCAATCTTGTGTCTGGATTTGAAATGGGTCTAATGTAGGCCAGGTTAACTATTGAGCTTTTGCCAACTTGGGACATTTATTTAAACATAATTTCGATGCACAAACTAACTGCTCATCCATTAGAATACATAATAATCACAAAACAATAATGCTGGAACATTAAAACATGCTGATCATCACCAATGGTCTGGCCACTTAGTACTATTAATATACTGGCCATTTTAAACTTAATTTTTAATAAAACTAAAATAAAATAAAATGTAGTGCATGGGTTTTAAAGAATATAATCTTAGCACCAACCAGTATGATAATGATTGATGAGATTATCATTACCACTGGATCTCTCAAAACACTAATATACATTTATTTTTATATATCAAATCATTACACATTAATCTAGCTCAGAGAATATAAGCTCTAACTATTGTGACCAAGAGATGATGCAATACATAATAAAATTATAAGAATTCAATACACATTTATTAACAGCAATAAAAAAAAACTATATTAAGGTCTTTAGAATGAAGCTATACACATATAAGCTTTTTGATTAATATACATAAATAAAATTATCACATTTGTGTTTTATAAAACTGATATATAAAATTCAAATTATTTTATTGTGATTTACGTATATATTCTAATAGGTTTACTTAAAACAAGTCAGCATACAGACATGCAGCAATAATTTCTAAATATACTTGAATTGTCATAAAATAATAAAATAAATAATTAAAATTTATATGTGTCTATTTAGTACACATTGATATATATATGCATTCAGATGTGCAGTACATTTGATGGATATATTTCAATCATTATATAAAACAAAATTTGATTAAAATTTTCCATATATGTTTGTGTGTATTGAATTGCAGGGGCATAATGATATGTACAGCATCATATATTTTATTTTGTCACAATAAAATTATTAAAAATTATTTTCCCAATTAATTCCATTTGGAAAATATATGTAAAATCCACACATAATGTGGGTATCAATAAAAATATAGATGATATGAATCAAATTCTATTATACACAATTTTTTTTTTCTTGTAAAAAAATATCAGTTTATATGTTTCTTTTCTCTTTCTCAAGATTACAAAATCATCTATGAATTGTTTCTTTACTTTTTGATTAGTTTTTTGTTTTCTTTTTAAAAAATACTATTAACTTTTTTTTCTTTTAAAATTATAAAGTCAGTGAATTAAATTTTAGATTTTTAATCCAAGCAAATGTATTACTTGTACCTTTATGTTATAAATGCCATTTTTAGGGAATTATAAAAAAATACCCCACTTTATATAAATATTCTTATCTGTGCTTCTCTGCATATAGATAAACAGCCAGCCATATAATGAAATTTTTCAACAAGTAATGGTATTCTTTTTGTGTGCTGGTTTATAGTCCTCATCAAGATAGATATAGTCCAGGTAATTGCCAGCATTGGGAAAGGGATAATGAGGTATGTTGACATTGAATCAGTTCCCTTCTATCTAGTATTTGATATATTGCAGGCCAGTAAATTGTCTTTGTCCATATTTATGCAGGCTAATGATTGATTTGAAGAGAATCTGGTTTCAGATGAATCAAAACTTTTCCATAGAACTATAGAGCAGCTGCTTCATAATCTTCCTACATCTGATTCATCATAGTTTTCTATATAACTCTGCTAGCCAATATGTTCTGTTCAGCTATTTACTGCCAACTACAGCAAACTTAAGCAACTAAAAACAAAACTACAGTCCAGACTGTCCTAATCTCTTTATCATCTTTTTTTATAAGAGTCATCTGGGTGATAAAAACCCATTTTAAACTTATCTTTCTAATCCTTTCAGATCTTTACTTTATTATTAAAAACTACTTTTGAAAGCAACTTTGAAATTTTACCAAAATTCAAAAATAAACCATGCTTATTTTTAAATTCAAAATCATAATTCAATAAAAATATTATTTCAACTTTTTTGACTATTTATTTCATAATGAAATTCTATTTTTAATCCAAAATATTTAATGTTTTACTCTGATTTTTTTATTTCCAGGAAATGTAGAAAATATCTACAAATTTTTTTGTCTGTATTTATTTCTACTTTTCCTTTCAACTTTATATATACATTTTTGCACGCACCCTATATTTTTGTGTGCCATATGACAGAACTGTTATACTATATACACATATATGCTAAAACATTTATTGTATAATATTTTATTTTGGTTAATTATTTTTGTTGATGTTTTAATGTGTCAACATAATTTTTAAATAATATATCAACTAGATAAACATTACAAACATAAAAATAATCAGCAAAAAATAAAAAACTATTGTAACAGTCATATTTTCATATTCACGCAACAAAATCAAGAGTTTGGAAAATTATCCCAAAGCTGATCTAGATGAGTGGTTGAGATTTCAAATCAGATCACACATCAGTTCCTTCACCAATGCTTCATGATTTACTATTCTATGGATGACTATTATGAGGCTGCACTCAGACTTTTTTAGTTCATGTGCCAGCAGTAGCAAAGGGTGGAACATGAGATGCAGGAAATTATAAATGAATTACTACTAAATTAACTAAACACATACCTATGGCTGGCTAGATAATGCATGTTTTAATTACTAATGCTAAGTTAAATAATTTGGAAAGGATTTAGAATGAGTTGCGAATAACACCCTAAATATTTATAAGTTTTAAAATATGTAATTATTATAACATAAGTGATAATACAAAATATAAGTGCATTGGAATTTACACATGGTGTTGCGTAATGATGAGTGGATTTAAATACAAGTTCTCATCTTTTGAAGACACTTTAGCGTATTTGAATTTAAGTTATAACAAGTTATTATCATTATCTACAGTCTAGAATCATGTCTTAATTATGTTATGCCATTCCCATGAGGTTTGCTATGAGTTAAATTTTACAATAATGATAATATTAAATATAACTTATTAAAATTACATTATGAACAATAAATGTGCTCCTTATGCAGATCATTTTATAAACTAGATCTGGGGTTCAGATCAATGCTAAACTGAATAACATAATGAGGGCGAACTGGAAATTTGCAGCATAGCTTCACAGACTATGGCACTACATAAACTAAATAAGGGTTGCAGCCCAAATGTGTAATTACTCATGGGATTCAGTACCAAGTACTTGGTTCTTGTGGACTGTATAACTTGTTATCATAAAATATAGGGACCTTGAGTTTGGGTGATGAGAGCAGCTTAATACATGATTCTGGACCCTTGGGTTTCAGTTCTAAAAGAGAGCTATCTGAACTAAGAATAATGGGATGGCCCTTAAAATCAGAAGCCCATTTTAATAAGAAAATATATATATTAAGGCGTATTTTGCATATATGTGCTTTATAAGGATATATTGTAACACTTTTCAAAATATTAAATATCAAAATAACTAAAGTGCTAAATCTATAGTTTCGATCTGTGAAACTACCATATGCCGATTCATAAATTAGCATACATAAATCATGCTAAAATGGGTTAATTAAAGTGATCTAGTTTACAGAATTAAATTTATATAGTTTATGATAATAAACTAAGGAGGATAAAGCATACTGGGACTTAATTAACTAATCATTTATAATATGCTTCAAAATATTGTTGTCATTATTAATTAAACATATTTACTAATATGCAAACCTGTATTATAATAAGCTAAACATAGTAACTTAACTACCATATATAATATAGGTATCAAAATGGAGATTTTTGTGTGCTAAAGAAGCGAGTTTCTAATCATCTCCAAATTATTAATATTAATAATCTCTGCTTTGAAACATGGCATATCATCGATTAATGAAATAGGCAATGAAATAGAAAGTAGGCATGGCCACAGATTAGAAAGATACAGTTATAATAATAATAAGTGATTTCAGTTATTATATTTAGAGAATTATTAAATTAGAATTTCATTTACTACAGAGGCAAGACTTTTACAATTACTATTATTATTGACCTAAAAGTTACATTAAGAGATTTATTACAGAATTTAATTATTGAAAGTTATTTAGTTATTATTTAAATAATATTTTAATTTGCGAAGCACAGATAGTTGAAAATTGAAATAAATTGAGATACTGTCAAATATCTAGCACTTATTATATAATACTTATCTGACAGCCAATCAGATGTTATGATAGCTGTTCAGATGACATCCAAACCTAAACACACAACAAAGATTTTATGAGAAAAGGGCGGCCACCCTTTTCTCTACTTTTTCTCTATATATCTAAGCCAGTCATAAGTGTAGGTTTGAAGGCTTGAAGCTTTAAATATCTTCACAATTAACTCACTGAGTCTAAATCATAAATGTACAATGCAAAATCCTATGATTTCCTACATAGTTGTTTTTAGAATACATTACAAGGAGTAAAGTATGTAAATAATATTTTAATGTGCAAAGCGCAGATAGTTGAAAATTGAAATAAATTGAGATACTACCAAATCTCTAGCGCTCGTCATAATACTTAGCTGACAGCCAGTCAGATGTCATCGTAGCTGTCCAAATGACATCCAAACCTAAACACACAACAAAGATTTTACTAGAAAAGGGTGGCCATCCTTTTCTTTACTTTTCTTTCTATATATCTAAGCCAGTCGTAAGTATTTAGGTTTGAAAGCTTGAAGCTTTAAATATCTTCACAGTTAACTCATTGAGCCTAAATCATAAATGTACAATACAAAGTCCTATGGTTTACAGCTGATTGGCTGTCAGATAAGTATTATAATGAGCGCTAGAGATTTGGCAGTACCTCAATTTATTTCAATTTTCATCTGCGCTTCGCAAATTAAAATATTATTTACATACTTTACTGCTTGTTATGTATTCTAAAAACTACTACATAGTAAATCATAGGATTTCGTGTTGTATGTTTATGATTTAGACTCAGTGAGTTAATTGTGAAGATATTTAAAGCTTCAAGCTTTCAAACCTAAATACTTACGACTGGCTTAGATATATAGAAAGAAAAGTAGAGAAAAGGGTGGCGACCCTTTTCTTGTAAAATCTTTGTTGTGTGTTTAGATTTGGATGTCATTTGGACAGCTACCATGACATCTGATTGGATGTCAGCTAAGTATTATGACGAGTGCTAGAGATTTGGCAGTATCTCAATTTATTTCAGTTTTAGTTATTATTTATGAATGTTCATGTATATAGATAGCTTGAGGCTATTAAAATAGTTTAGTTTTAGATTTATTTTGAAGAGCTCTGTGGGAAATTTTTCTATCAATTTTCTTCTAGTTGAGGCATCTGTCATGGCATATGCTACTGGCTTTTTTGTTGGGTGGACTGATCTCTGATGTCTTCAGGACAGGCTATTGGTCTTAAACTACTCCACCCTTGACCGATCTTCCAAAAGAAGATGGCAAAGTGGATGTCTTCTAGCCGCTAGTTTCCATTATAAAATCTGGCATAGCTTTTGGTGGCAAAACATTACAAGATTTAAGAGAGTGAACCTTGATGTTTGAATTTTGGGGTTTTTTATATTAATGCTTTTACTCCCCCTGCAAAACCATGAAGTTGTTTATAGTTTACAAGTTTTAAGATTTAAGTTTTAACACACTTGTATTAAGTTTAAAAAACCCAAAAGTAAAATTAAGTTATTTATGAAATAGTGCAGCTTCACTGCTTTTCTTTTGTCTTAAAATGTATTTTAGAATTTATTCTTGGTTCTCAGAAATTAAACCAGGTGTTTGTGATGTAAAATAATTTCCAAGAATCAGATGATCTTTTAAAAAGAAATTTTAAGTTCTGTAAACATTCATTTATATATGTAATTTTGTCACCTCAGCAATTGAAAATTTATATGCGAATAAATGTAAATTTGTACTTAAAGGTAAAATCGCGTAAAGATAAATAATTTAAATAATGTTGCAATGCTTATAAAATCTATTACATTGGTACTTCATTCACTTATACACATACAATAATGTTTATACAACTTACTTTTAATTTAATTTTTAAATGTATAACTATGTTTACGCTTTATGAAACATGCATAGACTTTAACATTTATATATGCACAGCTATATAAATATATGCACATACTTAAACATTAAAATGTTAAATCATGATGATATATGTGGAATTGGATAGATTTGAATAGGAGAAATACTACTACTATGGGACATAGTAGGTGAAACAGGTTGATAGACTAATACTGTTTCACTATAGAGTATAAGTTTATAACATATTTTTAGTCATTATGTTTTCGATGATAATATTGCAATACTAGCTTAAAAAAATACTAAAATTCTTCTATAATTATGGTTTCATTTTTTACCGAAACTCAACAAAATATGTAGAACATATATTTACAAAACAAAATAGTCTTCCCATCATTCAATTTAAAAACCAACTTTCATTTACATCAAAGATGTCTTCATGAGATTGACGGCCTCAGATTCAAAAAAATTTATCATCAGAGTTTACTTTTTATTTTACTTTATTCATAAAAGATAATCTCTGCATTGTCAAATGACCTGTATTTAGTTCATGGAATATAAAAAGCTGAGTTATGATTTCTATTTTTAACTCTACTCTTATGAACTTTAATTCTTTCATTAAGAGTTAATTTATTTTGATTCGTATAAATTTTATGGTAACTGCAAGGAATCTTATAAACTATACCAGAGATAGATTTGCTATCAATTGACTGTTTTGAAGTTTTTCATAATGAATTTAAATCAAGGTCTTTTATCCAAGCCACTTTCATATCACCCAATAAAAAAACTATTCTTATAAATCAATTTATAAACTGATGGCATAAAAGATAAAGAAATTCTCTATTCTCACTAATAGTTAAATCTTTATTATTAACAAAATTTATAGATATTTTTATTTAATTTTTTAGTGTGTGTATATATATATGTGTGTGTGCGTGATACATTATTTAAAGACTATTAAAATTAAGACATTAACAAAAGTTAAACTTATCATCCTTTAGTTGTATTTTTATATTGGACTATTCTGTCATCTAATATGTGTATTGAATATCTTTAGAAACATTTAACTTTATTTAAATATTCCAAATACCTTCAACTGTTAATAATAGCACATCAAACAGGTTAGTATATGCACAATGATTTGAGAGGTACTTCATGTGTTGCTGGCCTGACCAGTTACACTACTAGCATGGGATTCGAACCTGGATTTTTAAATTCTTGAGTATTGAATTTTAAGGTAATGCTCTAACCAACTGAGCCATCCTTCCAAAGGCAACAGTCTGTGGTAATTTCATATAGAACAAACTCTTATGACAAATGGTTATCCATCAGCTGTTATTAAGAAAATGTTAAATAGACAACAAAAAGAACCATCAAGAGGAAAGACAATTATTGGTACTATAGCATACTCGTACATTCCAAAAATAACAGACAAATTAAGGAAAATTTATAGTCAGTATAACATCAGAACAGCAATACCACCCTATGAGGAATTCTAACATCTACAAAGCCTAAACTTGAAATGATGAAAAGAAAAGACTGCATCTATAAAATACCATGTGAATGTGGAAGAACATATATTAATGAGACCAGCCATCCCATTGCAAAGCCCTTGCAAGAACACAAACTGGTGATTAAATGAGAGAAAACAGATGTGTCTATGGTAGCAGAATATATATGTGCCAATGAACATATGTTCAATTGGGAAAATACAAAAATATTGAATAGAAAAGAAAAGGTAGAAAAAAGAAAGTTTAAAGAAGCTGCTCACATGACAATGACAACAAATGCCATAAGCCAACCTAGTGTGACTATACATAATGTATGGAAATCACTAATCAACTTTGCTCTTAAGAAAAAGTGGAGAAATCAGGAGGAACCTCTTAGATAAGTATATGAAATTACTACAGACTGCTGCCGTTAGCAGGATAGTTCATTTGGTTAGAGCACTACCTTAAAATTCAATATTCAAGAATCTAAAGACCCAGGTTCAAATTCCATGCTAGTACTGTCACTGGTTAGGCCAGCAATACCTGAAGAAGAGGGGAGAATAATACCTCTCGAAACATTGTGCATATATTAACTTGTTTGATGTGCTATTTACTATCTCGTTGAATGTATTTCAAATATTTAAATAAAGTTACATTTTTCTAAAGACATTCACTACACATGATGGTGAAAATAATCCAATATAAAAATACAACTAGAACACCATCATCACAAGTCTTCAGGAAAACGTTATCATCCTTCACTTTTCTTAAGATGAAATGTAAAAGATACATAAGAGATTTCAAAGTGGTAAATTTTAAGCATGTTTTCTTGTAATATGTTTGATTGCAACATTAATGATTGATTTGTTAATTAGAAAATTAAAACTTTATTTTTTTTATTTTTTTTTATTTAATATTTTTTTCAATCTGGACTAAATAAATCAATAGGTTTTGAGACAGTGGATACAAAGATTTTATATATACTCATTTTTTAAAAAATATATATCAATATGGTTTGAATTATAAAATACAAATGGGCTTCATATATATTTTAGTGAGAAATTATCATTAAATTATTTTTATCTATAATTTTTAATGTTTTTCTGGTGCTGACATTTACTTATATACATCATTTTTGTGTTTTTTTCCCTTCAAAAATGATGAATTGAGGATTCACTCTATAATAGCTGTCAGGGAATCTTTTTTCTTTTAAGAGCCATTTGAATATTTATATTATTCAATTAGCCTGCTATATTTAGTCAAAACTTTAATTAATTTGCCCCTAATTATTAGAAATAGACAACTTTTTTAATTGACAAACAATTTCAACTTTCTCTTTTCAACTGAAGATCACAATTTTTTGTGTGTGAATTAAAAATAAAGAAACATCATTATTATTAATGGCAGTTCCACATTTAGTGACAATTTTTGCAATTTATCTTGTAACTAATTTTCATAATATGTTTATATTTTCATAATCTTTTTTGTTTTGGGTTTATTAATTATACAGCCTTGCCTTTTATAAATTTCTCTTAAGAAAATAGTTTCAAATTTTCTGCCTTTTTTTTTTTTAATAATGTTTCTTACTTTCACAGAATCTTCTGACTTAATTACATTTTTTTATGAAACATATCGGCTACTTAATAATTTTGTCGTAATCAGAATGTTTAATAATAAAATAAAAATTGAGTTTTATTTTTGCTAGTATACGTTTGACTGTTAAAATCATTATAAAAACAAACAAAATATCATCAACATCCTAGATTGAATTTGCAGAGAGGTAGATCATAAGCCGTAAATAATTTGTTGGAATAGTGCACCGCTGATAAAATCAGAACTATTATAAAGGTTGGAGAAAGAAAAGGATGTAGTTGAGAAAATAAATATTTTATTTTACTTAACTCTTACTTCAATATATGTACTGTGTGCATGTTTAAATAGAAGTTTTATACAATGTGATTTTATATATGTTTTTGAAAATGTCTGTGGACTGTATTGAGAGGTTTCAAGGGATGGAGATTCATAACTTTTCTTCTAAAATATCCATTAAAGAAATTATGATATATGTATGTTTGTTTATACATGGTTGGAAAATCTGTTATTCTGTTTTATTAATATGAATCAAAAACTGCTTGCATTCTTTGTGGAATGAAATTAGTTAACCTTTGAACAGTGTCTGCAGCATTTTTTAGCAATAGGTCTTATGAGATATTTGTCCTCATAGATTGGCCATATTATTAAAAGAAAGTTTCATAAACTGTGTTTTTTATTACAAAATTAATAAAGAATGAGAATAAAGCATATAAAATTTTAATGAAAAGTTATTCTGCTGGTATAATCATAAATTCTGTATTATATTAAGAATCATAAAAAGCCAAATTAAATCCTCAATCATAGGTTGCTCTTCCATAGTTTAGAATAATATTTAGTCATACATTTTGGAAAAAACACACTAAAAAATATCAGTACAGTAGATGATATCAACTTTTTATTCATTGATCAAAAATGCCTCATAGAGTAATATTTTAAATGAGCTAATTTAAAATGCTAGGTAAATTTGTAATATCAACTTTATAGTTTTCAAACTAGTTTTAATATAATCTGAAATTATGATATCACCATGCTGAATAATGACTAAATTAAGAGAATATTATTTTATGACTGTCTAAATTATGACTGTTCTCTTATAAGATTTCATTGTCATAAGAAGATTCTGAATGGTAAATTTCTTTTGCTGTTCATTTTGTTAAATAATCTCACTGCTGTAAATACCTGAGTGATGAGAAAATCTAATATTTAGAATATTTCAAACTCCAATATTAATTTCATTATTTTTAAAATAATTATTTCTTTTTTAAAAAAGTACATGTTAATTTGTAGCTAAAGCAGAACCTCTATTTTATATTTCTTGCTATATCTGTTTTCAAAAAGTTTTTTCCCATTAATTTCTAAATGCCTCTATCCAGTATATGTTGCTTTCGTATACTAACAAATAAATCAATTTATTTATTTTTTAATATTTTTTCAGGAATAATTTAATATTGCTGCCATTTTGTAATATTTTTTTTTAAACAAAGTTTTTATTATCTCAGTATTTTGTATTTTTTCACATTCGTACAAAAATCATCTAATTTATTAGAATCTTGTTCAACAAAACTTTTTTTTAAAAAATGTTTAAAATTTTTAAATTTCATTGTATTACATTAAAATTGTAGGAATTAAATGAAAATTAATAACATTTATAAATTATAAGTACTAATTTTTTTTATATATATATGCACCTTTTTAATCTTTAGCAGTTTTTCTGAGGAATTACTTTTTTTACCAGTTAAGATAGATTTAATTGCTCAAGCATTGTTAACTGAGAGGTCAGCGTAGCTGCCTTGCAAGCAAGCAGTTAGTTGCAGATGGTTGTTGCGGGTTTGCCTCCCGGCCGATGCTATGACATATGAAAAAAAAGATTTAATTGCAAAATACTTCACTTTTGCAATGTTTACATATGCATTCTATCTAGTTTATTTAGAAGTTTTGCTGACTAGAAGACTGTATTTTTATTTTTTAATTTGCTCAGGGTGATTTTTTTTCAATAATTTATTTCTTTTATAGAAATGTAATAGTAGTCTCATTATTAAGAAACTATGATCTTTCTAATTATTTTGATGATTTATAGTCAGTATCAACTTTAAGTAAGTTCTAACACTTTGTAAAATTTTTATTATTAAATTTAAAAAAATATTTTATTAATAACTATATCAAGTTTAAAAATATTTTACTATGCAAAATACTGCCCATCAAATTCAGAAAGGATAATAAATAAAGATGGAAATGTAAGGGCTTTCAGCATTAAACATGATCATGCATAGTGGGAAAATTGCTACTGTGGTATTATAAAATTTATTTACAAATTTTATTATTATTCTGTTAAATGTGGTCACTTACAATGGCTATTAAAGTATCGTAAAATGTATTACATTTTCAAATTTTAATGATAATTTATTTATTT
Organism: Epiperipatus broadwayi; assembly: GCA_028023455.1. Classification (NCBI taxonomy): domain Eukaryota; kingdom Metazoa; phylum Onychophora; class Udeonychophora; order Euonychophora; family Peripatidae; genus Epiperipatus; species Epiperipatus broadwayi. Next base: position 6,235,006 of record JAQFVV010000032.1, read on the forward strand.
ACATTTTTATTTACTTGTTTACCTCTTTTTGAATAGTGTATAATTGAAATCTACATTGATACAACAAAGAAAGCCATAAAGAAAATAAATATTTCAGAAGTATAAAATAACATCTTGGTATTGGGCAAAATGTTATTTTGCAATAAGAAGAAAAGATGGAATTATTATTAAAAAGTGATAACATAATAAAATGTGTAGAACAAATTCTATAAAGAATTATATTGTAATAAAGTATGCTCTACAGCTATTGCATCTCAATTACCCAGCATTTTAAACAAAGAAGTAAGTCAGTGCAATTAAATCTATGAAGAAGATAAAAACTCCAAGAAATGATAGAATTATAATTAATGTCACAAAAGATGCAGATGAAGAAATATGAAAATTGTTGGATAATTTATAAATATAATGTGTAAATGAGGAATACAGTAGTAATGTTAATATTTAAGAAAGGTGATACAGATATTAGAAACTACAAACCAGTAAGTCTTCTGTTTTTTTATATAAAGTGTTTGCCAAAATAATTACAACTTGTCAGCAACAAATTTTGGATTTTAACTAAAATAAATTGGATTTGAAAAATTGTTTTAGCATAGAGGATCACATCCAAGTGCTGAAAAAAGATATAGAAAGAGCAATGAACACAAGTAGCCATTATCTTTGGATTTGTGGATTATTAAAAGGCATTTGATTCTGTAAGTATTTCTAAGGTGATTAAAGCATGTGATTATTAAAATATAGATCTGGGATATTGTCACATTCTGAAAAATATTTATCAGAATACAACAGTGATAATTAAATTACACGATGCTATTAAGAAGTTTAATATTGAGAAGTGTGTAAGTCCTTATCTCTAAAATCTTTTTAAAGTAGTAATATGAGAAATATTTGGTATTAAAAGTGGAAAACTGAAACAGTATAAGTAAATAGATTTTTTTTTAGTCATCTAAATTTTAATAAATGATGTGATTGGTTTGCAAATAATGCTTCAGGCTTCTGGAAATGTTGCAAGAGCTATCTAATGAAAGTTAGAAAGTAGATTAAAGATAAATGCTAAAAACATTAAAGTAATGTACAATGAATTTTCTCAGAAGAAAATTAAGATTGATAAAAATGAATTTAAATATCTTTGTCACATTATTAATACAGATGGAAACATAATGGATGTAATTAATAATAAAAGTAAACTTAAATGTTAGAATAAAATATTTGTCTTTATTTAAGAAGAAAGGTTTTTAATAGATATATTTTACCTGCTTTTACTCATTGATCTGAGACTTGTTCACCTAACAGTAGAGCAATTTGTAGACTTCAGACCACTTAGTGAAGTATGTATAGATGTATGTTAGGAGTCACAAAAAGAGATTGAAATATAGTGAGTGAAAAAACAAACAAGTAGTGACATCATTGAATGCATTGAAAAACAAGAATGGAGCTGGGAGAACTTATTGATCAAAGAAATGATAACAGATGGTTCTCTAAAGATTTAGAAACCTAGAAAGGAATCACATGTGAGTTTGATAGATGAAATAAGGAAGTTTTTTGTTGTGATGTGGAGAAAAGAGGCTATGGATCCATGAAACTGGATTAAATGTAGAAAGACCTTTATTTTTCAGTGGATTGATAATGGTCAAAAATAATAACTTCACTATTTATCTATTAATTGCAAATAAATAGTTTTGAAGAAAAAAAAGCAATTATTTGCATTGATTACATAAATTTATATAATATTTTCCAATGAAAGTTTAAATAGGTTAGTTTAATGCAAGGTGATAATGATTAATTAAAGTTCAAATATCCAGCTTTAAAAAAAAAAAATCCTAGAAGATATTTATCTCTAATTTGGTAAGATAGAAAAGACCATTGGGAAGAAATTTTATGTTAGGCGTAATTTAGTTTTTGCCATGTACTGCCATTATCTTATATATATTTGTGTGTTTGTGTGCGCATGTGCGCAAAATTTATATTTATATTTAACTGTTTTTTGTTTTTCCTGTAAATACCTAATTTCTGTTTTTCTGTATCTGATTTAAAGTGTATAACATGCTACTCAGAGCATTCCTAGATTGCAGATAGGGAAATGGCCTTCACATATGAAGGTTGACTGTAAATAAGCAATCACTAATAATGGGGCAACCTTCACTATCAGAAAATGGTGATGGTGGTATGTTTACTTTTATAAAATGTCACAATTCCTTTGATGGTGAATGTGTAAGTCAACATTGTTGGTTGCTGGATCAGCAACAGCCTTTCCCCTAAATTGGAAAATCTCTGTATGAAACAACAGTGAAGAGGAAAGGTAGACACTATCATTTTATGAGATATTGCTAGCACATTAAACCTGTAATGATGGTTATTGCTGGGAAGAAAAAGCAATGGAATACCATTTTGACTTATAATTCTCTTGGGTTTCATATGAGTATGTTCACAAGATTCATTCAGATTAGTGTTGAGATCTTAGCTAAGAATGGCTTTGTTGCCTTGCCCAGCAGGAGTAGATATGAGGCTACTTAGTTTATAAACAATGTAATCCTCATAAAGATAATTTATTGAAAGAAGACATTGTATATGAAATGTAAAATTATTGAGAAGAGCTGTGAAATTTGAAAAGGGATATGAAAGTAAATAATATTGATGTTATATGATTAAGCAAAGTGAGCTGAAAGGGATGTAGAGAAGTAAGTAGTGCGAGTATTAAGTTATTTTATTCTGGTGGTGATAGAATAAGAAATGAAATTCAACAGGTAAAAAGATATGATCTAGTATTTTGAGAGAATTAGAAATGTCATTTGGGGAAAAAAAGAAATGGTTAAACAGGAGTGATATATTAAAAAGATAGAAAGAATATCTTCGATATCTGTTTAGAAAATAAAATAATTCAATTAATTATGAACTTGAAAATGAAGAAAATGTTGAGGTTGATGATAAAGGTGTAAACATATTAACATATGAAATAATAAAGTCATTTGAATAAATGAAAAAATAGTAAAGCTGTCAGCTTTGATACAATATTTATAGAATTTTTGAAAGAAATAGGAGAAATTACTATGAAGGAAATAGATGAACTTTGCAATTTGGATATATAATAGTAGTGCTTGACCTGAAGATCTTTTGAAGACTATAATGATTTCAATTGGTAAAAAGACAAAAGCTATTAAATATGAAGATTACAAGACAGTAAGTTTGTTATCTTATGCTTTTGAACTTTATTGATGATTTTAACTTATTTATGGGAAGGTAAATATTATATTGGAGAAGAACAGTTATTTTAAGAGAGGGAAAAGAACAAAAGATACTAGTGATATTGTTAGAACAATTGCAGATAGATATATTTAAAAAAATGGAATTAGTATACACATGGTCTCATTTTATGTGGTAGTTAGGTTCCACAGAAAACCGGCATTAAAAAAAAATCACACAAAAATAGACTTAATTTACCTTGAAAATGGGGGATGGGTGCTGTAATTTTCAGAATTCGCATAAAAGCAAAGAAACAATGAAAAATTACTTTAAAATTCGCATTAAAAAAATTCAAATATTTGAAAAAAATTAATACAAGATAAACTTTTTTTTACTTTTTTTATTACTATAGTATTTAATTTTACATTTTTCATACATATTTTAATCATTACTACTAGCGTTGTTTGTAAACTGGTAAGAAATCATATTCGATGAGATGTATTATGGCTTCTCCTTAAATGAAGTCAAGAATCTCTCAGCAATTATGCCCAGAGAAACCGAAACCTGTTAGCCACTTTATTTTTATTCATGATGTGATGTACAACTAGCGCCATTTTCAGTCTTGTGCTGTGTTAATAGTTTTCTATTTCTATATTAAAAAAATGGGATCGCAATCAAAACAAAAAGATTATAAATTATCATTAGAAAGATTATTTTCAGTTTATAAAATCTTCATTTTTCATTTTAAAAATCTAAAAGATTATCTATTTCTGTTATATATAACAAAATATGGTTTAAAAGTTTAAATTTTTTGAATATTATTATTATTTACTCATTAGTATAAATAGGTTATTTACATAGAAGCTAAGTTCTAAATACAGCTTCAGGCCATATTCATGTTAGCTGTGAGTAATTTTTGAGAAAAAAAAGTATTTCAAGTCAAAATAAGTTATTAATAATTTAAGTTTCTTGATATCTAATGAATATAGTGAAATATGAAAGATATTAAGAAGAAATATGAATCACATAACTTCAAAATTACAATAAAATAATCCACATAAAATGAGAACCAGGTGTATATTTTGTAGATTTAGAAAAAGCATTTGATACAGTAATCTGGAATAAACTTATGACCATCTTATTTTGGAAAAGGAAAAGGTAAAGAATAAGAATTAAACTGGAGAATAATGTACTGATGAAATGAATATAGAAAAAGGAGTTAGGTAAGAATGCAATATGTTACCTATGTTTTTTTAATATTTATTTAGAAGACATGTTGACTAAATATTTAGGTTGTGGAGGAGCAAATTGTTGGAGATAGAATATTAAAATATGATTTGCAGATATATGGCTCTTATAGGATGAAAAGAATCTTCAGAATATGTTGGAATAAATTGGAGAAAAGGTATGTAGAATATGGAGTGAAGATTAATGTTGAGATGGCCAAGTATTTATGGATAGAGAGGGATATAAAAAGCCTGCAAGTTGAAATTCATGATAATATAATTCAACAAGTAAATGGATTTAGATATTTGGGTAATTGGTTGTAAGAATAGAAATGAAGGTGATATTAAAAGAAGAATAACATTGGCAAAGGAGGCATTTACTAAGAGAAAGAAAATATTTTGTGGACCTTTGAAGAGTGAATTAAGGAAAAGATTAATTAAATGCTATGTGTGGACTATATTATTGTATGGTTGTGAAATGTGGACAATGAGTAAAAAAAAATAGGAATTGATCAGAAGTCTTTGAAATGTCATCATGGAGAAGGATGAAACACATTAGTTTGATGAATAAAATACAAATGAAGTTTTGAAAAGAGTAAATGGAAAAAGGAAAAATGATTGAGGAAATTAGAAATAGAAAGAGAAAGGGGATTGGACATATATTAAAAAGAAAAAAATAGTTTAATGAAAGAAGTTTTGGAGGAAATGGTGAGTGAAAACAAAAAGAAAGGGATAGAAAAGATTAACCTTACTGGATGATATGAGATATGTGAATTTGCAAAACTGACTAATAAAGAAAATTGAATGGAGAAATCATTACATTTGTAATGTGACTGTTATCTGGACTCATCTATAGGATTGAAAACTATTAATTGATTGTTGTGCAGTAATCCACCCTGTATCATTTTATTCTAGACCAATCTGTGTAAGGAAGTGCAATGAATGGGCACCAGTTTGTATCGCTAACCATGTCTCCACACTAATCTCTATTAGTTTTTCTTATTGAAAAGCAGTTGATGTTACATATCCAAATAAATAGTTATACAATTTACTGAAATAGAATGAATTTTTGTTATTAATACTGAAACAGTCAGCTTTGTCAATCCTACTGTTTCACCTACTATATACTATAGTAGTATTTCTATATAAGTATCTAGCACCAAATCCTCGTATATACGGTTAATATTATATCCAAATCAGGCTGGATTTAAATATAAAGGTATTAGTTAAGTATGTGTGCGTATATTTTAAGCCTACAAGATAAAAAGTGTATCTGTATATGTAAAAACCCATATATACACACACATATATTTCTAGGAGTAAATTAATGAAAACTGTGTTGTATATGTAACACGAGACTACATATATGCAGGAAAGAATAATGTTAACAGATTTAAAACATTATAAATTTATTTATTTAAAATATTTATTCTAAAGAAAATTAATATTTGAAATTATTGTATATTTCTGCATATATTGCTAAATTAAATAATCAAGTTACATATATAACCAGATGTTTTCCATTTATAGATTTGTTTTCGAAAAATTGGAATTATAAAATTCCATTTATAGATTTTTTTTCGAAAAATTGGTATTATAAAATTTAATTTTTCTCACTGTAGTGTAACCTAATTACAAAACTAAAAATAACACTAAGTTGTAGGATAAATTATCCTGAGTAATTAAAAAGAAATTGTGAATGACCGGCTGTAAAACTTCGCTATAAGAAATAAAAACAAAGTAATTATACGATTCTAGGAATACAGTGAGAAAATTGGCAAAACAAATCTAAAAAATTACTATAACCGAGAAAAAGGGGGGTAAGCGGATAATATAAGCCTCTGCAGCCATTTTGGATTTAGTCGGACATTATTTCAGTTAAGAACTTATGTTTAAAATAGTAATTATGATGCAATTTGAGTAGAAGGCAATTTTTCTTGCCTTTCTGACCCAGGAGGTCTACCATGTGTGGGAAACATCAAGAGGAGAAGCCATGTGTTGGAGCAGAAGCCCATTTCCAGCCCTTCAATATGAAACCAGTGCAGCAGACAGAAAGAAGAGAGCCCGGTAAAACCTTCCTCTACTTAAAGATTAATAACTCAACTAAAATGCGATAATTCATAAAGCTAGCTAAATTTAAACTCTATGGCCATAGCAATAATGTAATTTTAAATCCACTACTAAATGTAATTTAGATTTCTTTATTTTTCTTAAAATCACTACTAAAATGTAATTTTGATTTCTTTTATTTTCACCTTAAAATCTTGCCTGATTTAATTTGATATGATTTAATATTTGATTTAGTGTAATATCTGATTTAGTTTAATAACTAATTTGAGTTAATATCATATTTATTGATTTACGTACTCTATGTATTTATTAATTTATGAGTTGGTTTGCTAAGTTATCTCCGATTGACCTCGTTCAACGTGTTTACAGTTTTCTGATTTATTTAGTTGTGACTTGCTTAAAGTGATTGATTTTAAATTAATTATTATAAATTTCGTTACGTATAATTTTAAATGCTTTATTCTAAATTGTGTATAGTTTTAAATGCTTCATTCTAAAATGATAATTAAGTTTCTAGATTATTTTACGTATTTTAACTTAATGATATGTGCTTTTACATATTTTAATATAATAATAATATTTGCCTTAATTAGTTCTTGTACACAACTCAAATTTGTCTTGAACTGGGTCAATCAGATATAAACTAATTGCGTTGCAATTCCATATTCAAACTACGCTAAAACAGAGTCAAATTTTAGATATCTGTTTATTAAACTTACATTTTTAGTAAATCTATGCCATTTTATGATTTTCCATTGGTTAGTAGTTTGTGCTATATTTGTTCGAAATGGGAATTTACTATTGATTAAATGCTTAGTGTGGAGCCATAACAGGTTCGTACCTAGAGAATAGTATAGCGTTTAGGATGCAAAAGAAACCCATTTTGAAAGGGGTAAAAAAAAATCTTGTTTAAGAGTTAATTAGAAAGCTTACATCTGTTTTAAAATAGATTCACTTTCGAGATATTTAACTAATGTTCAGCCAGAGTGATTGAAATACAGCATAGAGCTATAACTTTATATCTTAATGCCCAATAATATGCTGTACTTCCTCCTGAAGTTATAAAATTCCTATGTAGATAGCTTTACAAATTAGATTCCTAGTTTTTCCTTAATGGCATAATTATACATGCTACCTAATGAACTGATATACGGTAGTTTCATGAAGGAAACTAGTGTTTAGCGTCATAAAATTTTAATTATATAATGTGGTCAGCGGTGTGAGAGTGTTTTTAAGAAATACCACGGTGTATATATATATATTTGTTGCTGAGTATATTTTTAGCAGTTGTATGTTTAAGGCTACGCCGTTACTCTCTTAGTTCGGACAACTATCTCTTCAGATGAAGGTTGGATGTCCCACCCCAGTCTGCATCCTCATAAATGGAGCATGAGACTCCCATAGTTTAATTAGTTGTTCAACCGCCGGACTAAAAGGTCATTATCTTATTTCCACAGCAATGAATATAGTTACTTGGTAAAAATTCCATAAAAAGGCACTCTCGAGACGCAAGAGCTATATCAGACTTTATATTTTCTATATGCCATGGTATCTGAAGTCTGACTGCCAATCATCAGTTTATCCTGCCATAGTAGTTGTATTTTCAGCTTTGGTCTGAAATTGAGTCTAATTTTATAAGCACACAAGCTATATAGAGAATATTAAGTATTCATGTTTAATAAAATATCATATTCTTTATCAATATGTATAATCACTTCTGCTAGCTCTAGAGTGGATCTAGACCCTATTATATGGCATAAACTAGGCATAAATGATCATGAGAAAATTAACCTCGATCTATAATGTAATCTTAAGGCTCATGAAAGTATAAATTTTATACTTATAATTTCTTAATCACCTGCGAGTGATATCTATATGTAGCAAATTCAATTAAATGATTTGTAATTCAAACTACAATCACCTGCGCATGATTGGAATTGCTATATAAACAGTTAAATCATCACCTACGAGTGATATAATATTTGTAATAAACCTAATGTAACTAACCAAAATGATTAATGTCACCTGTGAGTGATTTACATTGTACCAAATGTATATGTAAATTAAACCCATTTGTAACTAGGCAACCATAAATGATTATAACTTCAGTCAACACTTGCATGTGAATCCCAACTCAAATATGAAAGTGTATCCCTAACTTAGTCACTTGCGAGTGATACAACCCATATAGCCACTTATAATCTTTATTTTCATTTAATAATTTTGATATCGAGTTTCATTAAATTATGTTTAAATTTAACTTTGGTGTCATGTCTCAATGTTGCTCATTGGTAAGTCTTTATTGATTAGTTAATCATTAGTTAAGAATCACAATCCATATTTTATAATTATGTTCTGCCACACACATCGTCTATATAGCTATACTCATTAATAAGACAACTTATCCTAGTCTTGTGTTTTACTGATGTGCTACTGCCAGCATGTGATGAAAGAAAGTGCTGCTGTGGCTTCACATGTGTCATCCGCAAGGTGGTAAATCTTTGAGCATTGGTAAAGGAGTTGGGGCTATATCGGACAATGTGGTTCGTACCACTCTATGCTGGTCAGCCTTGGTATGATTTACTAAAGTTTTAGATTTTGTTGCGCGAATGTACAGATTTGACTGTTACAATACAAACTTTAAATTTAAGTTATAACAATACTTTGTTATTTGATTTAAAATAGTAATATCTGTTAAAGGTATTAGCATATTCAATAAAATAATGATTGTGTTTCAATAGAATAATGATTTTGTTGAATGTAAATACTGTACTGAATTATGTTGATGAATTGTTTTATGAATGGAATGTCAAATTTTTTTTAGTTCTTTTGTAAGAATTTCAAAAGTTGAAAAACTAAAAAATAGAAATCTTTTTTTTTTTTTTTTGGAAACAATTGATATTTTTGAATGGATGAACCACAGACAAATTAGCAAGGCATTTTTAATGTGCATTGCTATTTTTCATTGTTTAAACTTGATGATGTCTACTTTGTACCAAAATTCACCTCTCATTAAATGATCAATCTTATCAAGATGCATTTATACATGCACTCATTTCTTTTATTGATAGGATGTTGATAATATATGACCATATAATTTAGTAAATATTTAGACTCCTTATCTTTATATAAGAATTATATTCACACTAGTGAAATTTTATATATAGAAAATCTAAAATTAGTCTGTGAATTTTTTTTTTTTTGTTGTTGTTTTTCAATAAATCGTGTAATGATTAAATTTTAATGCATTTTTTATTATTATTACTATTATTTATAAATGGATCTTTCTCAATATCTCTAAATTAAGAATTTTATTGTTTCATATCTGGAGCATGCTGTAACATTTTTCACTGTTTTGTAGAAAATATAGACTTTTTGGTAAATTGTAGAGGACAAGACAGAATCGGATAGATATTTTTTATCATATCAGAATTTCCTCTATTTGTCAAAAAATTATAAATGGAGCCAAAAATTATCTTGTGGAAATTGATAGCAACTAAAGCCTATCTTTATCTGTTTGCAAAGTTTTTTTTTTTTTTTAAATTAAACTTTAGTTCGTTTAATTTACATAGTTTTGAAAATATATAACCAATAATTATTTTTGTAGAGATATTTATTAAAATGAAGAAAATGATTTTCTTATTAAGTTTTATAATTATTTGTTTTACGTGATTATAAATGTCAGCACGCACATATTTATTGCAAAGAATTTTGACATTAAAAAATGAATTGTTATTTATATTAAAATATATAGATTTATTTTTTAAGAATTGCAATCGTAAATAGTAAAATCTGTGAGAACACAATTTAGGTTGGAAAGTATTTTTTCCCTATTTTATTTATTTATTTTGAATTAGTAGTTTAATTACTTTATGTTCAATCTGTTGTTTTAGAAAAAGATAAAGCGTATTTATTAAAAGTATTTATTTGCAGAATTTTTATTTTTATTTCTCAGAGTAATATAATAATAATAATTACTTCCAGTCATCTTAAAAACTTGCTTATAAGTTTAAAATGTCTTAGTGAGTTTATTTGTTGTTTGTCTTCTAACAATAGTGAATAGGATAATAAAGGTCTTTTTGTAAAAGCCATAATCATTATGAACTGGATAAACTGGTTAGGGTATCAAAGCAGAAGTAATGTAAATTTTAAAGCATTCACTTGAATGAAGAATTAAATTAGACCAGCTTTCTATTGACAACAGATATGAATTGGAGCTTGGAAGGGATAGGATAATCTTGTTCCAATTTACAACGTGGACCTTGAAAACATGAGGTGGAATGCATTTACTTTTTGCTCATTCATATGTGAAATTATTTTGATGTCACTGCTTTATTTTATGCATATTAATTAGAACTTCATTCTAAAATTATCTTGTCATTATTTCATCATCCAAATTCTTATTGGCATTATTCTCGCTGTAATTACGATTTGATTAATGGAACAAAAATAAAAGATAGTAACAGATGTGCAGGTTTTTATTTTTCTCCCTGTGTCTTTTGAAATTTATAATTGCATAAAAGAATAACTAAATTGTGTGAAATCCATGTTTAATTTCAAAAAATAATGTCCACAAGGTTAATTGTTTATTTTATATTAAATCTATATAAATTTTATTTTGAAAATGTGTGAAAGAGTTTTAAATTTTTACCACACAAATTAAATCAATGCTCAAGAGATAATGGCCATATTAATTTAAAGTAATTAGATTTTTTTTTTAAATATTAGTAGATAATTTTTATATTTTATATATTTGCTTATATGCTTGAATATTTTTATAAAAATAAAATTGTTAAAGTATAGAAATGATTTTAAATTTTATTATAAGATTGCATATATATTAACAGTTTTATTGAATAATAATAACACATTTGTTTATATAATGTTATATATCAGGGTGTGTGTATACTATAGCTCTTCACATATCCATAGCCATTGACTACTTTTGATTTGAAAACAATATTCAATAAAAAAATTGTAAAATTTAAACTCAAAAATCTTATATTCATTTACCTATCTGTGAAGTATAAGAAGTCATTTTTCAGGCAACTCAGTCGGCACTTAATTGGTCAACAGGTTGTAATTACAGTTAAATGAAAGATTTCATATTTACCATACTGTTAATGTTAATTATTATTATTTTTTTTTTTAAATGGCCTCAAAATGCAAGTTTAATAATGATGAAGATATTTCTTTGTGAAGAATCATTTAGTAGTGAAAGAAAATAAGTTGTATGCTGAGAAGACATAATCATATACGTATCTACTCATCTGGTGCTCTGGTCCTGTCTTGATTTTTTAGTCAAGTTTTCTAATAATTAATTCATCATCATCATCAACCATTATCAATCCACTGCAGGATGAAGGTCTCTCCAAGTTTAATCCATCTTCTCCGATCTTTAGCTTCTCTTTTCCACAACACCCCTGCACATTTTCTTATTTCATCCATCCATCTCACATATGGTCTCTTTCTGGGTCTTTTACAATTTCTTGGAATCCAGTTTAAAATTTCAATTGTCCATCTATTATCATTTCTTCTATCAATATGTCCAGCCCAACTCTATTTCAATCTTTTAATTTTTTCAATAAGGTCAGTAACATCTGTTTGTTATCTTACCCATACATTGCGTTTTCGATCTCTTCTTGTTACTCCCAACATACATCTCTCCATACTCCTTTGAGTGGTCTGAAGTCTCTGTATTGCTCTTCTATTACGTGTCCAAGTCTCAGATCCATAAGTAAGAACTGGCAAAACACATTTGTTAAAAACCATCCTTTTCAAACACATAGACACATTTCCTTTTAGTATCAAGTTATTTCTACCAAAAGCACTCCAACCAAGTTTAATTCTATGATTAATTTCCTCCATTATGTTTCCATCTGTATTAATAATCTGACCAAGGTATTTGTAACTGTTAACTTCTTCTAATTCTTCATAATCAATCTTTATTTTCATATTTTGAGCAAATCGATTAAACATTACTTTAGTCTTTTTAACATTTATCTTTAGTCCTACTTTTCTACTTTCATCTACTAACTCCTGCAACATTTCCTGCAGCTCTGAAGCATTATTTGCAAAAACAACTACATCATCTGCGAAATCTAAATGACTTAAATACTCTCCATTTACTTTCACTCCTTTAGTTTCCCATTTTAATCCACAAAATACTTCTTGCAGCACTGCTGTAAAAAGTTTTGGAGATATGGAGTCACCTTGTCTTACACCTTTCTCAATGTTGATTTTTCCAGTATCATTATGTAATCTAATTGTTGCTGTTGCATAATATAAAAATGCAATATCCTGGATCTATACCTTGATGATCCAATGCTTTAATCACTGAAGAAATATCTATAGAATCAAATGCCTTTTCATAATCTACAAATCCAAAACATAATGACAACTCATATTCATTTGTCCTCTCTATGACTTCTCTCAATACCTGGATATGATCTATTGTACTAAAACCACTTTTAAATCCAGTTTGTTCTCTTGGTTGGTGGAAATCCAAAGTTCTCTGTAGACGAGTTGTAATTATCTTGGTAAAAATTTTATATAAAACTGATAAAAGGCTGATAGGTCTGTAATTTCTAATATCTTCTTTATCACCTTTTTTAAATATTAATATTATTACTGCATTCTTCCAATCTTCCGGTACATCTTTATCATTTAGACATTTGGTATATAACTTTGCTAAAATTGTTTCTATTTCTTCACCTGCTTCTTTTAATATATCAATTATAATTCCATCATTTCCTGGATCCTTTCCTTTCTTCATACATTTAGTTGCATGTCTCACTTCTTCATTTAAAATTCTGGGCAATTTGGAAGATAAAAATCTTCTACCAACTTCATGATCTCATCTCTCTTTTTAGTAATAATTCCATCCTTTTTTCTTATTGCAGATATAAATTTCCTACCAGTACCAAAATGTTGTTTAACATTTTTGAGACTTTTATTTTCTTCTACAGCTTTCCTTGCTATTTCACAGTTATACTTTCTTATATCATTTTCAACTCTTTTTCGTACCATTTTACAAAATTCGAGATATTTAATTCTTTTTAATACATCATTTTTGTATATCTTCATATTCCTTCTTTTCTTCATAAATTCTCTAGTCTCAGTAGAAATTTTATTAGTCAATTGCTGCTTTTTTTACCAGCTATCTTTGTTGCAGTTTTTAAAAGTGTACCAGTTATTTTCATATTAATTTCATTCAAATCTGAATCATGTTCAAAATCTCCTAACACTCGAAACCTATTTGTAAGTTCTAATTTAAATTCATTAGAATGTTTCTGAAGATTAGGAATATCAACTGTAAATATTGTTTTTCTTAATAATTTTTCTCTCTCTAGTTTTACATTAACATGTAATTTACACCTTACTAATCGATGATCACTTCCTGTGTTAAATTTATTAAGAACATTACAATCTTGAAATATGTATTTCCTGTTAGTCAAAATATAATCCAATTCTGCTGTACCTTCATTTGGATGCTTCCATGTCCATTTCCTTTTAACATTTTTCTCAAAAAATGAATTCATAATATAAAGTTTTTCTTTTTCTGCAAACTCCACAAGTCTATGTCCTCTCTCATTTCTATTACCATAACCAAAATTACCTACAGCAATTTCATCTTTCATTTGTCTACCAATTCTAGCATTAAAGTCTTCCATAACAATTTTAAAATGTTGTTTATTCTGATCAAAAGCCTTTTGTACATCCATATAAAAATCTTCTACTACTTCATCACTATGAGAACTTGTTGGGGCATAAACCTGAATTATCTGCATTTGGTATCTGCTATTAAGTTGTATAACTAATCTTGCAACTCTGTCCGATACACCATCAATCTCCACAATATTGTTCTTCCATTTTTTATTTATAATGAATCCTACTCCATTTGTATTTCCAATATGTGTGCCTTTATAATAGAGTATATGTCCACTTTTTAAATCAATTGTTTCTTCACCTTTTCTTCTAACTTCACAAAGTCCAATAATGTCCCATTTAATATAAGACAATTCTTCTTCTAATTCTTGCAATCTTCCTTCACTTGAAAGTGATCTGCAGTTGTAAGTACCTAAATAAAAAGTCATCATCAAATGGCAGCCTGGGTCCACAATCAGGGGATTCTTAGCACCCTCCGCCTTCGGCCACCAACTGCTGCCTTGGTTGGTGACTTTACAGCCTCCTGGGAATAAGGGCCATGCTTTATTTTTGTCTGTCATAATTGTATATATGTATTGGAAAAATATTTATCATTTACACAAACATTCATTCTGCCTTATCAGGCACTGAGAAGAAAGACCATGGTGTTTCTTGATCTTAAACTCAGAGGTAAAAAGCTAATAATCTCACCACGCTGGCTAATGCATGTTGGTGAGCAGCTCATCCATGTTCGTATACTATATGAATAATCACATAGTAATAACAGCTGCAACGACAAGAACGTATGGAGTGGACATTAGGAATTTGCCCTGCTCGGTTCCTTTAATGCCTCCAAGAGGAATCAAAGGGTCTCCTTTCAGTTAATAGCAAACTCCTTTCTGCAGCCTAATAATTAATTAGTATGGGTTATGTCCAAGACTTAAGGTTCAAGTCTTTGCCAACTTTTTTAGGTTTCAAATTGGTATAGAATTTTTTTTTTGGATAGTTAATATAATTAACATTTTAACCAAAGGATAAACAAAATTTGAAATTTGCTTGAAACTATTAATGTGTACTTGTGTACATTTCTTGATAATGAATAATTTCTATAACGATATATTTATCTATGAGTAAAAGAGTATAGAATAATATTGTCAGTTTAAGAATTTGAAAGGTTTAAATATTTAATTTTTTTAATGTATTTTAGAATATGTTTGTTAAAAAGATGAATATTAATATTTACCAGATTATTGAAATTAAAATTCATAATGCAAATGTTGAGAGTTGAGATAGAAATCATAATCACATATCTGTGTTAATTATACAGAATATTGTCTGAAATATGTTGAACTATGATGGAGACACTGGTGATGATATATTGTATACTTTGTCTTTTTTTGAACTATCCTATTTTAGAGAAATTGCCTTTTCGATTTTTGATTTTCAAGTACTTTGGACACTTCCTCTATTTTCAGCATTGTAATAATTTTTTAAATTTTATTTTATCATTAATTGATTACCATTTTTCTAATAATTTATTTAAATAACATCCCCCCGGCCCTAAGCATGTTATTTTATTTTTTCCTAAATCATTGAACAAAAAAAAAAAAGAGAGAAATGTTTGTATAGACTTTGAAGATTGACAATAATAAAAAAAATGAACATTTTTTTTTATCAATAAATTAGTTTTATTATAAACATTTTTTTTAAATATTAAAATGTTAAATTTATTTAAACAACTTTTATAGTGCAATGCTGAATCACCATTAAGTTAATAATAAATTTCTGTAATATATTTAGCAAAAGATTATAATTTATGTCTTGTTTATGATTAAATACTAAATAATTGCAATTTTTTTGTTTTTAATGTTCAGTCATTTTATCTTACTTAAGCTTTATTAAAAATGACTAGCTATGATTATGGTGTTTTCAAGATTGCCTCAAAAGTGCTCAGCTATAAGCTATAAAATTTTATTAAAAACTTCATTTATTTATATGTATGTAGCATATTTATTTATTAATTAAAAACAATAAAATAAACATTATTTCAAAATTGATCTTTTTAAAAGATAGATTTTTTATAAAACTTGTCACCTGTAAGAAAAAATTATTTAAGCACTCTTTTGAGAAAGTCATAGAAGTAACTATTCAGAATGGATTATATTTAAAATTTAATTTTTTTATTTTGAAATGTATAAAACCTCAATAGGTGCAATTTATTCACTCTATATTGAACACTTTTTAGCAAATTTTTTTTTTATTGTACATAAATGTACACACAATGTACGTTTTGATTGTCTTGCAGTCTCTAATTTTTTTGTTAAAATATGCTCAAAGTAGAGTGGATAAATTATATTTATATAAAATATTTCAGCAAAATAAAGGAAGTTGGAATTTGGTATAAAACCTGAAATTAATATTACTTAATATTATAGTAATTACTATCCATCCAAATGAAAAATATAATTTTTCTCATTAATAACAAAAAAACAAAAAACTTTGATAATAATTATAATATTTGTATTTTGACAAAGTATTTGTAAATATTTTAGTTAACATAATGGGCCATCATATCCACAGTTGCAAAATCTGCTAAATTGCCAACTACTATTTTGGAAAAAAAATAGTAGTGATAACAAAAAAAAATTAAATATTTGTAAAAACAAATGACATTAAATTTTTTTAAGTTTATATTGTTATTACTGCAATCAATTGAAAAATATCACATTATAAATATGCACTTTAAAAAAAGGAGATTCATGATTCCTTTATCTTTTGTGTTTTGGTATCACATTCTTCACAAACTTCATTTATTGAGGACAAAAGTCATTTCTACATTTCTTCTCATGATTAAAGAAAACCTCAGATATCTATGCTATACATTCCTGTAATATATTTAAAGATTAAAATGGTTTGCTTGATGATTTTAATATTGATTTCCAGATATCTATATATTAAATACAGTGAAATTGTGATATTTGCTATACTTAGTGTTGAGTTGTGATTGTGCAATGTGCATTTATAATAACTCACATTTTATTGATAAACTTTGATCACAATAGAATGTATATTGTTTATTGAACTGCAAATGTTCAGAACTTTTTAATATAAATATGTATTATTTAAATACAAGTATATTGTCTTTACTGAACTTAATGTAATTAGATGGAATTTGAACTCAGACTTTCAAGATTTCTGTGTGATGGATCAGAGTGACTTAAAATCAACATGGGTATACAATAATATTGGCATCAACAAGTGTTTTGAACATTTCATCATCAAATTTTCAATGATATGAATGGCTCAATAGTTGGAAGGTGGAGAAGATTGAAGCCTCTCCATTAAAGATTGAAGATTTGCTTTCTTAATATGAACTGAGCACTGATTATATATGTGTGCAGGAAATGATAATCTGGACCAATAGATCAATGCTGACTCAGCATGAAATATGTATATTGGAGATAATTTATTTTTTACAAATATATATGGTCATGTGTATCAGTTTTATAAGATGGAGTGGATAATTTTAGCGAGCTTGAAAGTCTGAGTTCAAATCCCTTAAATTATACATATGTATATGTATAAGAATATATTCCACAAAAGTGTGTAGACAATATAAATATGGCAATAAAATTTTCAATTTTTTATTTTGCTAAATCAAGCTACAGAATATCTTTATAAAACAAAACTACATTAAACTTAGCAAACTAGCTTATATAAAAACTATAAATTGACCAATTCATTATCGAATAGAAGAATGCAATTGCATTAAACAACAAGTTCTTGTTAAGATGAATGCTATTGATTTTAACATTAATGGCATTTTTGGAATTGGCATGCTCCTATCATAGAGGTAAGCATACTAAATTCTTCTAGATTTTAAATTTGATGTGCTTCTCTATAACTCTATAATAGCTAGCATTTTAAAATTGATAATCTTCTTTTTTAAGCTTGTTCTTAGAAATGTTAAGTTAAAGACAAAAGGCATGATAACCAATATCAAAATATTTAGTTGTAATTGAAATTATTTTTGCATGTACACATTAGGAATATAGGGCATATTAATTCATGGTTTAGTATTAGATGTTCTACCAAATTTATGCCTAAAAATAATTTTATTTATTTATTTATCAAGCATGATTTTGGACTCAAATGTCCATTTTAAATTTCTAAATAAAAAGTTCTTAAATCCTGCCATTTTATATTGAAATGAAATTTTTGATAACAGATATAGATATCCTCTAATAGTAAGAGGCTTGGCACACATATGATAATCGATAGCATTATTCTTTCTTAACATCTCGGAATCTAAAAATTTAATAGTTTAATTAATGTTCTAA
This sequence comes from Epiperipatus broadwayi, assembly GCA_028023455.1. Classification (NCBI taxonomy): domain Eukaryota; kingdom Metazoa; phylum Onychophora; class Udeonychophora; order Euonychophora; family Peripatidae; genus Epiperipatus; species Epiperipatus broadwayi. The sequence continues at coordinate 6,253,466 of JAQFVV010000032.1, forward strand.
ATTTCCATTACTCATTTAATTTCAGGAAATTTATTGAAATTGTCAAACATTTTAGAATTAAGATTAAGATGACCACAAAAACATGGTCAACATATCTAGTATATATAACATCCTTATTAACATCTAAAAGAAGAATAACTTTTTCAATGTAAGCTATATATAAACTATATATAACATGACTAATGGACAACGCTAGGCCAACTCAAAGATATCATCATTAAATATAGCATATAAATTATCTTTTATCCAATACATAACATCCGTAATAAATTGAGCCCTTTTATAACTATCAGAACTGGGCCTCAAAAAATCCTCCATAATATTTTACGACCAACAGAATTATGCGTCAATACTGATGCTTTTTTATATGTATAGAGTGCATATTTAAGTTTAAATTACAGTATAAACAAAATTTAAAAATAATGTAGTTAATAATAATAATAAATTAAAGGGCAACATCTACATATATGTTGTTTATGTGCTTATTCATTCACACATACTCAAAAAGTAAAAAAAAAAAATTATTGTACTGTATCTTTTTTTTTTTAAATAAAATAAATAATGAAATTCTGACTTTCTCATTGCAATTAAATATGCTCTGAGTGATATTATTTTTTTCAATGACCCCCTCCCCCCTATAGTAACAATACTAGTATTGATATCAGGTAGTTTTAAAGTCTATATTATAGTTAAATTTTATAAAACTCTTAACATTACACTTTAAAACATTTTATTACATGAAATATCATAAATCAAATTCTGAAAGAATAATAAATAAAATGAAGCATTCAGCAAGTGCCAAAAAAAATAAAAAACATAATTGCATAAGATCACTCTGAAAACAAATATTGGCGACTACTATGCTATATTGTAAAATTTAATAAATTTATGAACTCTTATGTTTTATTTTTAAAGCGTGTTTGTTTGTATATGCATTTCTAGATGGAAAATGTAAAAATGATTGCTGCCATATAAAATTTATTAAGTTTATCGATTTTTAATGGAGTTTTTTTTTTTTTTTTACTATATTGAATTGTACTTAAATGGTGAATTGCATTTGAAAAAGTTATATTTAGTGACAGAAAAAAATAGCTTTTATTGTTCTGACATTCTAAAATTTATCAAGTTTGTGAATTTCAATGTTTTATTCTTCATTTACATTTTGTTTGTTTGTTTGAGGGGGGGGGGGTAGTGGCATCACATATTAAAAAATAATATAAAAAACACAATTAAACCTCAAGTCATTGTATTTGCTTTCACGATATGAATCATGATTTTAAGCTATTTATGATGATTTAATGAACACTAGTGTGACATCAAGATTAAATACAATATATTAATATAATAGATTTGATAGTTTTTATTGCAGTCAGTTTTTTTTTAATCACTAGAAGGAATGTAGATGTGTATATTGTTTACAAAGAATGCAATGTATTTATGAAGAGAAGTGATGACCTTAATTGCAAGAAATATTTGAATATAAAAGATGTTATTAATCAAAAAGTTAAATCTTGAGTAAAGGAGCATGAAATGTTTTGTGTAATAGCCTTTATGATAATTTGGCATCTCTTTTATATATAGTGTATCAGAGTTAATGTTAATTATTTGACTTTAATATAAGCATATATATATATATGTATAAATGTGGTTACTTTGATGCATATACATATTTTTTTATTTACTATGTGTTTATATACATATGTGTGTAAGTAAAATCTTCAAAAAAATCGTACTGAGTTTTTCAAGTTTTATTTTTGTAAGATGCGGTAATGGAAAAACAGAAAGTAGTATGATTTTTTTAAATAAAGGTTTTGATTATTCTGATTACATTGTTCAGTTTAGCACATGATATATAAGGTAATGTTCTCAAGAATTTTAAAAATTTCTGGATCACAGGTCAATCTTTCACTTTTCATATTTGATTTTAAATAAATAATTAAACAAAATTATTAAATTTTGTTAATATGGTTAACAACTTCTGATCATAATCCTGTTAATATGGTTAACAACTTCTGATCATGATTCTAGTCTGGATTGCAGATAATCTGACATAGGATTGTGAATAAGCATTAAGGAGAATTCAATAATTTTGAAACATATACTATAGGAAGTTCAAAACAAGTGATTAAGAAATTGTCATTATAAATATTTGCTTAATGACTTTAAACCAGTGCTTACTAAAATGATATATTGTTATTGTTTTTTTTTTCAGTACTAGAATATTAATATTGATATATTACTGAGTTTGCTTTGAGAAATTATAAAAATTTAATAGAAACCAGTATGCTTTTATCTAACTTTTTTTTTTAATCCTAGAAAATCTTAAGTTTTATCAATAATTTGTTTTTCATATTATAAAAGTTTTCCATTGCCCAGAAAATTTGTATAACTGTGATGAAAAGAACACTAGTTCTGACTTTAAACAAAGTTATTATTTTAGCGTTTTCTATATTAAAATGTAAACATGGGGATTTTAACACATATTTTTAAGCACCCTTCAGCTATCCACACTATCTCATACTGCTGATACATATGACCATGCACATGTAGAAAAGATAAATAATCAATATATATATATTGTGCCGGTCGGATTTGTATGTTCACGTAACAAGATCTAGCATCTAGGCAAAAGTACCTCGAATCCAATCATGTGCAAGATACACAGGTCAGGAACACTCATGAACTCTGCCCTATTTGCCTATTTCCCAGATTGATAACATTATGAGCAACAATCCCGATGACATCGATTAATTTACTTCTCACCCGCCGGCATCGATCATCGGAGATACAAAAAGACTCTAGGCTAAGCTTATGATAGAATAACTTAATAACTAGCTATATTTTATGAGCAATGAAGGCTCGTGACCTAGCATATTAATTATGTATTGAGCGGAGATCATCTAGTCATATTGAGCATAAGTAATAACTTAATATTTTAACTTAACTAAAAGAAAGCAATGGTTCAAGTTTAATATATATATTTAAGATTTATTAATAATAAAATTATGTCGGGTTATTTAGCCGATGTTAGCCTCATGAGTATTACATATATATATATATGTGTTTGATTCATATTTAACGATAACATTATAATTGCGGCTATACCAATAATATATATGTGTGTGATTAAATGAATTAGCGCTATTAGAATACCTTGTTGGAATACTATTACACCCCAGAGACGAAAGAGCATTTAATTAATTTAAAAGGATAATAATTTTACAAACAGATATTATATTTGGTTACATTCAATATGATTATTAATTTGGAGTTATAGATAATTAATGCGCGGGGTGGGTAATGAATAATTATATAAACGATATTAAATCTATCGCATTAATACTTATATTAAACTAATGGAAATATGTCTGTTTAAAGAAATCCTTTCATTACGGCTTATGAATACTTCTGGGCGACTAATAAGACACTGAAAGGCGGTGAGTGCATGGCGGCTGATTGGGTCGGTCCAATTATGGATCCTGGAGTGTGCTTCATGAATTTTTAATAACGAAGTAGACCGATTTTCTCTGCAAACGTAAGCAGGGTCGGTTTGACAAAAAAAAGAGTCCAGATTCCCAGGAGTGAAGTACAGGCAAATCATGGATGATGAAGAGTGGTCGGCAATGTCATTATCGGGCTGGATTTTCCAGAGCGATCCCCATATAAAGCATGCATATAAGACCAAGGATGTCCCCAAGGTGGTTTTACAGCCTGGTTTAAGGACATAGAGAACGACAATGGGGCTCGACTGTGTGATGACCTCCATGTGAGAAAGAAGCACGAACATATATAAAAACGAAGTGGCCTTTATGCACATAACCTTTAATGATATAATATAATTCTAAAAAGTAAAGATTATCGAAACGTATTTATTGCCCATAAATTATGAAATATTCGGTGTAATGACATGGCTTCACTAAGCAAACATGGGTAATAATTATACTTAAATATAAAACTAAGATGTTAAGATCCCCCTACCCCTTACATTATGTTACTTAATATTATTCATTACTTCTTACACATTTAATAAATCTCAATTTTGGTTAATCAATGCCCTTGTGAAAATATATAAATTATTACAAAATAAGTGGGTGGTGGTAATAGCTAAAATGGGTTTTACATATATAATATAATTTAAGAATAAAAGATAGCGCATTATTTAGGATGGAAAATGTGAAAAACAGATGTCAATCTGTTTTTCTACAGTAAACATAAAAATATAATTAGTTTATTTATCTAAAATCGTGAGCACCTGTGCAAGTCGAATAAGACTTGTTTTGATCAAATTATAAATTATTTATCCAGTAAATAATGGGTGGGGAAACGAAAATGAATTATATGCTTGCGATTTTAGAATACTATTGGCATTTATTTTAAAATATAAATACATAAATGTAAATGAAAATTATTTGCTGCTTGGAATTAAAAGAAAAGGAAAAACATTTTATAGGAGGCTTAATATAGATTAGTTATATAGAGTTATACGAATACATATTTTGAAGACATTTAAAATAGGTGATTAAAATATAAATATTACAGAGAAGGCAGGATTTAATAATTATAAGCGGTCAAAGTTCTTTTACCTTGCTTATTTGGAAGAACGATTTCATTAGGTGTCAGTCCATCGGTATTGTTTCACTAGATATAGGGTAGCATTATTAATTTGAGAGATAGCATTTCACTTTCACTGGAAAAATATACATAAAGTTCAGTAGTATGGGATGCAGAGCTTCGTTCATGGGAACAGCATATTAGAACGGAGGGACAGGCGAAATTTCCTACTCACAACACATTGAGTGAGAATTAAAACTGGCATGGAATATGTATAGCAACTTAGTTATTTAATGGTCTCCTCTCTTTTGTGAATTCAAATCCAGCAATATATATACTTTTATTTTGAAGCTGTAACTTAGCAACTACTTCTGGACCTGAGGCGGTTTAAGCACTTAAGTTTCATTTGGAATAGTTTGACCGGATACTCTTAATCTAGTAAGATGTTTGAAACAATGCAAGTTTGTTATCAGTTTCTCGGAATGATTGTTTTAAAATATATCTTATGATTTTAAAACAAGCTAGCGTGGATAATTTCCACTAATGGTTTATTTTATTATTACCAATTTGTAATCTTTTACTTTAATCTAAGGGTTCTTTCGGGTAATTGTTTTTCGAGAGACTTATTAACAAGATTGCATCATTTCTGGCTACAAAATTATATATGAAAAAATAATAAGTTTCATATATAATATCTTATATATAATATAACTTAATTAATTTATTCGCAATCTCCTACACTGAAATATATGGATAATTATTATTTACGCCCGCATATACATGAGAATATTATTATTAAATAAAATATTTTTAAATTAAAATATATACGTGTTAATGATTTATGTTATAATACTAACCAAAAGAAATATATATATTATTAGCTATGTATATACGTGCGTAAAGGTGGGTTTGAATACAGTTAGATGGTAGAAGATGGGATGTGGGCTGTGAAGCAGGATCTGAGCATCAGATCATCTGCTTCAATATATATATATATATATATATATATATATATCATGAGCATCAGATCATCTGCTTCAATATATATATATATATATATATATATATATATCATGCTAAACAAGCACTCATTAGTTGGGCCAGATTATCTTCTCCCACATATATATATAATCAGTGCTCAGTTTATATTAAGATAGCAAATCTTCATATTTCAATGGACAGGCTTCAATCTACTCCAACTCTTCAACCATCCATATATGCCATTGAAAATCTGATGATGGAAAGCTGAAATCCTATGCTGATGCCAATATTATTGCCATGCCCATGTTGACTTCAAGTCACTCTGATCCCTCATGTATAGGACCTTATCCATTTAAATACATAGAAAAAGGATGGGCAGGATGCAGGCTTAATGTGTAATATTTGAAATACAGGCACTCTTCATATACCTGGAGCTTAATTGTAAACATATGAAGAGTGCCTGTATTTCAAATATTACTATATTACAATAATAAATTCTTTGTTTGATAACTAATTTCACTTTATCTTTCTTTCATATATTTTAGTATTAATTATAAAAAGTAATCCATACACTTTTATTATCTAAAATAAATATCTTAAATAATTTTAACTAAGATTATTATATTATATATAAAGAAACATTTTTAAGTTATTGATAAAAAACAATTTCTTTACATAAAAAAAAAGAAGTCTCCATGTTTAACAGGTTTTGGGAGTTTGACATGTAAATGCCAGTAGAACTGTTCTCATTTTTATTTATGCAATAAAAGTGCATGTTTTTTTTTTTTTTTTTTGAGATTAATATAATGTGTGCAGAATATTAATTTTAAAGATTTAGCAACTTTTGAAATTTCTATTTTAAACTAATGTAATATTTAATTTTTCACCAATTATTGTTTTGTATATTTAAATTTGTTGAGTTTTATTTTAAAAATAAATGGATTTGTTAAATAATATTAAACTTGTGTATGTGTAGACTAAATGTGGTAAAACATCCTCTAAATAATTTTCTGAAGGGCAAAGATCTTTTCAATAGTCTCATCCCTATACTATAATAGAAAAATGAAGGAAAAGGCATTACTCACAATGCTAATGAATTGTATAATGAATAGTGATGGTTTAAGTATGTTTTGATTTATGTTTCATTTTTTTAGTTAAGAGTCATTTAATATCCATTTATTGAACAATATTGGATCGTTAGTTATTTGATTTTGAGTAGACTACCTCAAAGGAATATTCTAAGCCTTATTGCAATCTGGAAAAAAAATCCCAAGTTTTACTCAATCCTATAGGTTTATTAATTGCTAAAGGACTTACTGTTATTGGTTTATGGATAACATTACTGGCTATAGTTTAATATGCCGAATGTGCGGAACATTCATATTTGTTACTTTAATATTACATATATAAGAAACTGGGAATTGCTGATCTAAATGAATAAGTGATTAAAGTTAATGTACAAGCATTTTAAGATTATTACAGACAATAATTTAGCATAGGCGTTTTTGCTGTTGTAGAAGTAGCATAAGTTTATTTATAAAATATAATTGAAAATTATTCTTTGTGTCGTTTAACCTTATCATAAAGTGATGGACTCTCAAGATAAATCTCTGGATTGAACCTCAATTTATCATTTCATATGAACTTCTGAGAAACTAAATATTTGGTTATTTTTGTTAATAAAATATATTATGCCTAGCATGTTAATTCCCAATGACTTTTGAAATTTTTTTTCACATATGTTAAACTGATTCAAGCATTTTATTGTATCTAAATCCTATTAACATTACACACATACAAGATTTGAAATATCAGGCACTCTTATACCTGGAGCCTAATTGTAAATTTACGGGATTAGGACTTCTAAACCCCTTCACTATCCACACTATGTCATACTACTGATACACATAACCACACACATGCAGAAAAGATAAATAATCACCATTATACATATTTTGTTACTCATCAGTTGGTCCACACTACCATCTCCCATACATATATATATATAATCAGTGCTCAGTTTATATTAGGATAGCAAATCCTTGCACTTTAATGGGTAGGCTTCAACCCACTCCAACCTCCAACTCTTCAGCCATTTATTTCATTGAAAATCTGATGATAGAATTCCCAAATCTCATGCTGATGCCAACACTGTTGTCATGCCCATTTTGACCTCAAGTCACTCTGACCCCTCACATATAGGACATATATGGATTAATGAATCATTGCCTATTTCAAGATGTACTACCTTAACAACTACTGTACATCTTGTTAACACTTTATATGAGAATGTTGTTAGATAATTCCACAATTCTGATAGAACTTCAATATAAACGGAGCTGTTAATTTTATAGCCATACATGAAGCAATACATAGTCTTATCCTAATATGGAAGAAAATCTACTCATACTTCATTAAAGGGACAAAGTAAATATGGAACATATTTCAGTCATATGAAAAACCTATTTGACCTAACAAAGAAAGCAGGATTTACAGAAATTGTAAATGACAACATTGAAGAGCTTTTGGAAACTCATATAGAAGAATTAATTAATGTTGAATTAGTGCACCTGACTGAAGAAAATTTGCAAGCTTGTAGAGAAGAACCTGGACATCAAAAAACTGAAGAAACTGACTTTGTATCATGAGGTCATGATCAGCATAAAATCATGAATGAGGTTTTATAAGAAGTATATAAAAAAAAATCATAGAAGCAAGTCAACCATCTATATTGAATTTTTTTTTTTTAGATATTCTTAGTCATCAAATCTCCTTAAAAAAAAAAGACCAGAAAAAGATTTAGAAGACAGTGGTAGATTCTTAGAATGACTCACTGAACTGGATGATGATGATTGCTGAATGGGTGAATTATAAAAAAGAATAGTTTTAGGCTGTTTTCTTTCTTTTTTACATAGATTTAATTGTATTATCTTACATATTTCAAGTGCATATTTGTGTAATACCCACATAGCACAGTTTACATATGCATATATTGTACATTAAAGTTTTTTTTTTTACAATTACTATAAAGACTAGGTTAAGTTGTTTAGTAATACAATATTCACAATTCATGGTATAATTTTTATTTGCAAGAATAAGCTAATTTTTTCCTCATAGAAAACCATTATAACCACTTACTTTTTATATGGATATTCCTGGTTTACCATGAGTTTTGGAGAACCAATTGTCTTCACTAAGTGGAATAAAGGTGTATTTGTTTTGGATAGCATATAATTGAAGTAGTGTTTATTGATTCAACGCATATTCTGAATTTACTATATTCATAATCAGAGATAAATTAAAATATATACAAAAAAAAAAAAAAGAAGTATATATGCAAACTTTTTATTTGCTTTTATTTAATCCATAACTCTTTTGATTTTATTAAGAGAATCTCTGGCAAAAAATTAGTTATACGCCTTTTAACCCCTAGAGCCTCTCCCTTATTTATTACTAAAAAATTCATTATATGTGGGTTTTTTTCAGGATGTTTTGCAGTCTTTAGTAAATATTTTCTTTTTATGCTGGTCATCTTATATAACAATTTTCTTTCCGCCTTTATTTTCAATATAATTCTAAAGATTTAGAAATTAGTTTTTTAAAATGTTCAAGATAAACTATAATACATATTTGAAAAATAGCAGTTGATTAAAGTTTTTGGTTTCTATTTTTTAGGGAGAAATGAACATTATAAATTTAGTGGAGTAATTATCAAACTAAGAATAATAAAATGAATTGTGGTGTTTTAGTTAAGCTTATTAACTGATAGGAATTTATTGTCTGTACTTTTTTTTTTTTTTAAATATTCAATTGTTAATTTATTTACACTATTGTAATTGTCTTATTTTTTTTAAATATGTGCGTATTCAAACTTAAATTTAAAAAAAACTTAAATAAAACTGTAACTCGTGCTACAATAATAAAGTCTCAAGATGAAAATTTGAAAATGGTTCTCTAGTAATATTATTCAAATTTAAAATCTTTTGAATTTTTAATTGCCAGATTGATAAGTATTACTCTAGTAAAATAATTGCAGCATATCATATAGATCATTAATGTTTATCTTTTAGAAAGTGAATAAAAGAAGCCTGTGGGATTTGCTATATATAAAATATTTTATCACATTGTAATGTTTTGAAGAATTATATATTACTTTTTAAAATGTCAGATTTATTAGCTTTTATTAACAATATTAAATTCACAAAACAATATTATATATGAAATTGATATAGTAAACAATTTATCTTTAAAATTATTTGAACTTTTTGTTTTAAGATATTAGGGAAAATTTTATGCATATTAAATTATTCATACAACGTTAAAGGAAGCATTTTAATGTAAAAGACAAATCTTTTTCCTCCTTTTCTATTTTAACATTCATTCAAAGATTAAAAATAAATTAGCATAAAATGTAATGTAAATAAACAGGAAATTGTAGGTCAGAGTTATCTTGAATTTTTTAATAGTTCAAAAAAAAAAAAAAAAAGAAAACTAATAATAACTTTTGCTATTAGTCTTCCTATCACTTATGGATATTATTATTGTTTTGTTTTTTAAATCAAGTTTTTCCACTAGAATATATTAGTAAATAGAAATTGGATTGTTTGTTGTTGTTTTTTTAATTTATAAATCAAATTTAAACAAAGATTTTTTTTTTTTTAAGTCTTCATTCTTAATTATTGAATAGGGTGGGGATCTTTAAGATATAAGTTATTAAAATTATTGTGTTTTTTTAAATAATTCATTTTTATGATTGGTTTGCATAATAAACTATCTCAATGATTTATAACAGTGATTATCAAGTTTTATATATATATTTTAAAAATCCAGTTAAAAGGGAAAAGGAAATTAAAAAAAAAAGTAATTAATCAAACTTGGTATTCAATAAACAAAATAACCTATATTTAAAAATGTCATACACGTGAATTTGAATGTGTATGTTTTTATACACATATATAAAATTTAGAAATGGAGTTGATATAGAAAAGTTTTATGATAATGATGCTGATTCAAAGTAATAAAAAAAAAACATTTGATAGTCAATAAAAAAAGGTTACCTTCACTTTCAGACAATCTTTCTCAAGTCAACTTATACTATCTGATGTCAGTATTTTTTTTTTTTTTTAAAAATGAAAATCTTTTATTTTTATTTTTTTTAAAAATAAGGTTAGTTATAATCCTATATTGACTTTGTTTGCTTATAATTCATCAGATAACATTTTTTGATTATACATCTTGTACTTTGTTGTGTTACTATTATTAGAATATTTCAAAATAATATACAAAATTACAAATATAAAATTTATAAATCATGATTATCTTTGATTATTTAAAAAAAGTATTAGTATGGTCAGTTGCAAAGGTCAAGTGATATTTGAATATCAGAATAATAGATTGAGTACTTTGTTTTTCTTTTCACAACTAGAAATTGACCCAGAAATTGTTAATTCTTGAGTAGTCACTTTAATTTTGTACAAAACTAGTTATGGGTTTTAGGGTTTAGTTAATCATTTGTAAACCATATTCTTTATTTAAAGATTATATTATCAATAGATGCAGTTTTTTTATTTTTTATTTTAACGAGTTGATATGAAGTTAGGAGAATGGGAATCAAAGAAACATTTATATTACTATTTATTTTCTTTATTTATTATAAATAAAAATGTGAAACAGAGTTTTTGTTTGGTGGTGAGAGGTTTTAGATAACTAGGTCGAGACATCTCTGATAAGATTGCATATCAGAACACGCAAAAAGCGCAACATTAAATGGTATGCTTCAGGGCAATACATCGGTGATGTGATGAAAAAAAAGAATGTCAGGATAACAAAAGTTGTTTTTGGTCCGAAAAAAATACAAAAAAAATTAGTGAAAATTTAATACTGTGAATAAAAATATTTAAAATGTAATGCAGAAAACTTCAAAATCTTAAAAATGTGGAATTATAAGGGGTGAGTTGTGGGGGGGTGTTTTTGAAGCGGTGTAGTAAGATATAAAATAAAATATAGAATGAATTTAAAATATTTGTTGGGTGTTTGGGGGATGTTTAAAATATTTGTTTTGGAAATTTAATAAAAAATTAGGAATTTATGATGAATAAAATGTCAATAAAAATTAAAACAAAAATTTGGGGTGTTGGGATTTTTTGTTTTGTGAAATTTAAATAAAAAAAATTAGTGATTTATGATAAATAAAAATAATGTCAATAAAAATTAAAAAAAAATTTGAAATGGGTATAAATGGTCTATTTTAATAATTTATGATTTGAAAATATTTGTATTTGTGAAATATTAAAAATTATTTAAAATTAAATGTAATTAAGTGGAAGTTTGATAATTGAAGAAATATAAAAAAAAATTTTTTTGTAAATTTTAAAAAAAAAGTTAATCGAATCTAATTAAGCATCTTGTATAAAATGTGGTGAAGATGCAGTAGTTTCTACAAGATTTGGTAATTTTAAAACGGATTATATTGGTAATTTTATTAAAAAAATTATTGAAAATTAATTAAAATTAATTGAAGAAATATTAACAAAAATTGTTTGTAATTTAAAATAAAGATTTAATGCGAATATGGCATTAATGGAGACTATTTACATGCATTTGGATTATTTATTGTCTATATTCACTATATAATTAATTTAAAATTATAATTATTATAAAAAAATTAAAATTATTACAAATAGGTGGGAGGGAATTGGGATATATGTCAAAATTGCAAAGGATAAGAATGGAAGAGGAAAAATATGTGATCAAGGGATAGCAAAATCACAATAGAAGAAAATCAAAAATTTCAAACTCTCTCGAATTTTAAATCTGGTTTAAAAAAAAATTGATTTGATGGATAATATATGTGAGAAATTGTATAAAAGATGGATGAGGAAGGGAGTGGGAAATATGTCATAAGGAAATTATCCGTAACTATATCTCTAAACATATAATTTTTTACTTTTGTCATTAGATTATTTTGAGGATATACTTAAAAAAAATTTCTTCATTAATATTAATGCCGTCTTTTTTAACAAATTTTCCTTTTATAACAAATAATATCACATTAGGAATATTAAAATTTGAGTTTTTGTTAGATTTTTTTTTTTAAACAAAATTGTTTTTGTCACTATTATTTCACATTATATTTATTTATTTTAATTTGCAGATTTATATATATATATTAATACTGGTATAAATGTTTAATAACTTTTAATATTTTTCATCAATATTTTAAGCATCAAATAATTTTATTAAAAAGGGTTTATATGTGATTATTAAAAGTTTAGTCCTATTCATTGAAATATTATTAGAAAAAAAAAATCCAATCAATGTCACATGACCTAATTTAATAAGCTTGTATTTACAAATGTTATATATAGAGCTCACAAACAAGCTCTTAACAAGCTTTGCAGAATATCCCAAAACTCAGACTGGTTTCTGCTACTGGTATCTTCAGTGAGGTGCTAAGATATTCAAGCATTAGATTAAAAATACCAAGACAAACCCATCACTTTATTTAATGTATAACTATTAAGTAGAAAATATGAAATCTTTAGACATCCATATGTCTTTCAATCCAGCTATCTAACTTAAATAACTATATGGAACTGAACTAAGTTCAGATACACCATATATTAATATTATTTAGGATAAGATATATGTATATAGTTGAGTAATTAAATCCCAAACATTTATTTATAAATGGTACGACAGATTTTTTTAAGAGAAAAATTGTTTTTAACTTTTTTTTTTTTTTTTTTTGCAATAATGATATTTATTTGTTCACAGATGTGAGATTTTTCTTAGTACTTTGTATATACATATATATACTTATGTACAATTTTTTTTTTAAAAAAAAACTGTCTTAAAAATGAAAGTAGGATTTGTTTTTTGTTTTTTACACATAGACAATTTTCCCCTTTCGTATAGCAAATATATATAGAAAATTATTATTTGGTAATAGTAAAAAGGCATTTAGTAGAAATATGAGTAGATATATTTATATTATTATGCGCTTTTTTACAACAATTTATGTAAGACTACAGTTTATTATTTGCTTTTTCCTCCAACAAAAGTATTTACTATATTACTGTAATCAATATCCAATGAATTAGTTTCAAAAAATAATATCGCCAGTGTGTTAAGCAGCTCTCAGATTTATTTTTAGTCTTTTTATTAAGAAATAAACTGCATTTCATGGAACCATTAGATAAATGTGTATATTCACTTCATTTAATGATTTTTACAAGATATAAAATACTGATTAAGTTCACTAATCCACTCTTAGCAGCACTTATGCAAATTTGATTAATGACTGCAGCTGAAATTGGATTACTACTTGAACATAAGTCATCACTTCATGGTTAACACATGATTATGATCGTTCTGATTTACCCAGCTTTATATAAATACTGGAACACTCCTTAACAGCCTAACTAATCAATAAGATTAATTTGATGTTAGTTACAAATTCACATTCTACATTCAAGATGAGTGACTTCAATATGCCCTATTCAGATTTTGTCAGAAAATATTTGTACATTATTAACAAATATCTTGTGAAGGTTGAATGGTTCTTTTTGCTAACTCTATAACCTTTTATACTAAAAAAACATCTCTAATTGATTGTTTGTTTATAGTCTCCTAGCTTACATTATTTCATCTTTCTCTCTTTGCATCCAATAAGCTTCTCTGATCACTTAGCAATTAAATTATTTTTTAAAAGTGAACTTACATGCAAAGCGTGTATTACCATTTAATGACTACTATTTTTGAAATCTGCAATATCAGAAACAGTGATATCAAAAATTTGCATTTATTTCACAGAAATTGACATACTATTTTTGATATCTCTTGATGCATAGTTCTTTTTTTATTAACATCTTATCCAATATTAGTTATTGCACTCATATTAATAAATTTCCTAACAAACTTGTAAAAGAACTTAACACAATGCATGTTAAACTTTAAGAACATACCATGTAATCTTCAATAGAATATATAAAGCCCTCCAGCAAATGTGTAAATAGGTTCAGCTGATGTTAGTGTAACATCTGATAATTAAAAAGACACATATATCTTACTAAGTTTCGTGATTGGTCTAAAAAATGTATCCAATGGGCCCATTAACAAAAACAAAGACTTCCTACAATTTCACCATATACTTGTGGTATCACCAAAGGAAATCATGATATTACCAAGTATAAAAATATTACCGCAACTAAAATCAACTTTTGGAAGCATCTTCCCAAGAATGGTTCCTATTCATAAATTTATTCTAACTCATCTAATTTCATTATACCTGTTATGCGTAACTTATTACCCTATCTTTTAAAACAAAGTTATAACTTTGATCACTGTATCCATGTACATGACATCATATTCTTTTTAAAAAAAACCCATATTCTTCCTCTCCTTTGAATAATTTGAGACCAATCTCAATTTTTCTACTGATGAATCAAATATCTGATTATTAATAGGCCAAGAAAGGATGCTTAATTTCTGATATGATTACTCTATTTGAAATGGTAATAGATGCAGCTTGTCAAGAGAGAAGGCCACTTCTACTGCCATATAATTGGACATTGAAGCTAAACTCTTTGTCTATTGAGCAACTTTTTAATGTTTTCTTGACAAAATATAAAAATCTCTTTGAATATATATATGACTAATCTCCTGCTTAATATATATATATATAAAATGATTGAATATTGTCATTATCTTTGAAACTGTTGTTTTAGAAACATTAAACAGTTGCATTTAGTTATTCAGGAACCAATGACTAACTTGGAATAAGATTGTTTCGATATTTATTTTCACTGCTTTATTATATTTTTGTCGAGATCAACCTCTATATATTTGTATGGGTATGTCTGTGTAAATGTATATGTTTTTCAATAAAGATGGCCGATGCTGTAACACTTCAAAAAAAAAAAGATGAAAATATTTTGAATTCCAAAGTTTAGAGCAGTGGTCTTCAACCTTTTCACACCTGCGGACCGGTAAAAATAAGGATAAGGTTTTGCGGCCCGGCAAAAATAAGAATAAAGTTTCGCATATGGCAAAAATCTATAGATAAATTTTCTTAAAGATGTAAACTGCTTAGCTTTAGATGAGCATAATTGTTAGAACTGATCAAAACAACGTTAAATATAGAAGATGAAATTATATGTATATGGAGTTTGTATAATAAAAAACTTTTTTTTTTTAATTTTTAATTTTTTTAGAAAAGTAATAAAAAATTTAATTCTACCCTCCCCCCCCATAAACATATGTGATAACTAAAAAAAAACACAAATTAATTTATGTATGATTGATTAGATTTTGTTTTCCTTCTGTTTCTTTTTTTTTAATTGGGTAAAAATGAGATAAATAAAAATGGTTTATATTAATTAAAAGTTTAAACTCTTATTAATTTGTTATTACAAACTTCCCTGTGGCCCAGCAGAAAACTTTCCTGCGGCCCAGCACCAGGCCGCGGACCAAGGGTTGAAGATCACTGGTTTAGAGGTTGTTTTTCTTTCAGTTAATTGATTTAGTTGTCAGAATTGTTAACTTAGTTACAACCATCTTTATTTTTGAAATGCTTCTTCCTTCTCAACTTTTTCTTCCCTCCAACAAAAATACTGAATTGATTTTAGATATATACATATACCGTATCCAATTGTTTTTTGTTTATTAATTGTATAGTGAAATATTATTATTATGATAAGAATTATTTTATTTTTTAATGAATATAGCCAAGTATGTGTATATTCTTGTTCAATATCTTTAAACAAAAAAAAAAAATGAATCAAGACGGATGACAAAATTGCTTGTTATAGTTTGTCTGTCTTACAAAGTTGCATCATGTTGTGGTGAGTTTCAGCTTTGGAAGTGTTACTTTTTTTTTTTTCAAAGCCAAAGGGAACCACTTTAACACTTGCTTAACTCTTTATGACTGATGTTAGATCTTATACTATTGCCTACAGGTGTTCTGCACTGGAAAATTACTTATACTCATTTCCACATATTTTCTGGGTCAAACTGGGGAGAAATCCCAGCATTCTTTGCATTTTTTTAGTTTTTCCAATAGCATGAAGAGAATATATATATATATATTATAGATATTAGAAACTGTTAAGACTGTATTAGAATTCAGATATATTAATTGTATGTAATGCGTATTTGTTTGTTGTCACTAGTATTACTCACTTGTATGTGCTTTTTCGTATTTTATTATTTGAAAATGAAGTAATAAAATGTGAAAATATTCTTTTACGTTTCTTTTTAGTCAATTACATGTTCAAGAATAATGTAGTTAATTTTTGAAAATATTATAGTATTGTTTTGTAATATTCTTTTACGAGATTATTTGATTCAGAAAGTTACACTTTTTTTTTGATAATAAATATTTCAATTTCGATTATTTTTAATATATATAAAAAATTCATTTTTAATCATGAAAAAGGAAATAATGATTATAATAGATGTGAATATTTGTATTGTTTGTCATTTTAGTGTACTTCTTGCTCCCCACCCTTTATAATTTTATTGTCTGAATTCTATTTTTAATAATCTAGATCAGTTTTTTTTTTTTTTTTTTAAGATTTTTATTTTATTGTTGTATAGTGATATATATATATTACTGTGTGTGTTTATTTTTAAAATTGTGAATGTGGATGAAATGATAAAACATGTAGTACACTATGGATTAGGGATAAAATAGGGATGAGCTCAATGACTGTTAGACTCCTTTTTACATGTATATGCGTTGATTAAAAACTATGAGAAGAGGATCTTAAAAGGCTTCACATAATGCAAAGATTTTAATTAAAATTATGTATTGATTCCATGCAGATTTAGGAATAGTTTTTAAAAATATCTGATTACATTCTAAAGTTGACATACATTTGACCACCATATATTAATGATTGAATTGAGATGGAATATTAAAGAGAATAACTGAAACAAGAAATTTGCCACATAAAGAAGTACAATCCAGATTTATTGGATAAGAAATTAACTGAAACAAAAAGAAATGGGCTAATTAATTAATTGCAAGTTATAAAAGAAAAACAAAGGAGTAAATATGACATTTAATTATTAACTAATTTAATATACAGTTTATTTTGATGTTTATTAATTTAATATACAGTTGTATGGAGAAAATTGAAAAATACGAATTTTGTAAACAATAAAAAGAGCTAGGATAATATTGTTAGAATGATGAAAAAATTTGACAATACTGTAATCTCTTAGTAATAGAACATTTCCAAGTCTTCTGATTATATATATATATATATATATATATATATATATATATATATATATATATATATAAGGGCTAAAAATAAAGACATCTTAAAACACATATGTTCACACACACAAGAATCTCCGGGATGAGAATGACTACTAAATTAATCCCAAAAGATATAAAGAGCTGGATGAAAGCAAAATCAAACACATTGCAGATTTTACAACTTAAATATAAAAATATTAATAAATAGTTATACTGGATACATTAATAAAGAAATATATTAGACATTCATAAAAAATATTCAAATGACTTTTACATTGCCTAGTGATAATCATGGTAATAAATAAATATGTGTATATAGTGGATCTGATTATTTATCAAAAAGAAAGTCCCATAACATAAGCCATTGTGTATTTAGAAAAGAATATAAAAAGTAAAGGTGAATAAAATATAATTATTTACAGAGAAAATTTTGAAGAAAACTCGGATTAAAAACATTCATTTAAGATAAAGGAGTTGTTAAATGTATTTTAGAATAGCGTTTCTCACCTTTTTGCTGTGCGACCCAATAGACTTCATTGAAATAGTTCGGCGACCCAAATGTTTATCACATAAATTATAATATAAAATAAAAATATTACATTAGTACGGTACTGTATATATGTATATATTCGGATCAATATGATAATATTTATAAGTTAAAAGTCGAGTTAAAGTTAAACTACATATTTTTAATTTAAAAGTGTAACACATTTTGTTAATTATCAAAAAAAAAGTGTTTTCTTTTCAAATAAGGTTTTATTTATATACGAAATACAAACAAAAATTATAAGTTTTTGAACAATTACATTTTGAAAATAATCGCGAAATTTAACATTATGATTATTTAAGTTCAAATTTACAATTGAATTTGAGAAAACTACACAACGCATAGGTAATATTACTTACTAATTTTTTTTTTATTAATATTAATATTTTCTCAAAATGTAAAAAGATTTTTGCTATCAGATATTTATGTTTTCATTTCTTGGTACATATTCGCGACCCATTCAAAAGTTATCACGACCCAATATTGGGTTAGACCCAAAGATTGAGAAACGCTGTTTTAGAAGAGATCTATTGTAAAGGATAAGAGAAAAAAAGAAGCTGGTAGATTCTATTAGGAAAGAAACGTTATGAATATTTAGAAACAAGTATAAAAAGATCTTAGAGATCTGGCATAACATATAAATCTTAACTTTTGATAGATAATTACAAAAATTAATCAAATATACATGCACACTTGTATTTGGTCATCATGGTTATTACTAGGCCACTGTAATAATCATTTTTATATTCGTGCTTTTTAAAATTTGGAAGTGTTTTATTACTTTGCAATGTTCTTTGAATTTATGTTTTTTTTCTCTAATTCAAAACTTATGTATATAAACTAAAAATATTAATATGTAGTATTTCTGCAATTTAATCTAATATTGAAAAGTGTTTATTCTTAAGGTCTAAAGTGTCAAGTGTTGGTGGCCTGGTGGTTAACATAACTGCTTTCCAAGCAGCTGGCCTGGGTTTGCATCCTGGTCAATGTTTGGACATATAAAAAAAATAAAAAGTGTTTTAATTGGTTTCTGGTTGAAGAATTATAAAGAAATCTGATTATGTACTAAAATCTTGATTGTTTATGTGATCATTGTAGTTGGATATTTTTGTTCTAAATTAATTACTAGGGTATTGTTGTGATATATGTGAGTATATATAGTTCATAGTTTCATTCTGCTATTTTTGCTTGCAAACTACTAGCAATGCATTAAATAAATAAAATTCATTCTAATGAAGCATATTTATTTCAATGAGATCTTCTACAGTATATTTTATGAGTTTTATTCTATTACATTTTTTACATAAGGCAGGATTTTGTACCTATAAGAATGATGATTATATCATCACAATACAGTCAGCCCACTGATATCTATTTGTCTAATCCTAAATTAACCAGAAATTCTTTCCTTTAAATAATAAGATAGTTATATATTTATAGACTAATATTGGGTCTTTAATTGGTTTTTCTATCTGTAAGAAAAATTCTAAACTATTTAAAAAAACAACCAAGTTTTATGATTTTCTTAACCTGAAATTTCAGATATGAGTATAGTGAGTAGATATACTTACAATTATTTGAGGTTTTTATATATATTGAGATGGTTATGTGTCTCATGGCATACAACATAGTAGTATGTGGCACATATATAAAGTTAAAAAGTAGAAATAAATACAAATAAAAAAAATTTGTAGATATTTTTTCTATTACACTGGAATAACAGTTAAGGATTAAATAATGTTTAATTTAAAAAAATTATTATAAATTTAACTTTTTAAATGGTCTAATTAATATTTTATTAATTTTGATTTTGAAATTAAAACAAGCTTGTTTTTATGTTACAATAGATATAGTGGTAATTATAAAATTCTACTATATTTTGATTAAAGAAATTTTTTTAATTATAGCTTACATAACATTTTGATAAAAATTCTACAAAGTTGTTTTATGAAAGGATTAAGGTAAATTGAAAGAGTGTCATTAACTTTTTTCAATCAAGATAAAGAAAACTTTTTTTAATTACTGTTTTTTAATTCCACACTGACTATAAAATAGTTGGTAAAAAGATTAGATAGGAGTTTTAATTTTTACAGATTATAATAGCATGAAGATTATGGAGTTATGGCTGTAGGCAAGAGACTGTATCCAACCACTGCAAGTTCTCAGTGGTAGAATTTGGATAAGTAAAAGGCTTGCTTTTTTGTATTCTCATAGCTCATCTTGTGTACTAGATGGTATGTTTGAAGTCTATCAAATTCTAAACTAAATGGAATTCATTGAATGTCAACAGTTACCTGAATCATATTTGTCCTGAAGATGACAATAAGCCAGTTTGTGGTTTTAGAAGTGACCAGCTTGCCAAGAGAACACCACACTATATATGCAGTTTTATCTATAAGCAAAGAAGCACAAGGTACTTTGTTGTGTATATAAAGTACTTACAGATATTAGCTGGTTTTAAAGGGAAATAATGTTTGACTAAATTTTTTAACTACATCTAGAGTAATGAAAGAATGAATTGCACTTGTATCTAGAAGATTATTTGTTCCTGATATTGTTCATAAAAAAGAGAGGGGAAAACTCTGAGAATCCTTTTTTAAAATATTGAAAATGAGGTGCAATGACATTAATTTTAAATGCTTTTCAAATGATACTAGCTTGTTTTTTTAAAAGAAAACTTTTACTTACCATAAAAAAGAGGCTAATAAATAGCTTTAATTGTGATTATCTATATTCTGTATATACACATGTACATGTGTACTTATGTATTAAAAACAAATTGAATTTTATTATAAGTTTATCACAATTCTGATATGTTATTTTAGTTTATACAGCACATCTATGCATATGTAGATGAGAGTCATGTAGACAGATATATATGTTAAATTAATTATATTTTATAAAAATGAATTTTATTTATAGGTTTATGACAATTCAAATATGTTCATTTTGTTATATGTGTGTGGGTGGATATATATATATATATATATATATATATATATATATATATATATATATATGATAATGTGATAGCTTACTTTTTTTTGTATTAATTAAAATCAGAATGCCAACTTGATATTTATAGCATACTCAGCAGACTTTAATTTCATTTTATTGTATCTGATTAATAAATTTATATTTCATTGTTTAAATTATTCTAGTGAATTTAATTAATCCTAGAATAGATTTAAAACATTATATGTTATGATTACATCTATTTCACAGCAAGAATTATAAAGCTTTTGGTCACTGAGCTGGATTTGTACATAATGTTCTGTTATATAAAAGGGTTATGTTTAATGTTATGGACATCCAGATGATGATGATGATGCTGGATGATGCTAAGGGGATATTTTTTAAACTCTATGCACTACATTTTAAGTTTATAGTTGACTGGTACATTAACCCACTTATATTTCAAATGACAGAGAAACATCTTTTGGCCAATCCCCCCCCCCCTTCAGTGAATTTTCCTGTAAGTATTATATGTTAAAATGCATGTAAAATGGTATATTTTATTATAATAAATTTTTCCCCTGAAAATTCCACACTAAAAGGCATGAAATTCAACATTCCCACTCTTATAATAGATATAAGCCCTGCTCTGACATGATCAGCTGTTGTGTGTTGCGATGGCTGTAAAACATTCAATGTTTTATGACATTGAAATTTCCAATGACACAAAAACATGTTTATTTGTGAATTTATTATGGTTTTAGATATTTTTTTAAAAATAATTTGCACTATATTTATTAGATATCAGGAAATATAAATTATTAATAACTTATTTTGACTTGAAATACTTTATTTTTAAAAATATAACATTATATTAGCAGCTAACATAAATATGACCAGAAACAAACTTGAAGATCAGCTGTGAAGTAAACAATCTACTTGATATTTATGAGTAAGAAAAAATCTCAAATTTGCAATAAATATTTTAAAAACTTAAACTTTTAAAGCGTAATTCATAAGATATTAGAGAAATAAATAATTATTTGTTTGGATGTGTAAATTTAATGAGAATTAAAAAATATTTCATTGATTTTTATAAACTGGAAATAATCATTCTAGAAACAGTGACATGTAAAGTCTTTGTTTTGATTACATCTTCATATTTTTAATATTTACAGAAACAAAATGTGAACATTTAAAATTTATTTCAGTACTAAATAAAAATATCAAATGATATCAAATTTATTATTTTCTGACATGTAATAATCATTTTATCATATATTTTACATTGATGTGTGAGACAGAAAAATATCAGAGTAGTGAAGTATGATAAGGTTAAAGCTACTAAATGCCCAGAGGGCATTGATTGGTCAGCATGTTTTAGTATCCCAGCATTATTTTTTTAATTGTTATATTTTTATGGCTTAGCACATAAGTTTGTACATCCAAATTATTATGTTGTATTGCTGCCCTAAGTTTCACAAGGGCTAAATAATTAGCCTGTTCTATAGTAGATCCATTTCAAATCCACTCACAAAATTGATTGTTGATATTATTTGATTGTTGATCATTCGTGGTGATGAATGGTTATTGCTTTTGAGTAATGTTGGGTGAACTTATAGTTAATATAGATAGCTTTTGTTTTGCTGATTGCTCATTCTTATTCATTTTAT
This sequence comes from Epiperipatus broadwayi, assembly GCA_028023455.1. Lineage (NCBI taxonomy): Eukaryota > Metazoa > Onychophora > Udeonychophora > Euonychophora > Peripatidae > Epiperipatus > Epiperipatus broadwayi. The sequence continues at coordinate 6,276,441 of JAQFVV010000032.1, forward strand.
ATTTAGTATTTAAATTTTGTAATAACTTGGGAGTGATGATGATGATTTTCTCTCACCCCATATTCACCCCTTTTCTTTTTACCATTACAATATATATACAAACTATTCATTTTTTTCTATTTTAGTGGTATTTTTAATGTATTATTATTATTTATTTTATGCCTTTTTGTTTCTGCTATTAATGATTTTTGTTATATATTTTTTATATGGGATTAAATTTTTTTTTAAATTTTCTGCCTTTCGACTTTCTTTTTATCGACATTATTTTCGGTATTTTAATTATATACACTTTTGTTTTATATGTATGTTCTGTTAAAATTTTAACTTTTGGAAGTTGTAATAGAACAAAACGTTTTTAAGCTTGGGTGTATATAATTATAATCCTGAAGATAATCTGCATGTAAAAAGGTCCACACAATAAGAAATTTAAGAATAAAAACTACATAAAGCATAAAAAAAATAGTCTTTTTAATATGAGAACCAAAAAAATGTGAATGCTAAAATAATAATACATTATATTTGTATGTGTGTACGTGCAATGCATTTATATAAATATGAAACTAAGATTTATTGTGCTATATGTAATTGTCAGTTTGTATCAAGTAATCATTGAAGCACTGGGTCACAGCACTAATTATTATATCTCCAATTTTTTAAAAACTTTTTTTTACCTGATACTTCTTATTTCTCATAGAAATTGTTCTATCTAAAGATAAGTAATTTAGTAGCTTATGATGCAGCAGACAATTTACTTATTGAAGATATGTAAATGTTCAAAATTGGAATAGTAATTTGAGAAAATCATTTAATGGATTAGTCTTTGTGTTAGATTAATCAATATAGTATATTAGTATAGCATGTCTAAGAACTCAAAATACCTAAGAAACATTGTCATTTATTCTTTCAATCGTTAGATTTAGTTATCAGTTCATCATTCATAATTTCTAAAATATGTCTTTTGTATTTTATTGAAAAACAATGATATTCCTAAATGATGTGATGCGATTTTTCTAAATATATATATATTAGTAAGTATGGACTTAATGTTGAATTTCTGAATTCTCACTTTATAACAGTATATATATACCTTTTTATAAGTTTTTATTTTATTAGGATATCTAAAGAATACTACTAATGCAGGATTTATACTTATGAATAATTAGTTATTTTTATATTCAACTGACTATTAATAGAATTGGCAGCTTAAGATTTTTTGTTTCAGTGTTATTAGAAATTATCACAAATCTCATACTAGAAAGACATTTTTTTTCTCCCCTTGAAGTCTAGCCTTATAAGATTCATTTTTGTTCCTAGAGGAACATTAATTTGTCTTATATTTGTTACAATTTTTTGAAAATTTAATTATTTTTATATTCTATAATTAAAATGAAATGCCTCCTTTTTTCCCAATGTAAATAATATTCTTAAGATATAAATTATTATCGATTTACTAAAATTTAAAGTAAATGCATTTTATATAAATATAAAATTTTGTAAAAAATGTTTTCATTTTTAATTCAAGGCATTAAATGCTCTGAAATAGTTTGAGTATATGTAAAAATATTATAATTAATATCTCTATTGTTATTTTTAAAAAAGTAATGCATGTTGTGACTATGTTTCTGAAATGCACATTTATTACTGTATAAATAGTAAATAATATGAAACAAAAACAATTGTATTACGATGGCAGTTTTGCATGTACTGTACACTATATATTTGTTGAGTATATCTTAAACCAAAGCATTTCAAATGTGTTATTTTTATTTTAAAAAATTATATTATTGTTTATAAGAATAAGTGTATTAATATTTGTATAGTTTTGTTTTTTATGAACTTTTTTTGTTGTTATTTAAAGCACACATACACACACTTGTTTAATTTCAATAAAAATTAAGAATTGCTCAAATAACGTATAAGCAAATCAATATAATCATTTGAGAGTTTTTTAATATTTATAACAAATATTTACTAAAAAAACAAATAATAGATGGTAAGTATGTTAAATAATTTAAAAAATCCTCTATGCATCAAGAAAACAATATTCACAGAAATTAAAAGCCAATCATACATTGGGAATTATTAACTGTGCGACAACTGTACTTGACAATGTGTTTCTGAGTTCCAATTATGGGGCAAGCAAAACTGAAGGATGGATAAACAACTGGTTTTATTGGCTGAGAATGTATAGGAGTGTCTTAAACATCATAGAGGGGTGTATAGTGTGGGCAAAAACCAAACCTAATATGTCAAATGTGGGCCGTTGAGACCTATATATGCACATCAGCCTAACAGTTTATTGGCAATAGTTTTTTATGGACCATTACCTCAATTTAATCGAAAGAATATGACTTATGACATTTTTTCCAAGTTTGTGGCTATTTACCTGGTGGCGCAAGCTGATGCTAAACAGACCATAAGGGTCCTTGAACATCAATATTTTCGAGACTTGGGAATTCCAAAACAAATAATGTCGGATCATGGAACGTTTTTTATGTCTGAAGAATGGAGAAAGTGGATGGAGCGTCACAAGATAAGGCCTATCCTCACTTCAATTCGCAATCTGCAATCTAATCCATGCGAATAAGTCATGAGGGAATTGGGACGTTTATTTCATGTGTACCTACAGAATAATCATCGTAGATGGGTGAAGGAGGCAACAAGAGTCACTGACATGATAAATTGGTCAAAGAATGAATCAACAGGATTCAAGCCTATTAGACTCCATCAAGGAAAGAATGTCCCATATCCATTCAAAACTATCTTACCGGTTAGATCGCCATATATTGATAAAAAAAGAGAAGTAGACTAGGCACGCCATAAGCTTAGAAGGATGGGCAGTATAAGACAAAAGAGGCAAGGGAAGGTCAAATGTGTGTTTAAGTTGGGGGATGAAGTAATGGTGAGGGTAAATCCAGTAAGCCATCCGGAGAAAGGAATATATAAAAAATTTCAGCCAGTATATGATGGGCCATATAAAATCATAAAAGAATATGGAAATAATGCATTTGAAGTCGCCTAGGGGTCGGAGAAAAAAGGAACGTTCAATGCTTGATCTCTACAATTACTGAAAAAAGAATTATAGTAAATAAATATGATGACACAGTTATAGGAAGACAAATTGTAATTAAATAAAGTAGTGGGCGGTAATATAATATTTATAAATTTTGATTTTGAAACTAAAATGCTCAGAATGATATTTTACTTTAGGGGAGGGATGGAGATAATGTACCAAAGTACATTGTTATTGAATTGTGGTATTTAAAAATAGTAATATCTCATAAATTTCATCTTTTTAAAAAATAAAGTGGGAATAAAAGTTGAAAGAAAAATTAATAAACTAAGGAGTAGGGTAGAAGAGTTTTTTTTATTAAAGAAAATAAGTAATAAACGCTTTAAAAGAGGGTGGGATTTTTTTTATTTTAAAGAAGAAAAAAATCGATTTTATAAATAAAATGATTTAATATTATTTTGATTAGTTTGTAATAAAAGAACAAAATAATAAAGAGAATTTCGTTTTGTTTTATAATAAAACAATTAAATGTGTGTGTATATGTGTAAAAGTTTTGAAGAAAAAATAGAAGCCCAATCAGAGCGAAGTAAAGGACAGTAATTTCACGAGACAATAGATGCTAGAGATAACAAAAATTTTCCATTGTTAAGACATTTTAAAAAACTTTCAACATTCCATTATCGAATATTTTAAAAACATTTAAAAATATTTCTTGAAGTTACAGATATAACAATTATATAAATTGTATGTCTACCGAAATGATGCAGTGTTAAATTATCGTATTGTACAATCGTCTGAAACCTCACTGCGGAAACATCAGCAGGAGGTTCGGTGGGTAAATCATGGTCAAGAAAAGCAATAAAATACTGGAGTGTCGATGCTGAAAAATCTACTAAAGTTGTTTGATATCACGGAGTCAAGGAAGGTTTGCTTGAAGTTAGCACTAACTGGTAATAAATAATTTTTAGAGAAACTACATTGTGCTGTGTATGTCATTTCAAACTTTCCAAATCCTAGGTAACTTTTGATTTTAGTATTCTCTCGTTCTTGATTTCCTTTCAAAATAAATAAAAAATAACCTGTGATAAATAAAACTTTAAATGTTACAAAATAATATTTAGGAAGTATAAACGATATCGGCTTCTGTACTTAATTATCTTTAAAGACATTGTGTGTATGTATGGGTGTATCTTAATCTAATATGTCAAGTATATTTTATTTAATATAATTTATTAAAATATTTATTTAAAATAAAAAGAGTATTATAATGTATTTAATTATTTATTTAAAATGAAAACAGTAATATAATATATTAAAATATTTATTTAAAATGAAAAGAGTATGTGTGTTTAACTTATAAAGCAAAACGATTGTCTTTTGTTTTTTTTCTTAAGAAAAGGAAATACTTAAAATGTCATTTAAATATTTACGTTTATGTTTCTAATACACACATTTATGTTGAACAATATTTTAATAAGATGGGAATGGAGAGATTTAATTATTAACAAGAAACAATTAAGTTAAAATTAAAAGAACAGAGAAATTATTTTTTAAAAGTAATGATTTGTTGTTAAAGATGTTAATGTTTTCTCATTCAATAAATTATCATTATTATTGAGATAGAATTATTAGAGAGGGCGGAATTTTATTTTCTTAACCTTTCCAAGGGTCACTTCATTATTGGCCAAGTGAGGTAAAACTCTGAAACTTTTAATTGGTCAATTGACAAACTCTTTGATAGAAATATTTTCATCTTTTAATATATATTAATTTTAGTTTTGTTTTCAAAAAGTATATTAATTATTTGTAATGTTAGGAAAGTAAATGAATGTTTTTTCAAAAATATATTTGTATTTTATAGAAATATTCCAAAGCGGAAAAATCAAAGAAAATATTACCAGCAAATTACAAGCAATGTAAATGTCATTTATATTCTTTCCCAGATTTACGTTAAGGAATTTTTTAAGAATTGTTTAGTAAAATCTTGGTGTTTTTCTAAAAATAATTATATTTTCAGCATATTTTAACCAAAATACATTATAATATGTAAATAAATGCCAGAAAAATATTATAAAACAAACCTTCCCCCCCCGGCCCCCACCCCTCTTTTTTTTTTTAATTCTTGTTTTTTTTTTTTTTTGTTTGTTGTTTTTTAAAAAATAAGGGTTAAAAATTAATCTTTGTTTGAAAATTAAATAAACAGCTTGGGGCAATCTAAACTCTTGACAGAATGTCAAAATTATTGCTATTGCTGTTTTTTTTTTTCAATTTACAATTGTGTAAATTATACAATTTTTTAATAAAACCTTACTACTTTTGTTAAATAACTATATTTTCAGCAGAATTTATAAAAATAATTTATAATATGTACGAAAAATAATAACTCTAAAACATATATTTTCATTTTCAGCGGTGAAAAAATATTGGAATCATCAGCCAATAAGCATCGAGAATGGATGGCCCAACTAATCAGTGTTCACCTTCTTTTGTTAAACTTAAAACACTCCTAGTATTTATTTTTTACTTGTAAAATAATTCAAGAGAGGGCAGCATCTTACGGGACTTTTTCTAAACTTTCCAATGAGTATTAATTAATCACTGTAGCTCAAAAGATGACCGATTTAGAGTGATCCAAAGCCACTGACGCACCTGTACGTTGAACCCCATTGAAGGGTTGAGATAGTTACAATCTGATGAGCTAGTTGGAGGCTTCAGGTACTGGATTTAGTGCTAATTCGATAAACATGTTGATTACAAATGTAATTAACTGGCGCCTAAAGGGTTTACTTTAAAAATAAATAAAGTGTTTGTTTGGTTGGTATTTGTTCAGTAGCCGAGTGTTTATGTTACTTGGTAGTTTGCTGCCAATGATATTTTGTACTTTACCTGAGGACCAAACACCTTTAAAGATTGGATAATAAGGAAGGTAGAGTATTAGTTTTTTTTTCTATTCATTGTTGTTAGTTATTATAGATCAAGAAGGTGGGCGGTTCAATATATGCACATTTTGTACTCTGCAGTCTAACATTTTGTTTTTGCTATTGCTTTTTAGCATGTTTGTATAGACTCAATCTTTTACTGAGTATCTTTAAAGTTGTTCATTATTTGTTGTCTTTAGTTTGGTTCATATATTCGATGATTTACTAGAAATAGTGTACTTTTCATTTATATCTTTTTTTTTTTCAATAGATTCCAGGTCATCAACAAGAATAGACCTTTTTTATTTTTATTAAGGGTCATTTAGTAGTATATCTATCCAGGTAATTTTTAGTGATTGCATTATCTTCATTCTTAGTGATTTCAGATATTTATTACCTTTCTCAGAATTATTTTTAAGTGGGACTGGATTTTTTCTTATTCATTTTCTGTCTTTATTTTTAACCTTCCCAATGCATGGATATGGCGATCCTTCAAATAATCTGTCAGGAGTGACTGGCTTTCTTGGGCTTAGGTAACTTGATGATCTTCATATCATTTGAGTTTGTTTGGAATGCTTAAATAAACTTTTTCACCATTTTTCCTATTTACCATACAATGGAATTACATTGCTTTCTTTTATGTACTACAATGGCATTGATACAAGGTTGCTCTCCTGATTTCTCACATATAATTTATGTTACTGGTCCTGAAAATTTGTGTTCATAGATTCAGGAATTTAGCTATTTATTCTGTGATCATTCTCTCAGAACAATATCATTTTTTCTATCTAAAAGGGAAGGTTGTAATGAATTATGCCAATGATCTGTTCTTTGGTGTAACACAAGCAACTTTAACTATTTATTATCAGAAAAATTGGGAGTAGCCTTTTTTACTACCTTCTGAGATCTGATGTTTTCATCACAATCTTCTGTCCAGAAATTATTCAGGAAAGACTTTTGAAATGTATCAGGTTGATTAAGCAAATTGTTCCATCATGCTTGATTATTATCTTATAAGTGGCTACAGGCTATAGCCAATTTACTCTTCTCAGACATTCTATTAAGGGTGAAATATTTCTCTAATCTCTTGAAATATTCTAAAGTAATTCACTAATCTAGCCTCTTAGTATCTTATTTTTCAGAATTGTTTTCCACTAATGTTTTATTTTATTGTGCACATTGGGGCTGGATTGTTACACTTGTTTTTTTTTGGGGGGGTGGAAGGGTCATAACTACATGAGTTTTTCTCTGGGTTTCACAATTGACTCATCTTACATTGTCCACAGTACTTATTTTTTCCCTTCATCCTTTGACTGTGCAAATTTTTTCTAGGTATTGAATGATTGTTATGTTTTTACTAATTTCTACTTCTATTTTTTCCCAAACCTCACTGATCTTTTCTTCACTTGAATTTTTATGTTATCTGTCTTCACTGTTATTTAATCTATGTTTTTTTTTTAATCTTTTTTATTTTTTTTACCTTCATTATTATTCATCCATTAAAATTTTTCTTCCAATTTTTTGAATACATTTTTTATTATTATAATCTGATTTTCTGTCTTGATTTCTGTGTCAGTGTGTCTATCAAAGCTTGTTGATTTGCCTTCATCTTTGTTTTCAACAGTAAGTTTTTTTTTTTCACGATTGCTTTCATAACTTTGTTGGTTCATTTTCATAGCTTGTTGATTTTCTTTCATCATTAGCTATCTCTTTTGTTGACTGTCATTAATACTGTCTTTAGAGGAACTAATGAGGTCACAGTCATAAATATAGATAAAGAATGATATATGCAATAAACCATAGTTTCCAACTTTTTTTCAACTTCTCACTCATGAGATCTTATCAATATACAATTTATTCTAAGGCCTTAAATTGAAAATATTTCTTGTTGCTATTATCTTTAATATTTTGTACATTTAGTAATAGTTGCAAGTAGATAAGTGACAATTTTATATATTTATTGTTAATAAATTGTTATTGTTTTTTATTAATATCCATTAAATTTATATTTGCTTGTCTAACTCAATTTAAACATTAGATTAGTAATACCTCCAACTCTGAGAAATCATGCAATCCACTGTTGGACATGCAGGTATAGCAATAATAATTTAGTAATGATAATCAGGTATTAATAAGTTTCCCAGAAGTAATCTTTTGGTACTTTAAAGTTTTTTTTTAAATTATTAAAACTAGAAAAACAAATTTTAAATATTTTTGGGAGGACTTGTATGTAATTTATTTTTCAATGCTACATTATAATTCATTATCATTACAGAAGTTTGCTTAATATATATATTTAAAATAAATCTTTTTTTTTTTTTGTTAATAATTTTTTTAAATCTAAATATTATTTTTGCTCATTCTGAGTCAAAATTTACCATTACAGATTTGAGTGTATTGGAAAAGCCAAAAATTACTGTTACAATTTATATCTTTATAAAATAAAAAGTGGTACACATTTTTTTGATCATTTTAAATGTTTCAGTGTAAGTTTTTTATATTGAAAAGCCTGATGGTGCTTTTAACTTTTTCTGGCAGATTTTATGGATGTTACCTGTAACATAAATGTTTCTTTTCATTTACAATACTATCTTCCAATAATTTTTGCCTATAAACCACTATTAGATAAAGAATACTTTTTGTGCTGACGGGTAAATGGTGTATTTTTTATATGTACGTTTAATTTCCTATATACAAAACAAAATTGTAATTATATCCACTTTTTGAATCACAAAACATCAAAAATTTTCAATCTGAAGTGGGTTCTCTTTGTTTTTCAACTAAAGCATGCTTTGAAGAGCATCAGACTTTCACTCAAATGAAAATTCTGACTTGGGGTATATGAAACACTAAAACACTCTCAAATACTTCGTAATTTAATAAAATTTTCAAAGCTTTGGAATTGGATATAATATATATGCATGAAATATTATTTTTGTATAATGTAATTTTTTTTTTTAGATTGTAATTATATGTTGATTTTATATTTCTTATATTGACAGATTTGAAAGCTTTAATTTTTTGAAATCTTTCAATACAAGAAAATATAAATTTTTTTTATGAAAACTAGAAGAAAAAAATAGAGCAGATCAAAATTTTCTATATATAACTTTTTGCTAAAAGTCGGAGAATTTTCTAATCTGCAAGGATTTCAGCTATTAAAAAGAATGAGAATAGCAACTATAATTAACCATCAACAGCTTAAAAATGACCTTTATATTAACAGAAACAATAAAAAATAGTTGACATTCCAATAATGGGTGCTAAGAAATGAACTGGAAAGCATGAAGTAAGATGAAGAAACTCAATGATGCAGTTTTAATATGTCTTTTATTTATAAAACTATATTATTATTAATTGTGCTTAAATATGGCCACTCAAATTGTAGAAAAACAAATGTAAAGAGGGGGAAAAGAAATAATTAAAAATTGAAGATGGGTTTTGCAATGACTGCAAACCAATTTTTGAAGTGTATATTCATCCTATATATTACATACTAATGTTTTAGTCTATTGAATTGTCATTTTGCATTGTTGTGTTTTAATCTTATGCATCAAATATTTTCATATAAAATTTCAATACTACTAAATGGTAATTTACTTTAGCCCAGTTAGCTAGGACAAATAGTTTCCCAAAATCTCTCATACAATGAAATCTGTTTAAAAATAAGCAATTATAATACTTTTCTATGGGGAAAATTGAGTTTGTTACTTTAAATTCAAAATATATATTTTTTAAAAAATGATTAAAAAAATAATGCTTAAATTGAAAAAAAAGTATTAATTAATGAATAAACATTTTATTTAGCATATTATTTTTTAATAAGTATTTCTCTGTAGGTGAGTATATTATTTAAAAACATTTCCGTAACTATAATTTTAAAAGGAAAAAATTATATATTTTTTTCATTACTTATCTGCCATATTGCTTCTTATGTAGCCACAGAATATTTCCTGAATCACAATTTGTTGAATTAAAATAAACAAAGAAAAGAAAAAAAAAAACATTTAAGTACAATGCTCATTTCAAAAATTAAAAAAAAATTACACAATATATAATTTAAAATTAATTTTTCATGTATTTTATTTTAAATTACCAGCAATTCTTTATTTTTATAATTTCTAACTAATAAGACTTTGAGATTTTTTTTTTGTAGTACTGTTAAGCACAATTTTTATTTTATTTTACATAAATGCAATGAAATTAAATAAAACAATTTAAGAAATGTTAAGTACAGCTGATTGCTATAGTTTAATCATATGTAAAGGATTATATATTGTAACGTGATGTGCCGTTTTCCCATATATATCTTACACATATATATAACCATTTGTAAGATTGTGTGTATGTATATAACAATACACATATGCGTATGTTTAAAAAAAATTTTTTTTCTTAAAAGTATTTTGAAAATTATTCCATTTATCGCCCAGCATATTTATTAGCATCAATTTATGACCTCAAGCGCCAATCCTATATTACTATAAGAATTATGCTGGGAGAGCAGGAATACATAATGAAAGTGCCATTGACTAGCTCTACTCAGGGCAGGTGATTATTTAATCGTGGGAATATTCAGGGGATTATATTATTCAAGACACTCTTCAAACCAAGCCATTACATTAATTTTTAAATCTAATAATCTAACTAACTCAAAATCAAAGAAATAACACAAATATATGTAAGTTTCATTTTACTTTAATCGTATAGCTTTTAATTTCTATATTATTTATGTGACCCTTTTGGTTTTGTGCTCAAAAGGTGCGAAACGCATGCATACACATACACTGCATAGAACTGTATAAAATGCAATAAAAAATGAAAATAAACGGGAAAACAATGTCTGATTCATCCGGATCCACAATAAAAAAAGATTAATTTTAAAGTTCAGAAGAGTTAATAAATAATGTTTATGCAGACAGTTTACTATGTGTAGTTAAAAACACACTAACATTTTGAACTATTATACGAATATAGGTGGTAAATGTGCACATTACCTTTTTTTTCTTCCTCGTGGAAAACTAAAGCTAAAATACTTCTTTCCGATGTGTATTGCATTCGACGTAGGTGATTTCGGCAGTTTGATCTGTTTTATTGGTTTTCGACCTGCTACTGTTGTTGGAGCTTGATCTTGGCATTGGAGTAACTGGTTTCCATTTACAATATTTGCATACATGGCAGCAACTTCAGTGTCTTCGGGGGCAGGATTGTAAAAGCCCTGGCACGCTTACACTTTCTTAAGCCAGCTTGCCCACCATTCTACCCTCCATTTCTCTCCACAAATCTCTCTTGCAGCATTCCTTGCAAAAATCAGCAATAGAATGAAACCTTTTAGCAAGTTCTGCCGCTCAAAAGTCCGGCTTTTTGGACAAAAACTTTTCGCACCTCCGAATCTAATTTTTTTTTTTTTTTTTGTTTTCATCGAAATTCTTTTGAATCTAAACTTAAATCTCACTAATTAAATTCCTTAGATATTGATCAAGTTATTTTTGATATCTTTTTTCCATTTAACTTTTCCAAAATGAAATTGAAAAGTTTCCATCCTGAAAAATAAAGTATATTTTCATAACTGCATTTATACTTTTTTTTATATTCTATCCAGCAAAATATATACATGTGTTTTCAAAAAAACAAATGAGCAAATATACCCCCCCCCTCTTCTATTTATTTTAACCTTTTTAAATCCCTATTTAGAATTATAAATTTATATACTAAAAGGAAATATAAATATGAAAAAGAAAGAAATTTAATTAATCGGGCTATATTGACGCATATATAGGCAAGTTTACTTTTTGAAACAGGGATCGACCTCAGCCCTGTTTCAATATATTGAACTGGGTCCACTGAAATCTCATATTAACCAGATTTAAAATACTTTGTAAAATAACTTAATATCTTTTGGCCTTAATTAGTTTTAATATCTTGCTTCTAACTAAGATTAATATCTAAACTTTAATAAGCTTATTATTATTAAGCTCAATACATAACTTTTTTGTAATTTTTATTTAATATCTTTAATATTATGGGAGCAAACTAGTCCTTCAAGCAGAGGGATGAATACCATTGATAGCTTAACCATCAATGATACCCATGGTCAGATCACGCTATACAAAGCATAACACTAATACATTTCCTGTCCATGGTCCATCTTGACTGCTGGAACAAAACCTCTGCCATCCAAAACATTTTATTTGTTTTGAAACTCAGTTGACAGCCAACCATATGTTATTATATTTAGCATGCTTTGGACAACAGGCACACAATCCAGCATTGACATATCCCAAGCTAGTTCCTACTTATAACCAGATTCCAGCACATTTACTTAACACATGTGAACATTTATTTCTTTAAATAAATGATGACACAGTGACAAAAAATAGAGAGAATTGACCAAATAATAACTAAGCAAACATTAATATTTATTCAAGCACACATATATAATATTACAATCTAATATTCTACATAAAAAAATAAATAATTAATCAGGCTGATTTTTTATAATAGTCCTTCATTAATTAAAATTTATTTCATTTAAAAATAAAGTGTCTATAGACAAGTATCAAAATATCTTTACCTAGGTTTTCATGATTGTCAGTTTCCCTGGTTGGCTTTATGGTTTCCATCAGTGGTTTCAGGGATTGTTTTCCATTTATTGGTCTTGACAATGAAAGAGAGAGAGAGAGAGTTTACAACAGCATCTATTTCATCATTTTGTTAATCAGTTTTACTGAGGATTCAGGTGGGACAGCTGACTTTATAGAGGACCTTGGGCTTGAAGCCCAGTCTAATAACACATGTTGCTAGTTCTGTGGATTAGACTCAAGAGCAGAAAAGCAGAATTGTTCAATCACAAAATGCAGACTGGATTGAATTACAGATTGAAGACTAGACTCAAGAGTGGAAAAACAGAATAGCTCAATCACAAATGCAGTCTGGACTGATTCACAGATTCAAGAGCAGAATGATCTAACAGATTGAAGACTGAACTGAATAACAATAGACCATTGTGACTTTATATACTTTTTCTCTGTCATTGTTATAATTCCTTATCATAGTTTTTAAATTTTAATCGTAATTTAAATCTGTTTTTAATTTATTTTTACATTTCTTTAATCTAATTGATTTTTACATTGTATGTTATCTAATCTTTTTCTTAGATTAATCTACTATCACTTTTATGAGATAGTTTACATGTTTTTCTTTTAATTAATTCAATCAATAATCTTTTAAACTAATTTACAAACTAAATTTTATTCTGATTTTTCATATTTACTTATTTTTATACATTTTAGTTTTTTAATTTGCAAAAAGGAGTTTTCTTTAAAAAGGAGAGTTTTTCTAGTTCTTTCCCCACCCCATCATTAATAAAAGCTTTATTCTCTTTTAAAAGAAAATATAACAATCTTTTTTTTATTTTTACAAAACTGCATTTAAAAAAAAAAACTGAATTACTTCTTAAATTTGATCATATATTTTGAATTACAAAATATATAATGCATATCTATATATACGTGTTATAATATATATCTCTCGTTAGCATTACAATCTATATATGCCAATCTATGTTTACGATAAACCTGGTTATTATCTTGAATAAGTTTCAAACAAATTATTAGATTATTAATTTAAAATTAAAAAAATAAATATTGTTTTAAAGTTATGTTTACTAACCTTTGTTCATATAAAGTTGATTATTAGCTGCATAGTTCTTAATGAAATCTTTTTTTTCCAAAAGAACTTACAATTACTATGACTATAACAATTATCATATACTTTTGCTGCAAAAAATACTATTTTTAAGGATTTTAATCAATAAAACTTATTGAATGAATATAGATTAGCTAGTACATGTTGCTATATATGAAACACTTTTTTTATATAATCATTAAATATATTTTTTTTTACTTTGTATATGTCACAAATAAAAGAATTGAATGTTTTGTAAAGTCATTATCTGAAAATTAATGTGTATTAATCGTATTTTAATTCTATAATCCAAATATAATATCTTACACTATCTATAATGAATAAAACTCTACTGTACATTTTTAGCATGGATGACACCATTTTATTATCAAAAGGTATATCTTTAATGAAGTCACTATCCTATGATGTTATCAATCTTGCAAAATAACTGGTATTTGTTGACCACCATCTTGAAAAAATGACAGTTGTCTTAAAAGATTATAATAGCCAATAATCATTAATCAAAATAATGGTTACAATTTGATGATGATCATTATGCAAATCCTTGTATAAAAATATAATACTAACCAGGATAAAGGTATATATATATATAAGTGGTTTAGAAAAAAATTAAAAACCAGCATTATTCAATAACAATTAAACTACATTTGTAATAAGTTGTATAAGATTTGAAATGAGCATATAATCATCTCTGCCTTCCATTGTATGTACTTAGTATTTATTACATGTCTTCTAATGAATTTCAAGAATGTTTTATTTCTATTTTGTGCTGCTGAACTCAATTATTATTCAACTTTGAATAGTATAATAAAGGAATAAAACTGGTTTGCAATTAATATTAGAATTAAAGTATTTTCCTCTTATTTTTATACTATTAAATGCAGTTATTATTGAAAGTTGAAGAGTGCTATAAAAAGTTTGCCTGTTGTTAATCAATAATATTTTTCAACTCAGAAAAGAATATTTTCCACAGATTCTTTAAACTTGGTTCAATGCTATTTTTTTAAATAAATACTAATTTAACATAAGTAAGAAATTATTTCCACTTTTGTTTTATTGTCTTGACGTTCAAGTTAAATTTATTCTTATTATTCCCAAGGAAAAAAATTTTTTTTTAATTTGCTGGTCTTCACTATTTAGAGATAACCATAGATATCAGTACCTAGTATGCAAAAGTATGGGGGGGGGGGGAATAGTATATGTTTATAAACTTCTTTTTTAAAAAAAAAAACGAAAAAAAAAAAACATCAAAGCACTGCATTATTGGTGTGTTACTACGTGCATATGGATACACACCTTACACAAACACATATTTAAAAATAAAATTATTCTGAGATATTCGTAGAAATCAGGACCCAATACACAATATTATTTTTAAACAAATTCAATGTAAGTTCATAAGCTTCATTCCATATTTAACATTTTGTAATTTAATATTTTTATATAAACTAAGACTTTTTTAAAAAAAAAAAAACTACAACAAAGCATTACTTTACTAATATGGTTTTAATTCACTAATGTGTACGTATGTGCATAAAACACACATACAAACATTTAAAAAAATAAAATTGTGCTTTCTATTAATTTAATTTGTATCTTCCGTTTATATATTATTTTTATTCTAATTTTATAAAGTGTAATATTTTTATGTTTTATTATTATTGTAAAATAATATGCTTCTATATTTTCTAAGTGATTTTGTTATTGTTATTATTATTTTGTTTTATTAATTTAACTAACAAGGTGGAAAATAAGTACATTGGCAGTGTTTCTTCTTTATTAGGGTGGAGCCAGTATTTCAGTCTAACAGATTAATATTGATCTTTTTCTAAATTAAAACTAATTAAAATATCAGTATATGAGCTGATTATGGTAATTTACATATCAGATTTGTTATTAACTCTGAACTTTTAAATACTTAATTCATTTATTTGTTAATCACTCTAAATTAAAAAAGATAGTAGTTTTCTCATTAAGAACTTTGAGTTAATGGGATAGAGTTGCAAAATCTCATTTCCCAATATGTTAGGGGTCGCTTCTTTTTTTATTAACTGATTTAACAGTTTCTGAACTCGGTTAAGTGAAGCAGTAGTGGTTTATGCATAAACCACAAATGCCCTTTTAAACTTTATGTACATATATATGTAATGCAAGTGTAATGTATAAATTATAAATTTTATCGAAATATGCTTTTTAATTAAATTATATCAATAGTTAGACATTTTATATAGGTTATAATTTATGAATAGGAAGATGTCTATTATGTAATTGTCAAGTTGATGTTGAGCATCTAATCATCATCATCATCGTGCTGAATGTGTCTATTACATTTGACTTATGAATTGTTGCCAGTTTGTAAATGTATATTTATTATTTTATTTTTTTTGAAACTACTTTGAGTGATTTATATAGTAAAGTTTATTTCGTATAAAAGAATTTACATTATGTAGATGATGTAATGAATATTCATGCATTAAGGATATGTTACTTTATTTAAACAAGCATGTTCATAGTTACACATTTAGCTGTAATGTATATGATATTTTGCACACTACATATAACTATTATATAAATAGTTTATTGATACTGGCTATCTGAATAATTTATATTTGTCTATATAAAAGAAAAGACATTTGATTCTATAAGCATTTCTTCAGTAATTAAAGTATTGGATCATCAATATAGACTCAGGATATTGTCATGTTCTGAATAATATTTGTAAAAATACAACAGCAACAGTTAGATTATATAATGGTATTTAAAAGATTATTTCTGAAAAGGATATATGACATGGTGAATCCATATTCTCCAAATCTTTATGTAAAAAAAAATGTCATTTGATTCTATAGGCATTTCTTCAGTTATTAATGCATTGGATATCAAGATATAGATGCAGGATATTATTATATTCTGAAGAATATTTATAAAAATGCAACAGCAACAATTTGATTACATAATGATACTTAAAAGATTAACACCAAGAAGAGTGTATGACATGGTGACTTCATATCTCCAAATTTTTCTACAGAAGTTTTGCAATAAGTATTTTATGGCTTAAAATGGGAAACTAAAGGAGTAAAATTAAATGGAGATTATTTAAATTATCTAGATTTTGCAGTTGATGTAATTGTTTTTGCAAATAATGCTTTAGAACTTTATGAAATGTTTCAAGAGTCATCAAATGAAAGTAGAATTAAAGAAAAATGTTAAAAAGACTATAGTGATGTTCAATGGATTTTTTAAAAAAAAGAAAATAATGATTAATAATGATGCATTAGAAATTAATAACTACAAATACCTTGGTTCGATTATTACTACAGATGGAAACTTAA
Organism: Epiperipatus broadwayi; assembly: GCA_028023455.1. Taxonomy (NCBI): domain Eukaryota; kingdom Metazoa; phylum Onychophora; class Udeonychophora; order Euonychophora; family Peripatidae; genus Epiperipatus; species Epiperipatus broadwayi. Next base: position 6,293,411 of record JAQFVV010000032.1, read on the forward strand.
TGGATGAAATTAATTGTAGAATTAAATGGTTTAATATTAATATGTGTTTGAAAGGCAGGTTTTTAATAAATGTATTTTACTAGCTTTTATTTATGAATCTGAGATTTTGACAGAGCAATAGATTGACTTCAGACCACTCAACAAAGTATGTTGGAGAAATGCATGTTAGGAGTGTCAAGAAGAGATCAAAAATAATATATATGTATGTGAGAACAAACTGGGTGTTATTGATATCACTGAAAGAATTAAGAGACTCAAGTGAAATTGAGCTGGTCATATTGCTATAAGAGATGATAATAGATAGTTAATTAAAATCTTAAACTGGATTCAAAGAGATTGTAAAAGATTTAGAAAGAGACAACATGTGAAATGAATCAATGAAATAAGAAAGTGTACTGGGGTGATGTGGAGAAGGGAGAGATCTTCATTTATAATAGATCGATAATAGTTGAAAATGATAATGGTGATGTAATGTTTAGGGATAGTATTATTTATTAAGTAGATAGTGTTTTATTCTAATTTAATAAAGATATTTTTTTTTTAGTTTTACCATTTATATTTGGATTTTATTATCATAATTAATTGGATATAATGATTTGGGAGTTCTATTTTTGCTAACAAATGATTAATATTTATACTTGTTTTTATTTTGTAATCATGTTGTAGTTTTAACTTCACACTATTGAATTATGAAGAATGAATTTAGATATTTTATATTATCTGAATTTTTTTTAATCTCTTTTTAATGGGCAATATTTTAATATAATTGATTTTTCTCTTCATATTTACTTAGATAATATATGTGCTCTACATTTACAAAATTAATCTGATTACACTTTTTAAAGTTACAATTTTTTTTTATTTTTTTTTTAACATCTGAAATAAGCTTGTTAATCCTATTTTTTTTTCTTTTTAATGATTCCTAATGATTTTCAATTGTTTTAAAAACATGTTTTCCAGATTTCATTTGGTAAATATTTCAATTTTTACCAGTAGCATAATTTTTCAATTTTTTATGTTACTTACTATAAGCTTTAATAAACAATGATAAATGCCAGATGGCATTTTCCTATCCAATATCTCCAGGCTAGTTTCAACATATAACTTTCATCAGTGAGGAGCTTTGAATCATTGGATCATTAGAATCTAATGCACCTTTTTTCCAACTACTGTCATTTATTTCTGTGTTATACTACTCCAAAATTCAAGGCTCTTTGTTGATGAATGCAATAAATTGAAACTATTTTGAGGATGTAATAGGAGAGTATAGGGATTTATTAAGCACTGTTATCTGATATCTATCATTGCTTACTAAAGCTTACAGTAATGTGGCATAAAAATGTGAAATGTATAGTACAAAACATGTAATATTTTATTAATTTATATTTTGCCAGTAATTGCAATAGTTTGAACTCTGCTGCTTTTGTTTTGGAGAGTTTTATTTTCAAAGAGTTGTAAGTTTTTTTATTTTATTTTTCTTGAAAAGGATAGTTGAATCAGTGATGTGAATGAACTTTTCATTTTGAATTTCTTATTATATATAAGATATAAAAATTGTTCATTTTTGGAATCTTAAAGTAATAGTTGGGATTTCAGTGTATTAATTTGATTGCACTATTAATGAGAGAAGTGTCAATCATCAATTTTATTAGTTTTGCTTATTGCCTGTGGATCAAAGATGAAACTATATGCTCATCTTATTTAATTTAGAATAGATTTTGGTCATTTTCATGACTGATGCTTTTCAAGCTTGGCATGTTCATGTTAAAACATGGATCATACATGCTTTTTAAAATACATTAGTAATGATGTATTATGCAATTGCTTGATTACATCTATGTCCCAATAGTTTGATGAAAGTGATAAATATTCTGAAAGGAGAAATTTTATATAGATATAAGATTTATTTTACATTAATTACAGTGTCATTAACTATTTTATCCCAAGGCATTTCTTTTTCAGTATAGCATTGTTTACTTTAATATTAATGCATATGTTTTCATAAGTTGAGTAAACTATGTATAATAATTTTTATGCCTAATGGTATAATTTACCTGAGTTTCTCTACATGTCTGCCATATATATTGAATTACATTTATTGGATTCAAAACGTTTTTTTTTTTTTCAATTTTATTGTTATTCAATCATAATTATTATAATATAATAATACTCAATGCTGTTTATATTAAGTGTGTGTGTGTGGGGGGGGTCATAAGCATTTCCAGACAAATAGATGTGATATCTGTAAAATTGATAGGATTCACTAAATAAGACTAATTTTGTTTAGTACCCAGCACTTTATGAGCCATATATAGAATCAGAAAAAGACAATAAAATTCACTACCTTGGTTTGCAAATTGGCGGAACTATAACTCATTGTATTATAAAATGACTATTAAATGTCACAACATTAGAGAGTACATCAATGTGAAATCCCAGTTAGCTATATCACATAAATTCACAGGACTTTCTTGTACCACAATGACTACTTATGTCAATTAGTCAGATAAGTTTGAGAATCTAGATACTTATATTGAAAATATGTTAAAATCAGTTCTTTTCTTTTCATGAGAAGGGAATACTGCTTCATTCAAATTCCAGGATTGATTATGCCTTTTGAATTAAAAGGAAGAACACTACTAACAATTAGCTAGATCTGGTCTGGAACATTTTTGAATGATATTTGAATAACTCTGGCTGAAGTGAAGAAATAGGTTTATTTAAAAGATAGCTAGAAATTAAAAGTCTATATTATCATCCTAAATGGATTTTTAATATTTGTCAGAAAGAAGTGACAATTATTTTGTTTTGGGTGAGTTTTATATTTAAAGAGTGGTTTGTACTTTATGTTAAATAATTTGAATTTGTAAATAAGGCTTATTATACAGGTATTATTTTAACAAGAAACTATCAATTAAAAAAAAAGAAAAGAAAGAAATGAATTTGTAATAACTTCTCTCTACGTATTAAAATTATGTATTTTTTAAAAAATAATAATAATTATATATCACATATGTATGTCCAGCTTATGAATTTTCTATAAGTTATTAATAAGAGAAAGGGGCAAAAAAATAATAATAATCATGTGAATGCAATGCACACATAGAAATTGCCTTTCTCAAATATCCCTAACTAACAACGTAATTATTTCCACTAGTCTCATTTTTTGCAATTAAACTTATATTTCATTATTGAATATTGGGTTTTATTTAGATGGTTTTTATATATGCACAATTGTTTGTTCAATGTTTAATAGTTTACATATATTCCCATCCATGGAGAATGCATTTCTATCAGTTTAATGAGTTAGGGATCGATCTCAGAATGAGTTATCTCTGTATAAATTGTAGTTGTATTAAGTTAGGATTAGAATCAAAAGACCATTCCTTATAATTATTGTATAGAAGGTTTATTCAGTTCGAGATGTGACCAAAAAGACCATCCCTTTATATTTATTATATAAGCAGTTACTTTTAGGAATAGGATCTACAAAAAATCCTTGTGATTATTATAATAATGATAGTATTGATGTCTATTCCATGTAGAGTATATGTATGTGTAAATACCTGGATATATAGAGTCAAGGAAATGTTTATATTTATGGTTTCATACATGCATAGAATTATATTTAAGTTTATTGAAGACAGAGTTAAAAGTATGACAAGCTTGACATTATCACTGAGTATATTGATACTGTAGTGTATAATAAAGCTTTTTTGTTTAAAAAAATAAATGGCATATCAATTAATGATTATACTTTGCAAATAAATTACTATTATATGATTTGTTAATTTATTAAAGAAAATAAAGTGTGCATCAATTAATAGTATACTTGTAAGTAAATTATTATCACCATTTGCTACTTTGATTATGTAAGATTGCATGGTCTACCAACATTTATTGGGTGTGACTTATATTCTCCATGATTTAGCTTTGCATTACAAATGAGGCTGTGTAATGGTTACATTATTATATTGAATAATATATATATATATATATATATATGTGTGTGTGTGTGTGTGTGTGTGTGTGTGTTAGTTTATTTCCTGATGCTTAAAACTTGGTGGCACCTGTGTAATTTATATAAAGAAAGAAAATGCAAAATGTTGAAATATATTCAGTCTGACCATTACAATATATGTATATCTGCCTTTCTGTCATTGTTTTCTGTATAAGACTTAAAATTTTAACCGGTAAATTGTTTCATAGTGTGAATTTTGATAGCCTTATTATGATTCATTTAAATATTTATATTTCTAATCAAGAACTTTTAAAATAATTTTTTGCTGCACAAAATATGATTATAGTACATAATTACATTATAAATTCCATTTTATTTTGAACAATTGTACTGTTTTTAATCAGTTGAGTCAGGCTAATTTTTGATGTAATAATTATTAGTTGCAAACATTCTTCCTTATGCAATTTTTTTTATCTTAAAAATCAAAACATTTGTATTTTTTTTTTAATAATTTTAATCATTATTTAAATCATTTTAACATTATTTTCAAAAATTCTGTTTAGAAATACTTTAATATTTTATAATATTATTGAAGACAAATTTTAATGATGTCAGATATACTTTAGTGGTTATATGCTGGAAAAACTGACTTTATGAATTAATAGTCAGAATTGATTGAATTTTGTCATTGTTTTTGGTGATATAATTGAATTGTTCATTTAAGTATTTATTTATATGTTTGTCTATATTCTTTCAATGAATGTTATAATAATTTTTTTTTCCATTTCAGCAACTGAGTAAGGAGAGAAATATAGTCTCTTTTTTGCCTATATGTTGTTGCTCTTTTATAATACTAATATAGTTTTAATATCAGAGGCATGTGGTGATATTAGAGAGGGAGATATTACTTAATTTTGTTCTATTCATTATATTCATGGCAAATATCAAGCTCAATGACCTATTAAAAGTTATTTTATTTTTCATTTATATATTATAATGTATGATGTATAATCTATGGAACTAAATAGAGAGTGTTTATGCCATTAAGAAGGGAATAGCAAACTACAACAATTATAGTCATCATTACACCATTATCTACTGTAATTGCACTTTGTCAATAAAACATAACTCTTCTACATTTGTATAAAGTTACTCTATATGCAGTAATGAATTTATGAAATTAAATGTAAATTTAAAAAATTAAATATTTTAAAATTAAATATCTATAATGCAATGCATAAAAAATAATATTTAAAAAATAAAGCACAAAAATAAAATCTAAAAAATATTGGTGGGTTTTGTTTTTTAAAAATATTGTGGATTATATTTTTGAATATCTTTAATCATAGCATGGTTTAATTTAAATTACATTCACTATTGCTTAGACTCATGAAATTTTGGCAAAGATGGACCAATGTAGAAAATATTGTCAAAATCCTATGTTCTAGAAGCAATAAATTCACTTTAAAGAATCAGCTGGTGGTATACTATTAAACATTTGATATTGTAATTTTTAAAAAAATTATCAATAGATAAATGCTTAATTTTGTCATTTTTTATTGAAATAATGTCAGGAAAACTCATAAAGTATAATATATATAATTATCGAGGGAAATGAGTAAAATTATGTGTAACAAGAGAGGTTTCAGAACTATTACTGTTTTTATCAATAATAGTGTAAATAATATTTGGGATCAGTTATTTTTAGATAAAATATTAATAAAATGTATTCACAAATTTATTTTCTCCTGATGTTTGTTAACTTTTTTGAATGTTGTGAGTAGCATTTTAAAATAAAAGGACATTTTGTAGCTCTCTATGAATTTGATAGTCATTGTAAAAATTCTTAATTTTTTAATAATATCTCTAAACATTACATAGATAGAATATAAACTATACAAATAACCAGTACCGATAAACTATTTATATTATAGTTATATGCAAAATGTCCTGCACATTATAGCTAAATGTGTAACTATGATTCCAGGTCAAATATGCAGGAGATGCTTGTTTAAATGTAGCTTATCCTGAATATTTAGTTGTTTGTAATGGAAGGTTTTGCTTTGGCAATGTTTTTATTTTACATGTGGAAACTGTTTGAAGAAAAGGAAATTCAAAAAATCATATTTTATAAATATGATAGATAAATTATGGAAAGTTGACCATTTATGTGGGAACATTAATGTTATGTGATTTTAATGAAATTTGTTTTGTTTTTAATTTTAACTGTCAAATGCTACTCAGGATGGTCTGCATGCTGTAAGCTTGCCATAGCTATTTTTTATTTTTTATATTGAATATTGTAGAGTTTATTCCAGTGTTTTTTGTTTATTATATTTATTTTATCTGGTTATATATATATAAGAAATATATTTTTTATCTTTATCTGTGTGTAAATAAGCATAATACCATTGTTCTGGTTGTTCTGGTTATATAGCACCTGCCATCATATAGGTAAGAAATATTTTTTATAATAGTGATTTACTGATTATGAATATATTTTTTCTGAATGGTTATCTAATTATTTTAAGAATGATATTAAAACAGAAAAGAAAAAAACTGAAATCCTCTTCAACTGTTAATAATTGATTTAATAGTAAGGCTTTTTATTCAGTGGAAGAATATTGAAATTTTGAGTTGATTATGAGCTGCTTAAAATCAATTTAATATTTCTATTAATTTTGAATACTTATTTTGTTCAGATCATCAGTGTTAGGTATCCAGAGTCTGCTTTCATATTCTAAACTAGAACACTTTCCAAAATTCCATTGTTGCTTATTTATTTTTTTAAGATTACTAATCAACATTTTTTTTCCATGTTACATTTTTCATATTTTTCAGCTTCTAAGTAAATATTTTTTTAGTTTCTCTTCTCATTCATAACTTTTCCAAAAATTAATTTTTTTTTTCAACATTTCTATCTTTACTATTTTTTTTAAAGTTATCACTTCTATTCTTCAAATCCGTATCTCTAAAGATTCCAATATTTTGTTTTAGTTTTTATAATTGTCTATGTTTCCACACAATATAAAAAAATATACTACAAATAAAACATTTATCTTTTCATAAATTTGTTTAATGAGTACAGAAAAATCTATTATTTTAAAACTCCTTAAATTATTCACACTGGTGTTTTAATCACTAATTTCATTAGCAGTTTTGAAATATTTTAAAGCATTAACATGCATTATAATTTTTTCAGTTAATTGTTTTAATTGAGATAATAAATTTCAATTATTATTTTTAGAAATCAAAAAATAAAATATTCATTTAACATATTTGATTTAATTATAGCAATTTCTGTGAGAACTTAGTAGAATCTTGCTTCAGTACAAATAATAAAAGAATTTACTGCAATATATATATATGTGTGTGTGTCAAATGCGTTGACTGGGAAGCGAACCTGGGTCAGCTGCTTGGAAAGCAGCTATGCTAACCATTATGCCATCAACGCTTGACATTTTCCAAAAGAACTGTCTCAAAAAAAAAAACAACAAAGAAGTCAAGCGTTGGTGATCGAGAGGTCAGCACAGCTGTCTTACAAGCAGTTGTCCCAAATTAGCAGGTTCGCATCCCGGCCGATGCTATGACATGAAAAAAAAAAAACAACAACGAAGAATACATTAATTTATAAATTAATAATTTTAAATTATCTCAGTTTCGTAACAATTACTTTTAATATTATTTCAAAAAACATACTTTAACTTTGAAAAAAATATAATTAAAATCGTTATCACACGATGTAAAAAATAATTTGAACATGTAACACTTAAACTGAAAATTTAAAAAAAAATTAAAATGCAAACTAATATTAATTTTATGAATAGATATTTTTCCAAAACATTATAGAACTTCTAGAATATTGGTTGGAGTAGTTATGATGATTATTATATGATTACAGTATTTTGAAATATCATAAGCTCAGCTGTCACTCATGTGTTACATTTCTTTCAGCAGTGGTGAAAGCTGCCATTATATTGTAGTTATGTTTTTTATTTTTAGTTATTACATTAACATGTATTTCACCATTCTAAGTAATCTTAATCATTATTTTTGAATTAAAGAATAATAAAATAAATATTTACTGATTAATATTGAATGATTGTCATGTGTGATTGATTGCTTGATGTGCCTATATAAATCATAGTCTTTCTTATAAACTTCTCTGCCACTTGAAAAATTTCTAAGTTCCGGTTAGATTTAAAGTTATGTCACTAATATAGCAAATACATTTAACAACTACTTTACGAGTCTTTGATAATGTAAATAAAGGTTGAATAAACTAGTGAAAGATTTTACTCATTACTTTTTTAATTCAAATAAAATATATAATGCAAACCAAAATTACTTTTTTTTTTATGTAAAAAAAGTTTATATTCATAATTAATATTTTTTTTTCGAATTCTTTTGATTAGTTTAAAAATATAAATTGAAATGATGGCAATCTACTTTTAATATGAATCAACATTAATTATGTAACTTGAGTTTTTTTTTTTTATATGTCAAATGCGTTGACCGGGAAGGAACCCAGGTCAGCTGCTTGGTGGGGCACCTATGCTAACCACTAGGCCATCAACGCTTGACTATAACTTTAGTTTTTGCCTAATTAATTTGAACATAATTTAAAGAAATGAAAAAAGTTTATTTCAATATTTTAAACTGCACTGTAGCATCCACTATCAAAAAGAGTATATTCGCTCTAAATTCAGAAAAAAATAAGATAGAGATAAAGAACAAAAACTTGAACCGGTCTACATATATACTGATTTTTTTTTGTCTCAATATATCTGACATCTTGAATTGCTATTTTTTAATTTCTTCTACAACAGTTTTTTTTTTTAAATCTCAAAAGTTTCCCTAAATCATAGCTTCCTATTGTATTTTTAGCCATAATTTTTCAATGAAAGCAATAAATAATGTTTATAACATAAATGGGAGTTGCCTCTTCCATAAAAAAAACTATCTAAAATAATAAAATATTTTAGTACTAAATTTCTTTGAAGAGGCAAATATCAACTAACTAATTGATCAGAGGTTAAACAAAAGTTTTATAAAAGTAAAGAAATGGTTTAACTATAACGTCTTTTCCCATTAAAAATATGGAAAGTAAATATCACTAGAAGTGACTTTACTTTCAAAAGTCGTAATATTTTCTCAAATTCAGAATATTAATAATTTTTTGAGGTTTTTTATTTGAGTGCCAGATATAAAAATATTTAATTTTTTAAAGAAAAAATATCGTTAATATGTTGCAAGCGTTAATTTAAATTTATAATATAGTACTAAAATTGAGATGCTAAAGAAATTAAGGGTGGAGGGGCAAGCAATGAATGACAAATTCCCACAAAATCAAGTATTATTTGGTTGTAGTTCTTTATTTCTAATTACTTTGCTGGGAGCTTAACTTCTCAAATATATAATGTAATTTAGGGATGTATATAAATCAAAACTATCTATGAGTAAAATGAATTGGTTGTTTCTGAGAATCATTGTGATAGGGAATAACTTTTGATTTCTTTTCATTTTGTATATAAATATTTGCAAAAATATATATATATTATTTGAAAGAGTTGTGTCATTCAGTTTTTATTTTTACTTCAAGTCTCGTGCATTTATTATTACTTTCTACCTAAAAGAGGAAATTCATGATATTTACAATACATCAGTAGGTTAATTATTATATTAGTCACGATATAAACTGAAATCAAAATCATAATTTTTTTCATTTATTTTATCAACCTTACGACATTCTCAATTATACACAGGACGGAACTGCTCTGCCAGAGCCATCTAGTGATCAGATCAATATTGACAAGACCTTAATTGAAATTTATGAGAATGTTCACCATAAATTTAATTTTCTAGTCTTTGGGCAGTTAATCAAAATAACTATTTAGGTTGCAAAATATGATATTTGGAACACAAAAGAATCTAGCTATCGTATTTACAATTCTATATATAAATTCTCGCAAAATGCTAGAAAATAAGTTATTAGAAGCGAATTTTTTTTGTGTGTGTGTGTGTTATATTTAATTTAATTCAAATTCTTATATAGAGATTTTAATTTACATGATAAGATTTAGCTTGACAGAAGAGAGACATTATCTTAAAGGCATTTTAGAAACTGAAACAAGCATTTTCCATTATTCTTGCATTTTCTTTTAGCTTTTCTAAAAAATGAAAATAATATTTAAATATTTTTATAATAATTAAAGGTCATATTTTTAACTCTTATAAATTTATAAAAAACAATTGTTAATTATTCTAATGTTATTGAAATTAATACTTATTATAACCATAACTTGCAAATGCATTATGTAATTTGCATATAAATATCTAATATTTAAATATATGTATATTTTCTATACCAAACTTAATGTAATTGTAAGGGACTTGAACTCAAACTTTCAAACTCCACACATCTATCCAATCCATCTTATACTACTGATACATATGGCCACATACATGTGAGAAAGATAAATGATCTCCAATTGTCCAGATCACCATCTCCAACACACACATATATAATCACTACTCAGTTTATATCAAGATAGCAAATTTTCAAACTTTAATTGACAAGTTTTAATCTTCTCCACTTTCCAACTCTTCAGTCATCCATATCATTGAAAATCCGAAGATGAAATGCTCATATCTCTTGATGATTCCAATATTATTGTCATACCCATGTTGACCTTATGTCAGTCTGATCCCTCACACATAGGACCTTAATATGTCCAGTTAATTATGCACAACATTGGCAGGATATAGGCTGAATATGTAATATTTAATATATGTAATTTTCTATACCAAACAATGTAATTATAAGGGACTTGAACTCAGACTTTGAAACTCCCTACATCTATCCAATTCATCTTATACAACTGATACATATGACTATGTAAATGTGAAAAAAATAAATGATCTCCAATACATGTATTTCATGCTGAACTAGCACTCATCAGTAACTCTTCAGTCATCCATATCATTGAAAATGTGAGGATGAAAATGCTCATATCTCTTGATGATTCCAATGTTATTGTCATACCCATGTTGACTTTATGTCAGTCTGATTTCTCACACATAGGACCTTAATATGTCCATTTAATTGTGCACAAGACTGGCAGGATATAGGCTGAATATGTAATATTTAAATATATAATTTTTTAGACCCAACAATGTAATTATAAGGGACTTGAACTCAGACTTTGAAACTCCTCACATCTATCCAATCCATTTTATACAACTGATACATATGACCATGTAAATGTGAAAAAAATAAATGATTTCCAATATATGTATTTCGTGCTGAACTAGCACTCATCAGTTGGACCAGGTCACCATCTCCAACACACACATATATAATCATAGCTCAGTTTAAATTAAGATAGCAAATCTTCAAACTTTAATGGACAAGCTTCAATCTTCTTCACCCTCTAACTCTTCAGCCATCCAAATCATTGAAAAGCTAAAGATGGAATGTGCAAAGCCCTTGATGATTTTTAATTATATGGATGACTGAAGAAGTGAAGAGTGGAGAAGATTGAAGCTTGTCCATTAAAGTTTGAACATTTGCTATCTTAATATAAACAGAGCAGTGATTATATATGTGTGTTGGAGATGGGGATCTGGACCAACTGATGAGTCCTGGTTTAGCATGAAATATGTATATTGGAGCTCAGTTATTTTTTTCACATGTATGTGGTCATATGTATCAGTTGTATAAGATGGATTAGATAGATGTAGGGAGTTTGAAAGCCTGGCTTCAAGTCTCTTAATATTACATTAAGTTTGGTATAGAAAATATAAATATATTTAAATAGTACATTTAGCTGCATTCTGCCCATCCCTCTTCTGTATAATTAAATAGACTGATTAAGGTTTTAAGTCTGAAGGTTCAGATTGACTTAAAGTCCATGTGGGTATGACAATAATGTTGGCATCATCAAGGGCTTTGAGCATTTCATCATCAGATTTTCAATGATATGGATGGCTGAAGAGTTGGAGAATGGTGAAAATTGAAGCTTGTCCATTAAAGTTTGAACATTTGCTATCTTAATAATAAACTGAGCAGTGATTATATATGTGTGTTGGAGATGGGGATCTGAATCAACTGATGATTGCTGGTTTAGCATGAAATATGTATATTGGAGCTCAGTTATCTTTCTCACATGTATGTAGACAAATATATCATTGTATAAGATGGATTGGATATATGTGGAGAGTTTGAAAGTCTGAGTTCAAGTCTCTTATAATTACACATGAGTCTCATTTCATGTGGTAGATAGGTTCCGCAGAAGACCCGCATTAAAAAAAATTGCACAAAAATAGACTTAACTTACCTTGAAAAATGGGGGATATGGTCCATAATTTTCAGAAATCACATAAAAGCAAAGCAACAAAAAAAAATTACTTTTAAAATTCACATAAAAAAATACGGAAATAAAGTATGACTAATAAAAAATTTTCAAATATTTGAAAAAAATTGATACGAGACAGGTTTTTTTATTAACTACAGTATTTAATTTTATTCAAAACAATACGTAATTTATTTTACATTTTTTTCATACATATTTTAATCATTATCACTATTTGAGAATTGTGAACTCATAAAAATCAGATTCATCATGATGTGATGTGATGCACTGTGACTTCTCCTTAAACAGAGTTAGGAATCTCTCAGCAACTATTCTCAGAGAAACCTGTTAGCCACTTTACCTTCCCTTTCCATTTCCCACCCTAAGTTTTCCCATAATCTGCTCCATCCCATTTCTACAACATAATCTTTGTCAACTCTATGACCTTTATATCTAAATCCCCTGTATCTTTTCCAAACCCAGCATAAAAAACAATAACCCACTTTCTGTATAATCACTTTGTTGATATTTATTCTTCAATAACTTCATTATTTGTACCCCTTCTGCTTTCAAGCATTTACATTCAATTAACAGATGCTTAATATTTTCTATGTATTCCTTACACAATTTGCAAACTAAATCACCCATATTTTTTTATTTACATGTATATTCTCTTGTTGCTAAAGATCCCATTCGAGCCTTAATACAATATACTACTTTTTTTTGCTATTATCATAAATTAACTCAAACCCAATGTTTTGTTTACTTCTATATATATTTAAACTCTTTTTTCTCTCCATACTAGTTCTCCAACTCCCTATTCTTTTTTAATGCATCTATTCTTTTATCCCATTTCTTACCACTATAACACTCAACAATTCTCCTAACACAATCATCCCACCTTTTGTACAAGTATTCTGAACAAGTATTCTGATATAAATTCTTTATCCAAATCTTTTGCATACTACATTACCTTTCTCACCCATCTTGTTGCCTGCCCCTTACTCGTATTCAATTAAATACTATTTTGCTATTGTTTTATTATCCATAAACTGCAACATACCAATCATTTTCATTTTACTTTTTGCATCTCTCATATAAAAACTTGACCATCCCATTTCTCCTTGCATTGCCTCCCTTGCTGTTCACATATATGCATCCATTCCCTTTGTAGTAATCTAATACCCCTTTACTAACACAATGCATCGTTACCTTATGTTAACCCTGCTATTGCAACTCCCTTCTATACAATTCTAGCTACATCATATTTATTATATGAAAATACTGTTAATTTCTTTATCAATCCCTTTCTTTTCTTTGCTTCATTTATCAATTTTTTCTCTTTTTCATTCAAGCAATTTTTCTGATTACTTAACATGATTCCCAAATAACTATATCTATTCATTACACTTAACTTTATATCCCCCAATAAAAAATTATATCTTCTCTTTTCTCAGTATTAACCATCGTTATATTTTATTTTTCTTCACTAAATTTAATCCCCATCTTTTTACCCACCCTTGCATATGTCCTCAGCATAACTTTCATATATTCTCTTCTTTCTGCACACAAAAAGACATCATCTGCAAAAGAAAAAAGACCTGACAAAGTATATATTCCCTTGCCATCTATTAACGGTATCTATCCCCCTTCCTAATCTTTCTATTGCTCTCTCCATTTCACTCAAATACAACAAAAATGAAATAGGTGACATAGGGCATCTTTGCCTTAGTCCCACCCCATTTTTAACTTTAATTGGTTCTATATTGTCTAATTGATACGTATAGTAATTATTTTCATATAATTTTTTAATAATGTCCACTAAAACTTTATCCATTTCCAAATTTTCCAAACTTACCCATAATTATTTCTATTTACTCTATCATATGCCTTCTCTATATCTATAAAACTCATATATAACTGTCTACCTGAATTCCTACTCATATCCATAAGTTGTGTAACTACAAATAAACTATCTTCTATACACCTATCTGATTTAAAACTTTCTTGCATTTTCCCCACTACATTATTCCCTTCCATCCATTTTGCAACTCTTCCAGCCACCATATATGAGAAAACTATATAAAACTGATGTTACCACTATCGTTCTATAATTGTTTAATTTTCTATGATTCTTAACCTTTCCTTTAAATAATAATCTTACTCTTGTATTACTCCATCTACTCGGAAAAACTCTTCTGTGCCATCTTATTAAAACAGAATAATAGCTTCACTTTTGCCCTATACCATAAATTCATTACTATCTCTGCTGCCCATCTATCTAAATCTCTTACCTTTCCTCTTTTCAATTTCTTTCCTGCCTCATTCAGTTCATTTTTTGTAAACCTAATATTCCCATTACTATGTGCTTTCATGTTTTCTATCATTCTGTCCTTCATATCTAACATCTTTTCTATATCCATTACACATTATTTTAGATTCTCTCTAAGTCTTCTCTAAAGCTACACCCTATTCCCTCATCTAGTAATATTGGCCCTCTCCCCCCTACATTTCTTCTTCTAATGTAATTCCAAAATTTCTTACTCCCATCTTTTCCACTTTTATTAATATCCTCCAACAATTTACTATTCAATTTCATTCTCTCTCTATAATTATCTATTTTAGACAACTTCTTCTTTTCTAAGTACTTTCCCCATTTAACATTGATATCTTTTTCACTTTCCTTGTTCTTAATAGCACACTTATATTTTCTGCATGCTTTTTTTTTCTCTTTTACACTTTTACTAATTCTCATTTTTTATTACTTTTATTCTGAATATTTTTACCTAAAACCCTATTTGCCACTTTTTCTATTTCATCACACCAGTTCTTATACTCATCCCCAACCATCTCTTCCATGATTTCACTCTCCATCCACATTTTTCACTATTATTTCTACGTTTATTTCTATTCTCCATCACATTACTAACCATTTCTATTACAATGCAGTTATGATCACTAGTACATGCTTTCTTCTTATTGTCAAACACCTTAATTTTCTGTATTTCATTCATTCCATTTTTCTCCACCAATACATAATTTATTGTTGAAATATATTATTTTTATACCATGGGTATTGTCCCTCATAAATATTTGATAAATTTCCAATGCTCAAATTTACTCTCTAACAAAATTTCTTCAAAATCTGTAAAACTAGCATCACTTCAGTCTTGTGCTGTGTTGACGGTTTTCTATTGACAATGTAATCTGTGATTCAACTTTGAGATGATGATTTTACTAATTGTTTATAAAACTCATGATGTCTAGGCTGCTATGTGTAGCGGTTAGAGAATGCACTTCCACTAGTGCAACTCTCTATATATATCACGCTTCTATGAGTGTGTTAATAATGACTAACAGTTAAATTTTTTTATACACGTATATACATGGAGAAACTTTTAGACAGAAAAAATTTATAAGTTAAAATATTTAAACACTTTTAAAGATATGGTCTTTTTAAGTAGAAATTAAAAATTTTTAAATGTTTTTATTTTAACTCTTCTCTCTCTAAAAGTTTCTCCATGTACATATGTGCATAAAGGAAAATATAAACACATTTTAAAGATACATACTTTTTAAGTAATAAATAAAAGTTATTTTAACTTTTTTCTATCTAAAAGTTTTCCATGTATATACGTGTATAAAAGAAAATATAAACATACACATACATAACACAGACATATAACTACTATTTACCTCTCAGAATTTAAGAGCTTGTTCATTGCAGCAAACTCAACATTTTGTGATGTTTTTTTTTGTCTCACACATAAATGTTAAATATATGATTAAATGAGTACTATGTATCAGAAAATAATAAATTTGACTTCATTTGATAGATATTTTTGTTTTTATAAATATCAAAAAGATGACATTGTAATTCAAATAAAATGGTTATATGTTATCATTTCTATAAAGATTATTTTCAGTTTACAAAATCTTTGTTATTTCTAATTATTTAAAAAATTTTAAAGTATATTATTTATTTCTGTTATATCTAACGAAATATGTTTTAAAAGTTTAAAATTTTTGAATATTGATTTTTATACTCGTACATATAAGTAGATTGTTTACATAGAAGCTAAGTTTTAAATAGCATCAGACCATATTCACGTTATCTCCTAATATAATGTTATATTTTTGAGAAAAAAAAGTATTTCAAGTCAAAATGAGTTATTAATAATTTATATTTTTTGATATCTAATAAATATAGTGAAATATGAACTTTTTTATCTTTGAACTTTTTTATCACATAAAAGAAAGCCACATAAAAAGATATTAAGAAGAAACATGAATTGCATAACTTCAAAATTGGATAAAAAAACCCTGCATAAAATGAGAATCAGGTGTATATAAATACCATGTTTTTTAAATAAAAAAAATTATATAAGCACATAAATATGTATAGTATGCATTAAAAATAAAAGTAACATTACATTTATAAGGAGATGCTTTTTTGATCAAATAATCTTTTTTGCAAATCTAGTACATGTAAACTCATCACAGGTTATTATGTAAGACTATTGTACAACTATTGTACTTAAACAACAGTTTATTGAATTTGCATAAAATATTTATTAAATTTAAAATCTGACAAATTAAAATATTAAAACTATTGCTTATATACATTAATGCTGAGGTAATCATACTGAATAATGGCACTAGCTTCCAGCTAATGATTAGCCTGCCTTTTGTGTTGAATGCAGATGTAGCAGTTTCCAGTCTGTCGGTGGACTTGCCTCACTGCATGGATATCGTGATAATGAAAAGAGATACTATCCTTGCTGATGGCAGAGGATTTAATTGAGAGCACATTGTCATTCAGGTTGACAGAAGTAATTGCTCTCTGCTTTGCCTCTAAAAGGCTGACTATTTAATGGCAGATCCTCTATCCTACTGGAAACTCGAGTGAAGGATTTAATACCTTTGGATCACAACTGGATGCTAGGCATTTAGGTAAGGAATCTGAAATAGTCCACTTTTAAAGGCAAGGTCAGATATGACATTCCTTTCCCTGGCTAAACTTAGTTCTGGAGGACATAGTCATTGAGATGCACTGGATGGCATATTGTCTGCTTCAATGGTTTCTCCAGTTGATTGCTGTTACTCTTTGCATCTTATGGTCCTTCTAATTTCAGCTACATCTGATAGCTTGCTTCACAAGTAGGGGGTATGACTCTCTCAGCTGTACAAGACAGCTTGTTTTGAGTCAACAGTAGTCTTAGCAGCATCCTGTCCCTTTGTGCACTTGCCTAGCTGTGTAGAAAAAATAGCATATTGCTATTAGTGGGAATGCTTATTGTTGTTCAGGTTAGCAGTGCTTACTGCTGTTCAGATTAGCAGTGCTTCCTTTGGGGAGAACATCTGTGTAACCTACAAAGACAGTATGCATTCTCCCAGGGAAGCTTTGCTAACCTGAACAGCAGTAAGCATTCCCACTAATAGCAATACACTATTTGTTCTACACAGCTAGGCAAGTCCACAAAGGGACTGGACACTGCTAAGACTACTATTGACTCAAAGCAAGCTATCTTGAACAATCGGAAGAGGCATATCCTCTATTCGTGAGGCAAGCTGTCAAGTGAAGCTCAAAGCCATAGGATCACAAGATGCAGAGAAGAACAGAAATCAGCCAGAGAAACTAACCAAGCAGACAATATGTCATCCAGTGCATCTCAATGATTATGTCATCCAGAGCTAATTGTATCCAGGGAGAGGGATATCATATCTGACATTGTCTTTAGAAATGGACTATTTCAGATTCCTTACCTGATTGGCTAGCCCCCAGTTGCTACCCAAAGGGATTAAATCCTTTACTGGAGTTCACACATGAAATCCATATGTTTCCGGTAGGGTAGGGGATCTGCTATTACTTCTGTCAACCTGAACAACTGAACATGTTTTCCATTAAACCCTCTGCCATCAGCAAGGGTAGTATCTTTTTTCATTGCAATGTCCACACTGAGGTATGTCCACCCTCGACTCAAGGCAAGCTAAATACATAGCTGGAAGAATCTTACCAGAGATCATGAGGTAGGCTAATCATTAGCTGGAAGTGAGTTTTATTACTTGGTATGATTACCTCAGCACTAACATGTATAAACAATATATGTATATTATTGTATCACTAACAAGTGTGTATATTTTTAGTACTAATAAATTGTACATATTATTTGTTGGGTAGTTGTTTCTTTTTGTGGCTGTTGGTTTGTAAATGAACCTGTAAGCCTAACCAAACACAACAAAATTTAAAATTTAAGTACATCTGGGTCTCATTTTATGCCGTAGATAGGTTCCTCAGAAAACACGCACAAAAGAAATTGCACAAAAATAGACTTAACTTACCTTGAAAAATGAGGGATATATACTGTAATTTTCAACAATCGCATAAAACCAAAGTAACAATGAAAAATTTCAAATTTGAAAAAAATTGATACAAGACAAACTTTTTTTTTCTTTTTATTAACTACAGTATTTAATTTTATTCAAAACAATATATTTTTATGCATAATTTACAGTATTTTACATTTTTTCATACATATACAGACAGTGTTTTAATCATTACCACTATTTGACAATATGCAAGTTTGTGAACTCGTAAGACATCAGGTTTATAACAAGAAGAAATAGAACTAGTGCCAACTTCATTTTTGTTAATTGCTCTTATAGTGGATTCACCTAAACTGAAATGTTTTCCAATCACTATTGATCCTTCCCATTTCGCTAAGCGATCTAAAATTGAAATTTTTGTTTCTGAAGAAATTCATTTTCTTGGGTGTTTTTTCCTCTCCATTAGGGTAAACTAAAAGTTTAAAATAAAAATAAGAACTTAGACTTATGATAATAAAAAGACTCCTACTCACCACTGCTGAGCAAAATTTAATTAAAACTAACAAAAATTAAATTCTAATTTTTGTCTTTAATTTTTTGATTGTCAATTCCATTTAAAAATCAAATTTCATTTTTCACATCACATTACATAATTTTTAAATTGTTAATTACAATTAAAAATCAGATTTTAATTTTTAATTGTCAAATTTAATTGTTCCCACCACTGTTACTCATCTTTTAAAAATAAACTTGCGGACACTAAATGATTAATTGATTATGTACTCTTTTTATAAAAAGCGAAAATAAAACTTGTCTTAAAATGCAAAAACAACAACATACATAGTGTAGGCATCTATAATGCTTGAACAGATTTACATTATAATCGTGTAAAATTTAATGTATGTATATAAAATGGGGAAATCCTGATTTTAAATGAATTATGAACTTTTTTACTGCATAAAATCTATTATAGTACTATTATAAAGTGCTGAAAATATTGAAATTATTAGATGGAAGTCAAACTCCAACAATGCACTATTACTTTAAATATGACATGTGAGTGCACAAAATTTATATTTAAAGTAATAGCGCATTATCGGAGTTCAACTTCTGATCTAATAATTTTTATCGCATACAAAGATATTAAGAAGAAACATGAATTGCATAACTTCTAAATCACATTGAATAAATCTGTATAAAATGATACCCGGGTGTATTTAATATCACTTATGTACACTATCAAACCTGATAATTCACTCAAATGCTCAATTCGTTCTCTTTTAGCAATTTTTTTTTTATAGTTATTGCATACAATTGTTATTGCCAAGTCTATTTATTAATTATCTGTTGCAAAAAATTATAATAATATTGTTGTGCTTTTTTGATAAACATATTCTATAGAAACAAAATCTGAAGTATGGTCCCACTTGAAAAATGTTTAAAATTGCAGTTTTTATTTTTATTGTGTGTTTGTCTATGATCAATTTCCAATTATTATGTGATATATTACAATGTGTATATGTTTTGATGTACCTATTTAATTATATTAAAATTATATATGTTTACAATTATTTTATTAATTTTTGTAACATTATTCACTTCTAATAATATTGAATTTCAAAAAACTTCCACATTTCACTTTTCAGCAAAAAAACTTTTAATGTTGTTTCACTGTAATTTTTGAGGAATCACCTTATTCAATTTGTTCTCTAAGTATAACCAGGATTTATTCGATTTAGGTATGTATTAATACTGAGCATACTTAAATTGAAAGATAAACACTGATCACTGAATTACAAGCTCAGAAGAATTTGAGTCTTTCTTTTTATGTTGACTACGATATTTTCAGTAATAATGCAGTTATCATGTATTTTAACTATCACTTTGTGTTATTCTTTTATGACTTTTTTTAATTTTATAATTATATAAATCTGTGCTGTGTGTGTATTGTGCAGGTATGCACTTAAAATATGAATGTGTGCAAGATAATGCAACTTAAATATATGTACAAAGAAAGAAAACATTTAGTTTAAACTATTTTTCTTATAATGCATTCATTCACCACTTATTGTCATCCAGTTTTCTGAGTCATCATTTTCTCATTCTAAATGTCTAACATCTTTTAAACCTTTTGATGATCTTTGTTTTGTTTTTTTTGGAGGATGATCTCTAGAGAAACTTTACAATGAATGGTTGGTATGCTTCTTTGGTTTTCTTTTTCTACAACATATTATAAGTCAAGGTCATATTCTTCAAACATGCTGTTTATGACCTCATGATGAAAAATAAGTTCCTTCAGTTTTATGATGTGCAGGCTTTTCTCTACTGGTTTTGTTGATTTTCTTTTCTTCATCCAGTTACATTAATTTTTCATTAGTTAATTCTTCCATTCGTGATGACAAAATCTCTTCAATGTTGTTATCATCAATTTCTTATTGGCATCTTTAACCAAAGTATTGACAAAATGCTACATCAGTTATTGAAGTTAATATACCTTGAAGATTGCAATGATTCTTTCATCCATAGATTGAAAAAGTGATAAGATGTTTAGTGGGCTTAGTTGTTGCTATGGTTTCAGTTGAAAATGTATGTAGCTGTAAGCTTTTTTTAAAAAAACATTCAATATCACTAGAAAAAAAAAAAGGTTTCATAGTGCAAATACAGAAAAAAATTGAACAAGAGAGAGTAAATGCATCAAGAAAGAGAATAAATTTGCTTGAAATTGAGATTTTGTTGTGTTCTTTCACACAATTGTAAATCATTGCACTAAAACAAAACCTAAAGTTTTTTCATCTTTAAATTCATAATCTTATATTATTTATGTGAAATTATTTAGAATTAAAAAAGCAATGTTTAATAATATTTTGCTTAACTGTACTGTTGTGATCATAAAGATTTATATATCATCACAGTAGGGGTTGCCAAATTATAGAACTGTACATTACCAAAACCTAATCACATTTTTAACTTCAAATATATATATATATATATATATATATATATATATATATATATATATATATATATATATATAAGATTGACATACTAAAAAAAATGTATCTAATGCATTCTGTTTTTGCATATTCTAATCAATATTTAAGAAAGTTTTTTACACTATGTAGATGTAAATAAGCTGCATTTTATATAGAAATACACTAATTGTGGTCTTTTTTTAGGTGTGAATTTTCACATTTTATTATGCATGATAGCCATTTTTTTAAAATGACCTAGCAATTTTTTGGATAATACACTACATTATAATGGCAGAAATACGAGTCATTTAAATAAAAATTAAAAGTATGAAACTTATTCAGTTTATTTGTATTACATTTTCATTATGCAAAATTTATTATTAAATGCATGATGCATGAAATTATCTGTCTTTTTTAAAAGTAAAAGTCCATTTATGATAATAACAGTTTTAATTTGATTGAAGTTCACATTCCTAAAGGTTTTAATTTAAAATTGCTTGATTGAATATTTTAGCTAATACATATACTGTACATACTTTAAAATTAATTGCAGCCAAAAATTGTTGTTAGATTTATGTTGAATGAAACTTATATTTTTGTTTCAGATATATCTGAAATAAATTATCAAATTATGATTTAAAATCTATCATGTAAATATTATTTTGAACTATTTTGTGACTTTTCATCATATAAAGTTCATTATTAATTGCACAATTCATGAAATCATTTCCTTCATGTTCTTTTTTAAAAATTAAAAATACCTTGGATTTACAATGATAGCAATTTTAATTTGCCTGACAATTTTCATTCAAAATGAGTTGACTGAATATTTTAATTGAACTATTGTAGTACACTATTTAAAATTAATTGTAAATAATATATCACCAAAATTTATTTTTAGTTTTATACTCAATAAAATTTGTTTTTCTTTTTTCAGCATTATATATTTTTACATTTGCAATAAAGTCTTCTTTGGCTTAAATATGTCAAACAAATTAAAATATTATGATTTAAAATTGAGCAAGTTCTGTATAGTAAATGATATTTTATATTTATATTTAGTAACTATGATCATGTAAAAATGATTATTAATTGCATAATACATTAAATAATTTTTTATTTTCAAAATAATTAGCAATAATGGTAACTAAATTTTATAATTATGCTGACCATAATTTTTGCCACTAGAAAAATACCATTAATAAGAATTTTAATTCATAAAAATCAGTGAATATACAGTTTTAAGCTAATGTACACATTTTAAAATATGATCTTAATACATTTGTTTGTTTATATCATCAGAATAGCTTTTGTAAATTATTGTACTCATTTTTGAATGCATAAAGTACTGTACATTAATTGTATTTGAATTTTATAATCAAAGTTTTGAATACTGTATTGTGTATAATGAATATACACTGTGTTATACATTTTAGCATGAAAATCACCATTTCTTTGGCTGACATAAAATCACTATCCTATGATATCATCAATATTACAAAATAGCCATTATTTTCAAAATGGCATTTTTAAAAAATCAATTTGAATTTTTTTTTTACCAATTTTTATAGCAAATAATCAGTTCTATATCCAAATAATGGGTACAAATTGATGATTATGACTGTGGTGCATCCTTGTCTAAAAGTCCAACACTACTAAGTGGTGGGATATAAGTGTATTCCTTTTCTTAAACTAGTTATTTATTCTAATAGGATTTGAAAATCAAAGAATAGGATTTAATCATAATTAGGGTTTCCAAATTCTTATCATTTTGAAATCTTTGAGAATTGAGAACAGGAAACTGTATTTCCTGAGAATTTTTTAAATAATCTTTTTTATTTAATTTTTGTTGATTATCTGTAACAATGGCTATTACAGTCAATGTTATTAAACAAAAATGCTGTAGCAAAATTGGGGGAACTAGGGTTCATAGCCCAGTGCAGTCTTTCAGAGGATTTGAAACACTTCTATATGTAAAATGTCAGTGCAAAATGAAGAATTAAAATTTTCTAAATAAAGATTGACTGGAATTTTATGTCTAGTGCATCTCTTGACTTCAGTACTAAACAGGAGCCATTACAGTAACATTTTGGTTAGGTTTCTGTTATATTTTAGGTTTTCTAAAAATATAAAGTAATTTAACCAAACTGTATAGTATATGTGAGTTTTTACAACCAATGATTTCACTGCTACAAGCACACTTTTCAAGTGTAAAGAACTACAAAATAAAAAATAGTTCTTTACCATTGAGAAGTCTGCTTGTAGTAGTGAAACGTTTTGTTTTATAGTTATTGTTTTTTATTTATTTTTTGGCCAGTCAGTTGAGTTGTGAATTTGGGGTAATTTTGATATATAAACATAATATTTAAAAATATGTTCAGATGAAAATATTTTCGTATGTGGAGTTTTCTGTTTATAATTATTTAATTACAAAGTTTTTGCTATGATAGTAGCCATTCATGGTAAACTTCAATGTGATCAAAAGGGCTTTTTTAATTACTGCTTTTGGTTTAATATAGGTACAAAGAATCACAGTTTTCCTATATAGATATAAGAAAACTTTTTTATTTTTTTTATTTTTGTAAATAAATCCTGCAACTGTCAAGTCAAGTATCATAATGTTTAATAGATGTTCAGAAGGAAATATTTTAGTAGGTAGAGTTTTTCATTTATATATTTATTTAGAAAGCTCTTGTTGGGACAGTAGCCAATCAAGATTAACTAACCAAGGCAAAAAGAGAAAATAAAACTGTCAGCACCATTGACAGTGAAAGAGTTTATTACAAAAGTAAAAAAATTGGAAAGTTTTGTGATAATTTGGTTGCTTACATCTAAATATGAAATCTATAGTACTTTGTCTCTATATTACACCAAAAATGGTAATCAAAAGAATTTCTTTTGATTACATTGTGCTGACAATTTTATTTTGCTTTCTTTGCATTGGGAAGTTAACTTTGATCGACTATTGTTTTAGCAAGAGCTTTGTAATTAGATAATTATAAATAGAAAACTCTATGTACTGAATTATTTCCATCTGAACATCCTTTAAATATTACAATACTTGATTTATCATTAAAGAAAGTTTATTACAAAAGTATAAAAAAATTGAATAGTTTTATGATACTTTAATTTTTTATATCTATATATGTAAACTATTATTTTGTCCATATATTATACTAAGAACGGAGATCAAAAGAAGTATCTTTTTTGATTGCATTAACACTGTAACCGTCAGATTTGTACATTCACACAACAAAATCCAGAATCCTGGCAAATTATACCAAGACTGATCTAGATGAGGGGTTGAGACCTCGAATCAGATCGCACCTCAGCTCCAGCAACATTCCATGACTTTTTACCTATGTATGACATATATGAAGCTACATTTGGAGTTTCTTAGTTCACATGCCGGCAGTATTAAAGGGTGGAGCAAAAGGCTCAGGGAATAAATGACTAAGTTAATAATACTTTAAATAATCACACACATCTATGGCTGGCTAGATAATGCATATATCAATAATTAACACTAGTATTAACAATAATATTTAAACAGCATTAAACTGTTGCACATGCGCTTTGGATTTTAAATATAAAATGAATGAATGCTAACACTTCAACCACATGATAAAGTCTTTGGAAAAGATAGAATGGCCATCTATCTTTTTGAACCCAAACGCTTTTGTATGGGCGAATCTTAAGTGTTTGAAAGTGAAAGCGTGAAGTTATTAAATAATCACTTTAAATTACTTTTACTTGCTTGAATGAATGACGCTTGTGAAATTTATTAGAAATTATTAGTATTAAGAAATTTAACTAAGATTGGGATGGATTACAAATGATATGCAACACAGTTATTATAATTTAATATAATTTAATTAATAAACATAGATGAAATAAACAGGAGTTCATTGAATGACACAAGCATGTGTAACCATGATGAGCAGGTTTGAGAACAAATCTTATCTGATGCACTATAGTTTAAAAGAGTTTATTACAATCTTAATAATCTTCAGTCTATTTACACCATAATTTTACTATGCCCTCCCTGTTAGGTTTGCGACAGTTAAGTCAGTGCAAGAATGATGCTTTATCACCATAACATTTAATAAAAAGTCATTTAATAACATTTAATGAGCTGCAATAGGCTCTCTATACAGATTATATGCATACAAAACCAGGCTACATATTCAGATCAAAGCTGAAATCATATTACATTATGGAGGAATGAACTGGAGCTTTGTTTTATGACTTCAGATACTACAGCATTATATATTGTAACGGTTAAATATGTGCATTTGTGCAACAAAACCTAGAACTCTGATAGATCATCCTAAGGCCGACCAGGTTTACAGTGGCGGGCCACGGCTTTGGCCTAACTTTAGTTCCTCTACCATTGCTCATAGACTTACAACCTTACAAATGACACAGTTGAGGTCACAGCAGCATTTTAATCCTTCAAGTGCCGGCAGTAGCTCATAAGACGTGTAACAATGAGTGTTTTGTATAGCATATCTATGTAGGTATCGTGTGGCACACTTCTCATTTTAAATTATATATAAAATTTCGATAATAATCATTATAAACTTAATTACTAATTATTAACTATTGAGTCGGTGAGCAAGACTAAGACAAGAAACTAGATTAAATTTGAAATCAATTTAATAATTTTCAATGTAAACAATTATTCAAAATTTTAATAAAATAAGTAAAGGCTTGGTTTCACACGCAGGTGAATAAGGGATTTTACAACTCAAAGGGGTTCACACGTAACTGATGTATTATGGGTAACAATTTTGGATGTATGGATTCAAGTAGTTTGGTTTACATATATAGGTTAGTTATTTAAGAATGATTTTAATTCTTCTACACAACTAACAGAATTTAGAGATTTTGCATTTTCGTTTTACGTATATATATGTATATAACCTCATATCACACGCAGGTGATATTATGCAAGTTACAGTTAATTATTTATTTGGCTGATACACATATATCTCTTATCACTCGCAGGTGACAAAATTATAATACATAATATTTTGCATGAGCTGAACTTTAATTTGGAACGATTTGACTTTGCTCATGGTTATTTGATTTCTATGCCCGGTTTATGCTATAAGGATTTAGATTTGCCATATTAGTGGAAGTGATAGTTAATTTTGAGAGAACATAATTTACATATTTTAACTAGCACGAATACTTTAATATATTCTCTACACAGTAAACGCAATTTAGACTGGATTCTATATCAGATCAATGCTGAATTAATTACTTGAAATGGCGGGTTGAACTGACTAACGGATGTTAGACTTCAGAGACAAGTGCGTAAAGAAAAACATATAACTCTAAGTCTTTACTGCGTCTCACATGTGCCTTATTCATGGGATTCTTACCAAGTAACAGTTCCCTAGGACTGATTCTCATTGCTGTGGTGTAGGAGGCCATTTTAGTTCGGCAGATCGAGCAATTTATAAGAATATGGGAGTCTTACGCTCTGAATTGAGTCTCATGCTCCTTTTACGGATGAGGAATGTGGAGTCTTAACGCTCTGAGTTGAGTCTCATGCTCCATTATAAGATATACGAGATGGGTTGGCGTGTACCAGTCACCATCTGAAGGAATAATTGCCCGAACTACAGGTAATGGTACAGCGCGACGGCATGCGACCATTAAAGAAATACAATAAGAAAATACGCCGTAGCGTTTTGTAAGGACACATATGCACCACTGACTAGGTAATCATATTTAAAATTTAAGACGCTAAATACAAGTTTCTTTCATGAAACTATCCCACATCAGTTCATGTTACAGTACTCTAAATAGTACTAATAAAAGGGAATTTATGAATCCAATCTACAAAGTAATCTATATAGGCTTTCATTTAATTAGGTTAAGGAGGATTTACAACATATGAGGAATTAAAATATAAACTTATAAATATATGCTGTATTTTTATCACTTTAATTAGATATTAATTTAAAATATCAACTTAAAAAGCAAATCTATATTAAGGTAATTATACGTTTGTAATAACTTTTAATTATAGACATTTTATCCTTTCCAAAACAGAGCTTTTTATCTCGTATATAATTATACGTTATATATATATATGCGCACTTACATATATATGCGAATAGTTTAATTTAAGAATAAAGCTAGGTTTTGCAATTTTATAACATAAACAATATAACGTAACTAAATAGTAATAATATTGGCATAGATCAACTTAAGAAATGCATATTTAAATCATAATAACATTTAAACTAGTGAAATTTGATAATTGTTTATTTTAAAAGGAAAGATGTGCGAGGTTCGCTAAAACATGTTTGATTTAGTTTTATAATGCTATCTCAGAAATTAATGACTGGAAACATTATCATTAACTTAAAACATATATATTATCATATAAATCTTAATATTACTTAAAATTATTATACAAAAGATTCAATTTCTACATTAAGCAAATTGAAATAGATAGCATTTAATTATTTATAGTTAAATCAATACGTAACCAAATCAAACTATATTTTGCGAGTAAACCAAAACATAAAATCATACAATTTCATTAATAAAGATGTGTGTGAATGCGCGTATTTTAGATCATGAAAATAATAAAGCATAATACAACTAAAATACATTAAATCATTTAATATTTCAAATCATTTAATAATTTATCTCTCAGGTAAATCATTTCTATCAATTAAATTAGTATCAGTTATTATTTCAGTTATATTTATATCAGTTATCATTAAATCAGTTTTATCATCATCTCAGTTTTATAATCAGTTTATAATCAGGCTTAAATTAGTATCTTTATATCAGGACTTAAATTTGTATCAGTTTTATCTTTGTATCAGTTTTATCAGGCAAGACTCTAGGGTTTAAATACAGTAGTTAATAATTATAATTTAGGTGAGTTCTTAGATTGGGAATTCATTTAGGTGAGTTCTTAGATTGGGAATTCATTGAAGGTTTTAGTTTAGAAGAGTATTTACCGTAGTTAATCTCGATGTTTCTCTGCACTGCGGGTTCCTTTGAATAGCGTGACATCTTTTAGGTTTTGACGGTGATCTGCTCCTGTTCTCGGCTTAGATGGCTGTTCGCCCGGCAGAAGACTAGATTTGAAGCCTGTTACCCCGACATTTTATTAATTCACTTTATTAAAATATCTCTTGATCACTCTTAGAAAATATTTTACTGGATTTTTTCAAAGATGGCTGCTACTTCTTTTATATCCTTACCCCCCCCCTCTCTTTCATTACTTTATTTTCCTAGAATTGTTTTCTGGTCCATACGGTAATTAGCAGTGTTCAAAAAAAAGCCTATTGACGTAATAATTTATTCAGTTTTCCAGGTTTTATTCCAAATATAAACTGTTAATTAATCTAATATTTGTAAAGATTAATTATATTGGCGACCGTATGTCGAGAAAACAAATGCAAGATTGGGAAAAACATTTTATTATATATGTAACCTAGCCGTTCTAATTTACCGATATATGCAGAATTTATACAATTTTGAAAATATATAACTTAATGAATATATAAAATTATTGAAATTGAAATGTTTTACAATCTATTAACATTTATATTCTTGCATATATGTAGTCTAAAGTTACACATACAATCAGTTTTTCACTAAGCAATTATTAATAATCTATATATGTACGTATTTTGGCTTTATGAGTATATAAATGAATATTTCAGTAATTATCTAAACATATACGCACACATATATGATTGAATCATCAAGATTTAAATTTAGGTGGGATTTATTTAGATTACTATTATTAAATATACGAGGATTGGTGGTATTTATATATGTATGAATACTGCTATATAGCACATATAGCAGGTGAAACAGTTGGGTTGAAAAGCTGATTGTTTCAATATATATATATCACTAGAGATGTGCATCTTGAATGTGTAGTTAATCAGCGGATTCAGGACCAAGTACTTGGTTTCCATGGACCGTACAACTTGCTGTGAATAAATTGAACATATAGTTCAATGATTGGAGCAGCTTATAAAAACCAATCTGGACCCTTGTGTTCCAGTTCTAAAGAAGAGCTGTTTGAACTAAGTATATGGGGTGGCCATTAAAACCAGATGCCCATCCATATAAAAAACATACAGCAAGGCATAAATGCACATATGCTTCCTAAAGACACATTCGGCATGCTAAATATAATGTTAGGTAATAACTTAAGGTACACAAAATTCTATAGTTTTATACCATGAAACTACCATATGCCAGTTCATAATTAGCCTTTTTACAATATGGTAAAAGGGATACTTAAAGTAATCTAATTTATTAACAAATCTGCACAGTTTATAGTATAACTCAAAAGAGGGCTAAATCATATCTGGGACTTAAGCAATACATATAATATGCTTTATAACTCATTGTTGCATTTATTAACTAATTACTTTATTAACTTGCAAACCCAATTCTAACAGCAATAATAATAATAAGCTAAACATAATAGCTTCATGAAAATATATTATGTTTTCAGAGCAAAGATTTATGTGTGTGTGTGCTAAAGAGCAAAATTACTGAATTATGAGAGAGCCTCTAATCATCTCTCTCTCAAATTTTATTCAAAGAATCAATCTCCATTCTGAATTGGGTATAACATAAATTATAAAATAAACATATAAAAAACAAATAGGAAAGGCATGATTACAGATTAGCAAGTAACAGAATAATAACTGAATCAATTATTATTAACAAGCATTTAGAATTTTAAATTTTCATTTAATAAATAGGCAAGTTTACAGATATTATTTTAGCAGAATTTTAAATTATTTTACACATTTACAGCAGTTTTAATTATTAGAACATATTACAGTTTAGAAGTTTGTGCACATTATAGATTGGTAGCTAGCTTAACTTTTAGATATTTTTTTAGAATTAATATTAAAGAGCTCTTTGGGAAAAATTGTTATGCATCTTCTTTTCTGAGGCTTCTGTAACTGTATCTCCATCATTTTTGGGCTGGTCTGATGTGTTCCTGATGTCTTCTTAGCAGTTTAACTGATCTCCCCATTTTTCCATCTCCACAGACTGATTTCCCAAAAGGAGAGATGGCAAATGGTATGGCCTTAGCCATCATGCTTCATTTTCCAGTTGGTCAAAGTGACTGGCAGTGATTATTATATCAAATTATAAAAAGTGAATGCCCCTACTGAAAATTTAAAGTTATTTATACAAGAGAAATCGGTAACTTACAACATTCCACAAAATTTTCATCAATAATTTAAAATTCATAAAATGAAATCTTTGGTCATTTCTTGGCTAAAACAATAACGTTTAACCAGGTCACTCTTTGTTCTTAGTTTTATTTTTAAAATACATTTAAAAATTTGATTCCAAGCTTTATTAATTGCTTACAGATGGTTTTCTAAGAATTTATAAGTTTTTACAAAAACAAATAACTTTTTTTTTTAAAAGTTTAAGTTTGTAAACATTTTATTATATATGTGTGGGACTACCACAGGAATATTATACTAATGCATTTAAATAAAGTTTTTAACCGATAATAAGTTAAATTTATATTAATTTAAATGAGTTGTAATGCTTGTAAATCTATTGCATTATGGCTTCTTTCGCATATATATGTAGGTAGTTACACACAAAACAATGTTCACACAACTTAATTCAACATACCATTTTATTAATTTTAACTTTGTAACTGTATATACATTATATGCATACAACACTAATATGACTATTGGATGTGCACACATATCCATACATACATGCAAATACATGATATTACATCTGAAATAAATTATTAGAAGCTTATATACATGGAGAGGAATGTGCTTTGAACTAGGGAAAAAGATACTACTGTGGAACATAGTAGGTGAAACAGGATGATAGACAAAGAATACTGTTTAAACACTAATAGTTTTACTTTGTCTTGGGGAATTAGCCTTGATTATCTACTATCATAATAAGTGTTTTTTAATTAAATAATCACTTATTGCCTAGTTAACTCAATTTGATTTCAGGCAGAGAATTTAATACATATGCACTTTTTTAATTATAAGTTCATTCTTTTTCCAAAACTGATGAAATGATTAACACTATATATCAAATAAATATAATTATATTAAAAAAGGAGAGAGAACAAATATAAAGGTTTAAATGAGATTTTATGAATTCATAAGTTCAGAGTAAATCAGATCGAAGATAAATAGAAAAGTATTGCAGCATAATCAGAGTCAAATCCACATATAGGCAAACCTAAACAGTTATTGAAAAATAACTGACAAAATGCGACACATTTTTATATGAATGTTATTATTTATTATACATCAGTAAATTTAGATTATAGAAATAAATATAAACATCACTTAAATTAGTTCTTCTAATGTCAATCAGTGAAAGTTTATGACTTCCTGTTACACTATTAACATAATTTACTTTAGCATTTCAATTTTAGAGTTAGATAATAAGTGCTAAAAAAATAAAATATTCTATCATATTACAATAGCTACAGAAAGGTGTATCCCGTTAACTATAGGTTAACTTTTTGATTTGTTTTCTTTGAAGCCTTAGAGGAACAAGTTAGGGAAAAGTTCTATTTTTTCTATACATTCTTATTACTGCAACTGTTATTACCTTGTGATTATTCATATAGTAAGTGAACATGGATAGTTGCTAGCATGATGAATTTAATAACTTTTTGCCTCTGAGTTTAAGACCAAGAAATATCCTGGTTTTTTTTTTGAACAATTAAGTTTTTTTGAAGACAGGTTGATTGTATGTGCACGGTATCTTATTTTATATACATATTTATAATCATGACAGACAAAACTAAATTAGGGCTTATTTCTGAGAGGCTATAACGTTAACAGTTAAGACAGCATTAGTAATGGCATGGAATGTGCTAAAACTTGTTTAGTTGCCATTTGATGACAACCTGTTATTTAGGTACTTAGAACTGCATATCATATTCATGCAGAAAAAGCTTGCATAAATTGAGGGGGAAACTAAATGTGGCATTGTTGGGACTTGACTGTTAATTTTTTTTTCTTAACTGAAAGGAGACTGTTTGATTTTTTTTTGTACAGCACAACAAATTCCTAATGTATATTCCATATATCTTTTTCACTGCAGCTGTTATTACTATGATTATTTCTTTAGTATGATCACTTTATTGGTGTTTTACCTCTGCATTTAAGATCCAAGAAATTACCATAGTCTTTCTTTTCAGCTGCTTGATAGTTCCGAACTAAATATCAGTTGGTTTTCTGAAGACAGAATGCATCGTATATGAATGCACTTTTTCTTAAATTGATATAGACAAAGCTAAATTATGGTTCTTATTTCCTGGAGCTATAAAGTCACCATCCAAGGCAACTAATGATGAAAAGTTGAAGAATCCTCTGATTACAGACCTAGACTTCCATTTGGTGACAATGTTTTATTTAGCTACATACTATTGTAGATCACTTTCAAATAATGATTGCACAGATTGAAAAAGCTGTCCAAGATAAAATAGGAAATTAGTAGATTTTGTGTAAAAAAAAGAGACGACTTTAAAAGTAGCCATGAATTTTATTACTATGGCATTTTAATTATTGAAAGCACAAGTGGGATGAGATTGATTAAAAATAAAAAATGGAAGAACAACATTGTGGAGATTGATAATATATCAGATAGTATGACAAAATTAATTTTTTAACTTAATGGAAATGTAGATAATGCAGATTTATGTTCAACAAGTTCTCATTATGATGACGAAATTCATTTAATCAGATCAAACAACATTTTTAAATTATCATGAGAGACTTTAATGTTAGAATTAGTAAATAATTAATAGATGAAAGTTTTGTGAGTAAATTTGGTTATGGAAATAGAAATGAAAGAGGACTCAGACATGTGGAGTTAACAGAAAAAGAAATACTTTATATTATGAATTCTTTCATGAAGAAAAATGTTAAATGGGAATGGAGGTGGAAACATCTAAATGATGATTATGCAAAATTGGATTATATTTTGGGTTAGAGAAAATATGTATTTTAAGATAGTAATATTTTTAATCAATTCAACACAGGAAATTAATAATCAATTAGTGAGATATAATATACACTATTAATAGATGAAATTCTTAATCATCATAATCAATTAAATGAATTTAAATTAGAATTTACAAATTATTTGAAAATGATTTAGACTTGACTGAATTTAATAAGATCAATGATACACTATGAAAACTGATATAAGGTAGCTGGAAGAAGAAAACTGCACTTTACAAATAAATTTTCTAGTGGAGACAACAATATACAAAGAAAACAAGGAATATGAATTTTTTTTTTTTAATGATCCATTAAAAAGAATTGATTATCGAGAGTTTTTTTAAATGGTACTAGTTAATAATAATATAAGAAAATATAATTGTGAATTGAAAATTTGTTGAAGATATTCTCAAAAACATAAACCAGCATTTTGATATTGGAAGGAAAATTATTTTTACCATAAAAAGAAAAAATATTATTACTACTTAATCAGAGACAGTATCACTACATATGTGGAAGAATTCTATAAAAATATATTTAGTAATAAAGAACAAGGAAAAGTATGTCTTACCACAACTATAATTTTTGAATTGCTGAAAATTTAAATAAAGAAGCAAAGCATAAATTTATGAAAAGAGAACATCTAAGACAACTTATTGGCAAAATTGTATACTGCATATCTGAATAATAAATAAATAGATGGTGGGAAGCAGGCAATAGTAGAAATATTGATCTTTAAGAAAAGTGATAAAAATGTTGGAAATTACTGGCCTTAGTTTAATGATAGATTATAATAATTAAAAAGAAAAAAAAAAAAAAACAGTTCATTTTTTACACTTGAATAGATAAATAATTTTGTAGGCACTTATCCAATAGAATGGTTACAATTGGTGTTGTGTAGTTGATACAATCATTAAAGGGCATTAAATGATAATATTTTAATAAAACAAAATTTTTATTAATTATTGCAGTAAAATGACTGACTTTTCCAGTGTAACACAATGGTAGCCAATGTAATATTTAGAATATTTGGAACAATTGTCATAAGTCTTAGTAAAAAAGTAATCTTTATATTTAAATAAAAAAATATTTGCAATCACAATGTGTTTCAAACAATGAAGTGATTCAGAAATCTAAACATTTTCATTTATATATAAGTTTTATTTCATGAAATGGTGCCCATATGTTCATTATAGTGTAATGGTGGAATATTTAATATGTTTCAAAAAGTTGCCACAAGATTAAGTAAAAGGTAATCCTTTTGTATTTTAATAAAAAGTATTTGCATTCCGAACATGTTTCTAACAATAGAGAGATTTGTAAATCTAAGCATTTTTATTTACATATAAATTTTATTAATTGTTGCTGTGATTTGGTGCCCTGAAGAAGTGCCTTTGTGCTTCACACAACCTGTATACTCACATGCTGTTGTTCTGCTGAAATGGATTTATACTAGGCATATTTTCAGAAGAGCTGATAGTAGATTGACAATGGAATTTTTAAATTGGTTTCCAAGAGTTTGAAAAGCATCTGAAAAAAGACCACATTTGCGATCGTAAAGATAAATGCATGAAAAAAGGAAGTTTGCTCTTGTGTTGTGTAAGTGAAAGGCTAGGAATCAACGAAATTGGATTACACTCGGAGAGATCTTTATTCTGCTGTGAATCAATAATAGTTGAAAATGAGAATAACCATATTATGATAATTATCAAAAGATATCTGGTTTTACTTCTTAATTAAATCATTTTGGCATGGATTATTTTCATGGGTTTTTAATTAGTTATCAATCTCCTAAAAACATTTGAGTGTGATGCACTTTCATGAATTGATGTATAAATTCTATACATGTATTATTTTTAAAAATCAGTTCATAGTAGGAGTAAGTAATTTCTTTGCTATAGATATCAAATAGTCTATTATTCAATAGTTCATAAGTTGTTTGAGGATCTGTAATGACCAATATGAATTGCAATCTTAGTATCGTGAGATACAAATTTCAGCACTCTATTATTTTACCAAGGTATGCAAACTTTGGGTTTTTTGTTTGCTGTAGAAAATACGTGAAAATTGTGCAAATGCATATGTTGAAAGATGCTCTCTATATATAATGTGACCTTTTTTTTTAATTTTATGCTGTTGAGAATTTTTATAAATCGTTTATTAATTGAGGAGCCTAAAAAGAAAATTAGAATAATATTCTATTGATTTTTTTATTTTTTATTTTTTATCTTTAGAAAGAAAACTTTACCAGATAATTTTTATTTATTTAATTGCTTAAAGATTCGATCACTTTTATATATCTTCGTAATTGAAAGTTGTACTTTTTTAAAAAAAGAGTTCTCGGAATTTAATTTGTTTTATACCAATAAAACAAATTGAATTGACAAGTCCGAAATTGGTATCTGTAGATTTGAGGGAGTCAGGAAATTAGTTATATGCCTGATATTTGGCTCTACTTTGGAGCTTATGTCTCCATCTGCTAATGATAACATATGGTAGGCAACTAAGTGGAAAGTAAAAGGGATTCCCTCATTATCATTTTTCTAGTTGTAAAACTAAAACAATTTTTCTTGATTTAACTCACTAACCTTGTCAGTATATTTTCTCCTTCAATAATTTTGTGTTAAATGTTTAAATTTTAGGACTCTTTAGATATTTGATCCGAGACATTTGTACAGTTTAAATATTTTTAAATAGTAATGCATTTAATTAATATATTAAATATGCTCACCACCTGGAAAACCTTTCAAACTATTAATGGGAAGATCAAATTAATTTAACATTATCAAGATTTTTTAGTGAAATATTTTTTGTTTAGTTCATTTATTACTCAACTGGTTTTAATTATGATGTATTTTTATTTTTGTATTATTAGTTTAATAAAAACTAATGCAAATATTTTTAATCATAGCACCATGGTGATTTTTCTTGCATACATGTGTGTGTGTGTGATAACAGTATATAATTGTAAACGATTTGCTGTGTTTTTATTCTCTATATATTGGTGAATGAGTTCTTTAATTTGTAAATTAAAATAATTAGATATTCTTAAATATTACTCATCAGTTATGATTTTGATACTGATTTGAAGAGGTACTTGGGTATGTGTCTTAATTAACTATGCTGATACGAATTTGAATTTTTGCCTAGCTCATGAAGAATTTAAACTATTCATAACATCTATAATATTGATTTGATATTATCAAAATTGGTCATTAGCATAAAAATGCCTTCAAGAAAAAATTGATTATTTTAGCTTTTACATCAGGTTTTTTTAAAAATTGTTTATACCCCAAAATATGATTTAAGAACTATGAGAGAATATATTGAAAATTTAAAAAGACTAGCACAGTTTAAATAAATTTGGTGAAATTTAGCATATTCCAGTCATATGGAAACTCATTATTTTATCTCTTCCTTCTAAAATCATTTTTAATTAATCAGGTAACTGTAAAATAAAAGATAATACAGTTTTGTTAATCCATCTTCTATTTTGATTGAACAACTTTTGAATATACATTTGAATGAATGATCTTCAATTCATATGCAATTTGAATATTATGTGGGACATCACAGTTCTCCAGTTCAACCACAATCTTGACAAAGATGAATGCAATTTCATTCAAAATGTTAACAACCTAATTCAGGGAAGGAACTTTTTTGTTTCAATGGATGAAGTTTTTTTTTTTTGAAGAATTTAGAAAAACTTTAAACGGGATTGTTTGGCTGCTGGGTGGAATCATTTTTCTATACAGAAAACTAACAAAAAAGTTTTTAATTTCATCTTCTAACTATGAAGTTCTTTATTAGAATATATAAAAATGTATGGATAAGTAATTATTAATTATTGCAGGATAGCTTTAATCCAGTTTTTGTTATTCATAGTTTTTTTTCTTCACATCACTCCATCAACTTTTTTTATTTACTGTTATCAACTTATAATTTATTACTATCTATCTTTTCTTTGCTCCACCTTGAACTGACTTGAAAATTCCACTAGTAGAGAAAGTAATGCATGGTCTTTAAGAAAAGCTAGCCAATGTTTGCTAAAATAAATTATTTCTGGAGATACTAAACTTATAAGACTTTTTCCTGTATTATACAATTCTTCCTTTTTCCATTATTGCATAGCAACAATTCACTGTAAAGTTGAGATACAGAAGCTCCTATCTTTATTTTAGTCAGTGAGGAAACTATCAATTAATGCACTCTATGCAAATCACTACTAATCGAACTACAACATTCCCGGAAGATTGTAGCTATAACATGAGGAGTCCTGAGAAAAGGCAGGCATCAATGCAGCTTCTACTTGTGCTTGGAACTGTTATAAAATCATATAACCAGGAAATTCAGGTTCAGGAACTTTTGGCAAATTTGTTGGTTCAAGACCTGCCAAGTGAAGGGATTCACTGTTGGATGTAGCTGCCATAAACGCCATTCTAACTAAATTAGATATGTGAAGTACCAGAAAATCAACTTTGACACTATTTAATTTTGTGTCTTTGGTTAAAACTAAATCAAAATGTATTTTATCTGAATCACAAACTGAAATTATTTTCTGAACATATTTAATTGTAAATACTCGTGTTAGCCACCAAGGAGATTCAGTAGGATGAGTCACAATCTTTTTTCCAGCTTGAAATTTAGACACTTATTCTTTGATATTTTTAGCAGCATCTTGTTCCTGCTTTGTTTCTTCTGGAAAGTTGCTAGTATCTGAGGATATAGCAACATCTTTGCAAATAGTTAGCCACTGCTGTAAATGTTCTCCAGATAAAGACTGCAACATACTAGTCAAAGTATTGACTAAATCAATGATTAATTTCTACTATTTCAATATTTAGCAATAGTTATGGAGAAGTTATTTCAAGCATAAGTTGATCTTTTATTTAGGAACTGGCACAATGGGGATTGAACTTTTGATTATTTTCTGCTTACGCAAAATATAATGTGTTAAATTACAACAGGCAATTCATATACATAATGTTCATATTAGACAATTTTGTTCATTTCTTAAAACAGTGACACCCAATCTTTTTCTGTGACAGGACCAAGTTTAAATTTAATGCTTGAGCATAACACTTTTGAATATTACTTTATTGTTAGTTTTATTTTTTGATTTCATCTAATGATTATTTTATTACATTTTTTGTAGCCCTAAATATTATTTATAAAAACAGTCAATATAATCTACAAAATTTTGATACTGTGTTTCAGTATGCTAATTTTTTTTTTTTTAAATCCATAAAAATATTTCTTATAAAATTGCTGTAAATGTTTTTGGAGAGCTTTAGCTGTCTTTACATCTTTTACCAATGATGGAATTTTTAATATTGTCATATAAACTAATTACTGCTGCTGCATTTGATAAATCTGTTTAAAATTTAACCAAGTTCTGGATTTATATCATGACATTTCACAATTTTAATCATAGCTTAAATGCTTATGGAATGAAATGGTTTTTTTTTAGTCATAACATCAATTCATACTTATGAATTTTTTCTATAACTTTTATTGGCACTTGAATATGATCACTATATTATAATCAATTTCAAATATCCAATTTCTTCACTTTTGATTTTTTGGCCAATTTGTACAATTTTTCTTAATGGAAAAAAAAAAAAATTAATACTTATTCTTTTAATTTTATTGTTGAATTTTTTTTTTTTTCTTTTCAAAAATTCATTTGTTTTTATTATTTAATCATAATGCTTTTTCCACATTTTATGTTTGTAAATTACAAATTTTTTGGCATTAAAATTTTGTTGTAATTTTGTAGTTTTTCTATGTATTTCCTGCATATTTAATTGTTAGTACTTTGTTTTCATAGCAGTCTTTGCATTTTATTTCATATATACTTCCCACATTTTTATCAACTTTTTATTATTATTTATATTTAAAAAATTATTTATATTAGATTTTTTTTTGTATTCGAATTTGAATTATATATATATTTTAATTTTTTCATGAGTGTTTTCACTATTATATATATATATGTTTATTTTCAAATTAATATATTGTTATTTTTTGATTTTTTATTGTTGTTATTATGTTTTGATACTTTTTATTTGTGTGCATAGAGAAATAATACTGCAGCTAATATATTTCATTTTTCATTTAATAACAATGAATTAATTTATATAATTGTAATATATTTTGTTTAGTAGTTCTCTTAAGTTGTCTTTTACTAATGTAATCACATGGAAATCACATTTATTTGATTATATTTATTCATCTTAATAATATAAATTTTATAATTTTTTTTTATATAACTTAAATTTGAAGTACTAGAATAAAATGGGTTTAGTGGTTTTATATTATGACAATCTACTACTGATGATAACCAAGTATTCAAATTTATATATATATATTGTTTATTCCTATCAGTCTCATAGAGAAAGTATTCATATGTTTGAAAAAGCAATAAAATGAAATTATGTTTATTACAATTGACTTTTTACTTGTTCTTCAATAGATAATTTTTTTATTTTTTTTTTAGATTTCCAATGAAGAGATAATATTTATATTCAGATAGCTTATACATATTGTAAATAAGATTTTAGATAAATAAAATTTCAATTGAATGAATTGGTTGTACAACATCCAGGCATCAGAAATGATAAAGTTGAACTTTAATCTAGAAAATATTTGCTTTGTAATCTATCATTATCAATGTACTAAACTATATTGGACAATAAGTAATATTATTAACTCATATAAACCACTGTTGATATGCTTCAATTGTGAAAACATTTCCATTATTTTTTATGGCAATTTTTGTAGTTATTCACCATTTGATTTTAGGATTAAATCTTTATTCCACATTAGAATTTAATAAATTGGATTTGATTTATTAGAAGTATAAGACTACAAACATAAAACCTCCAAAGAAATAATATTTGAACTTTGCAAGTACAGAAAAGATGATAATAAAGATAACACATAATGAGAGCAATGAACTTTTGTTTTGTTTGTAC
This sequence comes from Epiperipatus broadwayi, assembly GCA_028023455.1. Classification (NCBI taxonomy): domain Eukaryota; kingdom Metazoa; phylum Onychophora; class Udeonychophora; order Euonychophora; family Peripatidae; genus Epiperipatus; species Epiperipatus broadwayi. Next base: position 6,334,028 of record JAQFVV010000032.1, read on the forward strand.
AATATAAAGGAAAGTTAGCTCAGCCAATGAAAACATAAAATTAATGAAATCTTTGTTGACTGAACATATTTTTTAAATTAGGAGTAAACGAAGATGAAAGCCATCATAAATCTATCAGATTCTGTTCTAAGAATTTAAAATTGCCTTTATAATTTTTTAAATATTGCAAACATTATGGAATACTATGATAAAAATTGTTTTAAAAAGATGTTAATCTTACCACTGTTACAATTGAATTTTTAACTTGTACTTTTAAAAATAAAACACATTTGAATAAAACCAAATTGTAATGATGTATTTTTTATTTGATATAATTATTATACATATATTATGTATAAATAATCATAATATTTAAATAGAGTATGAAAACAAGACAATCTTTTGTTGATTATTGTCAACAATAAAATTGAATATACAATTATCCTCACAAGTAATCTCTACCAATTACTGCCCTTGTGGGTGTGATTTGATTGCTTTGAAATTTATTTTGGCTGTAGACTTCTGTTTTTTTTTCTTCAGATTTTTTAGGAAATAATAAATCAATACAGTTTCTGCTATAAAAATGAATTCAAAAATAGCAAAATAAAACAACAAGTAATTGCAAAAGTGTGAAGAAAAGTTGAAAGTCCATCAGCACTCTCTCCAGAGATCTCTAATGAAATACTTTGTTATTAATTAGAAGTAATTGTGTTAAAAAATAAATATTTTAAAATAACTTTGATGTTATTTTTTTTAATTAAATAAAGTTAACACCAAAATTAATTATATAAATAATTACTTTAAAAAAAAAAAAAACTAATAAGATATTGTAATTTAGAGATTAAGCTAATACTAATACTGAGTTATATAAATTATTGAAAAATGAACTGTATATTTTTTTTACAAATCGGCTTACTATTATTGCCGTTTGAAGATCCTTGTTTCTTTTATTATTTCAAATATTTATTATAAATTTTCAAATGGGACCAGGAAACAATTATCAATTACATTTAAGTTTAGAAATATTTATTTGCAATTAAATAATATAAGAATTTGCTATTGTAAACATAAAAAAGTTTATATATATTTTTATAAATATAAATTTGTCATGTCTAATATGCCAACATATTATTTAAAGTATGCTTCTATTATATATATAAGGAAGAAGAACGAACAACTTTTTTTATATATATGATAATTGACTTAAAATTATTGAATAGTAGGATTCATTTTTTAATATGTGTGACATTTATAAAATTATGATTTACTCTTCATTATCTTTTATTTAATTGGGATCGGAGGGAGGTGCACTTTTTTTTTTTTACAAAATTATAAATGAATTGTTTTATCTAACGAATACGGCTGTGGCACTATGAAATAGGATGCTTTGCTTCATTCTGGGGTTCAGTTTTTTATTCTGTCGCTAAATACAATTTAGAAAGTATTTTGTTATGTTAATTATGCAAGAAAGATAATTAGAATTTTGACCTGTTAAAAATAATTAAGAGATTCAGCTGCCTGAACATCAAGAGATCAGCGAATTGGCACAAGTAATTAATCAAAAATGTTATTTCTAAAAGACATTAATGTCGTGATTATACAAACATAAAACTCTGCTAATTGCTTTTTTTGCTAATATTGCATTTAATTATTGGTTTATAATAAATTATCATGAGATTTACCTAACTATTCTAATCTGTATCTATTTTTAAATATGATTTCTGTACTATCTTTACTTTTTATTTATTGTTATTCTCTTCACAATCATCATTTTATCTTTCTAATCATTGCATTTACTCTTCTTTTTCCTACTAGGCTTAATAATTTTACATACACATATACCTGTAAATTAGTATTTGTATAACATTTTTCAAATCATTTTTATATAGATATCCAAAAAGTCTGAAAACATGAATAAACAAAAATCATACAATGGTTCACTGAATTTAACCTTCATCCCACTAGACTAAAAGATGATATTTGATCACAAAGGTGTTCTATGAATCATGCCAGCTAACATTGAAAGAGATATGGATAAATATCTATTTGATTTATTGCCAAAATCCCAAGGGAGCCTTTTCCTGCGTCAATGACTTACATTCATATGTGCTTTTTGAAGTAAGATAAGTTCATATTGAGTTCATACAAGCAGACTATTATATGCTAAAATAGTTATGATTATTGCATATGGATTGTGTTTGAAAATGTTAATACCATAATAACTGATTGCTACATGATTTTCCAAATTAAGACTCAAGATATCATTAAAAAAGCTATGAAATACTGTTAAAAGATGTTCTAGCTTATGAAAATAGTGTACTAATTATTAGCTTTCTAATGCATCCCTGTACTTTCAATTTACTTAACTCCAAACCCATCTTTCCAGATGAATTGCACTTTATCATAATAATTGTTGGTATTATAAAACAAACATTTATTTGCTTATGAAGGAATTGGGTACAGTCCAAGACAAGAATTAGTAGAGCTATAGAGCATTAATTTAAAATGATTGTTTGTTAAAATTTATGTTAATTTTAGAGAATAAGTTAAGTTAGCCATTAATCATTAAATAGTATCCCAGCAGGAAAGTTTCAAATCAGGGAATTTGATATTAATAATCCCTCTGGTTGGTCTATCTATACAAAAAGGATAGACAAATATTTTATTGTTAATAGTACAAAAATTGATGTTACAAAAGTTACCACATTACTTCTTGTTTGGCATTTCAAAACTGCCTGAAATACCAAACTGATCTTCTAAAACTGCATACACCAAAAGTTTACTATATGCAGAATTCATTAAATATTTGAGTAACCGTTTTAGCCCTGAATTTTCTAAACATATAGCTCATATTCATTTACAAAATAAATGCTATGTGATGAGTGAAAAATATAGGGATTACATTGCTGCTTTAAGAAATTTGTAAAGAATTATGCTTACTGGGATTACTTTGGTAGAATTCTTGTGGGGGCATAAGGTGAATGGAAAACTGGAACTTCTATTATTCACATCTGACCTTTTTTATGTGAAAGCCATCAAAAGTGACATCGCTCATGCATTAATTTTAAATCATGTAAAATAATTTCATCAGTCCTAACACAAGATTTCAAACAAATAATGATCAAAGTCAACAAGTCTGAATATCCACAGAAGGTTAAACTAGAATGCTACCATTGTGGGAAACCAAGGTACATAACTTGGGATTGCAATTATAAAAGTGCAGATAATATGGAAAAGTAGGTAGCCCAAGTCTATACTAAAAACAATAATGGTTTAAATAAAAAATTCTGAGAGTAAAGCTAGACCAATTGAATGCAATTGTGAAATAAATAAAGCTTGCATATATAATTTCAGAAAATAATATTTACAGTATAAATGGGCATCAAACTCATAACAATCAAAGTAGACAATAAGGCTGGGGTATCTTTAATGCCCCAGAGGAATTGTATTACAATACATGAAGAAATGCTCTAAATTAGCAAAAAGAAATATTAAAGCTAATGACATGAATAGAAATGACATTTTATCATGTTAGTTAAATAATGGTCAAAGTTAATAAGCATCAGAAAAAAATATACTTATTTATTGTAAAAGGACATCTAAAGTCCATATTAGGTAGAGAATGATTTATCATTCTAGATATAAAAATTTGTATGATTAATAAAATCAATATTGAGGGGGAAATGCAAGCAACATTTCCTAAATTATTTGGATATAATTTTTCATATTTTCTATCCCTCTGTCCTCCACATTTAACATCTTTTCTGTATTCATTACATACCTATTTAAGATTCTCTCTAATTCTTCTCTATAGCTACACTCTATTCCCTCCTCACCCAGTAATACTATCTCTCTCTTCCCTACATTTCTCCTTTTAATGTAATTCCAAAATTTTTCACTTCCATCTCTTCCACTTTTATTAATATCATCCAATAATTTACTATTCAGTTTCATTCTGTCTATATAATAATCTATTTTAGCTAACTTCTTCATTTTTAAGTACTTTTCCTATTTAGGATTTATATCTATTTCACTTTCTTTGTTCTTAATAACACACTTATATTCTCTGCATGTTTTTCCTCTTTTTTACACTTTTAATTATTTCTTTCACTCAATTTCTGCCATCTAGTGTAAGCCTGAGTAATCATTAGATATTAGATAATAGTGTTTAATAAATCTTTATCCATTGTTGTTTTATTCAGATTTAAAACTTTTCACTAATTGAAGCTATAAGTTAGAAAATAGTCTGGAGATATGATAAGGCTGCATTAGACAGATTTATTATGTATTATCATCTGCCACCTAGTCTTTGCTTACACTAGATGTCAAAACTGAAATAACTGAAATATATTAGCTACATAATTGAGGAAATAAAATCAAAGGAAAATATCTTGATGAATGTACAAAAAAATATTTTTGGTTTTATGCTAGAGATAATTAAAGATTCACATTTGCAATCGGAAAAAATATATATATTAATAATTTTAAAAGTGTGTATAAAATTTATTTGCTGCATATGTGTTTAGGATAATGATAATAATTTTACTAATATTAACCAGTATTTTCTAATGAATTCCCTAAATTTAAACTTTTATTTATTTATTTTTCACTCATTACATTTACTACATTATTATGGAATATGTTGAAGAACCGTCTCCTCTGATGTAAAATATATAATAGGTGTTTTCATTTTTTAAAAAGATTAGAAAATTTGGCTGAAAAACCTTTGAATGTTGGTTTATTAATTTATTTATTTGTTTATTTAGTATTTTGGGTTGGTTTTTTTTATTCTTCATTTTGATTTCAAGAATTATCAATTCACACACACTCATATAGATATAGTTGTGAATATTTTTATGTATATGTAAACAATAAAAAAATCTTTTTAACGTTTAAGAAATTGATATATTATTTACTTAGCTCTAGAAATCATTCTTCTATAATCTATCATATTTCTTTTACTTAAAGAATAATTTTTTAAAAAATGCCAGTTTCTTTTTTTAAAAAAAAGTATCGAGAATGAAAAGTATTTGTTCAATAGCCACCTGCTTAAGGCTAAAGGTTATAGATATTATTCATTATTCTGGAACAAAATGAAGTAGAAATGAAGACAATTATGATTTATATTCATCCCTTTCTCTCTCTGTGCTCTTGAAAATTTTTGCTTCAGTGGCTACTATCAAGTTAAAGTTCATCTCATAAAAAGGAGAATTTACAAGATTTCTATAGTTTTCTTTTCCAACCTTTATGACCTTTGGTTTTATAAAAGGTCACAACCTAAGGTTGAATTGGCAAGACGTTAATGGAGTTGACCAGCAAGTTTTGATAGTGCAAGCCACAAGTTGTTAAAATGAAATCTGACCATAATTTTCTTCAAGCTTTTGACCCTCTGGGCTTACATTAGGAAAAAAGAGAACAAAATTGTTTCTAGATTGATTCAAAGAAAAGATCATAAGTCATATGGAGATTTCAAAAATTTTATATTAACCAATACAGAAGTTCCTGTACTTTGATTATTAGTTTAGAACATTAAAAACTTAAGGAAAAACATATCTTTGAAAGAGTTCTTTTGTTTTACACTTGAAACAGAAACTTATATGTAATAAACATCGTACACATATAAGTAGCTATGAGTATATATATATATTTAGAAATAAATGTCAGCGCGTTAGTGAGATTAAAAAATAATCGTTTTGTTATCCTGCAAAACTATAATCATGCAAAAAATAATTTGAAGGGGTGGGGGTGGGTGGGTGATAAAATTAATCTTCATTTTTTAACCGCTATCAATCTATTGAAAGATGAAAGCCTCTTAGTTAATCCAAGCTTTAGCTTCTTTTTTTCGCATTCTACCACCATTCTTAACTTATATTATCGAACCATTTCTTTCTAAATCTCTTTCAGTAATTTTATGAACCTGTCGTCTGCTATAAGTCCAACGTAGCTGCATTTCCGCCTCTTAATTTCTTTCATTACTGTAGTTTGTTTTCTCACTTATGTACTTTGCTTTTAATCCTTACATGTTTTCTGTATTTAGCATTGGTAGACTCTGCATTATTTTTTTTTTTAAGTATCAAAATCTCAGATCTATAAAAGGCGTCTGTAAAATAACTTTTTTTACAAATGGGTTAATATTCCTATTTCTACCAAAAGCATTCCACTTAAATTTAATTCTATCCATTATGCTTTTATCTGCAGTAATAAGTTGATGCCAAAATACTTGTAATTTAACTTCTAATAAATGAAACATATAATTGAACATTTGAGTTTTAAACCAGATTTCAAAATTGTAAAAGAGTCGAAAGAGATCACATGACATTAATAGATGAAATTAAGCAAATACTGGAGCTTTATGCTGAAAAGAAACTAGCCAATAAAAAAAAATCATTAAATGCAGAACGTTCATCCCTAAGTAGATTGACAATGAATGAAAATGATAGTGAATGTTTGCTTTTTTATTTTGTTATGAAAACAAATTTTAATTCAATTAAGTTTTCAAGATTTACATATCAGTATGAACATGCAGTAGAGCCCAAAACTATGCTATATTTTTTTCCAAGTCTGTCCCTCTCCAACATACAAATGTATATAGCATATAATAGCTCATGTTTTGCAGACAAATTTTTATTAGAAAGAAAATATATTGTTTATTGAACTGCAAATGTACAGTATTTTTCATCATGCACATATATATATATAACGTAGAAGCTTTTTATATGCATATATAAATTAAATTATAGTATAAACATAATTTTAAAATAATAATGTTACTAATAATAATTTGAGGGGACACATTTACTCATTCATTCACTAAAACAATAAAAATAAGAGAGCAAAAAAGTTACTAAACTGTAGTTTTATTTTTTACAATTAGTTAAATTATCTTATGTCCGACTTTCATCATAATTAAATATTCTTGGGACAGTTTTCTTGTTCAATAACTTTTTTTTGCTTATAGAAACATTATGATTAATCACTTTATCAAGAAAGTATGATCTCTTGATTGTTTTGATATTTTTGAGTCAGTGTCAACTTTTAGTATTATTCATAGAAAATGTTTTATTGCACCAAATATTGCATATCAAATTCGGAAAAAATAAAGGAAAAATAGATGCTTTCAATATAATATGAAGTGATATTAATAAATATGATCGTGTAAGTTGTTTGAGATTTATTGTAAAATTTATTTACAAATTTTATTTTATTTTTTAAATGTGATCATATACAGTGCTTAGATGTGGACAATTGTTTTTCTTGCACTGTAAAATGTATTAAATATACAAATTTTGATGTTTTTCGGATTGTTTGTTTTCGTTTTTATTTGTTTGTTCACATTTTTTACTGGATAGTATATAATTGAAGTCAATAATTATTTTTTATTAAGAGAAATTTATTATGCGAAATAAATGTACATTTTGCTATTACATGCTATTACAGTATAATATAAATTGTTTATTTTGTTACACTATGGTTTCAGATATAAATCATTCAGCTTTATGGTATTTATTACTTTGTATGTAGTTGCTTCTCCAGTAGTTCAATTCTATAGATTTAGTGATTGTCTTCTTCATTTGAAGTTTCTCCAAGTGGCGTTTACCAAATAATCTGGAGCTATTAGATTATCTCTTTGTTTGATTTTTTTCTATGATTTTCTTTAGTTTCATTCCCTGTTGATCTACTAATTTCCCAATAGTGATTTTACATCATATCCACCATAATGCAAGGTACTTGAAGATTGTAAGTCTTATTTCTGCATAAACACCTTGTTTGATGCACTGTTTAATGAGTATAAATTGCTGAAATGGGTTGTTTATCCATCTTGTGAGGAGTATTCTATGGTTATTTAATTTATTGCATCTTATAAATATGTGATCGATGGATTTTTCTCCCCTGCAGCACATCTGGCATATAGGGTCTATCTTCTTTATATTTCCTCAGTGTGCTAGGTAGGCATTCATGATAAAGGAGTTCAGGTTATATTTGATTATAAAGTCTTAGTACTTTGGTTTGATGAACCAATAACAAGATTTATATATTAGTTGTTAATTGGTGATGTTTAATTTTCTATCAGTTATGCATTTTTTTCCATTTAGTAATTTATATGCTGTCTAGTATTTTATTTTATTTGTGATTGGGTTTTCTTTTGTATCATTTACTTTTTGAATATTTGTATATAAAGAACTAATCCATTTGTTAGCTGGTGGGGGCCAGTCCTTAGGGGTGATGTCTTCTTTGAGTGATATGGTTGGGTATTTGTTTATTATATTGAATACTGAGTTACTTATTTTGTATAATTAGTATTTTAATAGAATGAAGCAAAAGGTCATTGAGTCTTCTTGGTGTTTGTAATGTTCGAAGACTGATAGTGGCAACCTTTCATTCCCAAAACAGTTTAGTACAAAAGACATTTAATTTTTGAGTGAATTTTTTGGATGGGTATATCCCATCTAGAAAATATGTGATTTTTGGGAACACCAGTAAGTTGAGTAGTATGACCTTACTTTGTAATGAGATATATAGCCCATGATTGTCCATTGTATTGAGCTTAGTAGTGATTCTTCAGTTTGGTGCCTCATTAATTTGATTTCTAAAAGTCAAAACCTAGTAATTTTTACGGATTTGCTATGAAATTTGATTTTATTTTCGTTCAGCAATTTCAACGTGGCTGATTTGGTCATGTTAAATTTGAAATTGTTGATGTAATTGGATAAAAAAATTTCTAATTTGGGGTATATACTTGTTGGAAGAGAGACAGACAAGTACATCATCCATATAACTGATGTGCCTTATCTCCCATCCGATGACAGGCACATATACTCCTGGAAATGACCTCTCGATCTTTCAGCAGTGGATTTATATATGCTATAAATAATAGCTTGCTGAGTAGAGATCCCTGAGGGATTGAGATGAAAGGATCAAACCCAGGAGTGACTTTGCCATTCATCATGACAAATATGGATCTATTTGTTAGTAGGTTGGTAATTATTTTAAGGTAGACCTTCAGCATCTCATGATCATAGTGGGTGTCTATCAGGATCATTGGTCTGATGGAGTCAAATGCTGCCTCAATATCCAGTTGGACGGCAATTGGCTTGGACATTTTTTTGGCCCTAATGTATTCTAGAAGGAGCTTCATTTGGCTGATGGCATTAATTGGTGATTCCCCCTTTTTAGCACATTGATCTTTAGAAATAAAGTTGATGATTTTGTTTTGTATTTGATCTTTGATTAGCTGCTCAATTATTTTTTATTAATAGGGGGATTATCAAAATGGATCTTAGGTTGTTTGCTCTCTCTTTCTTTTTTAAAAATGGAACAAGGGATATCAGGTATAAGTTTTTGATATCCCTATAACCCTGGGTGAAGTGGTCAATCATGGCTTTGATTATGGGTGCCGAAAATCTTTCCAAATGAAGGAGGATGAATTTAGGTATTTCATGTACCCCTGGGTGAATTCTTTCTGGGTGACTCCTAATCTTAAGCCATATCTTCTCCAAAGTTATATCATGAGAACTATCTATGGCCTCATTGATGTCCCCACTCTTTGTGATTGAAGCCTTGCTCAAAAATGTTGCCAAATGGTATTTATCATTTCTGAATCTATGAGTGTACTGTCTTTTATTGTTAATAATTGTGGTATGGCCTTTTTATTTCTTGACCCCCAGTGCCCATCGGATGTAACTACTAGACCAATACTGCTGGTTTGATAGAAACTCTGAGCCGTTTTATGGATAAATATTCTGCCAGAGATCTCTGTTGGTCTTTATATTTACCTTTGAGGGCAATGACTTGTCCAACAAATTGTGTATTTCAGGTGGATGATGTGGTTGCTCTAATTTCATTGTCTATTGACTCCAGATCTGTGAGCAATCTTATCGGTCCTTTTTTGTTGATTGTAATTTCATTGATTATGTATTGGAGAATGGTACTGAAGGAGAATCAAGCCTCTTCCACCAGCATTCTCAGAATGTCAATTTTATTGAAGTAGATATATGCTTCAGAGAAAAGTTTTTCTGAAGTTGTTTGCTTGAGTAGCATTCTGATAGTTCCATCCATTTTTCTTCACTGATTGTCCTCCTGATGTCGACTTCCAGACCTATGTTTAGAGCAAGGTGGTCAGAGAAGGAGACAGGCCAGAGTTTGCCATTGATGTTAAAGTGCAAACTTGGTGAGTAATAAATTAGGTCAATAAGTGAAGTCATCTTTTTGTTCCTGTTTATTTGGCAGTTTCAACTGTATACTGCATGTAATTATGTCAGGGCCATGGTTTTCTATAAGTCTTCTATGCTAAATACTATAATTGTTTGCATTATAGATTAAAAGGAAGCTAATGCAAGTGATATTGATGATGAAATTATATTTCTACTGATCATTTTACAAATATACTTAATAATGCTATTTTTAAACTTATTATCTTTGTAATATGAATTATTGTACTTCTAATACAATAGCTTATCTTTCCTATCATTAAAACTTAATGGAAAATTATACTTATGTTTTCAATAACAATTTAATTATTATGAATTTTTGATCTGAATTATCTAAATATTTTAAAAATGGGATTTCAGTTATGTACTTTTTTTATTCTTATATATATATATGACTATTATTAGTGTTCATTTTAATGAATTTAAATTATTTTTGCTTTATGTGGTTTAATGCAATGGTAATGTTGCAGATTCAAGAACTAATTGATTTTCAGTTGAATTGAATTGTGATCAAAATGCCATTTGGGCACTTGATTCACCTGACCTTTCCAGGAATTATCTAAATAATTATTCAACCATTATGCTTTTAGTTTTTTTAACAACTAACAATGTGGGGTTGTACTTTTGAAGATGCTTGTGGCTATCTATTTTCTGTTTATAGTTATTATTTTAATTAAAATATAGTGGAACTGCAAACTATTTTTTTTGTTAATAATCCTTGATTATATTACAATAAGTATTGTTTGTTGCATGCAGCAGATGCTTTTATATATATATATATATGTATAAAACGAAAATTTATATATATATATATATGTTAAAACGAAAATTTGCATGGGTTAAATATATACCTCAGTATATTAATATTAAAAGTTTTTAACACGGATGAACCCGCAAAATATGTATTTTATATATATATATTGTAACGAGCACAGACGTTTGTTACATTGTTGTTGTTTTTTATTTATTAAACATGAAAGTAAATTAAAAAGTTCGCATTTAAAAATTTTCTTTTAGAATTAAAAATTGAAATTAAATATCATCTTAAACTCGTATATATTAAATCGCACAGGTAAAAAAAAATTATTAAAATAAAACTGTATTAAAAATAGAAAAGGTATTTTAAAACTAAATTTTAAAAAGATTTGGAGATAAAATTATATCTTTAAATTTATCTTTAAATATATCTTTGATTTGGAAAACAGGTTAATTAATCAGAAATGGAAATGATTGTTAATTAGTTAAATTTAAACCAGCCTTGGGCATTTAAATGTAAAAACAGCGGTCAGATAGGAAAACAATAGAAACAAATAGCCAATGAAAGAAATCCATTGGGAAATCGGACCTCAACGAAAAGGATCATCACATCGATGACGTAATGTTAAGTCAATCTTTCAAAGTAATATAAAAGGACAAGTTTGGAAAGTTAGTGATGGATTATTGATTAGTACGATGTGACTATATGTAGTAGTACGGAGTTGGAGGTGATGGAATTGACAGACGCACTGTCAATTCTGTCAGCTGTTAAAGAAAGGAGAAATGAACTATCGTTTTCTACATTGAGGACTAGTTAAAGCAAAAATCTCCGGATGGATAAATAAATCGGCCTTCAGAATATTAACCTCTTTAGGACGGCATGGGAATTTACGTTCATGGCAAGCAACGGATAAAGTTGGACGTTTTAAAAATCGTAAGAACTTTATATTCACTTGAAACAATAAGTACTCTAAATTTTAAAACTTTTTAGTAAATAATGCAATAGAATCCTATCTGACCAAACTAAATTCTTCATTAATAATGTTATTTGATGTATTTGTTATTTATTTATTTAAAATCATTTCCATTTATTTAACTTTGTTCTTTAAGTTTATTTATGATTTCTGTTTTCCGATGAATTAAAATATATCAATGTTAAACTTAAGTCGGGCGTGAATGGCTGTATAGATTTGTAAAGTTATATTAGGGGAGGGTAATCTTAGGTTATTTGTTTCGTGGTTAAATTGGGTCAATGGATTGGATATATTGGTGTGATTAGTAGATGTAATATTGATTCGCTACGGGCAGAATCGCTTCATACGCCGCACACTTCCGTTTGCCTATGGAAGGAATTATAAGTCGGATACTGCAGTTCCTTTCTATGGAGTTTTTTGTTTTATTGCTCTTCTTTGCAGATAGATGTAATATTCCTATCTCATAAGAGGCAATTTCTTCTCTTAACCTTTTGTGCTGCCGTATTTTATTACATTGAATACATCGATATATCAGATGAATTGATGCCAGTTTGACTACGAATTTTAGCCTAAGGTTAAATAGGGATAGAATGTTTATTTTCAAAAGCAAATTTATGTGGTCTATTCATACTCGACCCTAAATAAAAATGCAGTAAATTTAAGTTGTTTATAGACGCTTGCATGGATTGGTTATCGGTTAAGTATGTTTTGGGTTTTCATATTTGATCAAAATATATAGACATTCGATAAATAATGATACCTTACGGTGAGTATCTAAAATGTATTTATTCGGATGTCTTTTAAGTTATTGGTGACAATGCAAGTATCTTATGATGAATACTATTGGGTTACGTATAAATTTCCCTCCGCAATTGTCAGTAATCAATAATTTTGTATTTTGATCGTTTATGTTTACTTTGAAATGTTTTTGACCGTGAAATCTATGTAACCGATCTATATTCAACATTATAAACAAGCTTTCATCAATTTATCTGTGCGAACTTAATTAAAATGTAAAATTAGAATATAATAGTAATTAAATGTAAATTAAAGTCAAAAATCAAAGTTAAAAATAATGTTAAATGTTAAAATGTAAAACTAATACTAAAATAGTTTTAAATCTTATATATATGTGCATAAATAAATGTTTGTATGTTAATTACTGGCAGTGGCTTATTTTATTTATTTTTTTAATGTTGAAATCTAATTAGATAAGATATTATATTATTTAATCTCTGCTATTCCACTGAGCTAGTGACATGGGCTAACGACCGGAACCAAAATATTTAAAAAAAAAAAAATTTTTTTTTTTTGACTTACGTATCTGCCTACTTTATAAATTTTTCTAGGTTCAAATGCCTAGATGGTGCCCTGTAGTGCAGTTTACGTTAAGTCTCATTCTCCGGATCGTTACAATATATATATATAGTATGCATATATAAATTAATATTATAGTATAAATAAAAAATTTAAATCATAATGTTATTAATAATAAAATCGAGAAAGCACATGTATGTATATAGTTACTGTATGGTGTCTATATTTAATCATTCACAGTTGTGTTTCCTCATATTTAAATCACTTTGCTGGACATTTTTACTTCAATAATTTTTTGTAATTAAAACATAATGGCAGTTTCATTATCAGCAGGTACATCTCCATTGGGTATTTTGATATTTTAAAGCCTGCAATGATTTCAATATATTCTAACCTTCTGGATAGCCACCAAAAATATTAATTGTAATTAAGTAGCTCTATCAGTAACAGCTGATTACATCTAACTAAAAAAAAAAAGAAATAACTTGAAATTTTAAATTTTTTTCTTTATTAATGATCTAAAACTATGTTTAAAAGCACTTGCAAATAATATTTGAAAGTTTTGAGATATTTAATATTTTTCTTTAGTAATTATTTAATGATAGAAAGGGGGGTGGCTTGTCACAGAAATTATCAGTGTAGTTTGGGTTGATCCAAGTTCATATTATTTGTCTGTAGGATAGTGATTGATATTTGTTTAGGTAATTTTCTGGTTTATTTGCATTTAATACTTCAGTCCATAGTGTAATTAGTGTAATGTGTTTGACTCATCATCATAGAAACTTTCATTTTAATTAAAGTGGTTTAGTACCTGTAGTTCAGCATTTATGGATATGCATGTATGCTTGTGCCATCTTTCAACTTCATTTTCATTCATGTACTTCATTAAACTACTAAATATAATGTTTCACAGCAAAATATTTAATTTCATAATCAATAGTTTGAATAATTAGCTTAAGTACATTTTAAATGAATCAATAGATCACTGGACCAGTAGATTATCAAATAGACAAATAAACTATCAATTATTTTATTTACTAAAATAATTATTTTTTTTTGTTACTTTGGAAATATAGAATATTTTATTCTTTGTTCAATTTAATTTTTTTTTTTAAAGACAATGATTTTTTCTTTCTTTTTCAAGAAAAAAAGGTTTTGCATATTTGTTACTAATTAGCTCAGTACAATGGGAGGAGTAACCTTTTTTCTAGACTTGAACTTTTGAATGACCTTGGACTGGTGTAAGAAATAAATGCTAATATAATAATCTGTTATAAAAGGGGGCACTTTTAGAAAAGAGTTGGCTTTGCTTTTCTGATTACAACAATTCTCTCTCCATAAAAGGTTTTTATTAGTACAATGTTTTTTTCTCTACAAATTGGTTCTTTCATGGTTCAAGCTTAAAAGTAAAAACTTCTATTAATGTTCTGGATGAGAGTAGCCAAAAAAATTTTTTTAGGAAAATAAAAATTAATATGCATATGTAAACAACTTTTGAAAGAAGATATTTTGTACTGGTCAAAAAACATATTGATCCAACAAACTCCTGAATACAGGTAAAGTACCTCAAGTCCAACCATGTACAAGATATATGTCAGGTACATTGCGGATTCTGACTTATTTACCTATATTACCAGGTCAGAGATCTAATCAATAATCTTTCTCAATGAAAACATCGAATTTCTTCATTTTCACCATGCTGGAGCTGAGCCTGCAAGCATGAGATTCATTTTTATTATATTTTAATGAGAACTTGGGTGATTGATTTATATATATATACTTGAAATCAAAGATTACTTAAAATAAAAGTAAATGAAAAGATTCAAAAAATACTGGAAGTTTTGTTTTAGTTATATATATATATTAAACTCATTAATTATTTTACATTTGCATTTAACTCAAGCTCATAAAAAAACAATCTTTATCTTAATTTTATAATTATATAATAAGTTTATATGAGACCGCGTCCTGCATGACAGATTTACATTAGCGGTTATCTTTTATATTATTTGGTTTGCACAAATTTATTTTGTTTAGATTTATTTAAGAAAAAAAGATTTTAAAATTAAATGGCCATGGATTCTAAATTCTCCATCCACATTTAGTACAAGGTAATAATAATACATCAATGTGTCTAAACATTTGACCAACTGATGTATATAAAAATAAACATTTTATTTCTTCTTTACAAAAAAGATTTAAAAAACATTTTATATTAAAACAGATATCAAAGAAACAATTACAATAAGACTGATTCGATGTTTTACTCCAATGACATATGAAGAGAAAAAAAATTGATTTTATTTCTCTTTATAAATAATAATTTAGATCTCAAATAAAATAATATTTTATTAGATTAGTGGACCTTGCTGGAATAGCATGAACATAGCCTCACAGTGATTAAAACTGTAAGCTATTATAAAAAAATAGATCAGTTAATTATCAAGCAAACAAATTGCATTAGTTGGACTTTCAACTAAAATCATTCCTTATAAAATTATAACATGAATTAGTTAAATTAAAAAGATTTTAACTAATCATGAATAAAGTAAAAGAACTGGTTACTCAGGCTGATGATTCTGTAGTAGAATCATTTCCCTATTGCTTACATATTAGATAGGCAAAAGAAAATTAAAACAATGTCAGGTTAACAAACATATGAATGCAAAATGAAAGAAAAGAAATCACATGTAGGATCATACAAGCCAGTTCACAGACACTCGCATGCCTATTCCAGTGTAGAAAAAGGGAATTCGGTATGTCCATCATGTTGCGAACAAATACTGAAAGGAGGTAGGAATTACGGAGAGCCCCCATGTCCGCCTATATGGATATGCTGACTAACCAACTCTACCTCAGCCACACTTTCCAGCTTACAGATGTATGCATAACCGGAAGTCTACTCCTAACACAAATAAGTGACCATTTTAGGTCCGTCCAAACTACTCTGAGCATTCTTTATTAACCCAAGATATTATAATTACCAAATATGAAATAACTATAATTAAATAACCTTAAATAATCTATTACTGCATAGAGATCAACCTGTGCAACCAATTACTTTACGTAAATATTTAACCAACAAAACCAAACATATACAATAAGGAAA
Organism: Epiperipatus broadwayi; assembly: GCA_028023455.1. Taxonomy (NCBI): domain Eukaryota; kingdom Metazoa; phylum Onychophora; class Udeonychophora; order Euonychophora; family Peripatidae; genus Epiperipatus; species Epiperipatus broadwayi. The sequence continues at coordinate 6,350,371 of JAQFVV010000032.1, forward strand.
ATTATTTCTCGAATAAATTCCCACTTTTTTAACTTTAAAAAAAAAGGCAAGATAATTAACTGATGCTTTTCCAGTGGCGCTGTTAGTAGGTCAAAAATATATAGCATTTTTATTTTGTTTTAACGTAAAGAAATCTAAAATTATAGAATCCCATCCTGGGAAATCTATAACCAAACTATTTAAAAGATTACGGTAAATATATTTTGAAATACATATATTCGACAGAACTTCACTTGCGGAAAAAAAACATAATTCAACTTTTTTTAAAAAAAATTAATTCATTCTTCACTAAAAACTCCCTTCCCCGTTGTGAACATAATTTGCTCTCTTAGTAAATTACTCTCTTTGAGCCCTTGCTAGTGAAATTTGTCAAAATAAAAAAAAATCAAAGCATGAAATGTCATATTAAAATTAATATAAAAACAAATAAATATTTTCATATTCAATAATCAAAAATATTAAAATTGTTGTGAGCTTGAGTTATTAAAAAAACATTATAAATAATTTAAAAGAAAAAAAGGGTTAAAGAGTCAGTTAAAAATATTTCCAATAAACTTAATTACATACTTTTAAACTTAAAGAAGTTACAATACTACTGGTAATGACTTTTGATTCTAAGATCTGGATGGCAGGATTGGAATTTTTCGCATTTACGTGGAGTTCCCTGGAATGAGTGTGCGGGCAAACATTGATGGCTGGTGCCATTTGAAGGCAGGTTCTGGCAGCAGCATTAGGAGATTTCAGGTCTCATGAAGGGATGGGTGGTGATTTTCCCTTAACTATTCGTTCAACATTTCAACTTGCATGGAGACGTTCTGCCACTTTCTTTCTCTTCTTTTCTATTTAAAAAAGGCCACTGTTTATACCTTAACATTGGTATATGAACTATGTGCTGCCTGAGGTGATTTGTCTTCAGCTCTTCTTTAACACAATAGGAAATAATACTTTGTTTCTATTTTAAAAATTTTATACCTCAATAAGGATCAATAGAGATTTCAGTATAATTTTTATCTAACAATGTAGAATCTCTATTAATTAATTAATAGAAATTCCAAAGTAATGGATTTTGGTAATTTCTAAGTGTTTTAAATTAACATTTATTTTAAACTTTTTATCGAGGTACAAATCTTTCAAAAAAGGCCATCTTGAATTCTTAAAGAAAAAAAATCGGACATTTTAAATATATATATATATAAAAACATATCAAATAAAATTCAAAACTTATATTTGAACCTTTTTTTCTTTTTCATAAATGAAATAACTTAGTGTGTTAGTATAATTAAACATGATTAGTACTATCCAAAATAAATTTTAATAATTTATTCAGGATAGTTGTGTTAAAAAAATGTTTTAAGAATAATAAAAAAACAAACATTGAAAAAATACATTTCTTTTCATAGGTGGGCTTTAATTAAACCCTCTTAATAAGTGATTAGGTGGGTCAGACAGTGAAACGGCAAATCTGAATCAGATTTACCATTTCAATATCTTCTCTACAATTCTAATTAACTAGTCTAGATTTAAAATCATCATTTGGGATTATATGTGTGTTTATATCATTTCTAATATTAAAGAAATAATTGAAATGCATGTTTATATTTTAAATCTACTTTGCCTAAATTTAATCTCTAATATTAAAGACACAATTGATATGTGTGTTTATATTTCAAATCTACTTTGCCTAAATATAATTTCTAATATTAAAGAAATAATTGGAATTGGTGAATTTTGCTATTATTCTAGAAAATTTATGCTGAACTTTTTCATAAAACACTTCAAAGACTCTTTGTTGAAAATTTTTACTAGCTATAAAGGAATAAAGTTTAAATGGAAGGATGTGTGCGGATAGCTTATTATAACCTGCCTATTATTATTATTATTGTTATTGATAAAAAATTGATACCTAACCATTTGCATCTCTAGAAATAAGAAACAAAATGCATGACACAATTAATGAATTATTAACTTATCTCTAAATGTGCTGATAACTGAACGTGTTGGAGAGCATGGAAACTAGATGTTAATGTTGCATTTTATTACTGCTCCTCGTTTACATTTGATTTTTTATTATTATTAAAGTATATTATCAATAAACTTACATAGATTTAAATGGATTTTATGAACTAAGTAGTTATTGTCTAATGAACGACTTGAAAATTTAGAACAAATGCCTTAACAAGTGTAATGAATTAAGTAATGAATTATTTTTCAACTTATGCCATAATAAATATTTATTTGCCATAAACAGTTTCATATGTGATATTGTCAGCAGTTTCATTAGCTATCACTAAGAACTTTGAAATGCTCTCCATTGGACCCAATTAATATTATTTCTCTCCCTGCAGGAAATTGTTATACAAGTGATCATTATTTTCATACATGATTAAGATGTGTCATCTACAGACTGTAAATGAACTTTTATGTTCCTGCTAAGAAAGAAAAAAAAGCCTTAATGATTATTGTTATTTTTGTTAGCATTTGATAGATAGGTAAAGTAATTATTTGTCTTATATTTTTTTATTATTATTTCTCTCTTCAAGAACATCTCAGAAAAGTGTAATATGGAGAAATATTATACTGGGTAATGGATTATTATTTTAATATGGTTTTGTTGTGTACATGTATTTCTATATTTGTGTATGAGGTGATAGAAATACTTATCTGTTTGCCATTAGAAAACTAACAACTAGTTTTGAGAAAAGGTTAATTGCATAAAATTTATTATTTTTTCCTTGAGTTTTTAACAAATTATGAGGTTTATTTCTCAATAATTATTTTGCTCCAAATTTGTGGTTTGTCCCAAACCAGACTTTTTATTTCAATTTATGGACTAATGCCAAATACACTAATGAGTTATTTCATCATGGCTTTCCTAGTAAATAATGAGGATTATTTAGTAATAATTATTCTATTTCAAAATTAAAATATTATACTTCATCAGAAATAAGGGATTCATTTTTTTGTAACTTATTAATTAATGCCGCTGTGATTTGAATTTGTTTTATGTGTTATTATATGTATATACCTGTCTGTTATTGAATCCAGTTATATAATTGTTGAATTGAAAGTAGAAATAACTTAATTGCCATCGGTTTCAGATGATAAGATATGCCAAAAAGAAGGGGAAGGGTTAGGGATTTATTTAAGAGTGAATTTATTATTTTTATGCTTAGATTAAAATGTATTTAGTGCCTATGCAGAACGAAGTTGTTTATGTTATATATTGTATTGTCAGGGATTGAGAGAACTCTCCCTTAATTTATTTGAATATTTGTCATGAGTGGATTATATATTGTATTATCAGGTATTGAGAGAGCTCTCCCTTATTTTGTTGAAATATTTGTCAGGAGTGAATTATATTTGCCAGATTAAGCAATTGTGTATTTTATGATAATTATAGTATGTGACATAAAGTAGTATATTTCCCTTGTTTTTCGGTGATGAGACGATGTCCACATCAACATTTAAACCTCAAAATTAGATTAGGGAGTCACTGTGTCTGTTATTTAAATCAGTGGTCTTCAACCTTTTCTCACCTGTGGACCAGTAAAAATAAGGATAAGGTTCCGCGGACCAGCAAAAATGAGGATAAGATTTCGCAGACCGGCAGAAGTCTATAGATAAATTTTCTTAAAGATAAGCATAATTGTTATAACTGATCAAAACAACAATGTTAAATATATAAGATAAAGTTTTATTTATATATATATGGAGTTTATATAATAAAAAACTTTATTTTAATTTTTTTTAGAAAAGTAATAAAAAATTTAATTCTACCCCCCCTCCATAAACATCTATGATAACTAGAAACACAAATTAATTTATGAATGATTGATTAGATTTTGTTTTCGTTCTGTTTACTTTTTTTTTTAATTGGGTAAAAATGAAATGAAAAACTAAATAAAAATTGGCTCTATTAATTAAAAGTTTAAACTCTTATTATTTATTATTTCAAACTTTTTACTGCCCATCTAGCATGCGGACCTGCAGAAAAGTTCCGCGGCCCGGTGCCGGGCTGCGGACCAGGGGTTGAAGAACACTGATTTAAATGATTAGAGTTATGAAAGAATTCTTATCTCTCATGTATTCTTTTGGAATGTTTTCCCATCATTTATTCATATCCAAGTGTAAGATAGTTTGCCCATAGGAAAATAAAATAAAGGTAGAATTGATTTTTTCACAGAACAGTTGAAGTAGAATTAGTGTTAAGGCTTGATTGGCCATTGTCATCATCCATATTATGACATTTTATCCCAATTTCATAAGTAAACCAATTGGATTTATCTTTGTTAATTATTTTATAACAGGTAGCACAATTCAGGGGCATGCATAAAATATTATTAATTCAGAAGGAAATCCATCATTAATTTGTAATTCTTTAATCAATGTTTTAAATCATATCATTAATTAATAGTATATATAAGCACTTTAACATGCTGAAGAAGAAGCTGTCAGTAGTAACAAAAACAACTAAATTAAATTAATCTAGCCATAGTACTTTCAAGGTTTCCCCCTCATATTCATGGCCAAAATAGATTATAAACCATTGCTGTAATATTACTAAATAATAATGTATGCAAATGTGTATGTAAATTAATTTGTCATCAATTAATTTAGGTTTCATACCATCAACTCTCAGAATGTTTCATCCTCATTTTGAATGAACAAGCAAAAGAAAACAAAGTGTTGTTATTTGATTTATAAAGGATAGCTTGATCTCTTACTCATAGATTTAAACTCCTCTTGTATTATTTTGATGTGCATTTGAAGTAAAAATGCCAAGAATTTTAGTTTCACATTTTACTATTTTAATGCCAGTGTTTGATAGAGTTTTCTTTTCCATAAGCATATCAGAATTGACTGGTAACATATGTGTATTTGAAGTAAAATACCAAGAAGTTAATTTCATCACTTAGTCATGTTAGTGTAGTGTTTGTAATGTTTCTTTTATAGGCTTGTCAGAATTGACTGATAGCTTGCATATATTTTATAAGTAAAATATCAAGAAGTTTACTTTAATATTTTGCTATTTTAGTGCTAGTATTATAATATTTCTTTTCATAAGCTTATCAAAAATGGACTGATAGCTGGCATGTGTTGAAATAAAATATCAAAGAGTTTATTTTAATGTTATTTGTTCTCATGTAGAATATTCAATCATTGATGTTGGAATTATCCAAAATATGTATACGCATAAATTAGAAAACCAAATGTTTATTTAGTTATCTTGTACTAAATGTTTTATTTATTTGAAAGCTTTGTTCAGAGTTTTTCTTTGGCATGCATTTGTGTTCTATGTTATCACACATGCACACACACTTACTCATCCTATATGATATGATTGCACTAATCTATAATTTAATAATGAACATGTTTAGATCTGATGATGTTGCTTTCTTGATCCAAGCAATATAAAAATGCTTGACTATTTAATGATTCTCTGGAAATTTTATTACTCAGTTATTATTTAGATGATGAATCAAAATCAAAATGTACCCTATTTCTTTCATTGTCTAACTACTACTATTTTATTAGAATAATGCTTAATTTATATCATTACTTTTATGATAGTAATTAGTAGTTGTTATAAAGTATAGATTTAGAATTAAGCCATACAATAAATTAATTCCCTGAGATATTCCCTTATTATTTTAGATTAGACATTAATTTAGTTACTTATTTTGAATTACTGTACAATTAAAAGTTAAGTAGTATTATATTTTATTTTGTATTTAATTCTAACTTTACCATACAGTAGAGTTAATCAGTATTATATCTTTATTTTATTAATTTAATTTTATCATACAGTAGAGGTTGTTCAATGCATTTGGATGATGGGAGGATTTGAGGTTAGACTATAACTTGTAAATTTAGATGGTTGAACTTCACCAATTTCAATTATTTATTTTAAAACTTCCTATTAAATTATAATGTTTCCTCCTATATTTAGTATGCATTTTACACCTTATAGATCTTTGTAGCCCCCAGCTGAGCTAAGCTATGATAGGACAGCATTTTAAGAGGCTCACTAATCATTATAAAGCAAGATCAGACTAGTTGTTTATTATTTAATCAATAGAATTGGTGCCATGGGTATTTGTTGATAGGAAAGGTAGGAGAAGTGTTGGGGGAGGGTTACAATATATACAATCATTTTCTATTTGCAATAAATAGCTTGAAATTGTGTGATCTATTTTCTTGATGACTAAATGTTTCATAAAGACATAAGATTTTCTGATGTAATAAATGATTACAATTTGTATCTTTTAATCATAGATCTAAGATTTTTTACATCATAATCAAAAAATTATCCCTTGCTTTTGTTTTAGGGATACAAACAACTGAGACATGAATCTGCTTCTTTGGTAATATCTCTGATTGATATGGCCAATTTCTTTTTTATTTTATTTAATATAATTTACTTTTATAAGACTTTTTTGTATTTATCACTCATTAACTAAAGATATATATTGTAAGCTAATATTTTGCATTGTAATTCATTAATATAGCCAAAAAGCTAAACATTTTATTGGCTTTCTTTTCTAGTTAAACAAATTAAATTCACCGTTATTATTGATCATATAGCAGACAATATATTCAAAAATGAAGTTTAAAAGTCATTGTACTACTTAAAAGAATAAAATTTTGTAGAATGTATTTAAAGATGTCTTCTGAGCAGATTTTATTGATCAATGCATATCTGAAATATGTACATCTTTGTTAATTTTTTTTTTTGCTTGAAAAGTGCATTTGAAAGTTTTTTTATGTACAAACAGAAAACACATATAAAATTAATATTGTAGAAAAATATACAAAATAGGAAGCACCAAAACAAACATAATAAAACATTATATTTGAAACAGTTCTATATTGTTTATATTATGACAATTACAATTGAGATTACACTTAGCTAAAATAGTAAAGCTATTTCTGTATTTAAAACGTAATCATTTTACAAATCGTAAATTTAAATTAATAAATTAACTTATTTTATTTAGCAGTACAACCTAGTTAAAAAGTATTTATTAAAATGAATTTATTAAGTAAAATATCTGAAAACTTTAAAGGGATATTATAAATTATTTAGTTGATAAAATAAATGATTGTAGATTTTTTTTTAAATAATTCAAATTAAGGTATAATATTAACAATTTGGTATTATTATTATTATTATTATTATTATTATTATTATTATTATTATTATTATTATTATTATTATTATTATTATTATTATTATTATTATTATTATTATTATTATTATTATTATTATTATTATTATTATTATTATTATTATTATTATTATTATGATGATGATGATGATGATGATGATGATGATGATGATGATGATGATGATGGTGGTGGTGATGGTGATGGTGGTGGTGATTCACCAATGATATTTATTAATCCTTTGGGTTGTGTGACATTAAATAATATTGATTGTAAGGGTTACAGGTGTAATCATGTTATACAGGTTTTTGTATGGATCAATTTCAAGGGTTACAATAATCAGGTTTCAAGATATATTTTTTTACAAATGCTGTTACTAGTTTTGATACAGAGAAGAATATCATAATTAATCATTAAAGTCTTTAAAAAGAGTTCAATATAATATTCAATTTCATAGATAGCTAGATATGATCTAAGATTCTAAAATCTGACATCATATTGAAAGTTATTTAAAATCATTAAATTAATCTTGATTATCATTCTTTTAATTGTTAATTTTGTAGTATATTCGGGAAGTAACTTATAATTAATGTGTCTTGTAGTATACTAGGGAAGTAACTTATAATTAATGTAGCATACAATCAAGATATAGGTACTATACAAAGAACAAAGTCAATTCAGAGTAGAATTACATATGGTGACAGCTGGTAGATTCTGACAGATGCAGTGTAAATTCTGTAGTTTGATGGTGAATGGATTTTAAGGCAGGTAGTGATGGTGTTTTGTTGAAAGTAGTGGATGGTACCATAAAATGCTTTCCTATGCGGTTATTGTTGTATTATGTCCTATTATATATTGGATGGTTGTATTAGTAGTGATCAGGTGGCAGCAGAAATATCTTGGGGTGCAGTATTGTTGTCCCAGGCCTTGATTTGTTGAAGCTTATTGATGAATGTTGCTGGGTGTTTTCTGGTGTTGTTGCACCAAAATTAGTTGATTTTTTTACCAATAAATAATATTAGAAGTTAAGAAAATTTACTACATAGTGAATGGAGATTGAATATTTACATATTTAACAGTGTTAATAAACTATATATATTTATCAGAAATTAAGCATTTTTAATATTTGAAATATTTTGCTTGTTGCAAACAGTTTTTGTATGGATATAAATTCTACTGTTGCTGACAATTGATCACAATCATGACAAAGCAAAATATTATTTTAAATTGTATGAGAGAATGCAGCTGGTAGCTAGTTTTATGTTTTACAATTTAAAATTTATTGCATAGATGAATGTTGGGTGTATGTTTACCCGGAATCAGCAGTCATTTGATACACCTATTAATAATAACAAATAATTTGGACTGTTCAGTTTAGAAATAATATTTCTAATGATAGTGAAATACATTTATGGTAAATATGCACCCACTACATAAAACTATATTTACAAATTGAAAATTTTACATAATAATATGAACAAAATGTTAGCAGTAACTATGTTTACACATATTTTTTTTAATGATATACAACTTTCTAAAAACATTTCATCGAAAAAATTGCAAATCAAATTTTTTATTCTGTAATTTAAATAGTTAGAGTCTTGGTATGTATAATGGGTATGCTACAAGTAAATTCCAATCTTTCAGAAGTGTTGACTATATATTACACATTCATTTTTTCATTCAATGTTTTTTTTTGTTTATTTATAAAGAAAAAAAATAACACAGGCATGAAAGTAATCAGAAGATGGTACTTCTGCAGTTGATGGCATTATTATCTTTTCTGAATCATTATTAGCCAAAGAAAGTTATATAATTTTCAATGGCTTTAAAATGAGGAACATTATTCAAAATAACATTTTATATTTATTTTTTTGGAATTTTTCTTTTTAACAGTCAGAAGATTATTTCACCTAGATAAACTTTTCTTAAAACTTTATTTTTATTATGCTTTTTTACACATCTTTACACTTTTCAATAAATGCTTTATTTTCAGTTGATTACTTACTATTTTTAACTTTAAATTTAAATGACACCCTTAATATGTTGTATTTTTAATAGCTGACCATATCTATGTTTTAGTCATTTAAATTGTATTGTATTGCATTTTTAATAATATTCATTATCTATGTTTTATTTGCTTTTGATATTTTTAATTTTATATTTAAACTGCAGTAGATAGTATTTTCTTTTAAATTTAGAAGACATTGATGTCATACTATAACTATAGAAATAACACTATGATAATCATGTGCAAATATCTAATATTATAATATTAAAAGTAGCCTTGTTTTTTGCTTCCAGTGTGTGGACAGTGAAAATATTTATCATGTTGGTTATAATTACATTCTTTTCTCTTGCTCTATTACAAGTCTTTGTGCAATGATTTTCATTTGATTTTTCACTACAGCAATCTTTTAAAAAGAATTCAAAATTTCTTTAAAAAACATCTACCATTTTTTTAAATATCTTCCCATTTTATATAATTGATGATGTTATAGGACAATGATTTCATGAAAGCTCCATCATCTGAGAATAAAATGGTGACATTTATGCTATAAAAATACAGTACAGTAGAAAGATTATTCTATTGTATGTAATAATTACAATTTGATTATTGAGTTAAAATAGGATTGATGTACTTACCTAATTTCCATACAATATCTTTACAAAATAATAAGTGCTTTCCATTATATTATATTTAAAGTAAAGAAAATTTTAAATGCTAACATTTATAAAAGCAAAAAATTATGTTTCATTCCATACAATATATAATCAAAAATATACTTTGATTATATATGATAACAAAATGCATTAACAATAAAATTTAAAATATGTTCATTAACTGAAATGGATTCACTCAATCAATTTTGGATTAAAATTTTTATAAATGTTAATTTTAAACAAATGAATAATGCTGTCATCTGAAATCTAAATTAATTTTGATAAGAAAAAAAAGTAAAAATTATTTCATGCATTATACGACTAAAAGGGTATTTTATATGACCAAAAGTTACTAAACATTAATTAAAAATATCATTTATTTGTGTGATGTTAATCAGTAATCTCATAATTTATTTTTAACATATTCAATGTAACAAGGTTTTATTACAAATGTAAAAACTACAGTATTGTCAAAAAATATACAAATTTCATTCAACACAAAGTTTGAAATAAATTTTGATCATATATAACAAAATTTATTAATATTAAATCTTAAAATCTGTACATTAGCTATAATATATTCATTCAATCAATTTTATTTTTAAGGTATTTGCCTAATTTCAAATAGTGCAAAAATGCTGCCATCAGAAATCTAATTTCTTTTTAATGTAAGTGTGGGGTGTGTGTGTGACTGATTTTGTGTATTATGCAGCTAATAATCAACTTTGTATGTTCAATGGTTGGTAAACTAAATGAAAATATTTATTTTATCAATTTTAAATTAGTAATCTTGTAATTAGTTTTTGACATTCAAGAGAATGGTCACTTTTATTGCAATCATAGTAAAATATAGTATTGGTAAAAAAATATTGCTTTAAAAATGTATCAGTGTTTCAAAAAAACAATTCAAATTTGATTGGTTAAATGTTATAAAGCTAAAAGAACAAAGTGCACCAACAAATCTTCCATTTTCAAATGTACATTGTGTTAAGTTACTTTTTTTTCAACTTACTTTATTTTAGTTTAACAAGCCATGACTCAGAGAATATCATTCTCAATCTAGTTCAGATTTAAAATGGCTAACCATTAATTGAAAAATTGTTTTTTTTAATGTAGTTATTGAAATGTTTTCATAGAGTATATTTACCCATGGATTAATACTTTTTTATATTAATAATATGGTTGGTAATTATTACTTTTTAAGTTTTATTTTTTTTTATTAGTTTTTATATGTTTTGAATTTAGGGTAATAAATTAATTTTTTTATATAAAAAATCATTATTCAGTGGAGCCACAATATCTATTATATTTTATTCCAAGCCCTTTTGCATGTCTCATTCATCACATGCAATAGCTCACACTTTATTGATAAACTTTGATTAGAATAGAATATGTATTGTTTATTGAACAAAATTTTTAAGTAATATAATAATCAATAATAAATTGAGGAGTTACATTTACATATATTTTACCCATCTATTCATTAAAAAAAATAATCGAAAAAACTTAATGTACTACATTTTTATTTTTAAAAAAATGAATAGTGCAATGTCTGACTTTCATCACAGTCAAATATACTATGCATAATATTCTTTTTTTCAGTAACTTTTAGCATTACATTTAGAAAATATTTTATTACGTGAAATAGTGCATATCAAATTTGGAAAGGATAATAATGGTAGATTAAGCTGTATGTGCTTTTAACTTGAACTGAAGAAATTTTATTACTAAACATGATCATGTACAGTGCTTTGATACAGAACAATGGTTGCTTGCAAATTGGGTACTTAGGTATAATTTCTTCACTTCCTTTGCCAGAAGTTTGCCAGGTGTTTTTTTTTTTTTGTTGTTTAATTTTCCATTTTCAGGGGATCAAAGTATTTGTTTGTTCATTTGTTTTCTCAAAATTATTCTATTGCACATGTATTACTTGTTAATTTTAAAAAAATATTAAAAAAATCAAATATAAATTAATGTTAGGTTTAAATAATTAATAACATTTGTTTAGGTATACTATAATGTACAAAGGTTAACACATTGCTACCATTGTTGTGACGTTTTTTGTGTGTTAACCATAGCATTTTCATTCAAACTGTTGTTTAATTATTTTTCCTAACATTTTATAAAAATGATTAAAATTTGGAACCTACTAGTAACAGGAGATGCAGTTGAGTATTTTCAGAATTATGGGATAGTGCATACATTTGTGATGATGTTGCAGGATATTTACAATTGCTGTTTGGCTAACATGAATATCACGTTTGTTATAGTTTCTTTTCATTATGTTTTTATCTTATTAGAGTTATATTAAATTTTATTTACTTAAAATCATATTTTGTGTAATTTCTTGGGTTTTTATAATCATCTTTAAAAAAAAAGAAAATTCTACGAAATATTTAATACAATAGTCATATTAAAAAAAAAACCAGCTGCAACATTGGCACATATGTATGCACTATCCTGCAATTCTGAAAATACTCAACTGCATCTTCTTCTTTCATTGATTGTTTCCAAATTTTACTTATTGTTGCAAAATGTTAGAAAAAATAAAAATTGCTTGCAATGTGTTAACATTTGTCCATTATAGTTTACCTAAAAAAATAATAATTAAATGTTCTAAATGGCATTTATAAAAAAAAATTATTAATTATTTAAACTTAACATTAATTTATATTCAATTTGTTAATATATTTTTTAAAAATAACAAGTAACACATGCAATAAAATAATTTTGAGAAATTTGATATTTAAACAAACAGCTGGTCAGTTTTCAGCGAAGGGAGTGAAAGAATTATATGTAAGTAATGTAAATTGTAAAGTTTATTTACAACTTTTTTTTATTATTAAAATGTGATTACATATGATGTTCAGAAATAGAAAAATACAGCTTGAGTATTATAAAATGTATTCAATTTATGAACTTTAATGCTTTTTTGTTTGTTTGTTTGTTTGTATATATTTTTTATTGGATAGCTTATAATTGAAGTCACATATATTGATACAGTGTAATTCATGGCTTCTCTATAACTTCTTGCTTTTTATGCAAGATTTTTGATTTACAAGACATTTTGAAGAACCAATTGAACTCACTATCTAGTGTAAAATTATTAAATTCTGATCATGAATTTAATGTGATAAATGAAGATCCCTTTGTTTTTCTGAATATTTTTGAATCTAGAAGAATCTATTTAATTGAAAGTATCATTTTTTGAGATTTTCCAAGTAGATAAATTGACTGATCAGTTTTATGTACAAAAAATTAAACATTATTTTATGATTTCTTATTTTTATTAAAAATCAGAATAATTTTTATTTTAAAAAAAAAGTCTTCTAAAACAATTTTTTTTCTTTTCATTTTAAACAAAAGCCGTAGCTTGACCCCATGTCATATAAAGCTTAGATATTTAAAATATCAATAGAATGATAGACATATAAAAGTTGAAGAATAATATAGTGGAGTAATAAAATTAATTACTCAAAAATACTTGAGTGTGCTAAATGAACATGATTTTGGTTTCCACTCTAATGTGTTCTTAATCAGAAGATTAAAATAACTTGGTATGCAGATATTTTTCCCTTTATTTTTTTATTTATTTAAGTCAAATAGTTAGAAGTGAAGATTTATGAAATCTTTTTATGTTGAATAACATGATTTTCTACCAATAAACACTTGAAGAAACTATTCTCAGTTTAGGTCATTTTTTATTTTTCAGAAATAAATATATTTTGTTTTTGAAGTTATTAATTTCAGTGTTTTCAGCAGCATTTCATGTTACCTTTGGTCATTGTAACTGACATGTTGTTTGCATCTGTTAATATTACTTTCTTTCCATTAGTTTAGTAGATTTAAATTGTTTTAAAAATATCAAGATTATAAGCATGGGGGGGGGGAGCATAATTTAATTCTGAAATCTATAGGCATACATTTATATGTAAAAATATCGTATGTTATCATCAATTGGACTACTACATTATTTTTATTTTTCTGCTATATTCATTATAATATATAGTGATGAAATACATTAAATTACTTTTATTTGTCGATGCTTGTAATTTTACTTAAAAAAATTGATTAGGTCTTTTATATATTAATTTATTAATTAGTATTTGCTACTACAAGTAGAATATTATTAATTCAAATAACTTTTAGTCAAAAATTTCTTATTTAAATAGAATTACAAAATTGATCTATATAACCTTTTATAATAAAATATTGACATATTTGCAAATAAAATTAAAGTGCAGGGGAGCATTCACTAAATACCTATTAATTAATAGACCTAATTATAATGAACTGCTTTTTATTTTTGTATCTTAGCAGTTTGGATTTACAATGGTAGAATCTGAAAAAGTCAAGAATCTGAATTAGGAATTTTTGATTTTATGTGTATGTCATATTTTATCTTTTGAAATATCAATATTTTTTAAACAATTTTTTTCATTGCAATTTTTGGTTTTTGACATGTCATTTTTTTGTCTCAAAAAGTCTTATAAAATATTTATTATCAGTTTAACCAAATCTATAAACATGTCTTGTAATAGTTTGCTTTTTTATTGGATAGTATCTAATCTCATGAAATAAAGTAAGTGAAATTAGTCAGTTTTTATAGTTAACTTTTGTTACCAAAATTCTTGTGGGTTTTTTTCATTTGTTTAGGTGCTTAGGCCTCTATTTATGTCTATTTATCTTTCTTTATATAATTTACTAAAAATATTTTATTTTATTTTATAAATATAAAGGGTTAATGTATCTAATTTAAATTGTAAGAAATTCGCTTTAGAAAGATTAGGTACAGTTGAAGTGCAACGATTTTGTTAAACTCCTAAGAGACATTAATTTATCATTTCATAGTATAATTAATCTTACATTTGATGTTCTGTATTACAGATGTTTCACTTTTACAAAAGAAGTATAGAAGAATTTGATTGGGCGTAAAAATTATCTTTAGATTCTTTTTTATTTTTTAATGTGTCTTTTTCCTCTCTCTCTTTAACACTCAATAAGAAGGCTGTGCCAAGTCATTCACCCAAGGATGTGAAGAATTGAATTAATTTTTTTTTTTTATAACTGCTGTTCTTCTTTATTATTTTAATTTTTTTATGAGAATAAATATATTTTGACAATTTATTGGAACTAATATGAATCTTTTATTACAATTTGTTTTTAAAAATATTTATTATATATAAGTAATTAACAAGTTTGAACTTTTATTACAGAAAGAGGTCATTTTTATCAATGATGGCATCATTTTAGGAATGCAGTTGTTTGTTTTGTTTTTAAGTAATATAAATTTTCCCGCAAAAATTTAAAATGTATTATGTACAACAATCTAGTGATGAATGATAGCGGAACTTTTCTCAATGCTTATGACTTGGATTCAAATGTGGACAGTAGCTTTTTTTTTTTTTTAAAAGAAGATAAAACAAACTTAATAAAATGTTAAAATAAAAAGTCTCATAAATTGTCAGTTAAGTAAATAATGCCTCTTCTTATATTTGTGTACAAAAGGCTATTAAAAAGGATTCTACACTGTTGGGAGGCTTTTTTTTGTTATCTCTTACATAATTTAGTTTATTGTTTTCTTCTTTATGTTTTGAAATGTTTAATTATATTTATGATTAACTGAAACATATGTCAATATCACTGACATTAATAGACATTATTAATAAGTCATTAAAAAAAATATAATTATAAGAAAGGAAGACTAAGTAGAATAAAGTCAATAAAACAATAGGCAGATTCTTTTTATGAGGAATTGTTAGAGAGGAAGCAAAATTCAATATAGATTTGAATATAAGATTACAGATTTAATCAATAGATGATAAAGATTTCATTAATTTGAGTTAGCCAATTCTGTACTTAGGTATTTTGAGTTTTTGAGATTTAGAATGTGCAAGAAGTAATCAGTGGATGCATTCAATGGCCCTATTCTTTTGTATATATTCTATTTAATTACAAATTTGTAACTTTTAATTATAACCTATAAACATTTTTAAAAAAATATTAAATGTCATTGATTTTTAGATAGTGAATTTTTTTAAGTAATTTATTTTTGAATAAATTTGCTATAAATCCTCATATTATCAGTTTGTTTCACTTTTGCTTTTTTTTTTTCTAATATTAATCTGTAATATAAATATCAAATTTTTTTATTATACTTTTTGTCAGTTATATTTTATGAAATTAAATTTTTGTACCACGAAAAGTTATTATTTTAAATGTTTTTAAAAAATAATATAAACGTAATGTTTTCATAAAATAAATAATTTTATTCAAAATTTTATAAATGTTTATATGCTTCAATAGAAGTATTTTAATGTAGAAATTAATATAATAAACTGATTTTTCTATTTTGTTGCACGAATTGTGTAAATCCCACATGATTTATACCGACCGCATGTGAATATTTATATCTACTTGCTTAGTGTGTGTTTGAAATTTGTTACAAATTTATTTTCACTGTTTTTTAATAAATAAATATATTCACATTATTTATTAAATAATAATAATTTTGTCCTGATATCTAATTTATACATTGGTTAATTATTTATTCTCCACAATGTTATGCACCTTAGGTCCTTATTCAAGCTATCAACTTTTATAACAGTATATAACTAAGATTTAAATTATTCTAGAGGGAAATGCCAAATTAAGAGTTATCACAATGAAAATTCTTTAGATAAGTAATATTGTTGCTGTCTAAATTATCATTAAGATCGATTTAGGTGTTGTTATTTTTTAATTATTTTAGCAGAAAAAATCCTTGAATAATAATGGTGATTGATATCAATATAATTCTAATGGAATACCCATCTGCCTACTGTCACTGCTATTGGGTGGATTTGTTTTAATTAAAAGTACTACAATCAATATATTTTGAGCCAGTATCAATTTATGATCAAACACAAACCCATTTTTCATTAGTAAATTTCTAATGTCTGGATTAGATCATCAACATAATTTAATGATATACACAGAAGATAAGAAATACCAAAACTTATAATAAAGTATGAATTTAATAAACAAAATTAATAATGATTAAACAGTAATTTTAGTTAGTGTGGTGATTAAATTATAATAGATTTGAATTAGAAATATCAACTTGGTTAAATTGATGATTTATTTATTATATGTTATCACCATATCAAAATTTAACACCAACAGTCCTTAATCAAGAGTCACCTTTTCCCAGTTATGTAGAGCAAAAAGGCCAACAAGGGCCTGGCAAACTGGACACTTTTTGTAAATATGAATCATGAATTTGGAGTCTTCCATACTTATATTTTCAAGTGTCTATAAGTTACACTTTTGTAACATACAATCACATATACCATGATTCATTTTGATTCTGTTAATCTTTATCCAGAATTTTATTTGGGAGAAACCAGATACCGAGAGCGTAGAGTCAGCTATTAGGCTGTGTTTATTAATGTTGTAGTTGTTCCAGTCATGGGTCAACATGTTGATATATTGTGGAGTGTTGAAAATAACTAGCAAGCCAGAAAGATTGCGTTGGTTTTAATTGGATGTTTAGAGGATTGATCAGCATGAGATTGGTGGGATGGTTTGGTAACTCAACAAGCTTGTTGAATTCATTGATGGTTGCCAACCAACATCTGAGATTAGCTAGAGAGATAATTGAGAGTACGGGTAGCCAAAATTGGTGATAAAGAAATTTGATACTAGTTGTTTCTTACATAAAATTAAATGGTACTTACGTATTAGTCCTGCAACACATATTAGATCTGCTACACCTTTTCACATTTGTATCAATCCACTGATAACTTTTTAATTTTGTCATGTGACCAAATAACATGTACACTTGGATCTTGTACAAAGTTAAAATAATAAATTCATCAAAATGGTCTATGTCTACATGATATTTTTTCATAATATTTACAGAGTTATTGGTGGTCTAAATACTTATGTGAAAAGGTGTAGCAGTTCTAATATATGACAGAAATTGCACCAGTCTAAATCTAACAATAATAAAAATATTAATTTCTAATAATACTAAAAATATCAATTTCACCAAAAAATGAATCTTAAAAAGTACATTTTTAACAGTACTAAAAATATGAGTTTCAGATAAAGAATATAAAATATGATATGGAATATTTCTAACAATACATGTAATATATAACAAGAATTGTCTCACGATGACACAATGTATTTGTCTGTGCTACTTTATTTTAAGTGGATATTGTTTTTTTCCAGAATTGTGACTAAAAGTAAAATTTTTATTTTTCCCAAAATGTAGACTTCATTAACACATGATAGTGTTTGTGGTTCACATGAAAATGATCATAACTGGCATTTCGTAATTCAGCACTTTTATAGGCCTTACAACAGTTGGAATAAATAATCTATCCCTCTTCCACATTTTATTTGACAGCTTCCATGAAAAAGTGTTGCAACTTTTCTATCATTAATTGTTATGATAAAACACTCATCAGTCTTTCTGCACAAGCCATCAAACATCCAGTATTCGGGAACAATTCATCCAGCTTGGTTTTTTCCTTTTTGTGAAAAGTTCTCGGCAATTTTGTTAGGGTATCCAATTTTACATTTTCTTGAAAATACAAAATGAAAAGTACTTGTACTTACTTAAAACTATAAATATAAATGAAGTAAAAATTGTGAATCAAAACTAGGAATGCAAATGCAAATAAAAGATGTTGAATCAGAACTAAAGATCTTGTCAGAAAGAAATCTGAACAATAACTGAGAATGTAAACTTATCACAAAAAACACATTATTGGATGAGATCGCAGGATTTATTTGATGTAATTGCAAGGTTACCCATTTATCATGGATGTGAAAAGGTATACCATCTTCTCTATGTTGCAGGACTAATACCTAAGTACCACTTGAATAGATTGAAATAAATAATTGTTCCATCAAGACCACAAATACATGTGGGCTATAAATGTTTATTAAATATTATTGATCTATAGATTTGATGCAAATAATCACACAAGTGTAGATAATTTATTTCATATTAATTGAAATAATTTTTATTTTACTTAATAAATTAAAATAAATACAATGGTAAAAAATATTTTTCACTTAAATTTAGAGAAAAATGAATTTAAGGCAAAAATTTTTTTTTTTTACCATTTAAAAAACAAAGATTCTTTATCTATGTAATAATAAAAAAAGTAAGTTTTAAAAAATAATTTTTTTTTATCTTAACTATATCAGGGACCTTGGTGCCATATTGAATTTTTAAAAAATTGACTTGACATAATTTTTCAGTTTTAATAATGTTAGAGCAAAATGCTATATATTGACAGAAAATAAAAAAAACTAAAAAAAAAAAAACAATAAGGCTAAGACAAATAGTAATTACCATTAAAAAAGTAAGGGAAAAAAAGAAATTTCAACATCCAATATAATTATTACTTTATTGTTTGTTCATAATTTCTAATTTATTATTAGTTAAATTTAAATTACATCTTCTTTGATATTTTTTTTTATATTCCTCACAAAATTCTCTTTCAAACCACATATAACACTTCTTACCTGAGATAATCCATAGCTTCAGAATCTCCAAAAATTGTTGCATAAGAATTCTTCATTTTTATCTTGTACCACAAAATTTAACAAATCTCAAGGCGTCTATAAGAAAACCATCCATCCTAATAAAAGATAAAAATAAATCTTTTCCAGAAGGTGAATATGCATTTGTCATCACAGCAGTTGGCTTCTTGCCTATCCAAAACTAGAAATTGAAGGCTACTGTCTATATCAATCATAAAATGGATTTCACCTTTTCATTTTATATTTTTTGTGCACACCACTGATCCTATCTTGTTATATTTATTGTCTCACAGAAATATAATTTATTTGCATATAGCTCATTTGCTAGCTATAGACTTGAAAATAATTGTGATGCAAGATGTGGCAAAACTACTGATTCCACAGCATGAGTACCAAGACAAAAGCAAGAATCAGGATTTGATTCTTTGCCCTGCATACAATTTCATCCCCACACACTCTACTTGAAATCTCTATTGGTTTTAAGAGTTTATATTTTCATCTGTTACTATGCCCAGTAAATTTTGTGATTGCTTTATCAACTGCAATCTTTCTGTACATCTGATAATCAGTCTTAAAATTTATGTTGCGCTGCTCTATAATACTTTAATTTTATATATAAAAATAATTACTTGTTATATAAACACAGATATGCGAGTGCAAATACAGACACACTTATACAAATATAAACACACTAATAAATTATTAAACCTTTTGAGAATCATTATTTCTATAAAATAAGGTTGTCTCAAACTTGGATCAGAGCCCCAAAATTACATTGTACATAAACCACTACACTATATTTGAATACAAGTATAACTTATATACTACACACACTAATACGAATGCAAACACATTAATAAATTATAATTTATAAAAGTAATAAAACTATGCAAATAGAAAAATTTTAAATACTATGCAAATAAAAAAAAAATTACAATTGAATACTTATGAGCTCCAAAATTATATTATACATATATTTAAATATAAATATAATTTATATACTACACAAACTAATACAAATGCGCACACATTAACAAATATTATATATAAATTATAATTTATCAAATAATAAAAAAAATTAAAATAATACTATGCCAATAATAGAAAAATTTTAAATACCAAAAAAAAAAAAACCATAATTAAAACTGAATACTTACGATATTATGTTTTTATCAGGCTGAAGACCTTGAATCATTGAGACAACTTTAATCCATTTTACTACAGAGTGTTACTGAAATGAAAATTGTGCCCTTGTCTTCTTTGTGCAATCTAGTAAACTGACTAGAAAAGAAAAGAAAAATTAAATGAACCTATTAATAAAAAATCCTAATTTTGTTTAATTTTAACATATGATATGCCATTTAAAAAAACAATTCAAACAGCATAGAATGCCGAGATTTTTGTGAATATCATACTTATAGTCTTCCCACAATTTTAAAATGAAAAGAAAATTTCAATGAATCAGTTGCTGCTAATGGCTATCATAGCTGCCGTCTGTGAAATTGTTAAATAAATTCCTTGGGAGATTTGAATGTAATGAATTTAAATAAAGATTTTTTTATAAAATAGATTTTGTAAATACCTGTAACATAAAAGTCATGATGTGATTGAAGACAGTATTTATCAGCTAACTCAGAGTAATTTTTCTTAGCCAAACATGTTATAATGGAATTTTATAAAAGATGAGTCAATCTTAGAAGTATAGTAAATAGGCAGATTTTTTTGTGAGAAGTTTTTAATTAATTAGTGACTTGCTACTGTTAAGTATTCTACTAAATTTAGTTATTTACTAGACTGTTCTTTCTTTCCCAACCCAAAAGTAAGAAACTGTCCTTAAAAGTTTTCTTTTATATCCAACTTATATGTTTATTTTTAATTAAACAAAATAAAATGTTATATTCTAATGAATCAAAATATCATTCCAAAAAAGTATTTTAATGGATTTCTATTATTTAACTGAAATATAGAAAAAATCAAAGCAGTTCAATAAAAATTATATTTTACTTCTTAATTTCCTAAAGTGAAATTAAAATAAAATAAACTTTACCATGTGTACGCTTTATTTACACATATACATATATAAATAATAATTAAATCTAAATCTTTAAATATATATATTTTTTTCCATATGTCAAAGCATCGGCCGGGAAGCGAACCCACGACAACCGTCTGCAAGCAACTGCTTGCTTGCAAGGCGGCTACGCTGACCTCTCGGCTACCAATGCTTGACATCTTTAAATATTTTTATCACCTTTTTTAATTTATTAACATTATATATATAATATTACTTTGTATATAATGAAGACATTATCATCAATGATAGTATACCTATATGAAATAATAAGCCAAAATCTTTAAATATTTTTGTCATATATATTTTTATTTATATTATATATAGAATTAATATATATGAAATTACATTTTAAACAATAAGGATATAATCCTATGGGTTAAATATATTTTTGTAATTCTGCAATGCTTTAAAAAAAATTATTTTTAGCTTAAATTGTAATAAATAAATTTTTTTTGTGTTAAACCACATAAAGTTTTAATTAAATATTCTAGTTTAGTAATACTGCAATACATTAAACAGCTTTGAATAATAATTAATAAAATATTAACTAGCTTTCTTAGATTTATTTAAAAGTGTAAATAGTTTGAATCTGGATAAGTATTAATTTGAAACGTGCTGTTTTTTAAACATATGCAGTAAATAAAGTTGTTTTTATTATTTACAAAATATGGCTATTTTATTTCTGTTTAAAGTTTTTATATGTTAGTTTTATAAATAAATAGCCTTAACATAGTAATTCATGAAGTATTATTTAGTATAATATCTGTTTACTGTTAAAATTTGATATATTAATCTTAAAATAAACTGAGTTAGGCTTCAATAAATCTGTAATTAATTTATCTTCAAAATATTGGTTATAGTAAATGTGCTTGTGTGTATTGGTGTTTATGCATATGTGTGAAAGATTAACATTTTTTAAATAAATTATAAATAATTTATTAAAAGGATACCTTAAATAATGACATTTTAAAGAGCTTTTAAATGATGTAAAAACGAGTATATTTTGAGTAAACAAATATTTTAAAAGTAAGTAAGTAATTTTTGTTAGAGGTAAATATTTAACAATTAAATAAAGTTAATAAAGTTCATTATATGGTAATTATTAGTCTAGACATATAGTCTTGATTAAGCAAAAAGTTAAAGTTAATTAAAAGGTCGAAAATATGCTAGTATTTAAAAGGTTCTGTCTCCATATTGTAACGATCAGATTTGTACACTCATGTAACAAAATCTAGAGTCCAGGCGGAGTACACCGAAGCTGACCGAAGTGAGGTGGTGAAATCTCTAATTTGACCAAACTTCAACTCATTTGCTAGTACTTCATGATTTAACACCTTATGTGTGACATTTCTGAGGTCACCCTCAGTCTCAATTTAACCTGCGAGCTGGCTTAGAACAGGGAGAAACATGAGACTCAAAGGATAACTATCAATTTAACTAAATGAGTGGTATAGACCACTTAACACACTAATTATTTTAACAACGGTAATATATAATCAGCATATAAAATCATTAAGAAATTGGGATAGGATAAAGTGGATTGAATAAGATAATGTGAATTGGTTAAGATAATGTTGATTGGATAAGATAATGTGGATTGGATAGACATAAAACTATAAGTAAGAAAGATATCAAACAAATTTATATTTTGAACATGTTTATTAAAACAATAACAAAATAACATAAAAATAAAGTACCAAAATGGTGATAATTTTATAGCATTAAATATGTGTATTCAATACTTGCAAGCATTTCCATCATGAATGAGACTATTATCAATAGAGCTGTCTCATCTTGACATATTAAAATAAATGTATGTGCGGTTCATCAATCATGCCTAATCATATAATATATCCATCCTATTGCTCAAGGCTTGCTCTAAGGTTATAAGTTAATAGCCTAGCAGAGATGATGAATACCCACAGTTCTAAGGTGATGTGAGGAAATAAATGAAGTCAAGATAATGCAGATTCAACCTGGTAACCAAGATTTAAGTTTTAGTCTAATGCTGAATAATTTATTAATAAGGAAGAAAAGAACTGGACACCTTTAGATTCACAAATATATGCTATGGCGCTATATAAAATACTAAAGACTAAGTTTGCAATGTGAGTGAGCTTCAGCATCAAATGCTCAGTTGTCCTGAGACTGGATGGTTTGCTGCTATTTATATAAGAACAGATAAGTTCAGGAACTCAGATAGGCTTTATAAAATGGTCTGGATCTCGTGTTCCAGTTCTAGTAAAGATAGCCATACCTGAACTAGAGAATGGGGCGGCCTGTCACCGTGAATCCATTTAAAAGGTGCAGCAAAAAGTAAACACATAAATGTGTACTGTATAAAACACTCGCAATGCACACACAAAAGACCAATATGTATGCATATAATTAATTATCTGTACCTAAAACAGATAGCTTCTATCTGCTAAACTAATACAACCCAGTTCTTAAACTAGCATTATAATTATGCTAATGAAAAGGAGAAATTAAATTATAATCTAAGTTAAAATCCTGAATCTGCAATATATATATATATATATATATATATATATATATATATATATATATATATATATATATATATATATATATATATATATATATATATATATATATCAAAACTACCCCAAATCCAAAATTAAACCAGACCAGCATATAAACCTTAGGTTGTGTTTTAATATTATTTTATGCTGGTCTGGTTTAATTTTGGATTTGGGGTAGTTTTGATTTTATATTGACTAGTTTAGCTTTATGCTTGTAATGTTTATTATATATATATAAACAAAAAAAGACTTATAAATCCAATAAATAATATTATATTTCAACCAGAGGACTGGTTTTCATCAGAAAGAAAAAATACACAGTAAAATGGCGATAATCAAAAATTTCTGATGAAAACCAGTCCTCTGGTTGAAATATATTATTTATTGGATTTATAAGTCTTTTTTTGTTTTTATATGTATTTCCTTTGGTTAGTTTGTTATATATTAATATTTTGATATATATATATATATATATATATATATATATATATATATATATATTTGCAATTAAGAAAGGAATGCATATTTGATGGGCATTAATAAATATTCACAAATATATTTTAAAATCACCTCTAGCTAGTATATCACTTCTAACTAACAGATATCAAAAGTCGTAATCTATAAAAACTAGCTAAGCAAACCTTGCAAAAGATAATGCAATTTATAATATATATAAAATAATGATAATAACAAGCACATAGCAATGTAGCATTTCGAAATAAATATTTTTTTGTACATTATGTGTATCATTAACAATATCCAACTATAAATTTACATTGAAAAAATAAATGGTGCCCGCCACCTGGCCGGTATTATAAAATGTGCTCTTAAGTGCAAAAAGGTTGGGGACCCCTGAGTGTTCTTAAAATATTTAAAGTGGAAATTTTAATTATCTCCATTGAAAGTTAATTAATTATTATTCGCTGTTTCGAAAGATGGACATATTATAATATATATATATATATATACAATAAATTTAAACAAAATATTTAAAGTAATAAATCTAGGCATGACTGCAGTTTTTAGAAATTTAAATATAACTGATTGCAGTCATTTATAGATTATAAAAAAAGATAGTCTTTTACTTTATACAGGTGAATTCAAGCAAGTTCATAAGATTAATTTAGACAAGTTTTACATAGTTACTTTAGAAATGATTTAACAGATTTTAATAAATGAGATTGTCAATAAATCATTTTATAGTATAGAGATAAATTCAGGCAAGTTTAACACAGTTTCTTTTATAAATGATTTAATTTAAAGAGTTTTAAGAAATAATTAGAACTTTCTTTATAGTAAATAAGCTAGCTTAGTATTATAGATTTACAGATTAAATTATAGAGCTCTGCAGTCTTTAAAAGAACATTACCAGTCTTCTTGGTAATAGCTTGTAATGCAGACACATCAAACAGTGGTGGAGTGTCATTTTTCTCAGGATAGGGCTTATGATCTCTTCTACTTTTTGTGGCAAGCTGCTGGAAGGTTTCCTCTCCCTGTGATGATGATCATGCCCTTAGCCATGCAGGAATGAATAGAAATTGCCATCTCAGGATAGTGATACAGAAAGTCCAACTTTGCCTTGCTAGTCATGGCAGTATGAGCTGGCATAGATTCTTCTGTATAACTTCACAAAAATTTATAGAAAGAACCCCTTGCTGCAAGAAATCAGCTTATTTATCCATTTTTCAAGATTAAGACCACCTTGCTTACTTAGCACCCCCCTTTGAAAATTTCTACTCATTATATTTAACTTTCCTGTCATTTTTTTATAGAACCTGTTTTTTTAAATTTGATCTCTTAAATTCCTAAAACTTTTAATAGTTTTAGTCTGGAAATGTTATTTATTAAAATTATACCGAATTTGGAAAAATGCTATCATTTTAGACACAACTTAGATAACCTTGTCAAGTGAGCTTTTGTTTCCAATTTATTCGATTAAAATTGAGAATTGTAACAATATCCCCCCACACATAATGGGCCATCTGCAGATCACACGCTATTTAAAATGTAAATTCTTTTTAAATAAATCAAAATATATAACAAATATTTAGAAAAAGAAATATACATGCTGTAATATACATACATAAATTGATATCACAGTCATTTATCCACCCATATATGTGTGATAATACCTACATAACTGTGTTGATGCTTTATACATGTACTCAGAGAGGGTTTAAACCTGGCATAGGTGTAACTGTGGGGGGAAATGGTGAAACAGTTATGAGAGAAGAAATATACTGTTTCAATATGTCAATTGTATTGGTTGAACAATGCTCATGATGGACACTACAGTAAAAAAACATGCAATGGTGTTTATAAAAAGAAAACTGGAAAATAAAATTTCACTATTCCTGAACTTTTATCAAATTAATTTGCCATTTCATTTTGTAATCAGGTTACAAATTTTAAAGTTGATTTTTTTATTATTATTGTTTATTTTTATCAGTTTAAATGGCTGATAAGAAATTATATTAAAAAAATTTTAAAAAGAAAACTACAAAGCATCTTTACATGAGAAAGTTATTGGAAATGATGAATCAGTGAATATGCTTATGTTATTTTGTCATATTATGAACTTTGGCTATTAAATATTTGTTTTTAAAAATTATGTAAAATTTTAATTCATCATTGACACTAATGCTAATATTTACTAATGTTACCTTATATCCTCATAATATTATGACTAACAATATATGCAGATAATTAATTACTGAAGACAGTCACTATTTAAAAAGTAAGTTTTAAAAAAATCGTCTTCTTTTCCTATTAAACTAAGATAATGGTGGAAAATAATTGTTTAAAATAATAGCCATTTCTAAAAATTAGACAAAATATGGTAATTATAGACTGCTTTCTACAATTTTAATTGAAGAAAATGTTCTCCAAATCAATTTTATTAATAGTTTTGAAAAAAATTTACACATTTGTTTTATTGCTAATGAAATTAAGATATTAGATTGATATCACAATTCATTTATCCAGAATTTGTTGACTTATTTGTTTACAATATATTTTATTGCTTTACTAAATAAGAAATTAATTAAATTTTAGTTTATGCTTCAATATTCTCAAGTTATATGTGAACTTTATAAACTGTTTATTTTTTAAAATAACTGCTCTCAGCTTATTCCTTTTCAAGTTTATATTTTTATTGTGAATATTGCAATAAAATAATTCCTTCTCTGAACTGTTCTATGCATATTTATTTCATTTATTGGGAGGAAAGACTGTTACGATATTTCCTTAAAGAAAATAACAAAGGGACTCAACTAAAAGGGATTAAATCCATTATAAATGAAAGAACTTAAATGCTTTGAATTTTTAAAAAGAAAGGGGATAAAAACAAAATCTTGCATATATATTTTATGTTTTAAAATTATTTTTGATATCATGGAATTATAATTTATGTCTTACATTTAATTATTATTTATGATAGTATAAAATGTATTTATGATGATATACTTGTGCGAAATGGATTTTGGGTAAGAAATAGTAGGTAAGAGAGTTTATTTTAGAAGTTATTATTATTTGGAGTTCTCATTTTTATTATTTTATCCTAATAAAATAAATTATATTAGTCAGGGTATTACAGCCTTTTTTTGTCAGATATAAATGTTTATCAATGAATGTTTTACGAACATCAGCGTGCGTGAATTTAGATAGCATTTACAATTTAATGTTAAATATTGTGAAGTTATTTTGTGGTGGTGTATACCTAGGGTTAGACTGAATGAAGGTGTTTGCATGCTTATGAATATGTGTGCGAGATGATTATTTCCTTATTTATTATTATTATTATTATTATTATTATTATTATTATTATTATTATTATTATTATTATTATTATTATTATTATTATTATTATTATTATTATTATTATTATTATTATTATTATTATTATTATTATTATTATTATTATTATTATTATTATTACACTCATGTCTTGTGTGGTGGTTAATTTAAATGCTGCTTGGAGTCAGCTACAAGTTAGGCATCAGGAAAAACTTCAATAGCCAACATAAAGAGACACCAAAAGAGAAAACAATTATTGGTATGATAGTGTTTCCATACATACCCGAAATGGTGGACAAATTAAAGAAAATCAGCACTCAATATAACATTAGAACTGCTTTCCAAAGCCATACCACACTTCAAGGAATGCTTACTTCTACTAAACCTAAACTGGAAATCCTGAAGAACAAAAACTGCATCTATGAAATACCATGTGAATGTGGAAGGAAATAAATTGGTGAGATCTGCTGCCCTGTTGAACAGTGATTGAAAGATCACAAACTAATGGTTAAAAGGAAAAAAAACAGATGTGTCTACCATAACAAATCATGTATGTACTAATGACCATATGTTTCATTGGGAAAATACAAAGATATTGGATAAAGAAGAAAAAATGCATAGAAGAAAATTCAAGGAAGTTGCTCATATGACAACAGTAAATAATCCTATAAGTCAACCCAGTGTGGCAGTACACAATGTATGGAAGCCTCTAATTAATCTTGCTTTTAGGAAATAATAATAATAATAATAATGATGATGATGATGATGATGATAATAATAATAATAATAATAATAATAATAATAATAATAATAATAATAATAATAATAATAATAACTAATAAGCCTTGCTAAAAAAAAATTTGAAGGACTCAGGAGTATTTGAACCAACCCTCATGTATAAATATATCAAATATCTACTATATGTTACCTTTGATGGAATAGCTCAGTTGATAGAGTGTTTGCCTTAAATTTGATATTCAAGAATCTAAAGGTGCAAGTTCAACTTCTGTGAATATTGTCATGGTGCATATAGGCCAGCAACACCTGAAGAAGAGTGGAGAATAATACTACTCGAAACATTGTGTAATTACTAATCTGTATTCTCTATTTTTGTGTTATTACTAACAAATTGTTTGTATTTGGAAAGTTTAAATAAAGTTTAAAAAATTTTTCTATACATTCAACATTCACTCATAATGATGGAAATGGTCCAACATATCATATTGTATGCCCATCTTTATACTTATATTATTAGCTCTACTTTAGTTTAAATTTAAAACATATTGTTAGCATTGAACATCTTTATTTTATTTTGCTTCTCATAGGTATTAGTAGTGTTGTACTACTGTACTCATTTTGCTAATATTTTGTTATCTTTATAAAATAAGTGCATTTCCACACTGATTTTCAGACATCATTTTGCTGCATAAAGTGTTTAATAGCATACTAGGAGCCTGTGTATAGGCATATATATGTGTTATTTGGTTTTTTGTACCTAATATTGATAGAAATATTATTAGATAGAATATGAGAACTTTTGGGTGGAAATAAATACTTTTATCATAATTCCTATAGGAATGCTTAGAAAAGAAATATTTATTGTAATGTGTATCAGTATTTTTTTATGTCCAAATTGTTAAAATAAAAGTAGAATTATTGTAAATAGATTATTTTATTAAATATTTATCTTATATTGTTGTAAATAAATGTTTTTGCTATTTATTAAATATGATTCTATTCATTAGCTAGAAAATCTCATTTAATAAAGTTTTATTTATTCATTCATCTGTAAAAGAGTACATTTCAATGGTCACATAAAATTTATTCACTATTTTGTTTTTATTTATTTCACCTGCATTATAATAAGGTAAATACTGTGTTTGCTTGTCCTTATTTTTAAATATATTTTTGTAACATAGTTGGTAGCATAACATATATTCTTTCTACCTGATGCATTATATCTTTTTATCCTTGTGCAAATTCATGTCAAAAGATATCAAAATTAGACATATTTCTAGGTGTAGAAATAAAATATTTATATTTGAAGTATTTTAAGATATTTTGGAAATGGTTTATCTGCTGGTCATGTTTCATTTAAAATGTGTAGATACTTTTTTTTCACATTTGTATTTGTGCTTGCTTAAGACTGAAAATGTCTAATGATACAGTAATGAAAAGAAGTTAGAATATTTATTGCGTAACATGAATGGTTATTACATTTTTAAGAATTTTGAAAGTATTTATTACCATTATTATTTTTTTGTGCCAAGTACATGTTTTTGAACCCTGAGATAAACATTTACAAACCTGAGATATGATTTAAAGTTTTAAGAAGCTAAATTTGTATAAAATGTGAACCTAATATAAAGTTTAAGTTTGAATAAGAACATGATATTTTAGTTTTAATACTTAAAATATGTTTTCTATAATACAACTGATTGCTCTGTGGAAGACAACCCATAGTTATTATGGTGCCATATCTGCTTGAACCTGTATCTGGGCTTGCATCTTGCTGTTGGTAATGCTACAAGGTCACTTTTTGGTGTATCAACATGCTGCTCGATGTATATTAGATAGTGATATAGTTATATCATCAATGTGGTCATGAGTTCTAATCGAGCTTATATTATTAAGTTCAATTTTGGTTAAAATATTATAGCTAGTTTAACCAGTTAAAACTGTAGGTTTTAATTTAATAATACCAACTTTTAAATGAATTTATTTTCAAGCTTAGGATATATTATTGCAGGTCTGTTGATATTACAATTATTTTAAATAAACATTGTATTATTTATGTGACTTGTATTCTATAATAATAAATGTTAATAATACATCATTAATTGTTTATTATAATTTTAATGCTATAGACAATTTTAAAGTAAAGATTTATTTATGGATTTTCTGGTAATAATGACAACATACTGTATATTAAGGCGGTAATATTGGTAGTGCTGTTTTTTATTATTATGTTATTACTTATTTATTAAATTATAAGATTAAATGTCTGATAAAATATATTGCTACTATTGTTTACCTGGAAGGTGGGGGAGTCCAAAATATCAATATAGCTGCACAACCTAGCCATATAAACTGCTTCAGATTTAAAATAATAAGTTATAGCATTGCTAAAGTGAAATGTTTGATGAATGGTTGAGTCATATTCTAGTAAGTGTAGTATTGCTTAGATAACTTATGGATATGATAATTGTTACAAATTATTTTTAAAATTTCAATAATATTCTATTTTTTATTAATAAATGGAGGGAATAGAAGTTGGAGAATTTGGTGAGGCCCAAAGTATGGCCTATCCTAATAGTCAAGATTTTTTTTCATTTATGAAAGAAAGGAGTGAAAAAATGAATAAACAAATAAAAGAAATGAGTGCAGAAATGAAAGAAATAAGCATAGAATTCAAAGAACTGAGAGCAGAATTGAACAAGAAAATACATGATCAGTCTAAAGATTTAGAAAGTAAATTAGTCAAAGCCCAAGATAAAATCAATATAGATTTAATTGAACTATGGAATTCAGGAATGTTGATCTAAAGATATGGAAAATTGAGATAGAAAAGTCTCAAGAAGAAACTGTTAAGAATTTTAATTTAAGTCTGATTTATTAGAATCTAGCTGTTAAATGGCAAAATTAGATTCAGATAGAAAATTGGAGATTAGTAACATTGCCTATAAGATAGAATTGGAGGATAAGTTGGAAAAATTAGAAAGTGAAATGGTTGTATCAACAGTAAACTTATGGAACAAATTAACCTTAGAAATGGAAAATTCCAGGAGATTGAATTGCAGTCCAACCAATATGTAGATAGCTTCAGGGCAGACCAAGATATTTGGTTTAAAATGATTATTTAGATGGAATTAATACAAGCACAACAGGTCCAAAAATAAATTATCATTTGAAAGTATTAGGACAGACCTGATAGAAGCCTATTAATGAAACCACACTCTAAATGGAGGAATGTAAAATGATTAATGTTAAGTGTGGGGGGAGGGGTCAAAAAATAAAAGAGATAAATCAAAGATCAGAAATGATCAGATCAGGTTAATGAGTAATGGTTAAGCCTGTTAGAGGAGATAAAAGAATTTAAAGTTGAGCAGTAATATAGAATGGGATATTATTGAAGAGATTGCAAATAGAAGCTAAAATTTAAATTGCTCAACAAAACTTTGTAAGGACTACAAAATATTAAATAACAGAATTATCTCGCTGTGAACTCCAAAATAAGGAAGGGAGAATTAGTAAAACTGAAACCCCTGTTACATATATTTTGAAAATTGATTACAATACAAGAAATGCAAACCATGATCAAACTATAGTCATATAAGTACCAGGCAATAGTCCTGAATTAAATTATTCAAAGAATAATTGCAATATGACAGAGAATTCAATGGTTCTTAAATTTATGAAAATAATGCCATTCAAGGAAGGGCATCTAGAAAGACCCTCTGAAGTTTTTCCAAGCCTTTGTGAGCTATTTGCATTATGTTCCTTAAATGAAAATGAGAAATTAACCATGTCATGCAATCCTTCATGCCACTGCAAAAAATTGTTGGCAGTCTCTATTCGATTGACCACAGACATATGTCGACTTCACATATTTTATTATGTCTAGTTACATATTTTATTATGTCTAGCTTTTGGGGAGAGGAGAAGCAAGACAGCATCCGGTATTAAATCTGTCAAGAAAAATACAATAAGAATAGTTATGCCCATTTTTTCTGAGGACAGGTTGTCAAGAAAAAAACGCTGATGCACTTTCCTTTATCAGGTGTCAAATCGTGAGGATTATATATTTCTTTTTGTAAATGTCTACATATACACTTTAATGCAAATTTTTTAAATATAATTTGTTTGATTTTCTAACAGTTTTAATTGTTAGAAAATTAAAGGAATTACATTAAAAAAAATTTGCATTGGATTGTATATGTAGAGATTTATAAAAAGGAATATATATATGAATGAATGCAAAAAAAGTAAATGAAAAGATATAAGAATAATACTTCTATTGTGATGATTATATGGCACAATTTACCTCTTCATATTAAGCAGACCTTAATCTCTGATGTTAGGTACACTATTAAAGATATCAATGAGATTTTCCATTATCTAGAGAGAACATAAAATAATGTAGAAGCTAGATGTAAAAATCTCAAAGATTTGAATCATTATCCAGTAGCTAAGGTCAATTTTATGCTTGAGAAACTCAAACTTTAGGGCAATTCATAGAAACAGGAATCCTTGTGTTAGAAGATCTACTTTTTATTTCTAAACATAATGGTGATCATATTAATGTTGTAATTAGGCACTCAGATAATGACCCTTAACAAAGCCTCAATTAGTGGAGTTTAAAATACTCCTAAAAAGAGAGTAGAAAAGTAATTGTTAAGAAGCATTAAATTAAAAATGGCTTCATTGAAGAGTTCCTCACTGAGAGTGCCCAATACTAATTTGAGGAGCCTCCAATTTTGTACAATTGACCTATCATAAAGGTACTTATTTAGTTATTAATGTTGATACATTACTACACTAAGGAATTCAAGCATCAATATTATACTCTACTACTTTTGAGAAAATAATCAATGTTAATGAGTTTGTACCTTCATTTTCTGTTAAACCCATTCAGGTTACATTATCAAATGAAAAGAGGGCCAAACTCTCCAACAAGCAGGTCTGCCTCAAAGTAAAAATCAATGAATCTGAATTGAGCACATCTTTTTGATCATGTCTAGGCTGGTTCATGAAGCAATATTTATTTTGGACTTCTTGGATCTGAACTTAATAATATCTGAATACACAGTCTCGAACCAATATTGGATCTCCTGCTAGATTAATTAGAAATGAATTATGTGATTGAAAGGAAATGGTTTTCATTATTTTATAATGTAATTCTAAAGTTATGTATTTTTTAAATGTGATTGTTTCAGTGACTTGAACAACAAATATATTTTTCAGGGAATTTGAAATTTACTCTTTTTTTTTGTACTATGACTTAACAATATTCAATATAACATTACTTGTAAAGAGTTTTAATTCAAATTGCAATCATATCCATACTAATAAAAGATATTTCTGTAATTTTATCTAATATATGCAGTGGGGGGCCTATCTAACTGCTTGACATAATGCATGTTTTGTTTATGATACATATTGTTTACTGATCTATACATACACAACATTTTTAAATATATATATTACAAAATTTTAATATAAATTTACACACATACAAGTTAATTCAATGGTTTTAGCACATTTACAAATGAAAATTGTCAACAAAAATAATTTAAAACAAATAAAATAATGCAGATCTGAAAAAGGCAATGAAATAATAACTTGACAACAAATAAAGTAATAAGAAAAATACTAAGAAAACTCAATGTATCCTTTTTCTTTGATATATATATATATATATATATATATATATATATATATATATATATATATATATATATATATATATATATATATATATATACCTATATTGATATAGGCACATATAATTTTTATCTAAAATTATTATTAAAGTAATCTTTCATAAAAGAAAAACATAAAATTAAATGTTGAAGAATTTATTGCAGCTTGTTTTCGAAAAAGATAAGAATTAAATAGTTTTCTAGCGTTAGTTTTTGAAATAAAAAAAGCTACAATTAATTAGTCAAAAGGGGGGAGGGGGAGTCTTGGTTTGAGAAATGAAACTAAGGGTTGTAAAAGGAAGTAAAGAGTTTTTGTTAGTATTCGTAAAAATATAATTTGAAAAAGTTAAAACATACAAATTCAATTTTAATTAAAGAAAAAATAATGTTAAAACTAAATAGTAAATTGTATTAAAAATATATGTGCGTATATATGTACCTTTGTAAATATATAAAATGTATGTGAAAGTTAAAGAAGATTATCATTAAAAAACACGGCAATGGCTATTAGATATTAATTAAAATAAAACAACACGTTTTATTGCATGGCTATTACTAATTAAGCAATCTTCCAAAACACGTTTATCAAAGGATTAATTGATAAGGAATTTGACAACAGATCTTTGCCGGAGATATCAGAAAGACAACAAGGCGCAGGTATAAATAGACCTTTTTTTATCGGACAGTAATTCATTCCACAAATTAGTTGAGACGAGTGAGATCAGTTCACAAAGTAATTGAGAGAGTGCAGTTCGGAAATTAATTGAGTCAGTTAAGAAACAAAATGCAGTGCTGAGAATATTTTGGAACGCACGTTTACCTCCAGCCCAGATGTCCGAGAAAACAGCAGATCTGCCCGTGAAATAATGTCAGCTTAACATCTTAGAAAATCTCCGTCAGTATCTATTTGTCTCCGATAGCAATAATCGTGAAAATCAGGAAACTCAGCAAGGAAACGTCCCAGCCGGCTGGTAAGCATTTATAATGGAAATATCCTCACCGAAAGCAGCCTCCAAAGAACAAAATTCTACGTCAACATTCAAAAAGCCTAGGTAAAAACATTTGCTTATTTCGTTTATACTGTAATAGCCATTGCATTTCATTAATTCGTGCGAATCCTCCAAGAGTCTAATTATATGAACTCGATATCATACATAAATGAACTATTGATGTGTGTGATTAAATTTCAAATGCTATGTAGTCCTTTATTATCATTATTATGTGTGTGCATGAGTTAATATGTGCGTGGTCATTATATCAATATTTATTAGTTAAATTAGAGTGTTTTGTTATTAAATCTATAGGAATGTTTAAACTATTTAGAAATGTTAATTTAAAATATGCGTGTGTTTTATTAGAATTATAAAATGTTTAAATTTAGTAAATAAATGTTAGTTAATAAATTATCTTTAAAATTAAACTATATTTGTCGGTCAATTCTTTTTATCAATTCTTTTTAACAAATTCTTTTATTAATTCTTTTAATCACTAATTAAGTATAATCTATTAGTGATTACAAACAACTGAGCTAGTCGTGGATTTAGGCGTTGAGTTAGTGGCCATTGCTCAAAGTGCGTTATTTATTCATCCTTGAATAGATAGCTGGCGCCCGTGTTTATACACAAACAAAAAAAAGTGCTTTGAACTTGGTGTTGAACTCAACAGTCGAGAAGAAGTTATGTCCTGGAAATGTAACGTTAGTTATATACTTTATAGCTATCGTTTGGGCATACATACTCTCCGAGTATGTTCTTCTCTGCCTAAGAGACCGGTGTTTCGAATCCACATATTCGAACACGGTTCAAATGGCTAGACCCAACCGTGGGGCTGAACCTAAGAAACAATAGTAATGAGGTACTTTGTTTCTTGTTTGAAAAATTTGTTTTATACAAAAGTTAAATTACGTATGTAAAAGTGTTTTAATTTAAAAAAAAAAAAGAATTGACCGAAACTTTCTTTTTTTTTTCGAAATGAAAAGAGATTTTGACATTTATGCTATCAAATCAGAGTCAATTGGGTGTTATGGGCAGAGTTAAAGCATTAAGAGCGGGTAGTGAAAAGGACAAAAGGCTGGAGTTAACGTGAGTTTCCGTCTTAGTAAGAAAAATAAATAAATAAGTTGTATTTAAATTTAGTTTAACGTAAGCGCTAGTTTGAAATAAAAAATAAAATACATGGTGTCAAAATGGGAAAAGATATAGAGCTGGAGGAAGTAATAAAAAGAGTAGAGGCATTAGAAAGAGAACATGAGAATGGGAAAACATGGGTGCACATACATAAAATGGAGGCAGTAAATCAGCTGCTAAAGATAAAAGCATTCTCAGGGAACAGAGGGGAGAATCCGAGTGATCACTTAGAG
The DNA here is from genome assembly GCA_028023455.1 of Epiperipatus broadwayi. Lineage (NCBI taxonomy): Eukaryota > Metazoa > Onychophora > Udeonychophora > Euonychophora > Peripatidae > Epiperipatus > Epiperipatus broadwayi. The sequence goes on from JAQFVV010000032.1 coordinate 6,386,938, forward strand.
AGCTTGGAACGTTATTGCACTTTGAATAGTTTAAGCGAGGGAGCAAGAATTGCTTTAGCTTGCAGTCACATACAGGGAGAAGCCCAACTCTGGTGGAATTCATTACGTGTAAAACCGACAACATTCGGTGAATACAAGTGTTCGTTGTTGGCAAACTATTGGGGGGAGGAGCTGCAGGAAAAGGTTAAGTTTCAAGTAGAGCAGGACAGGTGGCAGACGGGGGAGTTATTTATTACATTTTTTCGTAGACAAATAGCGAAATTGAGATCAATCACAGCATACAAATTATCGGAGCAGCATATTATGCGTATAGTTAGGCGTGGTTTACCTGAGAAGGTGGAACAAATGATGATTGGCAAGCAAACGGTAGAGCAGATGGCCGAAATACTAATGGCATTGGACAACAATAGGGGGATGGTGGATGGTCAAGATGAGGATGGAAACGCAGAAGTTGATTGTACGCAAGTAGCGAATCTGGTATGTAGTGGAGAAGAAAGCATGCCCATGATGGCACCTCAGAGCTGTCCGAAGATAGAGATAAAGGTAGGGGGGTTGCAACTAGTGCATTGTTTGATTCGGGGAGTCAGGTATCGGTAATGTCACAGGAAATGTTTAATAAAATAAGTGACATTGACCCGGAAATTAAAATATTGCCTTTAAAAACAGTATATGTTTTGTTGGCTAATGGTAAGAAGGCGAAGTTGGCATCCAAACAGGCATGGGTGAAACTACACATGGCAGAGGGAGAATATATGCACGTTCTGTTGATTTTGGAGGGACTGATTCATGAGGTTATATTAGGCTCGGATTTTATGTACAAAACAGGCTGTGTATTGGATTATAAACGGAGCCGGGCAGAAATAAACAACGTAATAATTCCGTTTACAAAACACCAGAAGGATGAGATAAATAGACAGAGTGATGCACAAAGCGCAGTAATGGAAATAGAGATAGGGGAAAAGGTGGATGAGTCAAAATGCATAAATGACAATCAAAGAGACCAACTGAAGAAACTATTCAATAGATATGAAAGCGTATTTTCCGAGGTTCCGGGGGTAATCCAAGGGTATGAACACAGGATAAGGCTTATGAAAGACCAACCATATCAAGCCCGTGCATATCCCATACCTCATCAATATAGACGTGAAGTAGAAGAACAAATAGACAAAATGCTTAGATGGGGGATTATATCTAAATGTTCGTCTCCTTTTAATAACCCCATCGTAACTGTAAAAAAAAAAAAAATGGATCAATTCGGTTATGTTTGGACGCACGGCAGTTAAATAAGATAACAATAGCTGATACTAATGCTCCACCGCCTATGAGCGAATTGTTATTGAAATTTCAAAATAAGAAAATATTTTCGACGTTCGACTTAACTGCCAGCTACTGGCAAATCAAACTTCATCCAGAGGATCGGAAATATACGGCATTTAAATATAACGGACGTGCATATAATTTTAACCGGATTCCCTTCGGGCTAAAAAATAGTGGGGCAGGGCTTATACAATGTCTGGATCAAGTATTGTCAGATGATATTAAGAATTTAGTTATAATGTATGTAGACGACATTGTGGTGGCGTCGGAAAGTATAGATGAGCACTTTGCGCATTTAGAAATGTTGCTGGGGGAGTGTGAGAGAAAGGGAATTCGAATTAATTTAAATAAGAGTAAGATAATGACTGACGAGGTCAAGTTTTTAGGTCATATAATTACAGAAAGAGGGATATTACCTAATCCTGAAAAAATCCGAGCAATACAGGAATTCCCCACACCCCGGAATAAAAAACATATTAAATCTTTTCTCGGACTCTGTAATTTCTATAATCGATTTTATAGAAATTTTTCACTTGACATGGAGCCGTTATTGCAGTTATTAAGAAAAGGGAAATCGTGGGTGTGGAATGAGCAGCATGAGCGCAGTTTTCAGAGCGTGAAGGCAGGATTTTTAAATAAAGTTATGCTGTCATATCCCGATTTCGACAAACCATTCTTTGTACAAACGGACAGCAGCGGGTTTGGATTGGGGGCTGCGCTATTTCAGATACAGGACAAGGGACAGCACAGAGTTCTTTGTTTCATTAGCCATTTACTAAGGGGACCGGAAGTGAACTACACTGTAACCGAGAAGGAAGCCTTGGCTATTGTGTGGGCATTCAAGAAATTCAGGCAGTATTTAGTAGGCTCTGAAGTGGTAGTAGTCACTGACCATAAGAGCCTTGAATTTATTAATCACAGCTTCTTGAATAATAGCAGGCTAATAAGGTGGAGCTTATTCCTGCAAGAATTTAATTACAAAGTGGCTTACTGTCGTGGCAAAGAGAATATTGTGGCAGACACCTTAAGCCGATATCCGGTAGCTCAAGAACAACACTTGAGTTGCGACAGAGCGTATATAGCTGCCGCCAAAATATATAAAAGAAATGGGATAGAAGACGAGTTGCACAGATTAAAGGAGCAGCAAGAGGAAGATAACGATTGCAAACAAATAATAGAGTATTTACGCAATCAGCCTGTAACGAAAACAGCCAATAATCCGCTGTGGAGGGACCGAAATCACTGTTGTTTAAAGGGAGGACTCTTACAGCGTGTGTTACGGAAAAAAAAACAAACACGCATTATTCTTCCGGTCGCCATGAGAGAGCAAATGATTAAATATGCGCATAACACTTTCGGACATTATGGGGCAAATAAAGTGGAAGGATGGCTGAGTCATTGGTTTTACTGGCCAGGAATGAATGCCAATATTACAGACGTGATTGGTAGATGCACCATATGTTCAGCAACCAAGCCTGCTAACACATCAGGAGTCGGGCCGCTGCAACCTATATATGCCCAATGCCCGAACAGCTTACTAGCGATAGACTTCTACGGACCTCTGCCTCCATTCAATAAAATGAAGTATCTCATGGTAACATATGACGTGTTTTCGAAGCTGGTAGCGGCATATCCAGTAGCCCAAGCGAACGCAAGACAGACTATTCGAGTTTTGGAGCAACAATACTTTAAAACTGTAGGAATTCCAGACAGAATTCTGTCGGATCATGGAACGCCCTTTATATCTAGCGAATGGAAGAAATGGACGGACAGACGTGGGATAAGACATATACTTACGTCGATTCGTAACCCTCAGTCTAATCCATGTGAACGGGTTATGAGGGAGTTGGGGCGTCTATTTCGGGTTTATATACAGGATGATCATCGCAAATGGGTGAAAGAAACATCACGAATAATCAACATGATAAACTGGTCAAGAAATGAGTCTACAGGATTCGAACCTGTTCGGCTACATTTTGGAAGAAATATTCCGTATCCGTTTGAGACTAAATTGCCAGTGGGGATAAATCCAATCAACCAGAGAAGAGATGCTAAGCAAGCGCTCAACCGGTTAAGAAAAATGGGCAGGCTACGGCAGCAGAGGCAGGGAAGACCTAAGGCTATATTCAGGAGGGGAGATGAGGTCATGGTGAGAGTTCATCCGGTGAGTCATCCTGAAAAACATATATACAAGAAATTCCAGCCAATATACGACGGCCCTTATATCATCAAACGGCAATACGGTAATAACGCGTTTGTGATAGCACAGGGAATAGAGGAAAAAGGAACATATAATGCCCGGTCGTTGAGGTTAGTGAAAAGAGAAAAACAACCACCGGACAGGCGGTAATAATACTAAATGAAATTTAGAAATAATAATAATAACAAGGAGGCATTATTGAATAAAAGATTTTTTCCCCACGCACATATTACGTAAGAAGAAATGCTTGTAAATAAACAGTTAAAAATCAATAAAATCAAGTTAAATAAGTAGGTCAAATGAATGATTTAAGAGTAACAATTATAGGATTAAATAAATGAATAAAATAAAGGGTTTGATTAAAGTGATCGAATTAAACAAATAAATAACATGTCAATAAAATAAAAATAAAAAAATAAATTAAGATTTAATGTTGTCAGAGATAAAATGGTCAAAAATGACGCATTTTACTCTCAAAAGGAAGGGCGGGATTCGAATATGTGTATTCGAAACACCGGTCTCTTAGGCAGAGAAGAACATACTCGGAGAGTATGTATGCCCAAACGATAGCTATAAAGTATATAACTAGCGTTACATTTCCAGGACATAGCTTCTTCTCGGCTGTTGAGTTCAACACCAAGTTCAAAGCACTTTTTTTGTTTGTGTATAAACACGGGTGCCAGCTATCTATTCAAGGATGAATAAATAACGCACTTTGAGCAATGGCCACTAACTCAACGCCTAAATCCACGACTAGCTCAGCTGTTTGTAATCACTAATAGATTATACTTAATTAGTGATTAAAAGAATTAATAAAAGAATTTGTTAAAAAGAATTGATAAAAAGAATTGACCGACAAATAAAGTTTAATTTTAAAGATAATTTATTAACTAACATTTATTTACTAAATTTAAACATTTTATAATTCTAATAAAACACACGCATATTTTAAATTAACATTTCTAAATAGTTTAAACATTCCTATAGATTTAATAACAAAACATTCTAATTTAACTAATAAATATTGATATAATGACCACGCACATATTAACTCATGCACACACATAATAATGATAATAAAGGACTACATAGCATTTGAAATTTAATCACACACATCAATAGTTCATTTATGTATGATATAGAGTTCATATAATTAGACTCTTGAAAGATTCGTACGAATTAATGCAATGCAATGGCTATTACAGTATAGAACAAAATAAGCAAATGTTTTTACCTAGGGTTTTTTTTTTTAATGTTGACGTAGAATTTTGTTCTTTGGAGGCTGCTTTCGGTGAGGATATTTCCATTATAAATGCTTACCAGCCGGCTGGGACGTTTCCTTGCTGAGTTTCCTGATTTTCACGATTATTGCTATCGGAGACAAATAGATACTGACGGAGATTTTCTAAGATGTTAAGCTGACATTATTTCACGGGCAGATCTGCTGTTTTCTCGGACATCTGGGCTGGAGGTAAACGTGCGTTCCAAAATATTCTCAGCACTGCATTTTGTTTCTTAACTGACTCAATTAATTTCCGAACTGCACTCTCTCAATAACTTTGTGAACTGATCTCACTCAAAGGAACTCAACTAATTTGTGGAATGAATTACTGTCCGATAAAAAAAAGGTCTATTTATACCTGCGCCTTGTTGTCTTTCTGATATCTCCGGCAAAGATCTGTTGTCAAATTCCATTATCAATTAATCCTTTGATAAACGTGTTTTGGAAGATTGCTTAATTAGTAATAGCCATGCAATAAAACGTGTTGTTTTATTTTAATTAATATCTAATAGCCATTGCCGTGTTTTTTAATGATAATCTTCTTTAACTTTCACATACATTTTATATATTTACAAATGTACATATATACGCACATATATTTTTAATACAATTTACTATTTAGTTTTAACATTATTTTTTCTTTAATTAAAATTGAATGAAAAGAGATTTGTATGTTTTAACTTTTTCAAATTATATTTTTACGAATACTAACAAAAACTCTTTACTTCCTTTTACAACCCTTAGTTTCATTTCTCAAACCAAGACTCCCCCTCCCCCCTTTTGACTAATTAATTGTAGCTTTTTTATTTCAAAAACTAACGCTAGAAACTATTTAATTCTTATCTTTTTCGAAAACAAGCTGCAATAAATTCTTCAACATTTAATTTTATGTTTTTCTTTTATGACAGATTACTTTAATAATAATTTTAGATAAAAATTATATGTGCCTATATCAATATAGGTACTATATATATATATCATATTTGTTTTTTTTCTTTTTACTACTTCTTGAATGAGCAATTGTATATTATTATTAATATAAGCAGTAGATTTCACAGTATGATTTTTTTGTTTATCATTAAATTAACAATTCTTATTTTACCAGCTAAAAGAAGAGCTTCACAAATTTTTAAACTTATCAGAATTGCTATGATGATTAACATAATGCTTTGAAGCCATTTCAAGTGATATTTTAAGTTTTTGGAGAAATAAACAGAAATTTAATCTGACTTAGATTGTCATGAGAAAATGAATGCACATAAATAGGTGACAATGCTCAAGTTATGTTATTATTACTACAGGACAAAAAAAAATAATTGCTGTCTCTCAGAAAATAATATATGTTACAGTTTATCTTGGATTGTAAATTCAATTGATTTCACATCCTTGTAAGTCAAAACTCATACATAATAAATAAGCAATTGTAATGATTTTCTAGATAAAATATTTATTTCATTGCCCTAAAATCAAAAATATATAAAAACCTAATTGAAATAATAAAGCTTAAAATTGATAAAAAAAAAAATTAAGAAAAAGATAATTAATAAATAAACATTTTAAAACATATTATTAATTTTAAAAAGTACTAACTTGCTGACAAATATGCTGTACAAAATATCACTAGCTGTAGTTTTTTTTTTTTTAATTAATAATTTATTTATTTATGGCCCACAATTTGAATCTTTCCTATATTAAGAATGATATTCCCCAAGTCACAATATATTAAATTAAAACGAAGCATGTAGAATAAAAATAACACAATATATTTCCAAAATGCTTTAGATTGACTACTATACAGAAATTGAGATAAGAGAGTAAAGACCAACCGATTTCTCTTCTCAAAAAGTTTTATTGTGGGCTTTGGATTGAGAATATTCTATTTATTTAATAAACCAGTGTTGGATGATTAATCTTGATTATTACATAATATTAACCGTAATAATAGATATCCAAAGAACGTATGGAGAAAAGCTTTCATAAAATACATTTTTAAACAGCATATGCTTAGCTGGTTTTCGACTATTACAAGTCATAGATGTAGCATAAGTTGGGAGTGGGTATATATATATATATATGCTGTTATGATAATTTACATGAAATTTAAATATGAAAATTAATTTGATAGAATGGTTCATTTCTTACAGAGGGGTACACATGATTTATTTCTATTAATAGAGTTTTTTGTTACCTGAGATATGTCATGCTTCTTTAATTTTTCGTTTAATGTCGCTGCGTTCAGTGCACACGATGGTGATAGATTAATGAACAAAAATGGAAAGTGATAACCAGTTGTAAAGAAATTTTCGAAAAATATTGAATGTGTGTCTGCCTTTGTTCTAATTTTATTATATAGATATGTATGTTGAGCTATACATATAGATAAGATTGCCCGAGATTCCCTGTAGTAAACAGTGGGCAGGTGGGTTTCTGGTATTTGATCTTATAAACAACTTGAGGGCGGAGGTCAGTTGGTAAGGTATTCTTTGCATTGTTGAGAAGCCAATGCAATGGAGTTGCGGTATGTGGAGCGACTTTATGTTCGGGGTAATAATTTTAGTAATGTGGTGGGTTATATTGATTAATTATAAAGCTAGAACGAATGCAGGTACACATTCAATATTTTTCAAACATTTCTCTATAACTGTTCATCCATTTGTTCCTTCATCTGTCAACAGGATAAGCACTGAACGCAGCGACATTAAACGAAAAATTAAGGAGGCATGGCATAGCTCAGGTGACAAAAGCTCTATCAATAGAAAAGAATTGTGCCACTCTTCTCTAAGAGATGTCCTATTCTACCAAATTAATTTTAATATTTAAATTTCATGTAAATTAGCAATAAATCCACTCCAACCTCCCAACTTATCTATGTCTATGATTTGTAATTGTCGAAAGTTGCATAAACACATACTATTTAAAAACGTATTTTATGAAAGATTTTTTTCTATGCGTTCTTCGTAGATCTACTATTATATTTTAGTCCGAGTTAAAAGTTATAATTTTATAGTTATATAATATTAACCACTGGAAAAATTTATATAGGTTTGTGTGTATAATTAACTATGTTATATGCACGTGTGAAATCAAAATTCAGTAGTGTTTATATATAAATATATCAAATTATATATGTTGAATTAAGTATTTAAAACCATGATATCAGTTTAGGCATACACATATATAGATATGTATGTGAATCTATATGTGCAATTGCATTCATTATATCTAGATCTATTTTTTCTTTATATCCTCAGTAGATATAATATAGAGAGAAAACTACTATTATTTTGGTTAAAGAAACATCTATTAAAATTGAATATTTTCATATGTTTTTTTTTTAAACAAAAAAACAACTCGAGTATTATTAAAAAGATCAACGTGTAAATAAACGTTTTAAAGTGCTTGAAGTATTATTTAAAGTCATTAAAAAGCTACTTTTTGTTTAATGTATATATGTACTATATATAAGTATATTAATTTAAAAACTGAAACATTATGCATTTTAACCTACCATAACAAATTTATTAATACTGTTAAATAATATTTTAATATATGGTCATCTGGCAGTCGACAATACTAATTCAAGTGTATCATCCACCAAGGGTATGCTGCATATTATAGTAATTATTCAAGCAGTTCACCTGCTTCTTTTTTAAAACAAACCCCCTCGGAGAAAGGAAATAATACTTCAAAATCAATTATCAAAGGAAATCTGAAATGACTGCCATCCTTTTCATTATCTAACAAAAGAAACAACTAAGAAAAAAATTTTTTCAAAATATTAATAAATAAATTTATTTATTATTGGTTTATTGTCTTTTATATGTTTGATGGTTTTGTTATTTTTATTTCTCTTTTATATAAAATACACACACAAACATGTGTATACCTCTATCCTGATAGAATATATTCGTTGGGATGTGTGTAAACTATAGATTTGCTTTGAAACTCTCCATAAAAAATTTTATTATCGTAATTAATTTTTATTATTATCAATTTATTTACGGCTAAAGGTCTTTTTAAGTTTATGCAGTTTTATATATATAATTTCTTTCCTCATATCAATTTAACACTATTTTATCTCAATACATCTCACATTTGCTTTTTTTTTTTTGTTATTTTACTAATTCTTCTACGGTCATTTGGAATCCAGTTCAAGAAATTTAGTATTGCTATTTCTTTTCGTCTAATGTTCAGTCAGACAGCTTTACCCGAGTCTCTCATTTCTCTAAATGATAATTATTTATTTTCTTATCTCTGGATTTTGTTTTCAATATCTCTTGTTAATTATAACATCTATCTCTATATTTTTTTGTACTGTTTTTTTGTCCACGTCTTAGATTTATAAGTAAGTATTGGTACTGCATATTTATCAAAAAAAATTCCACTCAAGTGTAATTTTATGATTGATTTCATTCATTACACTTTCAAAGTATTTATGAAATTTTTTATAATTCACTATTGTTTTTGCTATTCCTTCATTTAATAGATTGTGTAATATTTCCTGTAGTTTCGAAGCGTTATTTTCATTAAGAACCATGTCTTCAAAATATAAATGAACAAAGTAATCTCTTTTTTTTTGTTGTTTGCTTGTTTGTTTGTTTTGTCTTTTCACTGTAAATCACTTTTAAAAATTTTTTTGGATAGATCAAAAATTCCGTATTTTGATTAATATTACTTTTCTTAATGTTATTATTTAATCTAAACATTACATTTTATTTAATAATTACTTTTAATCATCTGATAATATATTTGTATTATACCATAATGCCACAAAGTTTAATCATAGAAATTGTCCTAGAATCAAATGTTACTATATAATTTACAAATCCAACACAAACTTGGCAAATCAAATTCTTCGAACTTTTCTTAATATCTTATAATACTTGGATCCGAACTACTATATTAAAATGACTTTTAAATCCAGTTTGATAACTCTGCTGTTTTTAATGAAAAAAAACAAACATTGCATTTGTTTAGTCATCTGCCATATTCTTATCATTTAATGAGACCAATGAAGAGTGTGTGTGTATATATATTATATAGAAAATTTTTACACCTTTATAAATTTAATAAAAATTCTCATATTTTTGATTGGTTCAAGACCCTAAGGAGAATTTTTTATAATTTCATCCCATTTTTTAATTTTAAAAGAAATCTAGGTTAATTATCATTAAAGTAAAAAAATACATGTTAAAAATAAACATTAAATTTATTATTAAAATTTAAATAAAAATTTATTTACTGCTAATGACAAAAGGCCGTGTTTGTTACTCAATAGAAATTGTTTTCATTTTATCACAGCAAACTTTTTATGACTGGTCTCTTTAAAAAAAAATTTTTTTTCGAATAAAATTTAAATGTAGGCACATATGTTTTGATTTAAATTAAGTATTTTAAAAAATATTGCTTAAATCTTTAATATATAAAGAAATTACTGCAAATTATGATTTTTTTTCAAACATGAAAAAATTGAAAATTTTATCTGAGGTGAAACACTACACCAATCAGAAGTATTCATTTCTATTGAGATTGAAATAGGTCAGGTCTAATGTCTTCGATATGCAAATTAGATATTGTAATTTCCTATAAGCTCCATATGATGTTGACTTTTTTACAACTAATAATTTTAAAATGATTTCCACATCAAAATCAAATATCCATGATAGCCTAAAGTTATAGACAGGTCCAAAATAAAGATGTGATGTGATGTATTTTGGCTTCTCCTTAAACGAAGTCAAGAATATCTCAGCAATTATGCCCAGATAAACGTGTTAGCCACTTTATTTTCCATTCCCTACTCTTAAGTCTTCCCATATTCTGCCCCATCCTATTTCCACAACATAATCTTTGTCACCTCTATGGCCTTTATATCTAAATCCCCCTTATCTTTTCACAAACCCAGCATAAAAACCAATAACTCACTTTCTGTATAATCACTTTGTTCATATCTATTCTCCCATAACTTCATTATCTGTAGCCTTTCTGCTTTCAAGCATTTACATTCAATCAACAGATGCCTAATATTTTCTATACCTTCCTTACACAATTTACACACTAAATCACCCATAGTTTTCCATTTACATGTATATTCTTTTGTTGCTAAAGTTCCTGTTCGAGCCTTAAACAATAAACTACTTTCCTTACTATTATCATAAATTAATTTGTATCCAATGTTCCGTTTACTTCTATATATATTTAAATTCTTCTTATCCTCCATACTAGTTCTCCATCCCTCCAACTCTGTATTTTTTATTAATGCTTCTATTCTTTTATCCCATTCCTTACCACTATAACACTCGACAATCCTCCTAACACAATCATCCCACCTTTTATACAAGTATATGATATAAATGCTTTATCCAAATCTTTTGCATACCGCATTATCTTTCTCACTTATCTTCTTACCTACCCTTTACTCATAACCCAATTAAACACTATTTTGGCTATTCTTTTACTATCCATAAACTGCAACCTACCAAACATTTTCATTTTACTTTTTGCATCTCATATAAAAACTTGACCATCCTATTTCTCCTTCAATTGCCTCCTTTTGCTGTCCACATCTCTGCATCTAATGCATGTCTTCCTACTTCCCTTTGTACTTTCTCTACATAATCTAAAACCCTTAACCCTGCAACTCCCTTCCATACAATTCTAGCTACATCATATTATATGAAAATACTGTTAGTTTCTTTACCAGACCCTTTTTTTTCTTTGCTTCATTTACCAATTTTTTCTCCCATTCATCCAAGCAATTTTCCTGATTACATAAGATGATTCCCAAATACCTATATCTATCCACTATCCTTAACTTTATATCCCCCAATAAAAATTCTACATCTTCTCTTTCCCCAGTATTAACCATCATTATATTTGATTTTTCTTCACTAAATTTAATCTCCATCTCTTTACCCACCCTTGCACATGCCCTCAACATAATTTCCATATCTTCTCTTCTTTCTGCACACAAAAAGATATCATCCACAAAAAAAAAAAGACCCGACAAAGTATATACTTCCTTGCCACCTATTAACGGTATCTCTATTCTTCTTCCTAGTCTTTCTATTGCTTTCTCCATTTTACTCAAATACAACAAAAACAAAATAGGTGACATAGGGCATCCTTGCCTTAATCCCACCCCATTTTTAACTTTAACTGATTCTATATCCCCTAATTGGTAAGTATAATAATTATATATAATTTCTTAATAATATTTACTAAAGCTTCATATATTCCCAAATTTGCTAACCCTACCCATAATCTATTTCTATTTACTCTTATCATATGCTTTCTCTATATCTATAAAACTCATATATAACGATCTACCTGAATTTCTCCTCATCTCCATAAGTTGTGTAACTACAAACAAACTATCTGCATTTCCCCCAATACATTATTCTCTTCCATCTATTTTACAACTCTTCCAGCTACCATATTATAGAAAACTTTATATAAAACTGATGATACCGCTATCGGTCTATAATTATTTAACTTTCTATGATCCTTACCCTTTCCTTTAAATAATAATCTTATTCTTGTATTACTCCAACTACCTGGAAAAACTCTCTTCTGAGTCATCTTATTAAAACATGATAATAACTTTGTTCTTGCTCTATGTCCTAAATTCATTACCATCTCTGCTGCCCATCCATCTAAACCTCTTGCCTTTTCACTTTTCAATTTCTTCCCTGACTCATTCAGTTCATTTTCTGTAAACCTAATATTCCCATTACTAAATGCTTTCATGTTTTCTACCACTAAGTCTTTCTCATCTAACATCTTTTCTATATCCATTACATATCTATTTAAGATTCTCTCTAACTCTTCTCTAGAGCATCACTATTCCCTCATCATCTATTAATACTATCTATCTTTCCCCTACATTTCTCCTTTTAATGTAATTCCAAATTTTTTACTCCCATCTCTTCCAGTTTTATTAATATCTTCCAACAATTTACTATTCAACTTCATCTGCTCTCTATAATTATCCATTTTAGCCAACTTCTTCTTTTCTAAGTACTTTCCCTATTTAGCATTAATATCGTTTTCACTTTCTTTGTTCTTAATAGCACACTTATATTCTCTGCATGCTTCTTTCCTCTCTTTTACACTTTTACTAACTCTCATTTTTTTATTACTTTTATTCTTCTGAATATTCTCAATTAAAACCCTAGTTGCCACTTTTTCTATTTCACCACACCAGTCCTTATACTCATCCCCAACCAACTGTTTCGTGGTTTCTTCAACTTTTATTTTATACTCTTCCAACTTATTCTTATCATTCACTCTCCATCCACATCTTTCACTATTGTTTCTACCTTTATTTCTATCCTCCATCACATTACTAACCATTTCTATTACAGTAAAGTTATGATCACTATTACATACTCTCTCTTCATTATCAAACGCCTTAATTTTTCCGTATTTTATTCATTCCCTCTTTCTCTACCAACACATAATTTATTGTGTGAAATATATTACTCCTAGACCATGTGTATTGTCCCTCATAAATATTTGATAAATTCCCAATGCTTAAATTGACTCTTTGGTAAAATTCCTTCAAAAACTGACCATTCTTATTATCTACAATCAATTTCTTCAATATGTCCATTCATATTTCCTATAACCATTATTCTCTTCCTTTTTTCTTTAAAACTTTGTATATCCTTAACTAGGCATTCATGTATACTACTGTTCCACTAGTGATAGCAGCACCATTATAACTTGCAAAATAGCAAAAGCTGCTTAGTATTGTCACAATCATTAGTGAGGACTTTGAATAATTTATTCTTGATATTTTGGTTTATTACATTGTAGCTGAATGTTATTGGTAAAAATACATTGAAAATTTTCATTAAATTTCTAATTTATGTATGTGTGTGTGATAAACAATCATTTTTAAGTTGTTGTTTTTTAATCAGTGAATCCCTTATCATCTCTCATCATATCACAACCATCATCAATACAGAAATTCTGACCACTTTCTGCATTTTGTTAACAACCTTCATTCATCAGATGAACTAGAGGTATCAAATGCATGCATCTCTGTACTAGTGTTGCTAGCTTGATATTCTTCCACTACACCATTCTCATGCAAAGTAGATGCTGATTTTTCTTCACTTTTAATACCTTATGGAAGGATGAATAATCATTGCACAGAGATATTTATTTGTTTTTTAGTTTTTATCTATTATCCTTCATCAACTCTACCATATTGAAACCTTTCACCATTTCATGGTGGACTGAGTTTTTGTGCTGATGCATAGTTGTGACATGATGGAGTTGATGAGAGATATACTGATAAAAACCAAAAATAGAAACAATAAAGATACATTTAAAACATCTTAATTAATAAAATTAAAACATCTTAATTAATATTATGTAACAGTCAGTTTTGTACATTTGCTCAACAGACTGAGAGTCCAGACAAAAGAGAAACAGGCTGACCAAGTCAGGATGGTGACACCCTACATCTGATCGTACCTCAACTCTTTCACTCATGCTTCCAAATCCCTTACTAGCGAATGACCTGCCTGAGGCTACACCCGATACTTCTTTGACCACATTCTGTTACTAGCACATCAGTAGAATATGAGACTTACCTCCCCCCCCCTTAACTAATACTAAATGACTTAACTTAAAAGCCTGAGCAAGGATTGAGACTGAGAAATTATATATTTTAGAAAATTTAATATAAATTCATAATTAATAAAACAAAATGTACATAATCTATCACATGCAGGTGAAGTTATATAGGATTAACAGGTTAAGAATTGAGCTTTATATGAAGGGAAATAAATATACATTCGTGATACAGAGTAGCAAACATTAAAATTCAGATATATAAAGGATTCACATGCAGGTGAATGTTATTTTACATATGATTAATAGTTTAGCTTTATATACAATAAAACAAAACATTACAGTGGTTATTTTCCCTTTTATTATGTAGGGATGAGTAATATGATGCACAGTTATGCAGAGATTTATGCCTAGATATGTGCCAAGAACTTAGTAAAAAGAGTGTGATTATACTAAATGGGAGGTAATATTACTTATCAATAAAGTTTACATCTAATTTACAACACAAATTATTCAAGTTAACCCAGATTCTGGCTCAGATCAAGGCTGAAATTATTTAATAAGGCAGGCAGAACTGATGGAGCAGGGTCACTTCAGTTTCTACAGCAGAGTGTGTCTCGAAGGTGTGCTTGTAAAGATTCATTACCAAGTAATCAGTTCTTTCCACCATGCTTCTTGCTATAATAATAAAGGAGACTTTTTTAGTCTGGTTTGACATTAAATCAACCCAATGCAGACACATATATATGTATAGGATATAGCAAGAAGCTAAGCATTATTTGCTAATAAGCATCACATTTCACTCCATGAATTTAATATAATCATTTTAATTCATTAAATATGCAAAATGCGGAGTGTCTAGCAGTGTTACTGCCCCAAATCAATTCCAAAATAGCACATAATAATTATACTATAGGGAAATACTTAGTATCTGGCTTAAAAGTTATCTGTATCACTTAAGACATATAATTATAGATGTACAGTATATTTTAAGAGTTATTATGGGTCAAAATATTCATTGCACATATACTATAGAAAACCACTCTCGCTTAAAGGCAAATAAACACTTTATAATTATTTACTAGGCCATATTATGGATAGCAATATTATCACTGGCAAAGAATATTAAGTACAGAAAGGAGTTTATCTGTTTCTTTAAAATAAATGAGCACAATGAGAGCATGTATATATCTCTGAGAATTAAAAATTTGCCGAACCCCGTTCTGATTACTTTAGCATAAATCAAACATAACTATGATAAAGAATGGCTTAAATAATGTCTAAATAATAAATAAGAAGTTAATACACTTATAATTAAAAATAAAGATAAATAGCAGGTTTACAAATAAATTTATGCATAAGAAGTTAATACACTTATAATTAAAAATAAAGATAAATAGCAGGTTTACATTTACATAGCAGAGTTACACAGGAAACATAATTAGCGCTATCTTGATAGTTACTTTAAAGAATGAATGATATTTTAGCATGTTTTACCGTAATTCTCAAGAGGGATTCTAATAAAAGTTCAGGTACGAGTGGCTTCTCTGAGCATGATTCCTATTCTCCATGAACAGACATGAATCTGACTTTTCTTGCTTTCTGATGCCATTCAGTAGTTGCAGCTTCACCATTTAATTTGGCTTATTAGAATACAATTTGCTTATGGCTGAGGTGGCTTACTGGATACAGCTTCGTTTTAGCAGAGGTGGCTTCTGGATATGGCTCCATTATTATTTATGCAGCTAGTTTATACTTATAGAGTGACTGTTACTGGTTTTTGGACATAAGATGATGACTTGTTACCATTTGTAGAAGCTCTAGTGGAAGACAAACGGAAAATCTATCTTCCACTAACCGATGGTTCTCATCTTAGCAATAATAAAAAACTTTTAATAATATTCTTTCTGTGATTTTTTATGTATATAGTTGCCTTTTAGTTTTTACATATGTATATAATAAAAATTGCAATTTTTATATCTATATTTAGTAAACACCCCTATTTCTTTCTTGTGCTTACTACGTCACTTGTTTACTACTTCGAACCTCATGCTCTCATTTATCTTTTACCACCTCTAAAGAAACTCTCCCAGGGTCCCTCCCAATGGTCAAGTTAGGATTTACGACTGATTGATTTTTAAATTAGCTTTTAGGTATAAGGCTAATTAAAGTAAAATGTTATTTTGGTCAACTGTGAAAACTCGTAAACAACTTATAGTCTGCAGTTTTAAACAAAATCATAAACTTAAAAATAATTTTAAGAAAATGCTAATATAGTCAATCATTGACTAAAACATAATTTTAAGCAAGTTTTAACTCGTAAACAACTTTATTGTCGGCACTTCTAACAAAGAATAAAACTGGAAATAGTTTTAAGTAAGAAGTAATGTCAAGCTGGTCAATCTTTAATGAAATATTACTTTGAACAAATATTAACTTGTAAACAACTTGACCATCTGTATTTTTAATGAAAAATAAACTTGAAATAATTTTAAAAGAATATTTAAGACTAATATTTTAAATAAATGATTTTTTACTAAGTTTAAACATAATTCTATATGTAAATTCAAGCTGCACAGACTCTTAGGTTTACACAGCTTTAATAAATGGAGGGCTATATGTGTGTATATATTATCCTTACTGGCACCTATATTGCAATGAAATAGGCACTTATACAAGAACACACTCTATAATTCTTTAAGAGCACAAGTTCAGAGTCCTGAATTAAAGAAATATATGCAATTTGGAGTGAAATAACATAAATGAATATACTACTATGACTATAATAGGTGAAACAGGTGGATCTCTAGATCTGACTGTTTCAATTAACTTATATTTAATCTTCTGTTTATTATTAATTTATTAATTATTATGTTACATAAATATAATTTATAATAATTTAAATGTCTGATATAAACAACTTTAAAAAAACTATAAATTATAAAATAATTATATTTGATATTTAACCCTTTAACGCCACTTCGGAGGGATCAAATTTTTAAAAAAATTTTAAAAATTTTTTTTTTAAATATCCTTTTTTAATTAAAAATAAAAAATTTAAAAAAAAATTTTTTATAAAATTAATCAAATAAAAAGGTATTACACACTCAAGATTTCTTTAATATGAGCATGTTAGTGTGAAAATATTTTATATGAACAAAATTTTTTAATTTCATTAAAAGTACTTTTAATAATACTGATTAATGTGCTTGCCATTAATTCCTTTAATGTGAAATATTAATTAATATGAAAATGTTTGTTCTCTCATAGAAAATCTACTCTTTACATGAAATTCTGGAGAAAGCAAATGGAAAATCTTCAGCAGTGATAAGTATTAAATTTGAACACATAGTCTTATTACAATTATTTTTATTAGAATTTAAAAATTGTTTTAAGATAAGTATATGGAATATTAGTAATATAGTGAAATTAGAGGACATTTGTTGATAAAATGGATGAACTGTTAAGAAAAAATTAATTTATATAGTTGGGAAATAGTATTAGTTAGCTGTGTAGATATTATTATAGTTGCAAGAATAATATAAGATTTTATAAGTAGAATTTTCATGAGTGATATATTGTTGGTAAATAATTTGAAAGTATTTCCAAGAGATCTAGTAATTATTTATTTATATATGTCCAGAAGTGATTATAATATTGAAAAGAAATGGAAATAATTATTCAATCTTAATGAGAAATAGAATGTTTGGGTAGGATATAGAAGTGTTCTGGTTTGAAATAAGAAATGGGAGAGGTGTAAGTTGGATGTTTTTATATAAAAAATAGTGTGGTGCTAATAATGATTACATGATTTAAAAATAATTAGAGGAGAATTTATTTATGAAAATCCCAGATGATTTAAAAATATAAGAATAAATGAACATATTTTGAAGCATATGTCAATTTGGATCACAATTTAAGTGCTAGAATAGAGACAGTCTTTTAAAAGTATAGCTGAAATAAGAAAGAAATGACTAATTTATAAATTAAAAATGAATCTTAGAGAAAATCAGACTTGTTGGATAAGAAAATACCCAAAAATTTAAAAAATGCTTTAATAAAAAGTATGTTTGAAATTAAGAAGAGTACACAAAATTTTGAAGATAATAAATTGAATAAAATTGTGACAAAGTATGCAAAAACATAAATTTCATATTACCAATATTAAATTAACTATGAAGCATATTAATTGTATGAGAGAGTGATTAGAAAGGAAAAGATAATTAAATTACAAAGTATCAACAGGTTTGATTTAATATATAGTAAAATTAAAATGACTTGGATGATAAAGTTGAGAATTATAGGATTGAAATAGTAACTGAAGATAGGAAACATTATTTGAAAAAAAAAAAATAGATGTAGAATCGAAATAATAGCAAGATAGGAATGCTAAATTATTATTTTAAAAAAGTAGATGAACTGGAACAGAAAGAATAATAAGTAAATAATTTATATGAAAGAAATATTAGCTGAAAACAAAAGTTACATAAAGATGAAATAAATTATGCAGGAAAAAAGGAAGAAATTGTAGAAAATTTAATAAAGATATGATCGGTTAAATTATCAGATATTGATTACTTTATAATTGCATTATTCAAAATTGTCAAAGATAAGGATGTTCTGCCATATACTGAAAATTTTATCAATATATTTTTTCAATTTTTTGAATATGACAGTTTTCATGTCTAAGATCCTATTTAAATTGTAAATATTATCTCGAAACTTATGGATGTGCTATATTGATTTATTTTACTTGCAGAATATGATTCAGGATAGAATACAATGGAAACTACAATTAGTTCAATTAGTGGAGTCTTTCCATAATAACAGTTTGCTGCCCATGGGGTTGAAAAATATCAAATGAATAGACTAATAATATGTATGGTATATGCAGATATATTTGATTCATGGATTGATTTTAATAGTCATTGCAAAGTTTACCTTAATCTTTTGTTATTCTTTACCTTTTTTTAAGGGTATAATAGTGTATTTATTTTAAAGTGATTGCAAATGTTAATAGTAATGATAATGATGATGTGAGTATAAAAAATTGAAAGAATCAGTTGGTGTTTATTGTAATTTATGATTCATTACAATTTTTAGAATTTTTTTTTTTTTCCAATTATTATTCCATTGAAGAAAATATTCAATTCATTTTGAAAGAAAAGAATTTAAAAAAAAAAAATTTAATCTCATATGCACTTAAGGTTGTTTAATCTCACATAAATCATGAAAGTTTATTTTGTCTGTTTTTTTTTATTATCTGAAGAACTTTTTAAAAATGGCATAAGTAAAGATACAATTGAAGGTTGGGAACTATTGTTAAACAACATCCAGATGCAGGAAAGAAGATTATTTGTTTTATTGATTTTGAAAAATTATTTAATAGATTTAATTGAGTTATTTATTAATTACACCTATACTCTGTTTAACATTAGTCCTTTAAGCTAGGATTCACAATAGTAATCATAATCAATTTATACCATTGTTTAATTACTTACTATAATAATCTTTAAAAAATGTTTTAATTCTTTTTGGTATCCATGTAATGCTGATGTTGACATAGGATAGTTATTTATTAAAACTATGTCATCCAAAAGCGAAATAGCAAAATTCATGCTAAAAATGTACAGTACAGAGTTATTCATAATACACAATATTGTACACAATGTAATAGTACTTTATACAATATTTTGATTATAAACTATATACAGTATAGTATATTTATTTTTTATCCAGTGACCTTGCAAGGCAATCATTACTTTATTAATGACATATCCAAAGTAAAGATTTTCATAGTTAATGATTACAAAAGAAACAACAAAATATGTTTTAATATAATAATCAAAATCATATTTTGATGATGTGCAACAACCAAATTTATTAATACAATATTAAATTTTAAAAGGTGTACATACATTAGATTAAAAACTGTTTACTGTATTTACTCACTTTTATGGATTAAAATTCTTATGAACGACACTTTATTTGTGGCAAAAAGTATGATCATTATATTGTAATTTAGTAATTGTAATTGTTATTTTAAAAAAAATATTTCATGAATTCCACAATTAATAATCAACTTTAAATCTAAATTAAAAATAACACTCCACTTATTTTATTTTAAAACATCTCACAATTTATTTTAGATATCCAAGGCAATGGTGGACATCACAAATGTAAAAAAATATAGAAATGAAAAAAAAAGATATTTTCATTCAGCATAAAACTAAAAACAAATTGCATTGTATATATTGTAGAAAAAAGTATTAAATATTGATTTAAATATGCAATCACAAAATACATTAGGTACATTTTCCCCTTGTTTAATAGGTCAGATTTTTTTTTTCAAAATTAATATTAAAGTTTACCTATGTATAGTTTTATAATTTGGCTGCTCTTACCCTCTTTATAATCACAGCAGTACAGTTAAATAAGATATTATCAAACATTTCTTTTTTAATTTTAAATAATTTCACATAACTAATATAAGACTATAAATTTAAAATAAAATAAAACTTCAGTATAGTTTTTTTTTTAATGCAGTGATTAGCAATTTTGTGGAAGAATACAAAAAAATTGTCAACTGCAAACTTACTTTTTCTTTATTGATTAATTTTTCTGTGCTTTCACAGTAAAATTACACTTTTTTTTCCTAGTGATATTGAAAAAAGTTTCTTTAAAGTTTACAACTTTGTACATTTTCAATTGGAATTATAGCAGCAGTTAATACTGCTGAAAATCACAATACTTATTCAACTTCAAATATTTCAGCATTTTATCAACACCTTGGATAAAGATATCTGTAATAAATTGATGAGACAACATTGAAAAGCTTTTGCAATCACACATGGAAAAATTAAATAATGAGGAATTAATGCAACTGGATGAATGAGAAAAAAAATCTTCAAGCCATAGAAAAGAATTTGAGCATTAAAAAAACTGAAATAACTAATTTTGGTATCAAGGGGCCGTGAACAGTATTTTTGAAGAATTTAACTCTGACTTAGAATGATCCATGAAATTTAAAACACCTTTTGTCAGTGAATGAGATCTTATAATATGTTGTATGAAGACAAAAAACAACCGTTTGTTCTAAACTTTTTCACTAGAAATCCTTAGCCATCAACACCTGGTGTACTTTTCCATAAAAATCAAGATCAAAGAATTTAAAAGATAATGTTAGACTTTTACAATAAGCAACTGATGACTCAGAAAACTGGCTGACAATGAGTGCTGAATGGATGGATTATAAGAAAGAGCAATTTTAAGAACTTTTTTTTCTTTTTATTTTATATAGATTTAAGTTGCATTATCTTGCCTACATACATACTTTAAGTGCATACCTGCATAATACACTTACAGAACAGTCTATACATGCATATATTGTCCATTAGGATTTTTTTCAACTACTATGTATACTAGATTAAGTTGTTTGTTAATACAATATTAACAATTTATGCTCTAATTTTTATTTACTGGAATTTTTCCCCATAGAAAACCATTATAAGTCCTCATTGTACAGTCTTCCTGCTTTACAGTGAGGTTTGAGCAAATCAATTGTCCTTGCTAAATGGGATAAAGGTGTATATTGAAAAAAAAAGTCATAAAATATTAGAATATGAGACTGTTAGTAAACCGATAATATTTATAAAATTAAAAGGTGTGCTTGTTTAGAAGAGATAAATTTTGTTTATTTCCTGTTTTAATTAATATATAGTGATAAATAGGTAGTGAAAATAAAAGATTGTGATAATGCATTGAACAAGTTATAATAAGGATTAGTTGATTCAGACTTAAATCTGTAATAAATCTTGTTTGTACAGTTTATTACTGATAAATATTTGCATATTTGTATGATACAAAAGGTTATCAATGTGATTTAATTCTGCCAATAAGAATATTTTTTTGGAATTTTTATTTATTATGTTCCTTTTGGTTAGCATAATTTTTTTCACTATATAATAATTTATATATTTGGCATGATATCTTTCAGTATTAATATTTTTCTTTATGCTTAAATAAAATGTTCCTTATATACTTTTCTGCTATAAATCAGATTAAGTAATATTGTAATAATCATTTATATAGTGTTTGGTGTGTCAAATCTCTGAACTCTGGCTTTGTTAATATAACACCTTCTAGTATTTAGTCCATCATATTGCAAATGAAAAATGAATCTTAATAATTATGAGAATGAATATCAAATCATCTAAGATGTTATTGCAGGTTTTTTTTTTGATTAGCTTCTATTTAAATTTACAAGACAAAGTTAATTTCTACTAATTTTAATAATTCTACAATTAAAATATCAAATATTTAATGGATAGAATGGCAGATATATAATGCTTGGAGATATTCGCAATGTAATGAATTTTGATATTAGTGGGTATCACATTATTATAAACATGCTTGGAGGTTTATCATTTCAAGCATTATATATTTGTCAGCACTGTATAATTCTATCATTAATAATTTATATGTATTTAAATAAACAAAACATTTTATGAAATCATAACAAAAATGTATTGACCACTGGTTAAAATTTAATAAATTAGTGCATTTATAATTTTAATATCTCCTGAATAGACATTTACAATATGCTATGAATATTGTATTCAGAATTTATTTTTATATGAGTATATTTTAAAGAAAAATAAATAAATAAAATTTTAGTAGTCAAAGTTTTTTTATCTTTATCATTTTACTTTTTTGATGTGTCATTAAATTCAGCTTTTTATTACTAAATGTACATAAACAGTATTTATTAGTCATGAAAAAGGTTAAAATTAAAGAAATTAATTTTTGCTTCGCTTCATTCAATTAAAAGGTTCACTCTTTTTCTCCATTATTAAGGATAATTTGACCTTTTCCCCCATATGACCAGGGAAGAGCAAAAGATAAGCTATATACATATTTCCTGGACTTAAATGATGTTTTTACCATATTGTTTTATTTTTGTTTTAAATTTTATTACGAAAATATCTGCATGTTTATTATATATGTGTAAGTAACATCTGATCAAGTAATAATAAGTTAGATTAAAACTTCAAACTATTTTACTATAGCAGGATTAAATCTCATAATATCAGCTTCCACTTAATACTTATATAAACAAAAAAAAAAAATTCTTAAACATGCTTTTTATCATATCTGGGGCGGGGGGGGGGTTAAAAGTACTTCATTTAAAATTTATAATACCTGCTTTCATTTAGTACTTGTGTCAAAAATCAAATCATAAATATGGCAAATGCTAAGCTGTTATGGATGGAAACTACTTATAAAGTCATGTAATGGAGCTTGAAAGTCTGTATTCAAATTCCCCATATTACATCTAGACTCCAGGTGTATAAAGTATACTTATATTTAAAATATTACAAAAAATCATTTTACAAATATATATATTAAAAAAGATATATTTCATGTTACTGTGAATAGAATATTAAAATAAACAACATGAAATTTTATTCAAAACAAATCTGTTTGGGAAAAAAAAATTTTTATGATATATTTACAATACTAAATATATATATTTACGTCTAATTTAACATGTGTATGTTTTTAATTGCTATTGATGCAAGATCTAAGAAGCTCTTTTGAAAATTTTTCATGAATGCAACTTCATTATTTAATTTACGATTATCAATGTTCTTATATGTAAAAATTAGAAGATACAGTTATTTATTAAATATAATACATTTTTAATCTACATTATAGAAGCTCCAAATTTTTGTTTGATGTAAACATATTGCTTTCAAAGTTAAATTAGAAATAATTAAACTATATGAGCAGATATATGTATGATTAATATTGGCTGTAAGCTAGGATATTCACTATAAGCTAGCATTGTCTCACCAAACAAATATACTGCCAGTTCTGAGTACACCTGGGTCTCTTTTTACACGGACTTATTTAACATGATTTTGAAGTTACGCGATTCGTGTTTCACCGGAATTTGAACTCCGATATTGCGCTATTACTTTAAATAATAAATTTAGCGCACTCATGTTATATTGAAAGTAATAGCACATTATTGAAATTCGACTTTCAACTTAGTAATTTCAATATTTTCAGTGCTCTATAATAGTAAGATTTTATGCAATAATGAAATTAAAATCATGATTTCCACATTTTATGTATACACACATAAAATTTTACAAGATTATAATGTAAATTTGTTCAAACATTGTGCATGTTAATTTTGCATTTTAAATCACATTCTGTTTTTGCTTTTTAAAAAAGAACGTTTAATCAATTATTAATCATTTAGTGTCCGCAAGTTTATTTTTAAAAGATGAGTAATAGCAGTGGGTACAATTAAAATTGAAAATTAAAGACAAAAATAAGAATTTAATTTTTAGTTGTCAGATTAATTACTAATTACGTTGTCACCAGAAAACCATTAATTAACACAACATGAGAGTGACGTTGGCACTAGTTGTATTTCATCTTGTGAAGAATCTGATTTTTTTATCAGTTTGCAAACGACCTGTTTACTGGAAAATAGTGATAATAATTAAAACGTGTATAAAAAAATATAAATTACTGTAAATTATGCATAAAAATATATTGTTTTGAATAAAATTAAATATTATAGTTAAAAAAAGTTTGTCTTGTATCAATTTTTTTCAAATTTGAAATTTTTTATTAGTCATATTTTATTTCTTTATTTTTTTTTTTTACACGAATTTTAAAGTAAATTTTACATTGGTGCTTTGCTTTTACGCAAGTTTTGAAAAATCACAGTCCATATCCCCCTTTTTTCAAGGCAAGTTACATCTATTTTTGCATGATTTCATTTGTGCATGTTTTCTGAGGAACCTATCTATCGCGTAAAATGAGACTCAGGTGTATACTTAAACAATTATGAAGCCCTATTATAGAAACATTAAAATCTTATTAATATACATTGAAAATAAAATCAGCCATAATATTTTTTTTAATCACATCATTACTCATAGCAAAGCTTTAAGTGATTAGTTTCATGAAATCTCATAATATATAGAATGCTGTTAACAAGAATTAATTTAAAGCTAGTCAGAGCTAATTCTTTAAGATTTTTTTTAAAAAATGTTATATTTTATAACATCTTAATCCAGAGTGAATCTACATATAGTGAGTTTTGCCTGTTTTAATTATTGTATTTTGTCAGAAAGCTTAATATTTGAACAATTTAATTAAGAATCTGAAGTGGGGAATAGTAAATAGTGGTGTCTATAAATTTTTAAGCTGAAACAGACTTAAAAATATCAAAACAATTAGAGATGCATAGTCTGCTAATAATAAGAATGCCATTTAAGTTACCATGGAATGGGAAGGGAAGCATTCAGAGATTGCTTAATTGTAATCAAAGTCCACATTTTACTATTCATTTTATTTAAAAAAATAAAGAATTTTTTTTTATTTTTTTGAGTAAATATGAATGAGTAAACATACTCATAGTGAATATTTATATAAATTGGCTTTTTTAATTTAGTATTAATATTTTTAATTATTTTGTTTATACTATAATCCTAGAATAAAAATTTGTACCCCATTTTTCTGCAACAATTGTAATGGTTTAAAATATGTTAAAACATTTTCAACAATAAAATAGGTTTGAATTTGTAATGAAGAAAATTTATTTAAAGTGGAGCACTTTCAATTCTGAATAGTATCATATTCATAGCATTATGTGACTAAAAGAAGTTGAGATTTAGATTTAAAACTACTTTTGAATATTAAATAATAGATTATCATAAAATTGAATTGTTAGAGTACATTTACATACTAATGATTGAAGTGTTTGCTACAAGTACCATTTTTTAGAAAGAGAAGTGATAGAATCCTTTTTGTTGGTGGTGTGATGATTTTTAGCTATTGACCATGCCTCTTTCATTTTTTTGGATCATGAGTTGCAATAAGATAATAACTTTGATCTCTTTATGGCTGATACTGTTTATTCCAAGAGAATTGATAGAAAGAGAAAGGCAAAAGATACATGGTCAATAGCTAAAGATCATCATGGCATCAATAAAAAGCACTAATATTCTTCTTTCTAAAAAGTTGCACTTGTAGTGACCACTTTCATCATTAGTATATAAATCTACTCCTAAAAATTCAATTTTATGATAATCTATTACTTAATATTCAAAAGTAACTTTAAATTTAGATATCAACTTCCTTTAATCGCATAATGGTGATTATGATACTATTCAGTATTGAAAGTGCTCAGCTTTAAATAGATTTTTTTTACTACAAATTCAAACCTGTTTTGTTATTTAAAATGTTTTAACATTTTTGAACCATTACAATTGTACTGTAATTTTAATTTATACATGCATATTGTATATAAATAAAAGAGTCTGTGTTATGTACACAAGTGGTTTTAGTAAGCAATACATATTCTATTATAATCAAAATATCAATAAAATGAGAGCTATTATGTGGATGTATGATGTATGGAAAGGTATTTGGAACAAAATATAGAGGATATAACAGCTTCATTGTACTCTTCAATATTGATATACATATATTTGCTTAGCCTCTATTGACTACTTTTTTTTCAAAAAAATTTAAAAATCTGCATAATAATTATCTAAATATTATAATATGCTCTCATTCCTTCATTTCATCTTTTTTAAACTCAAATATTCACTGTAATAATAAATAAGGGAAAATAATACATTTTAATTATAATTAGAATATTTGTTTATTTTTTTATTATAAAACAATAGATCAAACTTTTCACTCTTTTATATGTTTATATATATATTGTAAACACATATATGTTTATCTTTAGTAATATAATTTTTAACATTGTCACCTGCTCAAATTTTTGTTTTAAATTAATTACTTAATAACGCACTATCTTTTGATGAAACTATGCCATTTTCTGACTGAAATCAATCTAAGAAACAATGAAACCCCAAGCTACTATTATTTTAAGAAAATGCACGATCTTTTCAAAATTAAAAATATTACATAAAAATGATTATTTTTCCAATAATTTAATCTTTACTAAAGTTTGTTATTAATTATTAACTTGCAAGTATGTTAGCATTTTGATGAGTTATTACATTTATAAAGTTTTATATTTCATTCTCCAAGAGCATAGAATGTTTAAATGTGTGTATGCCTATAATATTTATTAATTCATTTATTTAATATATGAACACCAGTTACATTTATTACTTCATAAAATAAGAATATTTTATTATTGTGTGCTGAACTTTTATAGTTTTTAATATTTTAAATCTAATTTTGTTTTCTGTTTAACTAAATTTTTTTAATACATTTTTATTTATACATATATTTAATTCTATTTATAAAAATAGTATTGTTCCTTTCGTTCTATCCCCAAAGTACACATAAGAATTAAACTGAATTGAAGTTTGTTCAAAATACAAAAGTATTCAAGCTGATATATTTTTATGGATTTTTAAATGTGAAAATAGGACAGTGTAGAAACTGTAATGGAAAAAAGTGTTTGTTTGAGAATTCATTTAGATTTTTCTCAAAGGTCTTTAATAACTGAAATACAGACTTATTATAGACCTGTATCAATATATGTAATATATAAGGTATATGAGCACAGACTTTCATATGACTCTCCACTCTCTCTCATGACACTGATACACTTGAACACATATATGTCGAAAAGATAAATAATCACCAATATACGTATTTCATGCTAAACCAGCAATCATAAGTTGGTCCAGATTATCATCTCTACACATATATGCAATAAGTGCTCAGATATATATTAAGATAGCCAATCTTCATATTTTAATGAACAGGCTTCAATCCACTCCACACTCCAATTCTTCGACCATCCATCCAACTGAAAATCTGATGATGGAACACTCAAAAGCTCATCGCTTCAGGTCAACATGGGTGTGACAAGAATCTTGGCTTCAGGTTAACCTTTGAGTGTTCCATCATCAGATTTTCAATTGGATGGACGGTTGAAGAGTGGGATTGTGGTGTGGTTTGAAGCCTGTCCATTAAAGTATGAAGATTGGCTATCTTAATATATATCTGAGCACTTATTGCATATATGTGTAGAGATGATAATCTGGACCAACTGATGATTGCTGGTTTAGTATGAAATACATTTATTGGTGATTATTTATCTTTTTGACATATATGTGTTCAAGTGTATCATTGTTATGAAATAGAGTGGAGAGTGGTGGGTCATGTGAAAGTCTATGCTCATATACCCTCAAAGGTCTTTAAGTAAAAGAGTTTGACAATTATCACTCCTGAAGGAATAAGAAATAGATAATAAATAGCAAATTATTGATGAGTTTTATGAATATTATATAAATATGTTTAATGCAATTATATATATATATCACTTTTTTTTTTTGCACGGAACTTTTCTTTTGAAAGATTTCAACACCTTGGGTCTCTCCATTATGTTGTACTCTCAGTTATATCCTAATGAAAGCAATCAATATAACACTCCTTTAAAAAAATTTTGAAATAATCTATTTCTCCCAAGAAAACTTATGCTAAGTTCACTGTAAAATAGTTTTTAGGAATTCTATTAATTCGTTTAACATTCCTAGTCCAATTGAATAGATTCAGTTAGCATCACATCCACATACCAATTGATTTTAAGATCTTACCATTGTATGTTTAGAATCTTATGTAACATTCTCAAATCAAATTTTTATTTCAATATATTAAATTGAGCAAAATAATAGTTATCATACTTATTGTCAGTATGATGAAATACTTTTTTTTTTAACCTCTATTTGATTCATTCAAATGTATTCTTTATATATCTGTAAAAGTTTATAACTTCTTTATTAAAATAAAAGCTTGTTGGGGCTTAAACTTATACCATCTGTATTTTAGAAGCCCTCAGTAAAATGAAATAATTAATATTGCATTTTTTAATATACTGTCAATGTTTCTATTGTAGTTTTTTAACTTTTATGTATAATAAATATATATCTATATCTCAATTATTATTGATTGACTGCAGGATGAAGGTTTCTCCAAGTTCAATCTATCTCCAATTTCTAGCTTATTTTTTCATCATCATTTTATCCATCCTTCTCATGTGGTCTTTTTCTAGGTCTTTTACAATCCCTTTGAATCCAGTTTAAGGTTTCAAATGTCCATCTATTACATTTCTTCTAGCAATCTTAATAAAATTTATTTAATTGAATATAGATATTTATTAATTTATTTTAAAATATGTTTTTTTTGAGTTGGTTTTATTTTTTTTTTAAATTATTTTGAATTATTATTTTTATTATTTTTATATTTTTATTTTTATATATTTTAAGTAGGGGTTAAAAAGAAATTTAGTAAAAGTTAAAAAAATTATTATTTATTGTGTTTATAGAAATAAAATTTATTTTTTTTTTGTTTTTATGTATTAATTTTGATTATTATTTTTTGGTTGAGTGAATATAAAAATGAAAGATATTTGGTTATTTTATTTTAGGTTTATTAATTAGTTTAAATTTTATTAGTTTATTTTTCTAAGATTTATTTGTGTTTTTTTTTTATTTATTTTTCTTTTTATTTTATTTTTTATTTGTTTTTTTTATTTATATTTTAAATTTATAAATTATTTTATTATATATATTTATTTTTATTTAGATTTTAATTAAAAATGTAAGGATGTGTTTGTTATTTAAAATTTTAATTTTAAAAAAATAAAAAATAAAAATTTAAATAAATGATATAAAAAAATATTATTTGTGGTTATATTATATGATTAATAAAATAAAAATTTTTTATATAAAATTAGAGTAAAAAAGAGATTTTAATGTCTAGCCCAATTCCACTTGTCTTTTAATTCTTTCAATGATATCAGTAACACTTGTTTGTTTTTTAACCCATATATTTCATTTACAATCTCTTCTTGTTATTCCTAACTTACATCTTTCCATATTTCATTGACTGATCTGAAGTCTCTATTATTCTTCTGTTAAGTGTCCAAGTCTCAGATCCCTGAGTAATAACTGGTAACATACATTTATTAAAAACCTTCCTATTTAAGCACATAGCATATTTCATTTTATTATTATTTCTACCAAAAGTTAATTCTATAATTGATTTAATCTATTATGTTTCTTTCTGTAGTAATAATTTGTTCAAGATATTTGTAATTGTTAATTTCTTCTAACTCATCATTATCAATGTTTTTTTCATATTTTTAGAAAATCCATTGAATATTACTTTCTTACATCTGATAACTCTTGCAATATTTCTTGAAACTTCTAAAGCATTATTTGCAAAGCACCTACATCATCTGCAAAATCTAGATGACTTAAATAATCTCCATTTACTTTTATTCCCTTAGTTTCTTATTTTAATCCACAAAATACTTTTTGCAAAATTGTTGTAAAAAGTTTGAAAGTATGGAGTCATATACGCTTCTCAATATTAAACTTCCTAATATCATTATGTAAATTAATTGCTACTGTTGCATTTTTATAAATATTTTTCAGAATATGACAATATTCTGGGTCTATACCATTATGATTCAATGCTTTAATGAAGAAATGCTTATAGAATCAAGTACCTTTTCATTAATCTGCAAATCCAAAGCATAATGGTATCTCATTCATTGGTTCGCTCTATAATTTCTCTCAATGTGTGGATTTAATCCACTATACTAAAATGATTTTTAAATCCAGCTTCTTCTTTTCATTGTTTAAAATTCAAAGTTTGATGTAGACAAGTTATATATATATATATATATATATTGTAACGGGCACATACGTTTGTTACATTGTTTTTATTAGTAAACATGAAAAAAATAAAAGTTCACCAATAAAAACCTTTTTTTTTTTAGAATTAAAAATTGAAAATTAAAAAATCATCTTAAATTCGCATATATATAAAATCGCACAGATAAATAATTATTGAAATAAAACTTTATTAAAGAAACAGTATTTTAAAACTAAATTTTCAGAAAAGATTTAGAGATAAAAATATATCTAAGTGTCTACAAAACAAATTAATTAATGTTATTGAAAAAATGGAAATGATTAATTTAATTAGTCAAATGTAAACTAGCCTTGGGCATCTAAAATGTATAAGCAACGGTCAGATAGGAAAACAATAGAAACTTTTAGCAAATGAAAGAAATCCATCGGGAAATCGGACCTCAACGAAAAGGTTTTCACCATTATGACGTAATGTTGAGTTAATCCACAAAATTATTATAAAAGGAAAGGTTTGAAAATAAAACAATTAATTAGTTATTACGAGAGGACAGATATGTGTTAGTGCAGAGTCGAAGGAGAAGGGATTCAAAAGACGCACTCTTCAATCCCTTCAGTTCTGCTAAAAAAGAAAGAGAAATGTCATCGTTTTCTACGTTAAGGACCAGCTCAAGTAATGACCTCCGGATAAATACAAACAACGGCTAACTGGATACCAATGTCTTCAGTACGGTGTGGGAATTTCTGTTCAAAATTACCAACAACGGCAAGCAACTGTAAAGGATAAAGCTGGACGTTTTAAAAATCGTAAGAACTTTATATTCATTTGAAAACAATAAGAACTCTAAATTCTAAACCTTTTAGTAAATAATACAAATAGAATCCTATCTGACCAACGTAAATTAATGTTAATAATGTTATTTGATGTATTTTTTATTTTTTTTTATTTAAAATCATTTCCATTTATTTTTTTTTTGTTCTTTTAAGTTTTTAATATGATTTTTGTTTTTTGTTAGACTAAATTACATAAATGTTAAACTTAAGTCGGGCATGAATGGCTATATGGATTTGTAAAGTTATATTAGGGGAGGGTAAATCTTAGGTTATTTGTTTCATAGTTGAATTAGGTCAATGGATTGTATATATTGATGTAGTTAGTAGATGTAGTATGAGATCCACTACTGGCAGAATTGCATATATATGCCACACACCTTCTGTTTGCCTATGGATGGGTTTGTAAATCAGCAAAGAACCGCAATCCATTCCTATGGAGTTTTTTTTGTTTATTGTTCTACTCGCCAATAGATGTAGCATTCTTGTTGATGGAGAGACGATGTCTTCTTTAACTCTACTTACTGTTCAGATGTACATTCCTGACAGTATAGTATTTTGTGTTGTCGTATTTTCATGCTACATTGAATACATAAATGTATCAGATGGATTGATGCCGGTTTGACTTCAAACTTTTTGCCTAAGGTTAAATCAGGGAAGAATATTTTCTTTTCAAATGCAGATCTATGTAGTTTATTCATACTCGACACCCTAAATAAAAATGCATTAAACTTAAGTTGGGTATAGACGTTTGCATGGGTTCGTTACAGGTTGATTATGTTTTTGGTTTTCATATTTGATCAAAATATATAGACATTCGGTAAAGACTGATACCTTACGGTGAGTATCTAAGATGTATTTATGTCGGATGTCTTTTAAGTTATTGGTGTCAATGTGGTGTCTTGTGATGAACACCATTGGGTTTCTTGTATTCCCTATGCAATTGACAGTATCAATGATTTTGTATTTTGATCGTTTATGTTTATTTTGAAATGTTTTTTGACCGTGTAATCTATGTAACCGATCTATACTCAACATTAAAAACACATTTTATAAACCCATTTGTGCGAACTTATTAAAAAATTAAAATGTAAACTTATAATATTATAAAAATTAAAATGTAAATTTAAATTCTAAAATCAAGTTAAAATCCAAAGTAAAGGTTATTCTAAAATAATGCTAAATTTTATATATGTGCGTAAATAAATGTTTGTGTGTTAATTACTGGCATTGGCTTATTTTATTATTTTTTAGATATTCTTAGATAAGAATTTATTATGAAATTTAAATCTCTGCTACTCCCTGAGCTAGTGACAATGGGCTAACAACCGGAATCAAAATTTATAAAAAAAAAATTATTTTTTTTTACTTAGGTATCTGCCTACTTTATAAATTTTTCTAGGTTCAAATGCCTAGATGGCGCCCTGTAGTGCAGATGACATTAAGCTTTTTCTCCAGATCATTACAATATATATATATATAAAATAAATGTAATGGTAATTAAGTATAATATACAGTCTTTCAATTCACAGAAGTACTTTTGGTTATTTCCTTATCCTTCTTTGACTGCCATTAAATTCAAAAAACAACCATTGCAAACACTATCAACTTAAATCCCATGAATCTGGAATTTTAACATTAGAAGCTTGTCTATTCATTATATTCATTTTATTTCTATTTATTAAAATTGCCTTCTTAATTTTTTTTTTATTAGTTTATCTCTTCATGAAGTATCTTCCCACTTTCAAGATCAAACTTAAATTTATATTTACATGTCCTTTCATGATCCAAGAAAACTGAAGCTGCCATAAATCATTATTTTTATTTTTCACACAGTTGTATAACAATTCATGTGCCTTTAATCTTTTTTTTATACTGCATTTTGATTCACCTATATATGATAACATACATCCACAAAAAATTTGATACTCAATATTACTTTTTTGCTTGACAAGTATGATACTTTTAGAATTATTCACTAACTTAGTAATGTTTTGTGTAGCACAAAATGAAACATTAAACACATTATTTTATATATCCTTAAAAAATTTCACTTGAGCATTTGAAATGTATGGAATAGATATCCATTTTTTATTTTCAATCCCAACTGCTTTACATCATTATATCTCTTTTTAAATTGACATAAAGTATTATTAATCTGTTCAATCTTATAACCAGCTTCATGCAATACCTTGGCAAATATCTCAATATTTTTTTTAATTTATCACTTTGGTAACTACATAATTTTCATTATGAAACAAAAAGATCTAAAACTTGCCATCTTATGTATAATTAGTACTTTTGATTTACTATTTATATATATCCCTTTTTTGCAGTGGTTTGCGTATTAATTTATAACTTAACATATTATTATCTCTTGTAATAAATAAATCCAAATACTTTAAAGGGAGGAATATTGGTGTAAAGGAGTTGAAGATTGCTAAAAAAAAAAAATGGATATCTTTTCCATATATTTCGAATACTCGAGTGCAGTTTTTAATATATATATATATAATGATGTGTTTCATTTTGTGTTACAAATAACATTAATAAACTAGTAAGTAATTCTAAAAGTGTTATATCTATTAAGCGATTAAGTAGTAGTGTGTATCCATTTTTTTTTTGTGGATATATGTTGTGATATATAGGTGATTTGAAATGCAGTATAAAGAAAAGATTAAATGATCATGAATTGTTATATAAGCACATGAAAAGTACATATAATAATGATTTAATGACCGCTTCAGTTTTCTTGGATCATGAAAGGGCATGTAAGTATAAATTTAAGTTTGATTTTGAAAGTGTTAAGATTCTTCATGAAGAGAGAAATCATAATAAAAGAAAAATTAAGAAGACAATTTTAATAAATAGAAATAAAATGAATATAATTAATAACAAGCTACTAATGATAAAATTCAGGATTCGTGGGATTTGAGTTAATGATATTTGTTTCCATAATGTTTTTTTTGAATTTAACAGCAATTGAGGAGAGTTAAGGAATTAACCAAAAGTACTTCTGCAGATTGAAAGACTGTATATTATATTTTATTACTCTTATATTTATTATTTTTATTGATGGACATTTTATTTGTATTGCATATATATAATAAGCAATAGAAAATTCAAAATAAAGGCATTATTGCAGATTTAATGAAATAACTTGTTTGGTGTCAGCGATTATCAGTTAGTAGTAATGATAAATTATTGGTAATATCAAAAGGTTAAAGTTTATTTCTATTTCATGGATATTATTTACTTATTTCTATTTTTTATTATAATAACTAATCATAGATATATTTAATTCAATATATATATATACACACACACACATATATATCACCCTTCACCAGGCTATGTATTAAAAGCACTCTAAATGTTGAACAAATGATCAAGAATAGAATGAATCACCTATTCTTGGGAATTCTGATGTTTTTAATCATAAATTTGTCATCGTTGTGGTAATACAGAGTGAAATTAATTTATCAGCCAGATGAAATATGGCACTTAAAACTTATTGAACTCATAATCTATTATAGAAGGCTGGAGATAGCATTTAACATCTTGATTGTAATAATTAAATACGATTTAGTATGTAAACTTTAAATTAAACATAGCTCAATGTATGTATGTATATATATAAATAACTATAACCACTAAGGCTGCAGAAAGGAGTTTGCTATTAACTGAAAGGAGACCCTTTGATTCCTCTTGGAGACCTTAAAGGAACCGAGCAGGGCAAATTCCTAATGTCCACTCCATACGTTCTTGTCGTTGCAGCTGTTATTACTATGTGATTATTCATATAGTATACGAACATGGATGGGCTGTTCACCAACATGCTTTAGCCAGCGTGGTGAGTTTATTGGCTTTTTACCTCTGAGTTTAAGATCAAGAAACACCATGGTCTTTCTTCTCAGTGCCTGATAAGGCAGAATGAATGTTTGTGTAAATGATAAATATTTTTCCAATACATATATACAATTATGACAGACAAAAATAAAGCATGGCCCTTATTCCCAGGAGGCTGTAAAGTCACCAACCAAGGCAGCGGTTGGTGGCCGAAGGCGGAGGGTGCTAAGAATCCCCTGATTGCGGACCCAGGCTGCCATTTGATGACGACTTTTTATTTAGGTACTTACAACTGCAGATCACTTTCAAGTGA
Source organism: Epiperipatus broadwayi (assembly GCA_028023455.1). Classification (NCBI taxonomy): domain Eukaryota; kingdom Metazoa; phylum Onychophora; class Udeonychophora; order Euonychophora; family Peripatidae; genus Epiperipatus; species Epiperipatus broadwayi. The sequence continues at coordinate 6,422,985 of JAQFVV010000032.1, forward strand.
AGGAAGATTGCAAGAATTAGAAGAAGAACTGTCTTATATTAAATGGGACATTATTGGACTTTGTGAAGTTAGAAGAAAAGGAGAAGAAACAATTGATTTAAAAAGTGGACATATACTCTATTATAAAGGCACACATATTGGAAATACAAGTGGAGTAGGATTCATTATAAATAAAAAGTGGAAGAACAATATTGTGGAGATTGATGGTGTATCGGACAGAGTGGCAAGATTAGTTATACAACTTAATAGCAGATACCAAATGCAGATAATTCAGGTTTATGCCCCAACAAGTTCTCATAGTGATGAAGTAGTAGAAGATTTTTATATGGATGTACAAAAGGCTTTTGATCAGAGTAAACAACATTTTAAAATTGTTATGGGAGACTTTAATGCTAGAATTGGTAGACGAATGAAAGATGAAATTGCTGTAGGTAATTTTGGTTATGGTAATAGAAATGAGAGAGGACATAGACTTGTGGAGTTTGCAGAAAAAGAAAAACTTTATATTATGAATTCATTTTTTGAGAAAAATGTTAAAAGGAAATGGACATGGAAGCATCCAAATGAAGGTACAGCAGAATTGGATTATATTTTGACTAACAGAAAATACATATTTCAAGATTGTAATGTTCTTAATAAATTCAACACAGGAAGTGATCATCGATTAGTAAGGTGTAAGTTACGTGTTAATGTAAAACTAGAGAGACAAAAATTATTAAGAAAAACAATATTTACAGTTGATATTCCTAATCTTCAGAAACATTCTAATGAATTTAAATTAGAACTTACAAATAGGTTTCAAGTGTTAGGAGATTTTGAACATGATTCAGATTTGAATGAAATTAATATGAAAATAACTGATATACTTTTAAAAACTGCAACAAACATAGCTGGTAGAAAAAAGCAGCAATTGACTAATAAAATTTCTACTGAGACTAGAGAATTTATGAAGAAAAGAAGGAATATGAAGATATACAAAAATGATGTATTAAAAAGAATTGAATATCTCGAATTTTGTAAAATGGTACGGAAAAGAGTTGAAAATGATATAAGAAAGTATAACTGTGAAATAGCAAGGAAAGCTGTAGAAGAAAATAAAAGTCTCAAAAATGTTAAACAACATTTTGGTATTGGTAGGAAATTTATATCTGCAATAAGAAAAAAAGATGGAATTATTACTAAAAAGAGAGATGACATCATGAAATTGGTAGAAGATTTTTATCAAGAATTATATAGTAATAAAGAACAAGTACCTCCTATATCTATTACATCTTCCGAATTGCCCAGAATTTTAAATGAAGAAGTGAGACATGCAATTAAGTGTATGAAGAAAGGAAAGGCTCCAGGAAATGATGGAATTATAATTGATATATTAAAAGAAGCAGGTGAAGAAATAGAAACAATTTTAGCAAAGTTATATACCAAATGTCTAAATGATAAAGATGTACCGGAAGATTGGAAGAATGCAGTAATAATATTAATATTTAAAAAAGGTGATAAAGAAGATATTAGAAATTACAGACCTATCAGCCTTTTATCAGTTTTATATAAAATTTTTACCAAGATAATTACAACTCGTCTACAGAGAACTTTGGATTTCCACCAACCAAGAGAACAAGCTGGATTTAAAAGTGGTTTTAGTACAATAGATCATATCCAGGTATTGAGAGAAGTCATAGAAAGGACAAACGAATATGAGTTGTCATTATGTTTTGGATTTGTAGATTATGAAAAGGCATTCGATTCTATACACATTTCTTCAGTGATTAAAGCATTGGATCATCAAGGTATAGATCCAGGATATTGTCATATTTTAAAGAATATTTATAAAAATGCAACAGCAACAATTAGATTACATAATGATACTGGAAAAATCAACATTGAGAAAGGTGTAAGACAAGGTGACTCCATATCTCCAAAACTCTTTACAGCAATGCTGCAAGAAGTATTTTGTGGATTAAAATGGGAAACTAAAGGAGTGAAAGTAAATGGAGAGTATTTAAGTCATTTAGATTTCGCAGATGATGTAGTTGTTTTTGCAAATAATGCTTCAGAGCTGCAGGAAATGTTGCAGGAGTTAGCAGATGGAAGTAGAAAAGTAGGACTAAAGATAAATGTTAAAAAGACTAAAGTAATGTTTAATCGATTTGCTCAAAATATGAAAATAAAGATTGATTATGAAGAATTAGAAGAAGTTAACAGTTACAAATACCTTGGTCAGATTATTAATACAGATGGAAACATAATGGAGGAAATTAATCATAGAATTAAACTTGGTTGGAGTGCTTTTGGTAGAAATAACTTGATACTAAAAGGAAATATGCCTATGTGTTTGAAAAGGATGGTTTTTAACAAATGTGTTTTACCAGTTCTTACTTATGGATCTGAGACTTGGACACTTAATAGAAGAGCAATACAGAGACTTCAGACCACTCAAAGGAGTATGGAGAGATGTATGTTGGGAGTAACAAGAAGAGATCGAAAACGCAATGTATGGGTAAGACAACAAACAGGTGTTACTGACCTTATTGAAAAAATTAAAAGATTGAAATGGAGTTGGGCTGGACATATTGCTAGAAGAGATGATAATAGATGGACAATTGAAATTTTAAACTGGATTTCAAGAGATTGTAAAATACCCAGAAAGAGACCACATGTGAGATGGATGGATGAAATAAGAAAATGTGCAGGGGTGTTGTGGAGAAGAGAAGCCAAAGATCGGAGAAGATGGATTAAACTTGGAGAGACCTTCATCCTGCAGTGGATTGATAATGGTTGATGATGATGATGATGATGATAACCACTAAATGTCTGTATTTTTAAATCGTATAATAATAATTCAAACAATATTCTTTAACACTGTATTCAAAATTAAATAATATATTCTTTACCAGAAGTACTTTCGATTGTTTCATTGACAATCTTTATCAACCATTAATACAAATGTACAGAAAATAAAAACTTGCATTACCCATCATTCAATCCATTCAAATTTCCCACAATTCTGTTGTTTTTATATTAGCTGATATTCTATTCATTAAACCACCTCCATTCCTAGATATCATCATTGCCTCCTTAATTTTTTGTTTTTCATTATATCTTTCAATTTGAATAATTTTTACGTCTCTATTATTAAATTTAAAACCATAATTACATGCTTTATTATGATCAAAAATATTTGATGGAGTATTCATATTTACTGAGGGTACTTTTTTTTTCTGTACATGTTTATATAATGTCTTATGATCATTATATCATTTTTGTAATGTACATTTTGATTCCCCTATATATTTCATTCCACAACCACATAACAGAACGTAATTCTAACTTAGAAATCTTGGTTTTAGAATTATTTATCATATCATTTATATTATTTGAAGAGAAAAAAGAAATCCTACACAAACCACTATAAAGTTTAGTAATTAATTTAGCTTGTTGATTAGATATAAAAGAAATATAACTCCATTTATTACTTTTTAATTTATTTAATATTTTTTTTATTATTACTTTTATTTTGATTACATTTTGTAATTGTATTATAAATAATAGTCCTTCCATAACCAACATTCAACATATCAATAAAATATACATTAATATTTTCAATTTTATCACTAATAAATTTACACAAAGAATCATTTCTAACCAAAAATGATTTCAAAACAACTAATTTATAAGCCACATGAACTTTAGAATTATACGGAATATAATCCCTAATTTACAGAGACTAAAATTATATTATAATCAAACACATTATTATTTCTTTTAATAAATATATCTAAAAACTTTATAGAATTTTTGTCTCTTCATTTAACACCCATTTTATATTATTAATCATATTTAACTCACTGAATAAATTAACTTTTATTTCATTATGTGCACATATAAATACATCATTGACATATCTACAATATACTTTAATTTTTTTATATTTTATCTGAGATATCTTAATCTCATAACTAGAAATAAAAAAATTACAAATCTGTGATACCACCGGAGGACCCATTGGCCAACCATAATTCATTCTATAAAAGCAATCACTAAACTTAACATATATATGATCAATAATAAAATATTAAGATTTGTAAATGATCATTTATATGTTAAGCTTAATGATTGCTTTTATAAAATAAATTATGGTTGGCCAATGGGTCTTTTGGTAGTATCACAGATTTGTAATTTTTTCATTTCTAGTTATGAGGTTAAGATGTTATCTCAGGTAAAATATAAAAAAATTAAAGTATATTGTAGATATGTTGATGATGTATTTATATGTGCACATAATGAAATAATAGTTAATTTATTTAGTGAGTTAAATATGATTAATAATATAAAATGGGTGTTAAATGAAGAGAAAACTGACATGTTGAATGTTGGTTATGGAATGACTATTATATATAATACAATTACAAAATATAATCAAAATAAAAGTAATAATAAGAAAATATTAAATAAATTAAAAAGTGATAAATGGATTTCTATTCCTTTTATATCTAATCAACAAGCTAAATTAATTAATTAACTTTATAATGGTTTGTGTAGGATTTTTTTTTTCTCTTCAAATAATATAAATGATAGGATAAATAATTCTAAAACCAAGATTTCTAAGTTTGAATTAAGTTCTGTTATATATATATGTTAGTATGTGGTTGTGGAATGAAATATACAAGGGAATCAAAATGTACATTACAAAAACGATATAATGATCATAAGACATTATATAAACGTGTACAGAACGAAAATGTATCTTCAGTAAATATGAATACTCCATCAATTATTTTTGATCATAATAAAGCATGTAATTATGGTTTTAAATTTAATAATAGAGATGTAAGAATTATTCAAATTGAAAGATGTAATGAAAAACGAAAAATTAAGGAGGCAATGATGATATCTAGGAATAGAGATGGTTTAAAGAATAGACAAACAGCTAATATAAAAACAACAGAATTGTGGGAAATTTGAATGGATTGAATGATTGGTAATGCAAGGTTTTAATTTTGAATACTGTGTTAAATAAACTTGTTTGAATTATTAATATATATATATATTAACAAAGAGAGAAAATTGTCTTTTTCAGGCTATGAATTAAAAGTACTATAAATATTGAACAAATAATCAAGAAAAGAATGGATTCTTGAACCTCTGATGTTTATAAGCACACCTTTATCATCATTGTTGGTAATTCAGAGTGAAATTAATTTATCTGCCAGATGTATGGAATGAAAGTGGAATTGTGCACAGTAAAATATGTTGTTATTTTGTAGTTCCTTACACTTGAAAAGTCTGCCTGTAGCAGTAAAACCATTGGTTGTGTTTTAGAGCTAATATTTTTTGCTAATCTTGTAGAACATGAATTTGGGATAAATTTGATTAGTTTATTGACTAATTTAGCTTTATATTGTTTAGGTGATAGATAGGTAGGTAGGCAGGTAAGCAGGTAGCTGTGAAGTCGAAGGGAAAGAGGAAAAAGGGATGAGATGTAAACATTTTATTAAAAATATTTAAAAACTTTAATTGAAGTACATTTGCTTACATGTATTGTTTTAATTTTTTAAGCCTACTATATTTGAGTTTTCTTATTCTCAATTGATATTATTTATAAAATTAATTGATACTACAACTCTGAGCTGTTTTATATAAGGCTAAAGCCATAATTGCTTACCCCCCCCCTTTCCCATTTAAAATTAAATTTTTCTCTAAGAAATTTGATAAATTATTAAATATACCAATCCACCCATCTCCTTTAGATGTCTCTTCAAACTTCTATTTTTATTTAAACTTTATCATCTACAATGGGTCTATTTGAGACTGTGAAGATGATGTCCGTACTATGTGGATAACATTGAGAATAGAAAATATGATTTTGTTTTCTATATTATTTACAATTCTTTCTTCAAATTATTATTGTTTTATTGTAGTCACATCTTTTAAATATTGTTCGATTTTTGCATTAAAATCTTTAATGACAATTTTAACATGTTTGATCTATTCAACACTATTGTCCACATCTCTATAAAAATCTTAATTGTTTTAATCAAAATAAAAACTTGCATTCTGTTTGATATACTGCCAATTTTGTAATGATTTCTGCTCAATATTTATTTTTTGTCCTATATATAATAATATACATAGTTAGAAGTATATATATGCGTGTGTGGACATTTTTTTTCAACATTTTAACAAAAGTTTTTAAAAATTGTAATTAAAGTACACCTGCTTAACTGTGTGTTTTAATTTTTTTGTTTAGTAAGGGTTTTTCGGAATGTAGCCAATAACTCTTGGAATTATTTTTTCTATAACTATTATTAAATATATTGTATTTGAAAAATAAATTTTTTTGAGGGGAATTATCTTGATGTAATTAGTAAGCACTATGACCCTGGGGAACCTTTCTTCCTGTGCAAATTTTTAACTGTCATTATTTAAAATAGAGAAATAAATTTAGAAAAATTGTGATCTAAAAAATGCATTCTTGCATGGAAGTAAGAATTAACTAATCATCAGTTTAAAAATGCTTAAGAAATACATCAAATCTTATTTCTTGTTTGTTTTTTTTCCTTTTAAATAATAATAATTGTGATGCAATGTTGTCCATAAGTTTATTTTAAAAATGAAGCAATTAAGAGCAGTAAAATATATTTCAAATTTATTATTTATAAAGAAAGGTGTTTTTTTTATAATTCTCCAAGTTAATATATTTTTATTTTTTAAATATTTTTAATTATATATATTTTTTCTCCTTTATTTTTAAATATCTTAATGAAATTTAATTGTACTTTTATCTATTCATGGCCGTTTTTAATTATTTATTATTATTATTATTTTGTTTTATTTTGAATATGTTTTCTATAAATGGATGTATTTACTAAAATAGTAAATTATCCTTTTTATTGAACTTTCTCGTTTTACATTACTTGAACAGTGATGATATTTCTTCAAATTCCAGAAACATAATGTAAAATTTTATGCTTTTATAAATATAAGCATATTGTGTATTTTTTTTAAATATTATTAAATAATATTTCAACATTTACAAACTATATATAAATTTTCAGCAGAATTTGGGTTTATAATGAAGGAGGTAAAGATTTATTGGTGAAATCTGAAAAATTCAGTAATCCATAAAAGTTCTGGGTTCAGGATTTTATACTAATGGTAGTCTACTTCTCTTGCAATTTTTGAAATTGGAAAAGTGCAATTATTGCTGTTGAATTATTTTTATTATTTATTTACCTTAATAATCCAACAAGATTTGTTCATTATATAGTGCCATTGGTGAATCTAGAATTGATATAGTTTTATATTTTATATTTTCATATATCTTCCATAAAGCTTAAATAAACAAAAACAAATCTTAAAATTCTTAAAATTAATTCATTTTATCATTTTTTTCCATCTTTGAGCATCACATGCGATTATATATTTTTTAAAAAAATACCTTTTGTAAATAAATTTTACAATATTTAAGCAATGTTTTATCATCTCAGAGCACTGTATGTGATCATGTTTCTTAAAAGAATTTATTTGGTTTATTCTTCCTTTACAAATTTGCTGTTCAGTATTTTGTGAAATAAAATGTTTTCTAAGCATAATGCTATAAAAGTTTTATAAAATTTAAGAATATCTTAAAATTGATATTCAAACTTTTAGTTAGATCATAGTTGCTTTATCATGAGACTACTATTACATTTCTATAAGGGAAAAAAGTTATAAAAATAAATAAGTATATTTCTCAGAGCATATTTAATTGCAATGAAAGTCAGACATTTTGACATTCATTTTATTTAAAAGGTAAAAGTACAGTAGAATAAGTTTCTTATTCCTATTTTTTCAATGAATGAATGAGTGAACACACATTCAGTAAAATATATGTAAATGTGTTCCCACAATTTATTATTAATAACTATATTATTATTATTACATTTTGTTTTTATTATTATCTTAATTTATATATGCATATTATACATATAAAAAAGAGTCTGTATTATACATGTGTATGTTATTGAAAAGTACTGTACACTTGCATTTCAGTAAATAATATGTGCTGTACTCTAATCAAAGTTTATCAACAAAATGTGAGCTCTTATATATGATATACAATAAACTATAGTAAATATTGCAGCTCTTCTATAATACTTTTTTGTTTGGTTTTATTCTTCTCTAAATCTTTGATTCTCCACTTTCTTTTCTCTTTTTCCCCTTCTGCTCTCTCTCTATCCTACTTTATATAAAGTTACACTCCAAAGGTTTTTTTTTTATTTAGTTAGTATTTTCAGAGTTAGAAAATAATTTTCACTTTTACTTACAACTCTTTGAAATTATTGTATCTTCTCTTTTATTGTTTTTTTATATTTCATATGAGCCAACTTTCAAAATATTTATAGTCATTTATTCTTGGTAACTTTCTGTACAATTGTTATTTTATTGTTTTAATGTTATTGCTTTTATTTTCTCCTCAGACTTTCTACTAATTATGTCAGTTTATGTCTGCTTATCTTCACTTTCATTATGCCAAAATATTAGCAAATTTGAAATATAATCCACATTACTATTGTGATTTGCATTCTTATCAAAATAGTATGCATTTAACAAATTTAATTAAATAAATGTTAAAGAAAACAAGAAATAGACAGTTTGTTTGTTTTTCTCATAATTCTTTATATATCTATATTTTTCAAACTATATAATCTTTATAAATAGTTTTTAATTCATTTAAAAGTTTTTAAACATTTTTCATTCTTTTCCCTATGTACCTTACGTACAATTTTTATATATCAGTGAAGCAACTATAAATCTGTTTTTCCCTCCATTACTATATATATATATGTCCACAGATGGCGTCATATATATATATATATATATATATATATATATATATATATATATATATATATATATATATATATATATATATTTTTTTTATATATATATATATATCAGTTATTGCTATAAGTTCTTAATTTGAAGTTTGAACTAAATTAGGTTTAAAAAAAAAAATGAAATTTTTAAAGTTCCAAACAAGTTTAGAAACTTTTTATTTTTAAATATTCAGTGTATAGCCAACCTAGATAGATATTGGTACATAGATACATTGCTATTCTTAACTAAAACATAAAATGTGGATAGATTGTTGCTAAAACTCCCACCAATCTCTAGGAGAGAGAGGGGAGGAGATGTTGGAGATTATTTTACTTTGCAGTTTTCTATTTAAAAAAAATTGTATATATATATATATTGATTCATCAAAATTTTTGTATCAATATATGTTGTGATAATATAAAAAGAATTGTATTAATCAAAAACTTCATGTTTAAGGATGCCAAATGTAATAGTATTTCCCTGAGGTAAAAGATCTTATTTAGGCGCGATTTGGATTATCAAGATATTAAAATGAATGGAACATATAGAATGCTTATCCAATATTCTGTCTAGCTAATGTAATAGTGCATAAATATAAAAAATAGAGAGAGAGAGAGAGACTATCAAGGTTTAGATCAATATGGAGTGTAATAATTTAATTATTCATGATCTTGGAAAAATTAGTTTAATTAATAAAAATGAAAATTTATTAATATAAACAATAATATATATATATATGTGTGTGTAAAATTAAGAAAAATAAAATATTCTTTGTCAATAGTTTACACTTGAATTGATTACCATTTATTTATTATGCCTACTATTTTACAAATGTATCTATCATGAGTCACAAGAAAATAAAAATAAAAAAGATGTAATATTCTCTTCATATGAATCCAATAAAATATATTCTCCTTTTTTTTTTTTAAAAAAAAAAAAACTATTTCTTTCTCATTAAACCATATCTGTATATACTTCTTTAATACATTATCAATCATTCTTTCCAATGTTTCAACCTTATTTTCCTGCATTCATTATCAAGGATCTATAAAAAATATATATATTTACATCATCATTATTATGAAACATATATACCCTTCTCATCATAAAAACAATAACATTTCTTTTTCAAGTATTAATATATATATATATATATATATATATATATATATATATATATATATATATATATATATATATATATATATATATATATATATATATATATATATATATATATAATTAAACAAAGAGCTTCAGTGGTTGCTCAACAAGCTTTGTAATACATGCTTAGCAAGAGAAAGCATTTAAAATATCTCTATAAGAAACCACACCCAAACCCCAGACCAATGGTTTTGTGCTTTGGCACTCCTCAGTGAAGTTCTAGGATAGTTTCAGACACTAGATCTAAAAACACCAACCCAAAGCCACTATTTATCTAAGAGTTAACCATTGAGTAGGAAATCTGAAATTTTCAGACACTTAAATGTTTTCAAACTCAGTTATCTAACTCAAGTAGCTATATGGAGCTGAGAAATCTTCAGCCAAACCATATATTAATAGTCTTAGCAATATAACAATACTTAAGACCTAAAACAAAAACTATAAATAGTCAATAAAAAATAATCCTATATAACATGACCCCATTTCTTTTTTAAGCTAGTAAAATATAAACAAAGAGTATAAATAGTCAACTATTTATAGTCTTTGCTTTAAGTCTTAAATGATGTTATATTGCTGAGACTACTAATATATGGTTTGGCTTAAGATCTCTCAGTCCCATATAGCTATTTGAGTTAGATAGATGGGTTTGAAGATGTTTAAGTATCTGAAAAATTCAGATTTTCTTCTCATTGGTTAACTCTTAGATAAATGCTGGCTTTGGGTTGGTATTTTTAGATCTAGTATCTGAAACTGTGCCAAAGCATGAACTCATTTTTGGGGGGTTGGGTGTGGTTTCTTATAGAGATATTTTAAATGCTTTCTCTTGCTAAGCATTTATCACAAAGCTTGTTGAGCAACTAGCAAAGCTCTTTGTTTATATTTTACAAGCTTAAAAAAGAAATGGGGTCATGTGATATATGACTATTTTTATTATTGACTTATATATACTTACTTTCTTATATTCCAAACTTTTTGTTACATTTTACATACACATTTCTTTGTATAACTACAACCAATTGGTTATATATTGTCTTCTTACACATTTTAGTAATTACTTTTTAATTGCCAACACCTTTACATATAATTTGTTTTATTTAAATACATTATCTATACGGTTCTATTTAAAACAGTTTTTTTTTTTCATATATACATTTTTTTTTGTCATTATACTAATATAAATAACTAAATAAATACTTAAAGATATATTTAGCAAAATTTGATCAGTATATTTAATTTGTTTATTATTATTCTTATCATATTAAGAATATTTACATTCATAAAAATATTATATTGTAAATGTTTATTAATATCATCCATAAATATTTATACATAAACATATTTTTAAAAAATATATAAATGAAGAAACAAAGCAACATACTAATTTATCATTAAGAAATACATTGTTGTTGTTTTGTTTTTTTTATTTACTTGAGCCTTTTCTTTTTGGTAATGATATATTTTCTTTTATACTAAACAAACACATGCAGTCTCAGCATATAAAGAATTTATATAAAAAAATATATTACCTGGTCAACTTTTTTATATACACCTGGGTCTCTTTTTACGTGGTCTTATTTAACACGATTTTGAAGTTACGCGATTAATGTTTCACCGGAAGTCGAACTCCGATAATGTGCTATTACTTTAAATAATAAATTTCGCGCACTTACGTTATATTGAAAGTAATAGCACATTATTGGAATTCGACTTTCATCTTAGTAATTTCAATATTTTCAGTGCTTTATAATAGTAAGATTTTATGCAATAATGAAATTAAAATCATGATTTCCACATTTTATGTATACACACATTAAATTTTACAAGATTATAATGTAAATTTGTTCAAACATTGTGCGTGTTAATTTTGCATTTTAAATCACATTCTGTTTTTTGCTTTTTAAAAAAAAACGTAATCAATTATTAATCATTTAATGTCCGCAAGTTTATTTTTAAAAGGTGAGTAATAGCAGTGAAACAAAATTTGATTTTTAAATGGAATTGAAAATAAAAAAATTAAAGACTAAAATAAAAGTTTAGATACAGAAGAAAATGTAGAAAAAGATAATGAAACAGAAGTGGAACCTGTTTCTTTCACTTCAAAAATGATTCGAGAAGGTCTTCAACTTTCTAATCAGTTGGCAAATTATTTTTTTATAAATGACACTAATCACGAATGTGCTTTTAAATACCAATGAGAGTTAAATGGTTGTATGTCTGGATATCGTGTTCATAAACAATTAATAAAATCATCATCTCAAAGATTAATTACTAATTACGTTATCACCAGAAAACAATTAACACAACATGAGAGTGAAGTTGGCGCTAGTTGTATTTCCTCTTGTGAAGAATCAAAAACCAGTTTGCAAACGAACCTGTTTACCGGCAAATAGTGATAATAATTAAAACGTGTATAAAAAAATGTATGCATAAAAATACATATTGTTTTGAATAAAATTAAATATTATAGTTAAAACAAAGTTTAAAAAGTTTGTCTTGTATCAATTTTTTTCAAATTTGAAATTTTTTTATTAGTCATATTTTATTTCCTTATTTTTTTTTTTGCGTGAATTTTAAAGTAATTTTACGTTGGTGCTTTGCTTTTATGCTATTTTTGAAAAATCACAGTCTGTATCCCCCCTTTTTCAAGGTAAGATACGTCTATTTTTGTGCGATTTCGTTTGCGCATGTTTTCTGAGGAACCTATCTATCGCATAAAATGAGACCCAGGTATACTCATAAAGAATGCTCATCAAATATAAGTCCATGAAAAACAATATTTATTATGTACACCAAAAATTATGTGATTCATTTATACATTTTATATAAACACACAGTCATTCTGCTAGAAATCTCTTGATGTTTTCTGTTGTATGGATAAACATTATGTTTAATCCATATTATTTCCAACTTATTAGTGTTCCATTAAAGTTATCCATTTTGACATGTTTTTATTTTTAATGAAGTATTTCACAATTAAAATTTTATAGTATATAATACTGCTTTATTTATGAAATAGCTGCAACTTGTCAATTTTTTTCAAATATTATCACAAAGCATATTGCATCGCTTAACTGATATTTATCACAATTAGATGATTTGTAACCGATGTTATTTTATTTAAATTCTCAAAAGGCATGAAGTCTTTTGAATAGATATTTGTAATATTTCTATCCCATATTATTTATTTTTAACTTTAAATATAATTAGTGATATTTACACAAACTTAGTCTAATCGATCAGGAGCTTAAATATTCATCTCCTGATGATGTCATACTTGTCATTATCATAGATATTGTTTTTATGGCATTTCATTTTAATAGGTATTATAACTTGTTTCCACAATCTTTGCTATTAAGAGTCAAATTTATTCATTTGTCTATTTTAAAGTTCTTTTCATGATGTTAAAATATTTTTTTAACTTTATAAAAATAAATATATCTTTTCAAAATTATATTTAAATAAAATATACATTCCTTTGTCTATTTAACTATTTTTATATACTTTAATCAACATTTTAAATACCCTATTGTATTTATATATTAGACTATTTCCATCCTCTAATATAAAATATTGAATATCCTTAGAAAGATTTAACTTTATTTAAATTTTCAAAGTAAATTCAACTGTTAGTAATAGCACACAGGTCCATTCATTGCATTTTATTATTTTTGTTAGAAAAAATTTACTTTATAGTTGACCTGTATATTATAGCCAGAATATTGATGATAATCAGCATGTATCAGTGTCTCAGCATTATTTTTTTTATTATGAATGATAGATTAGGACTTATGTATGTACGTTGAAAATATTGTATTAATTCTGCTTTAATTTTGGTAGTGGCTAGTTAGATAGTCTGTTTTTGTAGTATACTTTTAAATCCATTCATAAGAGATGTCTGTTGGCTGTTGATTAGTTATTCACTTATGGGTAATGCTGGATAATTTATAGTAAATGATTATTATTAGTATAATTTCTGGTGATATTATAGTTTATAAGTACATGTGCTATTATTATAGTTGTTATAAATAATTATATAGTTTTAATTATGCTGATGTTCTTATGCTCATCATTGATGATTATGACCATTTTGTGGGAATGATGATTTTCCATATTATCATGTCACATCTTTCTTCCATACCATTACAATATATATATATATATATATGTATATATATTGCAGTTACATCTAAAAGAAATCTTATTTCATGACTATCTAAATAAAATGTTTTTGTGCTTTAAAGTGTGCATACTCATAAGTTTAATAACTAGTTATATATATTGTACCGGTCAAAACAGTATGCTCACTTATTAAGATTCAAATCCTAAGCAAAAGTACCTCAAATCTGATCATGCTCAAGATAACAGGTCAGGAGCAATCCTGAATTCTAACCTATTTGCCTATTCTTCGAATCTCTGACCCAATAACAACAATCCTGATGATACAGTACAATTATTTTAATTCCGGGCCTGGAATCAAAGTGGTAGAGCATAAGATCAGACTGATGATGATGATCGAGAGAAGAGTAGCCCAGGAATTACATTTATGAAAGTTATATTTATTAATGCTAAGTTATTAGCTAAAGAAAATAGTTCTAAATACTAATTAGAAAATAATAATTCAACAACAAACCAGGATTTTCATGAAATATATATTTAATAAAATATTAAACAAACGCATATATATATATATATATTACAAAATTGGTTTCACGCTTGGGGTGACATTATACATTTACAAACTTGGGATTTGTTTTTATAAAATATTCTTTATTAATTATTTCATGAATATAATTTTATAGAATATATTGTAACTTGTGCGGAGTGATGCACAAAACAATCTACAAGATCGGAACAGATTCGGATTACAGAAAGATACCTGATAATTTAGCATTAATCATTTTGACAAATAAATATAAGTATACGGTCTCAATCATTTATTTACAATCTTAAAATCATTATATATGTTTGATAGGCATCGTTTGGACATAGCGTCTTTAGAATAAGTATACAAGAAACAAACAATGAGCTACACTTACGAGAATAAATTATACAATCATTAATACAAATTAGATTTAAGTCTATGGGAATCGATAATGGTTTTAAACAAAATCAGTTTAACTCAATGAACTGAATGTATTTTTACGAAATCATTGCGACTTACTAAGGTTAGGCAGACAGTGATCAACTTAAGGAGCATGAAATACGTATATAGGTGATTATTTATCTTTTCAACATATATGTGATCGAGTGTAGCAGTGTTATGAGGTAGTGTGGAGAGTGGTGGGTCATGTGAAAGTCTGTGCTCATATACCCTATATAAAAACATTTTATTGTGAGTTAAATACATATGCTTTCAATATATACTAAAGAAACTAATTTTTAATTAATTTTTCAAAGTTTAAATTTCATTTCAAAGTACACCTGGGTCTCGTTTTATGTGGATTATTTTAATGTGATTTTGAAGTTATGCGATTCATGTTTCTTCTTAATATCCTTCATATTTCACTATATTTATTAGCTATCAAGAAATTTAAATTATTAATAACTTATTTTGACTTGAAATACTTTTTTTTTTTCAAAACTATAACATTATATTAGCAGCTAACGTGTATATGGCCTGAAGTTGTATTTAGAATATTAGCTTCTAATATAAATAACCTACTTACACTAATGAGTAAATAATAATAATAGATTTATATTTACATATAAAAATATCGCAATAAATATTCAAAAATTTTAAACTTTTAAAAAGTATTTTGTTAATTATAACAGAAATAAATAATTTTTTAGATTTTTAAAATAAATAATAACGAAGATTTTATTGATTTTATAAACTGAAAATAATCTTTCTAATGATAATCTATAATCTTTTTGTTTTGATTATGATCTAATTTTTTTAATATAGAAACAAAAAACAATTAACACAGCTCAAGATTGACAGTGCACTAGTTTTATGTTACATGACGAATCTGATTTTTTAACATTTCACAAACGAGCGCATATTGTCAAATAGCCAAATAACCACTAATGATTAAGATATGTATGAAAAAATGTGAAATTAAATACTGTAGTTAATAAAAAAAGTTTGTTTTGTATTTTTTTTTCCAAATATTTGAAATTTTTATTAGCCATACTTTAGTTCCTTATTTTTTTATTGCGAATTTTAAAGTAATTTTTATTTTTTGCTTTGCTTTTATGAGATTTCTGAAAATTACAACTCCTATTCCCATTTTTCAAGGTAAGTTAAGTCTATTTTTGTGCGATTTCTTTTGTGCACGTTTTTCTACCGCATAACATGAGACCCAGGTGTATATAATTTACAACTTAAATATTTTGTCTTTCATTTAAAAGATTATTTATTTTTTCTTGGAATCTATAAATTATTAAAGCATTTTTTCTTTCTTTAGTATAAATTGTACTATTATAATTATATTCAAGTTCCAAAAATTTCCTAAGTTGATAATAGACAAATGTTTTAGGATTTTATTCAATTATTACTTCAAATAATGATAGACACAAGGTTTTTAAGTTTAATTGGTTTGGCACAATAAATTATCTTAAAAGATAATTTTAATGAAATCTTTTAAAATCATTGAAATTGAGTTTGGTAAGAAATAAAATTTTTTAAAAAATTACAACCTTTTATGTACTTTCATATTTAAAGAATATGATAAATTGTACTCAATACTTTCTGTTGATAGTACATATGTACATAAGAATATTTTTTCTAGCATCTCAGAATTATCAAAAGTTATTAATAATTAATGGAATTAGAAAGTAAACATTTCAAATCCTTAATTTTTATTGGTTGATAAATCACTGACTTGCACCAAACTTTGTGAGAAAAAGATTTAATATGTGACAACAAACATAGTATACCAAATTCTAATAAAAGGTATTACACTGCTATTATAATAAAATTAATGTAAATATATACTATTCAAAAATTATGAAGATCTTCATCAAAAGTTATAAAGAGCTGTCTGTTGGTTCTTATCTACAGGTTACTAATGACTGATCTAAACTGTTAGCTATTACGTATTTTGACCTTTGATGGCTATTAGCAGTGTGAATGTACTTTCTTGCTACCATTAACATCTAAGAACTATGTGGGTGGGTTGATTTACTAGCTATTAAATACAATAGGTATCCACACATAAAGTTGATTTTTTTTAATACAAATAATCATAATAATAATAATAATGTGTTACCATTGTACTGTGATTTTTTTTAATAACTTTATGAATATTGAAATTATTTTTAGGTTAAAAAATGTTTCACAAGAAAACTGATAACTGTCAATGAACTTTCAATTATTATTTGTATTCTTCATTCAGTTATTTTCATTTGTTTTTATATCTAATATAGATCTACTTTAGTTTTTTTTTTATTATTATTTTAAAATACATCAAACTTATTAAAATTTAGACTTTAGTAAGTTTTTTAAAAAAAGAATATATTCTATATCCATTCAATTTAGAATTCTCCATTTGGATACGTTCGCCGTTATTTTTTTTTCGTTTGCATATTTCAGTTTTTTCATCTTGTAAGAAAAAGTGAACTTCTTATGATTTTTTTTTATGTCATTTATTCAAAACCTTATAAGGTTTTATTTGAGATTTGGGGGAGGGGGGGTGAAGATTTTTTTTTTATTTGCTAAGATTTATTCATAAATTAGAGTTTTTTAATTTATTGAATTTTCATCTTATAAAAATTAGAAAACTAGTAAAGCTCTTATATATATAAAACATTTGTATTTTTTTTTTTTTTTAAACTATCGTATATATATATACTTTTGCTGTATTTTTAATGTACTCAAAACTTCCTTTCTATTTAAAAGTATAAACTAGTAGGAAAAGAAAAAAAAATTTTTATGCTTTGTCGTCAGTAAAACGTTCTAAGCCAAAGATTATAAAAACAGTTCACCAAATTCCAAGCTCTGCATGAAATCAAAGATATAATTTATGTCTATTTTGGCTGTATGCCTTTTCCTTTGCGTGTTTCTTTTTGCAGAGTTTTGGCAAATCCATCTATATAAACTAGTGTGACCAACCAACAAAGACTACCTTTTTTAGCCTGCTTTGTACTGGCTAAGGGCAGAATTTACACTACAAAAAGAGGATACATCAAAAGAATCTAGAGTGTGGAGGACAGAGGAGAATTTAAAAATAGTCAGCTGTTATTCAACAGGAACAGAAAGAATTAGGTGAGGGAGGTCAATCTTTTTTATTAAAGAACAGTCCTTCAGTAAAGCTAGAGTTTGAAAAGGAGGCATCACGATTTTGTTCAAATACACTAATAATTATGTGATTTGTACTGTATTTTGGGATAGGGTGTGCGCTTTTGATTGACTGAAGTTAGAAAAATGACATTTGTTCTTATTTACAATCATTTGTAAAGAAGAATTAGAAAACTCAATAGAATTTTGGAACTTAATTGTATGTGTACTTACTATAAATATAATCAGCAATTACAAAAAAAAATCTATTATTTAATAATTAAAAAAGAAATGTTTTTAATAAATTAAAAATTATGTGAGATTAAAAATCATCTAGTAAATAAATACTTTTTTATCCTCTCGAGCATAATGCGCTTTAGATTTTCTTTCGAACTTTCTAGATGGCTAATTTAAATAGATTGGCGTGAATTTTTATTATATGTATTTCAGAATAACTTTATTTTCTCTTAAACCTATATGATGATAAATCACTCTATATGCATGTAATATATTACAAACTGTGTTCAAACAGACAAGTGTTTTGATAATAAAAACATGAGAATTTTGTGAGCATATAAATCATGGATAGGCGTCCTCGATTCAATTCATGACTATCGTATTAATGATATTCTGCTTCTTTTTTAAATTTTCAGCGTAATATATTGCTTTCTTGGTGCAGTTTAAAATGAAGGTATTGTTTTTCACACATCTTACTAATTGTCATCAATAGCATTGCTGCTGCTCATTACCGGTATTAATAAGCTTGTTGGAGGATGAACGGAATAATTTAAACATAGATTTCAATTTAAGACGACAGATACCATAAACAGATAACGGATAGTGAGATGACCTTTCACATATATAGATTGACAGTGAATTCCAAATAGTGCCTGATCAAGAGTTCATCCTATCTTCGAGGATAGGAAAACCAAGCACCGTTTTTGATTTTTCTGTCTTTTTTTTTTCAGCTACTTAATTTACTATAGAGTTTGGATACTATGAGCCTCTCATGCCATTGACCATCTTCCTATATATGTATATGTTGTAATAATAGGATTATGAGATTGTGCAAACATGTCCATCCTTTAACTACACACATAGTATTACTGATTCCAATTTCCCTTTATTATTATTTTTTTTAACTTAATCTTTTGAAAATTACGAAAGCTATAATGGGACAAAGTTAGTAGGCTAATAATCTTTAATTGTGCTGGAGGCAGTACGATTACTAATGAATAATTTTGGATTTGAAACAGAAGTATTAATTGCATAGATTATATGTTTAGGCAGCGTTATATTTTTACAGCCTACCATAGAAGTGAAAAGGGACCTAAAAATTATGATTTAAAAATGGCCTATCTTACATAGTTTGAGAAGATAGTAGTACCTGGGGTAACATAAATAAAAATCTTAGTTTTAGTATAGATAAAGCAAGAGGCAATATATATATATATATATATATATTAAATATGGTTACATGAAATTTACAAATTTTACTTGTTACAAACTCTTCAAGACCAGAATGGAGGGCAGCATTGGTTCTAAGGAATGGTCAAATGTAGTTAAGGAAAATAGAATAAAGTATATATTCAGTGGAGTGATGAGATATGTATGATAAAATAAGTAGTGCAATGGAGATAGTTAGCCAAAGAATAAGTAAGAGAGAGAAAGAGATAAAGGTTGTAAAAGTGAAATTAAAATCATTAGAGATAAAGTGTGAGCAGATCAAGGATTAATGAATAGAAATGATAAGATAGAAGTAAACAAGGAAGCTCAGAAGGTGGAAGAGAATGTTATGGATGAAGTAGGGAAAGTAAACTATAAAACAGTCTTTATAGGAAACTCACTAATTAGAGGATGTGGAGATGAAATTACAAGGGGAAATAAAATAGATATGTAAGGTTATGTTTGCCTGGAGCTAGAATTAGGGATATTACGATAATGTACAGAAACAATGGAATATCGATATTTATGTTATAGTAGGGACAAATAATTTGTCATAGCCATTGGTGAGAGTAATGGATGAGTACAAAGAATTCATTAATAATTTGTATAAGGAAGGAAGAGTAGGAATAGTTGGATTACTACCAAGATTTGACAATGGGTATATGTTAGATAGGGCATGTTTTATAAATGAGAGATTGAAAAAATTATGCAAGAGAAATAATGTTATGTTTGTGGATGTGTGGGTGTTTTTTATTATTAAGAGGGAGTTATACATCAAAGATGAATTGCACTTAGCAAAACAAGGAAGTGAAGTATTAGGGTGTTTGATTTATGAAAAATATTATAGTTTGAAAAACTTATAAAGGGGGATATGGTTTTAAATTACATTATTGTCAAAAAGAAGGTTAAGAATGGATGGGATGTAAGAAGTACACAAAGGGTAGCTGATTTAGATATAAATGTAGATGTGGAGAGGGAAAGGGTCTGTAAAACTACTGATAAACAAACTAATTACAAATATAATAGAGAAGAAAAGAATCAAAAGAATTTATAAAAGAGTATTAAGATAAGAAGAAATTGTTAAAATTGGTTATTCAAATATGCAAGGTGATAAGAGGCCAGAAAAGTGGCTGGAATTAAATAAAGAAGTTAAAAATGAAGAGCTTGAGGTATTAACAGCAGTATAACCACATCTAAGAGGAGAAGAATTTACATTGGAAGAGTTGGTATGGCAGGGTATAAATATAAATAGAAAAGAAAGAGAAAAGGGGGGTTCTTGTTATAGGAATTACATCAAAAAAAATATTTAAATGCTGTTAGTGTCAAGAAGATTTGTGGTTTGAAATAAGGTTAGGAAGACAAGAATGGGTAGTGGCTATAGTGTATATGGCCACTGGAGGTAGTCAAACTATAGTGGAGTGGAACAGTAGTATATATGAAGACCTAGTTAAGGATATACAGAGTTTCAAAAAAGGGCAAAGAAAATAATGGCTATAGGGGATATGAATGGGCATATTAAAGAAATTGATGGCATGGATAATAAGAATGGATAACTTTTGAAAAAAAATTGTCAGATAATGAATTTGAGGATTGGAAATTTATCAAATATTTATAAGGGACAATACATATAGTCTAGAAATAATATATTTCACACAATAGATTATGTATTAGTAGAGAAAGAGGGAATGAATAAAGTATGGAATATTGAAGTATTTGATAATGTGTAAAGAGTATGTAACAGTGATCACAATTTATTTATAATAGAAATGGTTAGCAATGTGACAAAATAATAATAAAAGTAAAAAGTATAGTGAAAGATGTGGATGGAGAATAAGTGATTAGAATAAGTTAGAAGAATATAAAATAAAAGTAGAAGAAATCATGGAAGGGTTTATTGTGGATAAATATAAGGACAGGTGTGGTGAAATAGAAAAAGTTGCAAATAGGGTTTTTGGTGAAAATAATTATAGTATAAGTGTAAAAGAGATGATGCAAAGAATGTAAATGTGCTATTAAAAACAAAGAAAACGCAAAAGATATTAATATTAAATTGGAAAAATATTTTTAAAAAAAAATTATATTGGCTAAAATAGATTTTTTTAGAAATAATGAAATTAAATAGTAAATTATTGAAGGATATTAATAAAAATGAAAGAGATGGAAGTAAAAAATTTTGGAATGTAGGAGAGAGAGAAATAGTATTACTAAATGATGAGGAAAAAGAGTGTAGCTCTAGTGAAGAATTAGAGACAATCTTAAACAAGTATGTAATGAATATAGAAAAATGTTAGATGTGAAGGATAGAGTGATAACCAACATAAAAGCATCTAGTAATGGAAATATTAGGTTTACAGAAAATGAATTGAATGAGGCAGGGAAGAAAGTGGAAAGGCAAAACATTTAGATAGATGGGCAGCAGAGATGGAAGTAGGACAAAATTAAATCCATTATCATATTTTAATAAGGTGGCACAGAAGAGAGAATTTCCAGATAGCTGGAATACAAGAGTAAGACTATTATTTAAAGGAAAGGGTAAGTATCATAAAAAGTTAAACAATTATAGATTGATAGTGGTAACATTAGTGTTATATAAAATGTTTGCATATGTGGTGGCTGGAAAAGGGGCAAAATGGATGGAAGAAAATAATATTGTGGGAGTAATGCAAGATGTTTTTGATTGGATAGGCATATAGAAGATAGTTTATTTGTAGTTGCACAACTTAGTAGATATGAGTAGGAATAGACCGTTATATATGGTATTTATAAATATAGTGAAGGCATATTATGCTAGAGTAAATAGAAATGCATTATGTGTAAGTTTAATAAATTTGGGAATGAATGGACCTTTAGTGGATCATATTAAGAAATTGTATGAAAATAATGGCTATACATATCAATTAGGAAATATAGAATCAGTTAGAGTTAAAAGTGAAGTGGGACTAAAGCAAGAATGTTCTATGTCATCTATTTTGTTTTTGTTATATTTGAGAGAAATGGAGAGAGCAATAGAAAGACTAGGAAGAGGAGTAGACATGCCATTAATAGATGGCAAGGGAGTGAATATATTATCAGGTCTTTTATTTGCTGATATCTTTTTGTGCACAGGAAGTAGGGAAGATGTAGAAGTTGTACTGAAGATGCAAGAGTGGATAAAGAGATAGGGATAAATTTAGTGAAGAAAAATCCAAAATAATGATGATAAATGCTGGGGAAAGAGAAAATAATTTTATTGGGGGATATAAAGTTAAATGTTGTGAATAGGTATAACTATTTGCAAATCATCTTAAGTAATCTGAGAAATTATTTGGATGAATGGAAGGAAAAATTGATAAATGAATCAAAAAAAAGAAAGGGACTGATATAGTAATTAACATGTTTTCATATAGTAAATGTGATGTAGCAAGAATTTTATGGAAGGGAGTGGCAGTAGCAGGTTTAACTTATGTTAATGGTGCATTGTATTAATAAAGAGGTGTTAGATTACTTAGAAAAAGTGCAAAGGGAAGTAGGAAGACATGCATTAGATACGGAAGTGTGGACAGTAAAAGAGGCAATTCAAGGAGAAATGGGATGGTCATATTTTTATATGAGAGATGCAAAAAGCAAAATGAAAATGTTCAGTATATGATAGTTTATGGATAATAAAAGAATAGCCAAAATAGTATTTAATTGGGTTATGAATAAAGGGCAGGCAACAAGATGGGTGTGAAAGGTAACGCATTATGCAGAAGATTTAGATAAAAAAAATTATGTCAGTATACTTATACAAAAGGTGGGATAATTGTGTTAGTATTGTTGAGTGTTATTGTGGCAAAGAATGGGATAGAAGAATAGATGCATTAATAAAAAATAAGAAATTGGAGTGACGGAGAACTAGTATGGAGAGTAAAAAGTTTAAATATATATAGAAGTAAACAGAATATTGGATACGAGATACTTTATGATATTCTCAAGGAAAGTAGTTCATTGTTTAAGGCTCAAATAGGATCATTAGCAACAAGGGAATATACACATAAATGGTGAAATGTGAGTTATTTCATCTGCAAGTTATGTAAGGAAGGCATGGAAAATATTAGACATCTGTTAATTGAATGTAAATGTTTACAAGCAGAATGGGTACAAATAATGAAGATGTGAGAGAATAAATACAAACAAAATGATTATACAGAAAGTGGGTTCTTGGTTTTTATGCTGGGTTTGTAAAAAGATAAGGGGGATTTTGATATAAAGGCCATATAATGGACAGAAATAATGTTGTGGCAATAGGATGAAGCAGAATAAAGAAGAATATGGGAAAAACTTTAGGGTGGGGAATGGAAAGGGAAGGCGGCTAACAGATTTCTCTGGGCATAATGGTTGTGAAACTCCTGATTCAGAAAAAGGAAAAGCCATAGTGCATCGCATCAAGATTTAAGATTGATCTGGTTGCATTTTCTTAAAACTATTCTTTTTAGAAGAAGAAAATTTTTATTGAATAGGTAGATGGCTATATATTCTTTGGAAAGACAGATTATTTAGTGAAAGAGATTACATATATTGCATTTGCTGTAAAGTTTAATGTAATATATTCTATTTTTGGAATCCTCAGTACATCAAGAAATAGGTTAATAGCGTTAATACTTGACTTTCACAGTGATGCCAGTACTCTTTTATTAGTGCATATGCTCTAATGTTAGAATTCAGAAAAAGTAAGCTTTTATCCCTAGTTAGAAAGCTTCATTATAGCAATGTCTTTTTTTTTTTTTTTTGAGATTTTAATATACTTATCATTACAAATAATAGCTGTTGGCCTAAGGTTGTTGGAGATAATGGTATTTGGTCTATTGATATTGAATTTTTGCACTGTATATGGGTTGATGATCACCAAAACTTGGTTTAGACAGAAAAATTCTTACGCAGGAATCTAAATATATCTCTCCTCAAAACAATCACATTTAAAAAATTACATTATAATTAGGAGTCAGCTTCAAGAGAAGTTCAGATTATGTGAACACATACCAGCATAGATTGTTGGATGGATCTTAAATTAACACATTCCAAGATTAAAATGATAGTTGCAATAAAAGTAAGTCTTATCCCAGTCATATACATAAGGAAATAGATGTTGTTTTTTTTATAAGTATCTGTATTTACTAAATTTCAACAACTATTAAACATTAAAAATGTTAATTTTGGACCTTCAGGATTGCCTATTATTGCAATGTAGAATTTTCTTAAGATATATATTATGGATGCAAATAAATCTGTTTTTGGGTTCACTAAAAAAAAGAACCATAACTGCTTTGAAGAAGTTGATCGTATTAATTGTTAGTGATTTAACATGTTATTACATTTTCAATTTAGTCGAGTTATAATGTGAAACTTCATATATATATATATATAAAGACAAAAATTCAATGACTGATAAAAAAGCTTTAAAATGATTAATAGATATAAACTGCAAAGAAGAAAAACACATTCACTAAGATTTTTTTTTTCATGCACTGAAAGCAATATATGAACCTGAAAAATAATATCACAAAACTATTAAATCCTGCAATTTACGTTATGATAAATTTCAAAATAAACACAATTTTGAATGAAATCAACAAGAAATAACTTGTACAAAAAGCTGCAGTTTACTCATTTTCACTTTGCATTGTATAAAGAAAAGTAATACTAATGATTTTAATCAACATATGAATGATTTTATTACTTATCAAATGTCATGATCTCATAGAATATCTGAATACATTAATAGGATACATTACAAACAGATTCTAAAGAAATCATTTTTTAAAACAAACCTGTAACCATGTATATCTTTCCATAACAATTTATTTTTCTAGATAAAAGATCTATTCTATATGATCTTCAATTTGTTATATTGTAAATAAATTAAGCCTTGACAACCAAAAAAGGCTGAAACTGTTTTTATATCAATCAAGCCAGCTTACTATTTCACATATTAATTTAGATTTAATACTAATTATTTTAATCAACAAATAATTTTACTGCTGGTAAATGTAACATTAGAAATATAAATTTATTTCATGGGCAACGGCATCTGAATACATTACCAGTATACATTATAAGCAAATTGAAAATAATTATTTTTTAAATAAACTTAAAAAGTATCTACCTACCTTTCTGTTGTCAATGCGAGTCTATTTTTTCAGATTAAAAAAAAAGTTCTCTATCTAGTCTTCCATTTGTCATATAGTAAATAAATTAAATATTGATACCCAAATATGCTGAATCTTCAAATTAATGTTTTTTGTTTTTGTATCAATCAACCGCAAAGAAGAGATTTTATCTGACAAAATAAATTGTTATTGATATTACAGTAAGATAGATATATTTACAGGTTTATTTTTAAAAATCTGCTTGTAATATATTTGTACCATGAAATAGATTTAAAATTTCTAATGTTACCTTTGATCAGCAGTAAAATCATTTAGACATTGTTTAATATCATTAGTATTATAGCTAAATTAATATTTGAGAAATTAGCTGATTCCATTCATATAAAACAAAGATCACCCTCTAATTTGAAGTTTCAATCTTTTCAGGTCTCAATGTGTTAGGGTGGCCTTTGAGCATTCCATCATCAAAACATAAAGAATACACGTTTAAAAATATTTATTCGAACATATTTGCTTTTAAAAAATATGTTTTCTAACTTCATCCTCTAATCTGTAACTACTAAGAATAACTGTATACTATTATTAATCGATATACATTGAAAATAATGCTAAATAGTCTTGTGCTACGGATAAAATAAAGTTTAAAAAGTAATGCAGGTAAAAGTATTAAAAATAATTGTTTTATAATTGTTTGGACCTTTATATAATTAATTTCTTTTACATAAATTCCAAGCTTTTATTTTTATTGGGTTTTATTTATTTATTTAATTTCAAACTGGTAATTGAGTTGTTGGTCAACACGCCGCCGATTTTTTTTTTTTTTTAAGCCAAGTTTTTTTTTTCGTTTTTTAAAAAAAGAAACTGTCAAGCTGTTAGCGAGCAAACTTTTGTTAAATCAATTGTTTCCTCTTTTCCCTTCTGATTACAAATTGATGACAATTAGTTTGATACTTTTCTTATTACAAATTAACCAAACATAAATGAACATCAGGAGAGGATTTAATCGAATTGCCTAATTTTGCACTAGTCCAATTGTATTTTTAATCCAGAAGATCAAATCAACATTGCATTCCCTTTTCAATATAAAATAAAAGCTGTGGCTTTACCAACTGCTTTCTTGTTTGTCCAGCTTCTCAGTTGTCTTTACCATCGATAATATTGGCAGTCTCAACCAAATTGCATCCACTAATCTATTTTGTAAATACACATCAAACTATGTTTAGAAAGAAAGAGAGCGCTATTTGAACAAGAGTCCTCAGAAGCTATCCTATAAGTGACTTGCAGATGAAAATTTTTCTAAATTTTCATTATTGTTTGTCTATTCATTGAAATAAATCTCAATATCCTGGCCTCTTGTTTGCGGAAATCAAATCATGGCTGTTAATCAATTGCCTAGAATATGCCAGACCTTTCTACTAAGAATTCAATGGACAATATCAAGCAGAATAAATAGATCTTCGATTTATCTAGATTACATCACCTCTTAATAGAATTGTTATCTCTATTGTGAATTGAGATTATCTAAGGAAATTGGTAAAAAGTAGCCTTCTTAAGTTAAACAAATGTATACATCTGCTACTAAAACTATCTAGAAAATATTTGCTCTTCATTGTCGTGAGTGTGTGGAGAGTATGTACATATATAAATACACTGAATATAATTAAGAACATATATATAATAATAAAGAACAAGTACCTCTTATATATATTATATCTTCCGAATTGCCCAGAATTTTAAATTGAGACATGCAATTAAATTTACGAAGAAATGAAAGGTTCCAGGTAATGATGGAATTATAATTGATATATTAAAAGAAGCAGGTAAAGAAATAGAAAAACAATTAGCAAAGTTATATACCAAATGTCTAAATGATAAAGATGTACCAGATGATTGGAAGAATGCAGTATTAATATTTAAAAAAGGTGAGAAAGAAGATATTAGAAATTACAGACCCATCAGCGTTTTATCAGTTTTATTCAAAATTTTTACCAAGATGATCAACTCGTCTACAGAGAACATTGGATTTTCACCAACCAAGAGAACAAGCTGGACTTAAAAGTGGTTTTAGTACAGTAGATCATATTCAGGTATTGAGAGAAGTTATAGAAAGAACAAATGAATATGAGTTGCCATTATGCTTTGGATTTGTAGATTATGAAAAGGCATTTGATTCTATAAACATTTTCTTCAGTGATTAAAGCATTGGATCATCAAGGTAGAATATTGTCATATTTTAAAGAATATTTATAAAAATTCAACAGCAACAATTAGATTACACAATGATAGTAGGAAAGTCAACATTGAGAAGGGTGTAAGACAGGGTGACTCAATATCTCCAAAACTTTTTACAGCAGTGCTGCAAGAAGTGTTTTTGGATTAAAATAGGAAGTTAAAAAAGTGAAAGTAAATGGAGATTATTTAAGTCATTTAGATTTTACAGATGATATAGTTTTTGCAAATAATGCTTTAGAGCTGCAGGAAATGTTGCAGGAGTTATCAGATGAAAGTAGGACTAAATATAAATGTTAAAAAGACTATAAAGTAATGTTTTAATAGATTTTCTCAAATTATGAAAATAAAGATTGATTATGATAGTTGGAAGAAATTAACTGTTATAAATACCTTGGTCAGATTATTAATACAGATGGAAACATAATGGAAGAAATTAATCATATAATTAAACTTGAAGAGATCGAAAATGCAATATATGGGTAAGAGAACAAACAGGAGTTACTGACCTCATTGAAAAAATTAAGAGACTGAAATGGATTTAGGCTGGACATATTGCTAAAAGAGATCATAATAGATAGACAATTGAAATCTTAAACTGGATTCCAAGAGATTGTAAAAGACCTAGAAAGAGACCATATGTGAGATGGATGGATGAAATAAGAAAATGTGCAGGGATGATGTGGAGAAGAGAAGCTAAAGATTAGAGATGATGGATTGAACTTAGAGAGACCTTCATCCTACAGTTGATCAATAATGATTGATGATGTTGATATATATTCACATATATATTAAGTCACATGTATGTGTTTATTGTTATGAAGTATTTTCAGTTTGATATTTACTCCAAGTACTCTTAATGATTGCATTTTTCCATGATGATCTAAGATCATTTTTTTCAAGGGATTTAGCATAACGATGTGGGTCCATTCATTTTTGGGTTTCCTCTTTATTCATCAAAACATCAATATTTTTTCATAGGCTATATTTTTAATATGTCATATGTGTATGCTATACATATTATTAGATAATTAAGTTTCATCATGTGGTAGAAATCATCATTTTTAAACATTATTAATCCATTGCAATATTAACATCTTTTCAAGTTTAACTGAGTTTTTCTGATTCCTAGCTTCTCTTGTCCACCTTATACCATCAAAATTTCTTTTTTGATCTATCTATGTCTTGTGATTTCTTTTTTAATGTTTTTAAATCTTTTGGGTTTCAGTTTAAACCTCAACTACCCATCTATTACTATCTTTTCTAGCAATATGTCCAATTCAGTTTCATTTCAATCTTAATATTCTTTCAGTGGTGTCAATAATAACTGTTTATTTTCTTCACATATTTCACTTTTAAATTCACCTTGCTACTCTCAAAAATAGGTAAAACACATCTATTAAATATTTTTCTTTTCCAAGCATAGATAATATTAAGTTATTTCTACTATAAACACTCCATCTAAGTTTAATTTTATGTTTTGCATGTCCACCAGTATTACTAATCTAATCAAGGAATCTGTAGTTGTTAACTTCTTTTAATTCATGATTATCAATCTTTATTTTCTTTTTCTAATTCATTGAATAAAAAGTTAGTCTTTTTAGCATTTATCTTTAGTTCTACTTTCTTTTGAGCTAATATCTCTTACAACAATTCCTGAAACTCTGAATCTTTATTTTCAAAAATAACCACATCATGTGCAAAATCTAAATGGCTTAATAACTTTCACTTACTTTTACTCCAATTTTTCATTTTAATTTACAATTTTTTTTTATAAAATGTTATATGTGTAATCATTCTGTCCTACATTCTTATCAATGTTAATTTCACAGATTATGGCATGCTTTGATGGACCACATATTCAATTTTCCTGCCATC
The DNA here is from genome assembly GCA_028023455.1 of Epiperipatus broadwayi. Taxonomy (NCBI): domain Eukaryota; kingdom Metazoa; phylum Onychophora; class Udeonychophora; order Euonychophora; family Peripatidae; genus Epiperipatus; species Epiperipatus broadwayi. The sequence goes on from JAQFVV010000032.1 coordinate 6,452,904, forward strand.
TTTTGAATTTATTTAAAATTAAAATATTAGAAAATAAATATACATGAATTTTAAAGCTATAAAAAAAAAGCATTGCAAAATTTATATCAGAAAGTGAAAAACATAAATTTTACTTTTAGAAATCTCAGACAAAGTTTGAACATCTCGAAATAAGATCCTGTCAGTCAAATATATTTTAACAAAAAATACCTTAAATTATTAAGGACCCATTTTTTCATCACAAGAAGAAGCTATTGCTATCTTTCTGTTTATTTTGGAATGAAATAAAATTTATTTTGCATTTGTATTTTTATTTTTTTAAATTTTATGAAAAACTTAGTGGTAAAAACAAATGTAATCTGAAGTATCAATTTTTCAACAGAAAAGTAATATGGTGAAAACAGTAGACAACAGGAAACTCTTTGACAGGGGACAATTTGATGACACAATTTCTCTAAAGGTTATTATAATGAAATAAACATACAATGTAAACATTAAGTAATTATAATGAAACAAATACTTAATAATTTTACAATAATAATAATAATAAACAAGTGAAGAAAATAGTTTACTAATTCTTTATAATCTAACTAAAATTGCTGCATATGCACAGTAGCAATTTCAATCTACTTTGAAGATTTCTTATTTTTCATATAGTTCAATTTAGTATGATTTAGGAAATATAATTGGAATTAAACTGAAAGTTTTTTAAACCATTAAAATAATTTATAGTGTTTTTAATGATTTTTTTGCCATTAACAAATGCAATGGGAAAAACAACAGTAGTAATGAGTAATGGTATCCAGAGAGCAAAAAATAAGGGATTTTTCTTTATATGCTTTTTATAAAATTGTCCAAGACAAAACAAATTGACAAGTTTTATGATCAAAAATATATAAAATAGAAAATAAATGAAATTTAATTGTGAGAAATGTGCAGGAATTAGTCTTATAGACTTTTCAAACTGACCAAACTAGAAAACTGCTTTAATCTTTTTTTTAATTAGTACATTAAAAAAAAAAAAATCTTGACTAGATTTATTGTTATAAAGGTTTGAAGTGGATAGTATATAATTCTGGAAATCTAGTATATATTAAAAGATGCTATTGATTTGAGAATAATAAGATAATTTGAAAGTGTATTTGTGATTATGAAAGCACATTGTACAAGTGTAGCTTCATTGAAATACAATATATTTCTTTATGTTAAGTTATATAATAATGTGTGATATTATTTGGAAGTTTTTTTTTTTTGTTATATGTATATAATTATAATAATGTTGGATTATTTGATTACTAATACATATCTCTGAAATCTTTTCTGTAATATATAATAAAATATATTCTACCAGAATATGTAAACAATTATCAACTATTATGGGAATAAATCTTTGATTCAAAATAGTATTTGTTATTTTGCTGAGCCAGGCTTTTAATACAGTGTATCTTTGCCAAAACATGACTACAGTCAACATTAGAAAATACATTTGTATATCCACATTGGTATAAATATAGATCAAACTAATTGCTGGTTACCATAGATTAACTTTTTTGCATGTACAAATTGAACTAACAGTTGGCTATGTTATTAGATTAAATGATCACTGTTTATTGAGAGGAATGCTATTGGCTTTTATATTTATGAAGTTCTTAGAATTAATTATGATACTCTTCTTTTATTTTGCATTTTTTATTATTACTTTTTTAGCAAATAATTTTAGCATCTAGGTTTAAGGAATGTTACCAGATTTTTTTTCATGATCTACAAACGTCTAAGCACTGTTGTATTTGGCTCTGTTATTTAGATGAGCATGCTGAGCCATTCTAGATTTTAAGTTTGCAAATGTTTCTTCACAATAGATCATAAGAAAAAATCTGGCCATTCTTTTATACCTGCTTATGCTAAAATTATTTGCTTAGAAAGTAATATTAAAAATACAAAATAAAAGAAACTTGGCACATAATTAATTCTAAGAATTTCCTAAATATAAGAACCAATAGCATTCCTCTTAACAAGTACTGGTTGTTTAATCTAATGACCTAGCTAACTTCTAGTTCAATTTACACATGCAAATATGATAATCTATGGTAATCAGTGACTGTTTATATGCATGTGAATATGCTAATGTATTTACAGATGTTCAGCATAGCTGTGCTTTGACGAAGATTTGTCGTATAAAAAGCCTTGCTCAGCATACTAACAAATATTGTTTTGTATCAAAGATTTATTACCATAATAATGGATAATTGTCTATATACTCTGGTAGAATATATTTTATTACATACATATATGCTACATTGAACATTCACATCCAATTTGTTCCTAGGACAAATTCCAAGAAGATTCTAAAGAACCATTTTAAAATAAATTTGCAAACATATTTACCTTTTGGTATATCAATACCAATCCATTTTGTCTGATAAAAGAAGTATTTATATTCCTAAAGATTGCATAGTTGGTCAGCAGTAAAAATCATTTAAGTGCAATTGAAATTATTAATATATATATATATGTGTGTGTGTATGTGTCACAGTTAAAGTAATAAATCCAGTTATTATTAATAATTACTGGATGTTTTGATCAAAGTGATAAAAAATACTTAAAAATGACATTGTCTGGGTAATTATTAATAATTATCAGTGTCATTTGGTATAAATGATAAATAATACATATAAATCACTTTGACCAGGTAATTATTAATAATTACCAGTAGCAGTCTGGTAAATGTAAACAAAAAAATATATTGTATAATATTATTTGTTGTTTATTTTAATATTTAGTGATTTTTTCATTTATTGTTTTATTATTTATCAAATTATGATATAATTATACCAATAAGAAACACAAAACAAATAGGGAAATTTAATTAGGTAAAAGTTTTACATTTTTATAAAGATTTAAATACAGGTAATATTTTTTAGTAACATTCGTATGCTTTGCCTTAAATTCTTTCATCATCCTATTTCACACAGGGTGACCAATCGCAATATAGATGTCATAAATTAATTGAAAATACTCTTCCAAAAAAGTGTAAAACATATAATTGATTCATTTTTATTTTTAATGGTTATGATGAGTTTTTCAACCCCTTCCAATTTTTACAATATTGCATTGTTGATAAATGTTGGTATCCTGCCAGGTGATTTGGCTGGAAAACTTCTCTTTATTTTATTAAGTTTTAGCAAAATTAAATAATTCCCTCTCCTGAAAATAACTGTTGGTTTTTGGTTTCATTTTCGATTTCATATTGTTCATTTGATCATTAAATCGTTTTTTATTGTGTCTAAATCCTCCATTATGCATATGGGTAATGTAAAATTAATGAAGATTTAAAAACTGTGCCAGCCACACTTGTAATATATATAAATAAAATAAAAAACAATGTTCCAATAACTTAGTAATCAGCACTAAGCGAATGGTTAAACTCTTTCCTTAGGAATATGGAGAAGCTTCCAATGTAAAGTCCCGAAATGTGTTGACAGTCATGAAACTGATAGTATTGAAATGTATTAAATTTATTGTTGACAATCGTGAACCTAACGATATTGAAATTTATTACATTTACCATTGACAGTCAAAAATTATGAATAACTATCGGTCCATGTGATAAATTTATTAAAATTAATCGCTTTGATCGTTTTATTAGGTTATTAGTAATAACCAGTAATTATTAATACTAACCGATTAATCACTTCAACTGTATCATATATATAACTAATCTATAATTATAAAAACACTAGTCATTTCAAAATAGATATTTAACTTTATTTAGATAGTTATTTGTAGGTAATACTTGTTTTCTATAAGGAATTTAGAAATCATTCACATTCTCCTTAGTTTTTGCTATCAGAAAAATATACCGATATGATTCGATAGAAAATTTGCTTTGGATTATATATTTGTAGATTTTTTTTTAAAGCTGTAAGTGCTTTTTTTTCTTCTCATTTATATAATATTAATGCCTGAAAATATTTGTATTCGAATAATTAGTTGATTCATTAGGTTACTGTATATAATGATTATTTTAGCTGCAAGGTCAATAGTAAGTTGGTTCAAGACAGGAAGGGGTGTCAGGGATAGGTTTCAGTTTAATTAAGTTGGACTGGATTATTCAGAGGTTCTTTTGGCCTTTCTCACCTTTATTACCCTGCTGTTTTACATTCATGGAAATCGCCTTCTTGATTAGTAATTCAGAGCATAGACCAGGATGTTCATATATTTCGATTATTTACATAAAGTATGGATAAGTCTTATTAGAAAGTGAAAACTGTTTTAGTTTTAGCAATTAAATGAATTACTAAGCAGGGGATCATTCAATTTAAATATCAAATGCACACCAATTAAAATAAATGTTTAAGGAATTCACTACAGATATTTTTAAAATTACTGCTGTTAAATAAAAGGTTGGTTGAAAATTAATATGTAGTAGTAATTGAAAATATTAAAATTTCAAATTTTAGAAGAAAAAAAATGTCTCATAAATAAGTTTTATTGTTTTTGTTTTTTTTTTAATAATTTGATATATTTAATTTTGGAACTCCGTATAAATTCACACACGCGTAAATATATTATATAGGATGATAGATATATACTGAAGAACTGATATGAAAAAAAATCCGCTGTTTTTTCATTTGAATTACTTTCTTAAACTAGTTGGGGAAATCAAATAATATTTATTTATTTAAATAATATTTTATTTATGCATAAAATATAAATCAAATTTGAATAATTTTTAAAAAATCATTATAAAGAGATTATATCTTTCAGAAACTTAATATTTAATAAATATTGTTTTGATATCAAATGTAATTATTAATATGTAGCATTAAAATAAATTAAACATCAACACTTTTTAGTACAATGTAGTTTTTTGTAATTAAATTATAAATGTATTTCTTAACTATTTTCCATACTCATCATTATCATTTTTAACTATTATCAATCTACTACAGGATGGTTTCTTTAAGATTAATTCAGATTCTCTGATCTATATCTTCTCTTTTCCACATCACATTAACAAATTCGAGCATTTTATTCATCCATCTGTTGCCTTTTTCTTTTAGTCTCTTGGGATCTAGTTTAAGACTTTAACTATTCTATTATCATCTTTTCAAGCAATATATCCAGCCCAGATCCTTATTACTTCATCAATTCTTTCAGTGATCCCAGTGATAACTATTTGTTTTCATACACAAATACTTTACTTTCAAACTTTTATTATTATTATTCCAAACTGTTTTTTTTTTACTTTGTTGAGTAGTGTGAAGTCTCTGCATTAGTCTTTTGTTAAGTAGTTAAGTCTCAGATTCATAAGAATTAATTAAATGTATCTATTAAAAAGCTTCTTTTTTTCCAAATACATATTTTCTTTTAATATTGAGTTATTATTAATGAAAGCTCTCATCCAAGTTTTAATTTTATGATTAATTTCAACCATAAGGTTTCCATTTATATTAGTAATCTGACTAAAATATTTATTATTATTATTAACTTTTTTTCATTCAAGATTATCAATCTTTATTTTCTTGCTTCTGAGAAAACTTATTGAAGTTTCTTTAGGCTTTTTAGTAATTATCTTTGAATTTCTGATAATTCTTGCAGCATTTTTTGAAGCTAAAGCTTTATTTGCAAAAACCACCACCTCATTTGCAAAATCTAGATGATCTAAATAATCTCCATGAATTTTTATTCTCCTAATTTTTCATGTTAATCTACAAAGTACTTTTTATTAACTTTTAAATTTAACATTCTCATCCTGGTAAAGACAAAAGTGAATCCTTAACAAATAAAAATAGTGCTGCATTGTCACATTTGCTTTGTCCAAGATATACTTTAAAATTTGTTACTTTCAAGATTTATATTTGCCCTCCATGCAAATCTAAAACAGGTGCATATGGTATGTTGTTTTAGTATTATTTTTTGTGTAAACATTTCACTGTATATGTATGTTAGTCACCTATAGAATTGAGAATATGTATGCAATTCTCAAGTCAAATAATTAATAAATTTAGACATATACATTATAAAATTAAAGATTTACAATTACAATTGCATTGTAATTTTATTTAACCAGTTTCACATGACATCTTACTCTCATATATATGTGTTTATACATATATAACGATGCTTACACAGACATGCACATAAACCTAGATATACATATACTATATGCATATACATAAATGTGTGTATTTGCTGGGGTTTAAACCTAGAATGATTACTACTATGGAGTATATTAGGTGAAATGAGATGCATGCCAATATATACCATTTCATATTCCTAAACTTTTCTAAAATTGAAAAGAGAAATAAAAAATGAATTTACTTATATATTTGCAATCATGAATTAATTTTTTTTAGAATTTATGGATTTAAATGTTAATCTTGCCCAGCTGATATTATTTCTATGCCCCATCATCCTCACCACTGGAATTTTTGAGATACAACCAATATATAAAGAATATAATAGGAAAAAAAACTAAAATACTATCCCTACATATGAATATAATAATGCCAACAAATTATTTTATATACAAAATTTACTAATCAAATTGAATACTTGTCACTTGATAAACAAAATATACAAACATAAATTTACAATTTTACAAGTTTGGAGGAGGGTAACAGATCCTTAAATTTACCTAGTTTAAGTAGGATCTGAGAGTTTATTGTTAACATTCCCTGCCCAGTGGAATTCCAGTGTAGAATGATACTTCTGTGTGATAGGTTTGCTCCCCTTGTCTTTGGCTCTGGAAGCTTCTTGGTGGATAGTTCCTTGCTGCTATTGCCTGGAATTTTGCTTGATCTACTTTGCATAATTTCTCTGTTGTCTCTTTGGAAAGAGGGGATGTATAATCAATCATTAAAAAAAATTCAGCCATTTTTTTTCAATGGTCCATATTCTACACCCCTCCATCATCTGTTATACCTGGGCCAGCATATTCTGCTGTATGACTCTAATTACTTGTTTTCTTAAAAGAAAATGCAGTCAAGGATCTTAAGCAGACTACCTGCTACACAAAAAATTGCATGTGTCTCCTTAATGACTGAGCCATATGACTCCCTGAGGACAGCATGGTAAATCCATTTCCTCACTCCATAATGCTTTTACTGGTGATGCAGCATATTGATCAAAGGTGATGGGTTTCTTTGCATAGCATTCTTATCAGGATTTAGCATACCCTTGTAAGTAATGGTTTTCAAGGATGATCTGATTCATCAGGACCACTCTGAAAATTGAATAGTTTGCTTAGACTTTCAATATTGGTTTTTCAGGCTCTCCCCTTCATCACCCTTGAATGCCTTAACCTGGATAAACTTGAATAGATATGTCTGGATGTTTTGAATCAGTTCCAGTGGAATATTATCATAGACCTCCCCTGCAATACTCCTGACACTCGAACATACTCTATTCGAAACTGTGACTGGCTCAGGATTGTTTTCTTTTGGGTCCTTGACCCCTTATCTCTGGCCATTTTTCTCCAAATGGTCCATCAACGTAGACCTTGTATTTTTATGTGAGATACCCTTACTAATTCTGACCATACTATGGTGTTGAAATTAGCTTTGAGGTTCATTCTTGACTTTAACCTGACTACAGTACCTAAATTAACTTCCATGATCCCCCAGTTATCTTTATTTACCTTGGATATCTTGTCTTGAAACCCCTGGGGGTCCTTGATTATTTCAGCCCTCTCTTTTGTGGCTACATAGTTTGCTTAGGTGATGTTTTTTCATCTCATATAATTGTTCTTGCATCTCCTGCATTTTTTTGCAAGCCTTTAATATTGTCTTCTTGTTCCTTCTGGTACATTCACCTCTCTTCTCAACCAATGTGGGCCAGGGATATTGCACCCTGGATGAAAGCCTCCTGCTTCACTATCTTATCCTGGGTCAGTATAAATGCCCTTTTTAGTGTCCGTATGACGTTGGTGATCTTTTTTCTATGGTCCCCCAAAAGTTTCATGAATTTAACATGTATCTCCTTGTACTTTTCTTGACAGGCTATTCTCAGTCCTTCCAAGTTTCTCTCCAACATTTTGTTTACCTGCCTTCATTTTCATTTTTTGATACAAGGCATGGAGGCTCTTTCTCATTTATGACTTGGCCTGTTAGTTCATTTCCATTTTTTGATCCAGAGATTGGAAGCTGTTTCTCATTTTTGACCTGTACTACCATCATTTCTCTGTCTCCTTATTTTTCTAACTTTTCCTCCATTTTTTAAACATGACCAACAACTTTTCCATGTCCACCTTCACATCCTTTTTTGGTCCCTGCTTGTGCATCATCCTAGATGGCTTTTTAAAATACACGGAGCTTTTCATGGGCTTATGCTTATAGTTTCAGCTTGTGCTTACTTCCCTCCCCATACTATTACTATCTTCAACTATCTCTTTCCCTGTTTGAAGCATTTTTTCTTTACCCTTGGCTTCCTCCAGTTTTCCCTCTTTTACTTCACTTGCTATTCTTCCCCTCTCACTCACTTCCCTCACTACTTTTTCTTCTGTGCTTCTGTCCATCATTTCCTTTTTATATATATATATATATTGTACCGGATTCGAATATGAGTCATCGAAACACCGGCCTCTTATGCAGAGAAGAACATACTCGGAGAGTATGTATGCCCAAACAATAGCTATAAAATATATATAACTAGCATTTCATTTCCAGGACATAACTTCTTCTTGACTGTTGAGTTCAACACCACATTCAAAGCACTTTTTTTGTTTGTGTATAAACATGGGCGCCAGCTATCTATTCAAGAATGAATAAAAAATGCACTTTGAATAATGGCCACTAACTCAATGCCCAAGCATCCACAATTAGCTCAGCTATTGGTAATCACTAACAGATTATACATAATTAGTGGTGAAAGAATTGATAAAAAGAATTGACCGACAAATAAAGTTTAAATTTTAAGACAATTTATTAACTAACATTAATTTACTAAATTTAAACATCTTTATAATTTTTTTAACTAATATAACACACACACATTTTAAATTAACACACTATAATATATATCTTATGAAAAGCATAAGTAATGTTTGACATTTATAAAATCATATAGCATTCACAGACATGGACATCAGTAGTTCATTTTATGCATGATTTGTACCGGTCAAAACATGTTTATCCATCTAACATTAGCTGGAACTCATAAAATGTACTTCAAACCCAGTCAAGCCCAAGATTTAGGTCAGGGACCAGCCTGAATTCGAACCAACTCTCTAAGCCCCAGATCTAACATCTAATGAATAACATAATAGTGATGGCACATGAGAATTAATCTTAATCCGGCCAACTAGCAAAGCTGAGCCAAACAATGAGACATCTATTAACTATGACTATATTAAAATATATATAAGCAAGGCTGTAATATGTGGAAGTGGAGGAAAAGGAATTCGAACTACTCAAATAAATTAGACAATAAAATATAGTTTAATATAATGAAAAATTATTTATATACATTTATAAATTAAGTACATTAGTATGTGCGTGAACGTGCCAGCAGTAGATCATTACATAGTGTCATTCATGCTATTATTTCTCATATGCTCTTTATTAGCTAAATAATATATTACAAATAAACACACATCTTTGGTGGGTCTAATATTAAAATGTAAATCAGGTATTAGAAAGAAGTTATATAAAATTGCTATTAACCTTTGATTTATGGTTCTGAAATGTGGTGACTAACATATATTTTAGGGGAGCATTCTGAAATTCATTATACATATGATATAAATTATTTTCACGCCATTGAGGTCGTGAAAATAAACAAAAGACAGTTGAAAGATTATATTGGAACTATGACAAAAATATTTATTGAAAAATTATTTAAACAATAGTAAGACGAACGCTTTATTTTCCCCAAGGCATATAGATACTCTTAAATAGATATATAAATTACGACGGTGAGATTGTATATGTTGAAATAAACTTGATTAATATACGACGGTGAGATTGTATATGTTGAAATAAACTTGATTAATAAAATAGAAGTAATTGGCATTTATATATATATATATATATATCTTTTAAGCAAAGCTTAATTTTAATATTAGAGCATTAAAACTGGGTCATGAAGCAAAAGAAATAATAATAATACAAAAAGTTTGTGGTGCTGACATAATAGCCTAAAAATATCTAAGAGGAAAAGGTCATGCTTCTGGATTAAAAACAAATGGATGGGCATAGCATGTGCCAAACTTAGGGGTCACCGCCAGAGGCCTTTCTATACAAAGAAATGGATGGGCATAGCATGTGCCAGACTTAGGGGTCACAGCCAGTGGCCTTCTATACGAAGAAAAATATGCATAGTGTGTGCCAAACTTACAGGATCACTGCCAGAGGCATTTTTATACGAAGACTTGAGAAGAAATTTATGGGTTCGAACTTGTCGTAACCCCAGATTAAGAAGCACATATATATATATACACGAAGATAGGCTAAATGACAGAAACGCAGTATGAATGAATGTCACTAACAACATTGAATAAATTTTACGCTTTAAAATAAATGACCCTTGTTTGAATACTATAATACGCCATGCAATTATAATATATATAGAGAGAGAATATTTCATTTAATAAAATATACTTGAAGATTTTATTTAGCAAAAGTAACATTAAGATTTAGATTTCAAATTAATAAAATATACGTTAAGATTTGATTTAGTAAAAGAAATATTAAGATTTTACCCCATCCCTTCTTCTACTAGTTAAAATAAATCAATCTCACCTTCGTTGATTTTACAATAACTGGAATATATTAAATACTGTATATGATCTTTTAAGCATAGACTATTTTAAGAGTATAGCAAAAAAAGGATAACTAGCAGTTATATAGAAAACAAATAATCGGTCACCTTTTCAGAAATGAATAAAGAATATTTTTATAAGATTTCAAAGCGTTAATTAGCTTGAGTTCTGGATTTACACAGGGTAGAAAATCCAGAATTAAACAAATATATTTTTATAATAAATAAAATGTTGACTTGAAAAACAATCTGGTGAGTATATTAATTAATAATGCATTGTTTTAAATGGACGTTAATAACTTGCTTCGTGAAGGTTTACTTAAAAAATGACAGAAAAGATTTTTATAAATTAAAAATCGCCAGTTTGTTTGAGATTAGCAAATTAATAAAAAAAGCAATATATATAATCAATTAATAAATAACTACAAATAATTGACCGAACTAAAGTTAAAGAAAGTTAAAGCAATGAGATAGGATTAGATATAAAGAAATCATGTGAGAGCAAATTTACATTCACAGATATATATATATATATAAAGGCAAAGTTAAAGAATACATTAGAAGAGATCTTGATAGATTATTTAGACTAAATTGACTATTAGGTCAGCTTGGAAATTTACCTTGCAATTTTAAGAATCCATTTTAAAGTATGGCAGTAGTGTAATTGAGGATCAAATGAATTTTCTTAGTGACAACAAGTTTCTATTAGCATTTTTAAAGTTTTCCATCAGGCCTTTACTTCACTTGAAGGTAGCAGAATATTATGGCAGGAAAATGACCCACAAGGGTCAGGAAAATCGTTTACTAGATCATCTTGAGATTTCAAACAGCATAGTCTAGTAGCAATCACTTCTCTCAATAATAGTATAACCTTTCCATAGTATTTAATCTAATCTGATTCAAAATTCAGTCATTTTATACTTTTTCTTTTATCAGTTGTTTTTGAAAGATGCAATTGTTAGATAATCCAAAATAAACTCAAATCCATTTCAGACCAGAAATAGACTTGACATCACGTTTTCAAAAAAGAAAATTTTTAATCTACTTAATCCCATTTATTTTAAGAAAACATTAACCCAAAAACACCTCCCTTTAATTATTTTTGGACAATTAACAACAGTCACATTTCCATATTGGATTTTATAAAAAATATACAGTCCAATAGAAAAACAAGCAATTTAAAAAGAAAAGCCAAATGAACATAAATGTTTAAAAACATCAAATTTTGTTAGCAAGTTTTGCTCCCATGTATATACCTGAGCCGCATCTATAATACCCCAACAAAAAAGAACCAATAATCAATAAAAGAATTAATAACAATTTTAAAACATGCCACTGAAACATCAAATTTTACAACCTAGGCGCATCCAAATATATACATGAAATATATACAAAAAAGGAGGGGATGGGAAATAGGATCCAAACACAGGTTAGTAGGTAGAAAAAAGCACAATCTTAAGCCAAGATCGATTGTTCAGATTATAGAGTTCAAATTACTTGTCTCTGGAGGCTTTATGAATTTTAATGCAATGGCTATTATGGTATAAATAAAATAACAATGTTTTACCTAGGATTTTGAATAGATTTAGACTTTGTTTTTTCTTGTTTGTGCTTCTTCCAGCTCCGTTTCCTTGATGGGTTTCCTTATATTCATGATTATTACTATTGGACAATTAATACTCGTTTTTTAAGATGTTATGACATTATTTACATATTGCTGATCTTATTTGATAAGGTGAGAAGCGATGTTCCCAAAAGCTGCTCAGCATGCATTTTGTTTCTGGATACAATTAACCCAACTGATTGTTTTCTCTTGACTTAACTGACTCAATTAATTTCTGAACTGAACTAATTATCCGATAAAATTTTATTATTTATACCTAAGTGTTTTTCTTTTCAATATCCTCTGCAATATTTTGTAAATTTCATTAATAATCCTTTGACTGTTTTGGACGATTGTTTAATTAGTAATAGCCATGCAGAGTGTTGTTTTTTATCTTTAATTAGTAGTCCCACTGTGTTTTTAAATACATTTCATTTCAATATTTATTTTCATGTGTTTTCAATATGATTTTAAAGCATTATTATTCTATTAAAGCACTATTTTTATTTACCTGATATATACGCATATCTAATAACGGATAAAAAGATATTTTTAAACTTTAAAATTTATATTTACGAAACTAATTAAGTAATATTTACAGGCTATAACCGAAAATGTGTATAAAGATAGTAGGGCCTACATGTTTAACCCAATTAGTATGAAGAAAAAGGGAACAAAATTATTTTTTTTATAAAATTTAGTTTAACTTTCTAAAAAAACCCCCTTCCTTTTAATCAATTATTTTCCAACTTTTATTTAAACTCTTACAAAGTTTATTTTAATAATTTTTTCAAAATATTTTATTTAATTCCAATATCAATATTGGTACATTACCCCGTTTGAAGTAAAATTATTTTTGCCTTTTATTCTGACAACTTTAAATCTTAATTTCAAATATTTACTGTATTTCTAAGTTTGCCTTTTAATATCTTGTACTTTCCATACTAAGGGATGATATTTTCTTCTTCATGCTGAAGTTACAATTTCTAAGTCCTGATAGTGACATGAGGACAAACTAATTTTGGTCAGGGATCTTTTATAAACGAAGCTTTGGCTGCCGATTCTCTTGATCAGACTTTGACTGAGAAAGGTCACCGAATGCAGGAATTTTCAACTGTCCATTTTCGACTTATGCTTTGGAAAATGATTGCCAAGATATGAGTATTCTTCCCTAAAAGATACTTACAACTTACTCTGTTGTCATCAGTGCACATTTTAAAAGAAGAATGATCACAGCCAATCTGTTACGGGTACTAAAATTTATCAGTCGACACTTTAAACTTATCTTATCTAAACTTATTTCTATACTACCCTCTTCCCTTAATTTCAAACCCTGATACTTTCCTAATACACTTAGATTGATTTCGTTTATATTTATGAACATTACAATATCATTTTTAAATCATACGACCAATACTATTTTAATCTTACATATATTCTTAAGTTAGCATAACATATTATTTAATCTTACATACTATCTAACCATAGACATTAGTTTACTATTATTTATATTCATATATTTTAACCATTACTTTAACTATGTATTAATATGCATATATTCAGAAACTATTTTATTTTACTTCTTTATTATTATACAAGATTTTATTGGACTTGATTACTTTAAACCATTTATTTATTTTCTTTTATTAACCTGTGTATATTCAAACTATTTTATTTTAAGCATGTAATCAAAAAAAAATGTTTTACTATATTACATTATTATACAAATACTATTTGACTAAGTTAATTTTATTCTAGAAATTCCATTATCTTTTCATTTATTTAAACTACACTTTACTTTACATCATTAATTTGTCCCATTTATTTAACTTGACTTTATTGATTTTTTATTTATTTGAGTTTATTTATAGCATTTTCTTAATTAATATGTGAGAAAAAATTTTTATTTTATGAAGCTCTATCATTAATATTACTTTAAACCATATCATTTATTATTATTCATTTATTTTTAAATTTAACGTCTTGAGTTTTAAATAGAAGTTTCAGATTTAATTTATTAGATTATTTACTTTAGAATAATCATATTCGTACTTATTGTCCATTCGGTCCTTTCGTTTATTTCCTTTACTATTCCATTTACTAACTTTTAAATATGTCAGGTGGTTCCTTCTTTTTCTACTAACTCACTAACATAAATTATACTCCATATTTTCACATCTCTCCCTCGATTAAAATTTATTGCTTTATCTGTTTCCTTTCCGTTTTATTCTCTGCCTTGTAAATTAAAAACCTTTAAGCTTCACAGACCTCCGTATTTTTCCTAACTGTGAATATTTTTTACTACCTTTCTATTTATTTTAAATCTACATTTAAAAAAACTAACTTTTACTTTAACCTTTTTAACTTTTTGTAAAAACTTTTGACGCTATCTTCTACCTTGTATGTCTCCTTCTATTTCTTGATCTCTATTTGTTTTTACTTTCTCTGTAGCAATGCTATCTGATTCTAATTCAATTTTCCATCTTTTATCCCCTCAACTTCCTGACTTTCCTTGACAAACTCTACTTCTATGATCTCTTGATTTATCTCTACCTTTCCTGTAATTTCATGTCTTATTTCTTTAACTTCTACTCTGAGTTCCTTAATTTTTGTTTTAAGTTCTAGCTGACCTTTTTCAAATTTCTGACACAATTCTTCTTTGAGATCTAACTGGCTTTGTTTAAATTCTTGACACATTTCTTCCATCATATTCATCATCATTCACATCCAGATACTTCTTTCTCTTTTCCACTAACTGGGGATTTTTCAAATATATGTGACCCATGTTTTTATATTCTCATGTTCTTTTCTAATGCCTCTACTTTTTTATTAATTCCTCCAGCTCTATATCTTTTCCCATTTTGAAACCATATATTTTATTTTTGTATTTTTTTCAAATTAGCCTTACGTTAAACTAAATTTAATATATGACTTATTTATTTTTCTTACATCTAACTCCACCCCCTTTGTCCTTTTCTTTACCCATTCTAATGTCTCAGCTCCACCCATAATACCCAATTGTCTCTGATTTAAATAATGATTTATTTTAAATAGCATAAATCTCTTTTCATTAAAAAAAGTTTTTGGTCAATTATTTTTTTTAAAATTAAACAACTTTAACATACGTAATTTAGCTTTTGTATAAAAAAATTTTAAACAAGAAACAAAGTATTTAGTTATTATTGTTCTTAGGTCTAGCCCCAAGTTGGGTATAACCGTTTGTACTGGATTTGAATATAGGTCATCGAAACACTGGTCTCTTAGGCAGAGAAGAACATACTCGGAGAGTATGTATGCCCAAATGATAGCTATAACATATATACAACTAGCGTTACATTTTCAGGACATAACTTCTTCTTGACTGTTGAGTTCAACACCACATTCATAGTACTTTTTTGTTTGGGTATAAACACGGATGCCAGCTATCTATTCAAGAATGAATAAATAATCACTAACTCAACACCCAAACATCCATGACTAGCTCAGCTATTGGTAATCACTAACAGATTATACATAATTAGTCATGAAAGAATTGATAAAAAGAATTGATCGACAAATAAAGTTTAAATTTTAAGACAATTTATTAACTAACATTAATTTACTAAATTTAAAATCTTTATAATTTTTTTTAACTAATATAACACGCGACATTTTAAATTAAACACTATAATATATATATCTTATGAAAAGCATAAATAATGTTTGACATTTATAAAATCATATAGCATCGCAAACACGAATCAATAGTTTATTTTATCATGATTATAGAGTTCAAATTACTTGTCTCTGGAGGCTTTACAATTTTAATGCAATGTTTTACCTAGGATTTTGAATGTAGATTTAGAACTTTGTTTTCTTCTTGTTTGCTGCTTCTTCAGCTGGCTGGAACATTTCCTTGATGAGTTTCCTTATTATTCACGATTATTACTATTGGCGACAATTAGATACTGACAGAGATTTTCTAAGTTGTTATGCTGACATTATTTCACGGGCAGATATTGCTGATCTTATTTGACTAAGGCTGGAGAAAGACGTATGTTCCCAAAAGCTGCTCAGCACTGCATTTTGTTTCTGGATACAATTAACTCAACTGATTGTCCTCTCTTGACTTAACTGACTCAATTACTTTCTGAACTGAACTAATTATCCTATAAAATTTTACTATTTATACCTGCGAAGTGTTTTTTCTTTTCGATATCCTCTGGCAATATCTGTTGTCAAAATTTCATTGATAATCCTTTGACAAGTATTTTGGAAGATTGTTTAATTAGTAATAGCCATTTCAAAACGTGTTGTTTTTATATCCTTAATTAGTAGCTCACCGCTGTGTTTTTAAATACATTTCATTTCAATATTTATTTTCATGTGTTTTTCAATATGATTTTAACAAGCATTTATTATATCTTTTATTAACAAGCTTACATTTATTTTTGTAATATATATTGGTAATATATATATATATATATATATATATATATATATATATATATATATATATATATATATATATATATATATATATATATATATATATATTGTGCCCTTTTCTATAGGTCAAAATCAGCTCATTACAGTAAATTACTAAAAATTTTAAATTTTAGAATATGTTCTCTTGATGTGTTAGTTATATTGTATTAATAATATCTTAAAAGTACAATTTGAAGCTAAATAAAATACGTAATGCATAAAATTATAATGAATAACCTTAAAATAGTTAAGTAAAGCTAAAAATATTATTACATATGGTTGCAAAAGCTGGCCATAATAAATAATGCAGCTATAAATATTTAAAAGTATGTTTAAAAAGTTCAATTTTAATAGTCTTAAACTTATAGTTAAATAAATGTTATATTTAAATTTATAAATTATATTTAATAATTATAATTAATATCATATATTTTAAAAGTAAGTTTTATGGTAGTGAAAGTTATATTTAATTCTATATTTTCTAAATTATTCTTCCAAATTTTGTATTATTTTATTTAATACAACAAGTGTTGCAATTTATTATTTATTCCCAGACAGAAAATCGGATACAGTCTGTCTTAGTTATATCAGTCATGTGACTTGTATAATATATGGTTATACACACATGCTTGCTAGTATTTAGATTAGTAAAGTTCAAAATATTTTAAAATTGCATTATAGAATTGGATATAATTATTACCTATCACAAAAGCAAATATTAAGTTAGTCATTATAAAATGTTTAAATAATGTAATAAAGACGAATACAGTTAATAAAAGTTAAATATTTTGTTTTAAAATAAAATAGATAAATTAAATATTAAAGGTGGGATAAATTTATTAAATATTGTTTTAAAAGTCATTTTAAATGTTTAATTAATTTAGTAAAGTAATAATTGATTTAAAATTAATATTTTAAATAATATTTTAAAGTTATAATACGTCATATTTTTTATTTTGAAATTTAATTGTGTAAGAATGTAACAATATGCAAATTTGGTATCAAATGAAAAGTAAGAATCCACCAATAGGATGAGGTATTTTATAGGATATAAATATCATTACATGGGGGTGTCAAAGGGTGATCAAATGTATCAGTGATCGATATCAGTAGCTATCGAGGAGATAGTAATTTTAAATTTTTATTATTTTAGTCAATTTTTTAGTGCTCTCGTACAATTTATTTGCAAAACTAATAGGACATTTATTTTAAAAGTATTTGCAAAGAGAGTGTAAAATAAATATATTTTAATAACTTCATTTTAATATGCATTGCTAATTTTAAAGTTCTTTTACCAGGAGTATTCATCAGAAACTTAATATAACTTCGCAATAAAAATATGGAAATGCCGATAAGTAAAATGTATTTAATGGAAATTTTAAAAATAGATATAATAATTGTGAATATAATAATAATATTAACCAAGAGGACTATTCCAGTGAATAAATTATTATTATGGACATTGTACAGGAAGCTTAATAGAAAAGCTATTTGCCGATTAAAAGTGAAGTACGCATTATTTTTTATATAACAGCAAAATAGTCTTGTCCAAGATTAATAAGTAATATGACAAGTATATTTTATAATAATTTATGGAAACAATGCTATAGAAATAAATGTTATATCCTTTTTGAAGGAAACATTATAAATATTTGCAAGAAATTATTTTAAGTAAAGACTAATGGAAAATATTTACGAAAGCGTATGTTATAAAAACCTGAGGTATATAGGGTTATATGCGTTTATAAAAATTGTTTAAAAAACTGAATTTTAAGACAAGAATGAAACTGCTGAAAATAAGTAATAAATAGCAATAAATTTTCCTAAAGAAGAAACCTACAAAGAAAAGGAATACATGAGTAAATAAAAGTATGGAATTATGGAAATATTTTATATTGCGCTAATAGTTTATCCGGATAGTTCAAGCTAAGCCAATGGGACATGATGCATCATTATGCCGATACGGAATATTCTAGAATAGCAGTTTCAAAGGATTATTTTTAATATTATGATTTTATTATGATTTTAATAATCATCATTCTGGACCATAAAAACCATAAACTATTATTCTATAACTATTCCAGGACAGATTGATGATTATTTTACTTAATTTTTCAAGATTTTTTAAGGCATCGTATTTTTTTTATTATTCTTTTTTTTAAATCTGAGATTGTCGTACAGGAAAGTACAGTGCAGTCAAATCGGCAAATTGTTCATTGTCAAGCATGAAAAACTTAGCAACGGGGGAGTTGTAAAAATTGCTCTTGAGGAGAACATTTTTTTAAAAAAAAAAAAAACTCTTGAGAAAGAAAATAGAAATATTTGAACTTGTGGAAAATAAAATTCATTTCAACTGAAAGTTTACGTAAATATGGTTTTTGACTTATTTATTATTTTTTAAAATGTAATTATTTTTGGTTTATAAGAGTAGGAACATGAATATTAATTTATTGATAATATTATAATCTTATAGTAGAATAATTTAATAATTTAAATAAGAACATTTAAATAAAAGTATGGATTGTATTTCATGTATGCAATGTTGTATCTAATTGATGGAAATGAAGACTGCAAAAGTGATGACAAGTCGATATCACTTGGTAATAGTTAATGAATATTGATATATTTTATGATGTATATTTTTGTTTTTTCTTTTTTGCAGATTGCCTATGAATTATAATGTATGGAAGTATAAATGTTGAATTATATGCAAACGCATTTGTACAACACATTTAAATTATGAGATTAGGATTTATTTTGGGAATATGCATACTTTAATTTTATACTAGTAATATAACACAACATGATGATGAATATTTATGTGATTCTTTTAAAAACTTTCATATTATTGGATGTTCAAAGTATTTATATGACTAGTTTGTATAAGTTTAGAATATAGAATAAGAAAGTAAAGCAGACTTTTCTTGTGGATTAATGAGATCACTCTAATTATAATTGAATTTTGTTTATTATTTTGAATATGCAAGTTAGTTATTTGTCGATGTAAGATTTGATAAATCTTTTAGGAAATAATGATAAGATAGTGACTTGGTTGTAATATTATGAACATGAACCCAAGAGATGATATTAAGGTAGGATGTAATAAGGGAATATGAATAGTATTTTGTAATCTTAGTAGATATACAATACAGTTAACAAAGCCCTGTAGGTGTATATTTATTTGTGGGCAGTGTCTATTTTTTAAGTATTGATGTTTCAATAAAGCTGAAGGAATAGCTTTGACATCATTGATAGTATTGGAGGACATTAGACAGAATAGGTCATGCCTCTATTTCTTATAGATACACTGTGCCATGGTATTTTTCTCCGATATGTGCTATGAGTTATACTCTAGTTTTCTTCCTTAGGCCTACACATCTATTCGCTATCTAGATTTCCAAAGTAACTACATCGCACAGTATGGTATATTTTAAAAGAAATAATAGATAATTTAGAGTTTAAGATATGCTATTGTCTGAATGAGATAAGTTCATTTACTTGTAAGAAGAAGTATAGTTTGTGCAAATTGGAATTGAAAATCCAATGGATCCAAAAGGAAAAAGAATCATAAAATATGTTTTTTAGATTTTTATTTTGGAAAATAAAATAAATTTCAGGAATAAAATATGTAAAGCAAAGTTGCTTTTGAAATATTAAATAACTTTTAAATATTTTATTTCATTTTTTAATGAGTATTGCATATTTTTAAGATATAATGTTATAAAGTAAAACGATATAAACAATAAGCATAGGTACAATTTTATATTTATTAAATAATAGGGAATATATCAGTGATTACAACTATATAGTATTAGAGTAATATTAAATGGGATGTATTATATTTAATAATCATAGTGTAGTGAACAACGATATCCACACAATCTAGTAATAAATTATCAGTAGATATTTTATATGATATCTTTTAACATTGCAAAATGAAATTGTCTAGTGAAAAATATCCATGCTCGATTATTATTATTATTTTGTTTTTCCGTACTATGTTTCAATAGATGTTTTAATAAAAAAAAAAAGAAGCATAGTTAAATAATAGTTAAAGATATAATATATTTTAAATAAGTATAAATAAATGTAATTTTATCATAAGATTGATCACAAAGGGATCAATAAAATTGTATTGTTTTATTATTATTACTTTAAGTCAGAGTGAAGACTTAACTAGGTTCTAAATAAAAAATGTATAACGGTGCAAATTTAGGATGTCAAAATGTAAATATTGTAAATAAATTGTTATTTTGTTTTAGTGTTATAATAAAACTTTGTTAAATTTGTTTTTCAAAAATTTGTGTGTTCTGGTTATTTCTTTTTCCCATCACAATGCATCTAAAACACAGAGTCATTGAATCAAACATAATATTTTTGCACAGAAATAAATAAAGAATTATTTTAAGAATTCAAATATTTTCTTGGTATTTATTTATTTAAGTAATCACATTTTATATTATCTTATGGTCATAAATTAATTATCATAATAGTACATTGAATTATATGCTATTAGTTGCCACACATATTTTTCAGATTACCAAATGCTACCACATATTTATTATGTTATTATATGAAGATAAAAGATTATATTATAGGATTTTATTATGATAATAAAAGGTTATAGTGAAGAGAAAAGATACATAAAATTAGTTCATCCAATGAAGAATATTATTATTTATTATTATTATTATTAGTTTAAGTGTAGTAGAGTATGACATAAAAATCCCTTATCATGTTTTACTACAGTGATTTTAATTAACTTAGAATAGTTTTATGAACCTGAGATTTTATTGAGCTAAATTATTATAAATAAAAGATTAAGATTTAATTATTAGTTTAATCTTAATGAGTAGGATTTATTAAAGTCGTAAGAATACTATAAGTTTATTTATTTGAGATAGTAATAGGGGGGATAGTGTTCTTATGCCATTGAGGTAGTATCCTGTGGGATATTGGCTCAATGTAATCTTTCTTGTCATCTGTATTTTCACTTCCAAGTCTCATGATATAATAAATATTTATTTATTTATTTTATAAACTGAACCTTTTTATTATTTTGCTAGTAGAATGTTTTAATATAATGCAGGATATTTTATTTATCAATTTTTTGCATTTAACCAAACGTAATCGTTAACTGAGCGAACCCATTTTATTTAATACTATATTGCCTGAAAGTGAATATACAAATGGCATGGTTAGAATATATATATAACAATGTAAAATACTCGCTGTTATTTTTTGATCTAAGCTCTATAATGGCTAATTTTGCCATCCCCCAAAGAAATATGGTTTATAAATTTGGTTCCTGCCCTGCCATTTTAAACTATTTCTTCCTTAACCTTCCTTGTCTTCTTAGTTTTTTATCTACTTATACCTAATGGTCTACATATAATTTTATACTGTAAGCAATTAATAATGAAAAAAAAAATTCTTACTGAACATATTGTTTCTTTTCCAGCCACAGAACTATTAGAAAAACTTTTATTGATTTATGATTGTTAATATTTGTTCAGTTTAACAAAATTTTAACCTCAAGCACATGCATAACAATAATTTTGCCTAACTTATTTGTGTTCTCGCACTTCAATCCAAATCTTAGAAATACAAAATAATGGTAGGTCTATTGAATTTCTCCACCTCTGATAATGAAATTTATATGAGGATGGCTCTAAATCTGTTTGAGTCATCTTTGGGCAGCACTTGTCAGTAGGTGAGACATATACATATATTCAATAGTGGATCTCATGATTCAAGTCAATATGCGTGAACAAAGTATATATATAATTGATAAGCCATATTATATTGCTGATTTATTTTAGTGTGTTGAATTTAAACTTTCAAAATTAACAAAATAACTTACTAAGTCTCATATGAAGAAAAAGGAAATTTTATAAAAACTTGACAATACAAGTGAAAGAAAAAAAATTACAATATATTAATCAAGACACTATTTTGCTTGAAACACAGCTATTTCAGGTTCATGTAAATAATGATCGACAGCCCCTGTGGTTGGTGTCCATAATCGAGAAAATATACACATATATATCTAATTCTTGTAATATACTATTAATTCAAGGTCATAGCAATAATTCAATCGATGCCCAGTGATTGGCTTTCATAATCAAGAAAAACTACATATTGTACCAGTCAAAACATGTTTATCCATCTAACAGGAGCTGGAACTCACAAAATGTACTTCAAACCCAGTCAACCCTGAGATTTAAGTCAGGGACCAACCTGGATTCGAACCCACTCTCCAAGCCCCAGATCAAACACTTAATGGATAACATAACAATGATGGAACATGAGAATTAATTCTAAAGTCCAGCCCACTAGCAGAGCTAAGAAGACAATGAGACTCATGGACTAAACATATATATAAACAAATTTAAATATTAGAGACATTCCTATGATAAAATCTACTATATTTAATTAATGGGGGGGGGGGCTTTACTAATGAATAGCTACGATCAATTAATTAATTGGATTGATTTAATAATGAGACAGAAACTGATATATGTTAATTTAAAATGACATTTATTGACCATTATAAATAATATAGCATAACGAAAATATATATATATATATAACTATTTAGCGTATTAAATGGAATTGCACTCAGGCATTTGATTGACTTTAAAACAGATTTTATTACGTATGAATTATAAGCGTATTGGCAGAACAATCATTTACTCTTTAATACAACAAGTTTGGCTACAATTAATAAATTTGTAAGCATATATTTCAGAATAATCAAGACATTATATTTAATAATTATGCCATTTTCTATTCAAAGTTCGGTGGCTATTAGATAAGTAGACTAAACCTGGAGTAACTTAACTATGCATTTTAGTTTTTACACATATTTTAATAGTGCACGTATAAACCAACCCAAATAACTTTAGATTGAACAGGTATTCAAAAATATTTCAGAAAATGCTGAAGAATAAATATTAAAGAGATAGAGTTGGTTATAAGATTTTACCAAATTCGCTACACACAGATAAATATAATAAAAGTTGCTCTGTGGATGGATAAAAATATCAAGAGTTCTTGTGCTGAGCGCCGGTACCTTGGAACCGATTTTTATGCTGCGAGTAAGGAACCTTTATTTGGTTCATAAGAGGCAGGGGATTTACATGCCCACCTGGCCTTTAGCTCAGGCTTAGCGACTGCACCATCCGAAGAAAGAAGATGGACTGGATTCACTGTGGCTCCATCTTAGATACATATATAATAAAGCAGCAAAGCGAGAATTATTTATAGATAAGAGATCACATCCGCCCAGCCAAAGGATATTATATATAAATTTAAGACTATAATATACGTGAACAATAGCTTATCAGCTTGATCCACGAACCAACTTTTAGGTAGCATGAAAGAACATATGCTACTGACAGGAGATATATATACTTTATTTTATCCCGCTCAATCTATTAGGTTATTTAATGCTAATAAAACTCTTAGGGAGGGAATGTATATTTAAGGGACTTACAAAATAAATTTATCGGCAAATATACTTATAAATATACTTGAAGTTACTCTAATTTAAGAATAATTAAACATTGCGAGCCACATTTAAAATTTACATCATTAATAATTTATAAAATAATAACGAGCACAAGAGAGCCACTATTACTTAAAATAGGATTTCGAAACAGCGTGCAGGAAATGACACTATAATATCGAATAATATGAAGATTTGAAATAAATATCTTCTTGAAAATATTTGGAAATTAAGTGCTCGCTGTTTCGAAGTAAAGGCATAATTATTAATTAGAATAAGCAAAATAAAGAAAAAATAAATATAATACATTGATTAATTTAACTCAATAAATATTAAGTTCAATAATAGAAATTAGAAATGTAGGGTCTTTGATATCCCCTTTTAAAATATTACTATAAGGTAGAATTTAAACTCTCTGAAACATTAGCAAAATTAGCAACAGTAGGTCATTTAGCCCCCCTTCAAATATTATTTTCAAGTAGAAATTTTAGAAATATGTTCAACATGAACAATTTACATTTAAAATAGTTACATTGAGATATATAGTTAGCTAACTAAAAGAATAATTAATAAGGATTAACACAGAATTATCCAGTTTTAAGTTTTTACCAGTATTTACATGGCTTGTATGGCTGGAGTGAAGGTGAGTTTTTTTGGTGACTTATGGCATCTTTCTTTTGAATTTGTTCGGTTAGGATTATTCTGGCTACATGTTGGTTCTTGCAGCGGCCTTGGATGGACCAAACTCAGATGTTTCCATGAAGGAGAAAAACAGCAAAATTCACCTTTCTTATCACGGCATCGCACAATTAATAGCTGACATAACTTCTAATGCAATATTTCTTCAAAAATGGATTCTCTTTTCTTTTGAGCTTAAAAATATAGCCTATTTATATCTTCTACCTCCTAAGCCATAACACCTTCAGGATTTCTGTTTGCCTCAGGACCAAATGGTTTTTAGTTAAATAAACCATTCGATATATTGATAATGTCTCTGAGGTATTAAAATTTCATTAGCTTTAAAAATTTAATTAAATATATATAAATTATATACTTGAATTCTAACTTTTCAATCAAATTTTTAGGTGTTATTAATTTATACAGCTTAGCAGATAGGAACTGTTTCCTGATTTATGGTAAAGTATTTTCTTTCTGTAAACAACTTTAATTAGTAAAAATAGCTTTTTACTTTTGCCCAATACAGGTGTGGTCACCATTTACTTTCTTGTTTACAAAAAAAAAACTCTTTTCTTTTAAAATACTTTTTTTTTATTTAGAAAATAATTTTGATAGATTTTAAACAAATCTTTATTTTGTTATTTATATTAAATATCAGAAAACCATTTTTTAAAAATAAAAACATTTGATATAATTTAATTTTTTTTTATAATAAACCTTAAAATATATTTTCTCTTCACGTCACCCCTATATAGATTAGATTATCCATCCACATATGAATATAGTACAAATATAAAATTCAGAATTGACTTATAAATTAATAAAAAATTTTATAACAAATTATAAGCATTTCTATGCTATAATTTTATCAATCATATCTAACTATAGCGTACCTTCAACAAATTAATGCCATTCGAGCAGCCACGATAGCGAATTTAACCGCTCTTGAATTTATAATATTTTGACTTTTAAAATAGGTTCTAAACTAGATTAGACGAGTATGTCATTAGGTTGATAGTAAAATGGAAAGGGATTGGAAGGTTTCTGTTTCAATATATACCTGGGTCTCATTTTATGCAATAGATAGGTTCCTCAGAAAACACGTACAAACGAAATCGCACAAAAATAGATATAACTTACCTTGAAAAAGGGGGGATACAGACTGTGATTTTTCAAAGATTGCGTAAAAGCAAAGCACCAACATAAAATTACTTTAAAATTCACGCAAAAAAAAATTAGGAAATAAAATATGACTAATAAAAAATTTCAAATTTGAAAAAAATTGATACAAGACAAACTTTTTTTAACTATAATATTTAATTTTATTCAAAACAATATATTTTTATGCATAATTTACAGTAATTTACATTTTTATACACATTTTAATTATTATCGCTATTTGCCGTTAAACAGGTTCATTTGCAAACTGATAAAAAGTCAGATTCTTCACAAGAGGAAATACAACTAGCGACAACGTCACTCTCATGTTGTGTTAATGGTTTTCTGGTGATGATGTAATTAGTAATTAATCTAACAACTAAAAATTAAATTCTTATTTTTGTCTTTAATTTTTTAATTTTCAATTTTAATTGTGCCCACTGCTATTACTCACCTTTTAAAAATAAATTTGCGGACACTAAATGAATAATAATTAATTACGCTCTTTTTTAATAAGCAAAAACAGAATGATATTTAAAATGCAAAATTAACACGCACAATGTTTGAATAAATTTACATTATAATCTTGTAAAATTTAATGTGTGTATACATAAAATATGGAAATCATGATTTTAATTTCATTATTGCATAAAATCTTACTATTATAAAGCACTGAAAATATTGAAATTATTAAGATGAAAGTCGAATTCCAATAATGTGCTATTACTTTCAATATGATGTAAGTGTGCAAAATTTATTATTTAAAGTAATATCGCATTATCGGATTTCGACTTCTGGAGAAACGTCACTCGTGTAACTTCAAAATCGCGTTAAATAAATCTGCGTAAAAAGAGACCCAGGTGTATACAAAATTTATGTCAGCACATTACATTTTGAGAAGAAAATATATATATATATATAATCTGTTGAGGGTCATGTAAATTAGTTTTGGCCCTTCATTGCATCATAAATAATTGGGGGAAATGCATATAATTGGAAAAAATCTTATACTTCATATATGCATATTGGGAGAAAACACTGTTCAAGTTCATGTGAGAAACAGTTCAATTCCACATACTGGTGTGCCAAAATTGGGAAAAATGTAAATCATAAACATATTATTGAAAAACAAATTTTTAGACAATATGTGGTTTGTACCTGGGTTCCATGGATGTGGGTGTTTAAGTCAAAGCCCCACATTGTAGCAGCATAATTGGGAGAAAAAAATTTAACCTACACTGGCACACATCCCATTTCGTTTGCTATGTTCCATAATACTAATTATTCTATGTTTAAATCCAACCAAGTACATGCATATTTATCTATATTTATGCATCATATCTAGGCATATTTTATACCTTAAATTAAACGTATGGCTGTGTAAACATTATTATATATGCATGAACACTTATGTATATGTGAGGAAGCTGTGACATGAAACTGATTTAATAGTGTTACAGCACAATTATAATTGTAAATCTTTAATTTTATAAAGTATATGTCTAAATTTATTCATTATTTGACTTCAGAATTGCATATATATTCTCAGTTCCATGTATATCCACCATACACATATAGCAAAATGTTTGCACAGAAATAAATTGGTTTCTAAAAATATTATATCACATCACATGCACTTGTTTTAGATTTGTGTCGAGGGCTAATATAAATCTTAAATTGTTAAAGTATATTTGGGACAAAGCAAACATGACCATGCGACATTATTTTTATTCTCTTGGGATTCGCTTTTGTCTTTACTAGGATGTGAATATTAAATTTAAAAGTTAATTAAAGATGTTTAAAATTTAAAAGTTGTAAACAAGTTAATAGTGTTTACAGAGGGAGATCAGAAATCTTATATAAACCCTCAATTTTTCAGTACTCAATATTTCTCTTATAATATAATCTAAGCAGCCGCCACCGCGAGCTATGCCCATTGAAAATTTAGCATGAGTATTGTTAGGAAGGCCCCAACTTTGCCATCTTCCTAAGAAGAAACGGTGACCTGCTCTTTCTGCAAGCCACACATAAGCATCACTGTTGGAATGGAGGAGACCAGTATCACCAACTACCAAATAAGACTTTGAGGTAAGACAACCTATTCAGAGAAGTGACAGTGCCTACTGCAATTGCCAGATAATGCAGCCTTTAGAAATCGGTAATATTTTTCAACACAGAACACTATAAATCTATTTAACTTTAATATTTAAAATCATCTAACTATCAACTCATAAAAAATCATAAAGTAATAATCTTAAGTAAGTAAAGCTTTGTCTAAATTAAATCTATAATGAAACTTAAAAGCTTGCCTATCAATGTAACTTTAAAAATAAGTTTTTAAAATTTGTAATAACTAAATCTTATTAATTTCATCTTTCTATAATCTGTGCTCATGCTTAATTATTATATTAATTATTTGATTTTATTTTAAATTTATGTGATATGCTATGCCATCATTTGAAAGAAGGGAAATTAATATAAATCTTGGATAGAGATGATTAGAAAGAAGCCCTCCAGTAAAATATTTCATTGCTTTTTTAGCAAACATAAATTGCTGTTTTGAAATCTATTCTCATATATAACAACAGACCGATACACGCTCCTTGTTATATACATATATGTTTTACTTAAGCTATCACTTATTAATTTGTTAGGGAGGTTTGTGATTAATATCACAAGCATATTTTTAATTATTAATAAAGGCCCAAAATATGCTTTTCTTTTTTAGGTAAGTATAAAGGAAGATATACAGATTCCATTTATTAAAACTAGATTGCTATTAATGAGCTCCTCTTAGCACGTTTAAGGTATGCTAATTTGAGAACTGGGTCAAGGTAGTTTTTGCTGAACAAAATTATAGAATTTAATGCATTTAAATTTGTCTTTAATATTAGTATTATTTTATAAGCATTACAAATGTGTTTTTGCTAAACACTATGGTGTATTACATCTTGCTTTTATTAAAATGGGCTTACGGTGACAGGCCACACTGTTGTTAGTTAGTACAGCTAGACTCCTAGAACTGGAACACGAGGTTCCAGAGCCATATTTTAACTGTTCCAACACATCAAACTAAATGTTTTTTATTATACTATCAAATCATACAGTCCAAGAGAACTGAGTACCCAGTACTGAATCCCATGAATAACTAACTATACATTTGTATAGCAAACCTTTAATTTAGTATTTAGTGCCATAGTATCAAAATCCCCATTACAGTAACCATTTCATTCCATCTTATTAGATAACATCAGCATTGGCCCAAACCTGGAATCTTGTTTATCAAGGGAATCTGTATTAGAGTGTGTATTTATTGCTTATTGAAAGTATTGTAAAATTAGCACTAATACGACTCTGTATTATATTATTCTGGTAATATTTAGCTTATAGCTAGCAAACCCTGGGGATAGTATGCATACCATATATATATAGACATGAATCTTGACTGCAGATAGTAAATATGTATATAAAGTGTATTCTTAAGAAGATGGGGACTTTCTGTATTTTAATTACCTCATCATTGTAATGCCTGTGTGCGTAAAACCTGCAACCAATGTACATCTGTTTGTTATTATGTTAATCAGTTTGTTTATATTTAGTTATTAAAGATATTTAAAATTTAAAACTGTTTAGTGTATCTCTCACACTCCAAATCAACCCAAGTTGAATATTTTTATATTGTGACCTGCTCTTTGGATCATCAACTAATCTAGACTCACGTTTGGCGCTATAATCCTCCTTTATATCCTTCTCATTGAATGCTGGAATCATATATACAAAGCTGACCACACATTTCATGGCACCAAATCCGCCCTTTGTAACCTTCACTACCCGAATAATCAAGAATATAAGCATAAATAAATAAAGATATTAAACTAACAAGATGATTTATTTATTGAATAAAACTACCATGAAACTAGATCTAAAGAAGATCACAAGGTGGTTAATAAAGATGATAACTTCTGGTCAAACCAGCTTTAAAATCCACACCAACAAATTGTGATGAACTGAATTTGATATTCAGCAAACCAATAAATAACTAATAATTATATCTCTGGAATGATTATGAAATTAAAATGATAAATGAAATAATAAGTAAATTATGATGTAGATGACTAAATGGATGCTGCAAATAAGTAATAATTAAATAGTAGAATGAAATGAGTCTAAGAATGAAGAAAAAAGAACGAAGATGTATGAGAATAACGAATGATTAAGATAATGATAGAATAAGAGCTAATGAATAGTTAAGATGTTAAAAGAATTAAAGTTAATGTATGATTAATCAATTATGATAATGAATTAATGTTAAATGAGAATGAATAAATAAAAGAATGATCAAGATGAAATTGAAGAACAATGTTGATGATGGAGACTGAAATTTTAAACTAGAAACTAATATTGTATTAAATGGCATGAAGATAAGTTAAATAAAAATAGGGATTCCAAGCTTGAAACAACCAGAATATTTATCATAAAGTTAAAACAAGCTATACCTTTTATGACAAAAGAAGTAATTGATACCTTAAAGTTTGGTTGACTTTCATATAACAGTGAAAGTAGTCTAATTCAAGTCCAACTATCATAAATAATTAGCTATAAAATTTACTACAAATTCAAATTCTATCTTGAAACTTAACAACTAATTCTTCTCAGCGTTCAAACACTCAAAGATCATTATACAAAATATACTTGGGTCAGTGAGACGGATTTTACCACTACCTGAATATAATGAACAAAACAACTCTTAATATAAACTCAAATTAACTACTATATTTAGCAATTCTACAGAAACTTTATACACTCAATAACTATTATAAACATTAAAATTTAAGAAATAGGAATAACTTTTTAATAACGAAACAATAACTTACCAAATTCCTTTTCTCAAATAATTATAAACCATGTGATTAAGATCAGTGAATGATAGCTCTGCGGGTTCAACTAAACCGATAAAACCAATATTAAGTGTTTGTCTTTTTAGTATATCACTTAAAATAATATGTACTCTAGGTTAATACCATTTTAATTGTTAAGTGATGATGCTTTATATGTACTCATAAGTTATAGGGCTTAACAAAATTATTATAATATACCAACATATAGTTAATTTTACTATATCGGTCAATGATGATTTCAGTATATAATCCTCTGATATGTCAATAGCAATAACAATAATAGTGTGTATGGTGATTAGCAATAAGTCCACAGGCAACTAAATAAATTTTTGAACATAAGAAGCTTTATTTATAATATTTACAAAATTTATTTCAGACACATTGTCTGAAATAAAACCAATACATCAACTTAAACTCAGGGATGGAAAATACTTGGTATCCCATTATTTATACACATAGTAAATAAGACCAACTAATACAGTGATGTTTGTAGTATCACTATAATTATTGGCTAAGTTTTTATAATTATTCTATCTTATAGACCAAAAGATTTAAACTTTATCTAAATTAAACTAGCATTTAAGTTATAAACAAAATGTACTTAGGTCTTTGGGATATACACAACTTTTTAAATCTAAAAATTTGAAGTTATGATTTAGTGTATTGAACTGTAACTATTTAATTTGTCAGAATATGATAAGGGCAATTATCATATGCAGAACAATTAAGAATTTATTGTATTTTAATATGAAAAGATTCATTATATTGATGTGGAGATAGACATCGTAAGTTAAATACACACATTACACTAAAACATTATTTATGTCCACAACCTAATTATTGAATATTTAACTGCTCTTACCGATCCATTGGCAAATCATTACTTGATGAAGTTAAATCCTCACTGCCCACATGCAGTTCTTGCTGTTTCATCTAGAAGTTCTATAATCCATAGTAGGTTTTAGTTTGGTTTGTTTATAAACTGATGAAGATCCTACAACATCATAAGACACTAGTCCAATTAGGCAAACACTATAGATAGACCAGTGTTCTTTAATCTAACATTATCCTATCCTTGCTATATGAATTTAAAATAGTATACTTCACCATACACAGTGGAAAACTAACTCTATAACCTCATGAGGGATTAAACAATAAAAGGGAGGCTCTATAAAAGAACATGACAGTTGTATAATAATATGGCTAATTCTAATACCTCTCTATAGGTATACAATTCAAACCATGGATATCCTCTCTTTTAGGATTAATTATATTAACGGAGCATTAATAATTACTCAGCCTTGACCATACCATCATCTCATGGAATCAACAATGGGTGATTCTCCATCAGCCCATGCTCAATATTAATATTCTATTTGATGCCATTATATGTAGCACATCCTTATCAGCTAAAAGCTGTCACAAATCATTCTCAATATTATAGCAAGGTAAAATAGCACTAACAATAAAAGTGGAAACATAAATATTCCATTTCACAATGCAGAAACTATTAGTGTATTAATAGAAAACCAAAATACATGTCAAATGATCATTAATTATTTTAACCTAACAATTATATTTTTGTTATAGCAAGCACTATGTATGTAAACAATGAAGATCAATCTGCATATGTATTCAAAGTGACATGTTCATTCCTATACAAAATTAAGAAATGAAAAAGGCTTAAATTAATTTTTTTCATATAAGAAAATAATTGGGTCATTATAGTATATCTTTGACAAATGTCTGTGTGTTCACCCTTTAATAATATACACTAAAATCTGTTTTAAAATATGAGAGGTAAATATCTTTCTTTCTGCCTAGATAAATGATATTTAATATTATTTTTTCCTTTAATTGGGAGAACAGCCAAAATACATATGGAATAAATGTATATATTTTATACATATTTACATCCTTTAAACATATTTTATACTACAATAAAACATATATTAAAAAAAATCCCCAAATGGCACATGACGTAAGTATTGAAATGGAAGCTTTCCAAACCTTTGACCGGTACAGTAGTATAACACTAACATAGCAATAAAAAAAAATGAACACTTTCTCCTATTTGATTTTATCCTTTTAATTAAAGTTTATTTCATCCTTGTGAGTTAAAATGATAAGAACTGATATTATGATGAGTAAAAATTCCCAAATAATGCATATATATATATTGATTATCCTGTTTGATGCCATAATAAGACAACTATTAAGCACTTTTCCAAAGGCAATAAAAATCATTTATTGGTTTATGTACCGATGTTAACATAGCGAGACAAGATTTGCGTTTTCAAGTGTAGCATAATCAAAATTGGTTTATCCATGTTTTAATCCATATAATTTTTTTTTAAAAATGACTTTATAGTTTCATTACAATTAACATATTCAGCTTTTTAATATTATTTATTGATTCTGTTCTTTCCTCAGCGGTAATATCTGTAACAACTTTAAAAAATTTGGACATTTTTCAAAGATTTTTTTAAATCTTATTTATATGTGTTACACAGTAAAATTTCCAAAAGTAAATATTTATTTTATTACATTTCCATTGGCAAAGTAATAACTGTTTAGCAATACTAAGAAGAATTTATCCAATAATAAATACGATGTCCTTAGCATTTTAATTAATCCTTAATTTTTCATTTCTATCATTACACAAATCGATGCTAAAGAAAAATTAGCAGATGAGTTTTATTCTTAAGAAAGAATAGGGAATAATTCATGCATTTTTATTTTAACTTTATTAAAGTTATATGATTCAAAAATAATTTTTTTGATTTGTTTATTTTATCTTTTGACATTTTTCTTCAAGATTATTTCGAATTATTTTCTTGAAATTATAATTTACAAACAAATGTATTTTCTGCTTTATGATTAAGAGTGGCACGAAAAACAAACATTATCAGCTCTCTCTTTAAATGTAAATAATTTGTACATCATTTTTAAATCTGAGAATTTAAAATTACACCTGGGTCTCGTTTTACATGATAGATAGGTTCCTCAGAAAACAAGTGCAAACGAAATCGCACAAAAATAGACGTAACTTACATTGAAAAAGGGGGGATGCGGTCTGTGATTTTTCAAAATTCGCATAAAAGCAAAGCACCAACGTAAAATTACTTTAAAATTTGTGCAAAAAAAAATAAATAACGAAATAAAATATGACAGAGAGGGTGGAAATAAAGTTTGAAATAAGTAGAGAGTGGAGAGATAGATAGTATGGTGGAGAAAGAAAATCTTGGAGTTAGTTATAAGTTATTTCAAGAGGTTAAAAATGAGTTGAGTAAAATAACTATAGTTGTGAACAGGGGTTTAAAACTAAGCAAAAGTTTTCGGAATATGATTTTAAAACAAATAAATGCCATTTATAAAGCAATCTTATTCAAGGCACGTAAAAAGTCTGTGGGAAATGAAGTGTTGCCATTTACTAGTGTTGATGTGACTAAAAATAAAGTAGGAAAAGATGAAGAATTGTGAAGTTTCGTTAAGAAAAAGATTCAGGTATATATGCTAGAAAGCAAAACAGCATGGGAAAGAGACAAAATCATAAATTCTAGGCAGGTGAAATATAAGAGAGGGAAAGGAACTTATTTCAGAAAATTAATAAAAAGAGTAAAAGAACCGCCGGACAAAAGTTAAAGGTTCGGCTTTTAGCAATCGGACGGATTGTTTTAAAACAGACAAAAAAAATTGTTAATGATTTATTAGAATGGATAAATGTAAGAAATGAAATATTGTTTTGGTTTTTCATGAGTGCTTTCAGCCAAATTCCTAGGGGTAGTTTTTAAAATGTTTATAGTTTTACAAAAAAAAAAAGGAAAAAAGTTGCAGGAATGCTTTTTTTTTTTGATCACGTGTTGAGGCAATTGAGCCAGATTGATTTCCGATTCAATGGTTTTATTACTAAAATTAAAAAGAGAAAACAACTTCATTTTCATTAAATGTCTAAGGCTCAATTTTTTTTTATTATTATTTAAAACACATACGCATTTATATTTTAAAATAAATTATTTATTGTTTATAAAATTGATTGTAAAATAGTTTACTTTCACCGTCTGTTTTAATCAATTTGATTAAAAACAGGCAAGATTGCTAATTATATATTCCTGTTGCTTTTATTGTAATTATTTTTAAAATTAATTCTAAAAAGCGGAGATTTAGTTTTGTATTTGTCATTTTTGTTTCAATTATCCCTGGTTGGAAGTCTTAAATTAGATTGAGTGGGAAATTAATATTTGCCCTGCCTGGAATATAGAATGGACACTAATGAAAGCTTTGCGCGGGAAATGTAGTGAGGCAACAATAGCCCGCCAATTTTTGGAGAGAGAAGAGATTCATTATTAGATACACACTTGGATTATGGCCTGCAAAGAGATACCATTGTGAGTAGCTGTTCGGACGTTTAATTCCTACTAAAAACTTAAATAATTATTGACAAACTTCGTTGCTGGCAAGATGTCAAAATCCACCGCCGTGAGTTTTGCCATCATTAGAATGTCTGGCTAATTTAAACAAAGGATGGACCCACGACCACCAGCTCTTCTTCAGTCATGCCATGAACCTCTAAAATAAACACTGCCTCTACTTTGCTACTGGCAAAGGACCTGAAAGATGAACTATTATCAAAAGTGCGCACTCATCACTAAATCACTAGAACTTTGCCTTACCGTAAGCTAAACTTTTTCCTATTCTAGCCAGGGTAAATAAATTGCGTTTAATTAAATCTTCGCTCAATCTAATGATAAGTATGTTATAAGGTTGTATTAATTATTTATTATCAGTATTTATCTTTTTCTAGTATTTAATGTGTGTCTTGGAATCTTAGTTTTAAGATTACAAGTTTGTTTGCAATTTTCGTTTATCAGAGGGTGCTTTAGGAGATTGTATTTTATATGTTTAATATATACCTGATTATTTCGATAACTATTACAAAACACATTGGCAGTTTTCATAGCCTTTATTTATTCACCTGCCCTTAGTTGTAAAATAAAGAATCTTTAAGCATGTTTCGTTTGCGCTGTTTGTGCAAGCAACAAAATCTTTTTGCTGGCTATTTGTCAAGTTATTTCTTCGGGTTGTCTGAAAATAGTCTATTTCTTTCTGGATTACGTAAGATCGTAATCAAATATCTGTTGCTGTCTTGTAGGTGAGATCAACCACATTTACTTTGAATGTAGTATTACGCACAGCAGTCCTGCGGTGTTTTAATGACAGTAATTAGAATATTACTGCTCGAACGTTCGTCCTGGTTTCGTTGATTTCCGGCGGGACAGTAACTGTTTTATTATCTCTGATTTAGGAATCTAGAGTTGTTGTTTGTTTTTTTAATTTTACAACTGGCCAGCAAGAAGATATTACCCTAACCATTTTTTATATTTTAAGTGAGAGAATTTTGCTGCCAAAATGTTTAATGCCTTCATGTTTGTCGTACTCTTGTGCACTCTCTGGTAAATACGCATATGTTACTATAAGCCACTTTTGTATTCATGGGTAGCTGTCTTCACTCTATTGCACAACTTTTAATAAAATTAATAAATTGTTTAAACTTAATTTGGCTGACGTTTGTCTTTGTGCTTTGATTTCTCAACTGTCTAAATAATATCTAAGATATCTTGTTTCTCCCTGAGTGTAGTTCGGTGCCTTTTTGATTCGCATATCCTGTCCACACTAAAATAAATGTCTAGTTCCTATTTTCGGACTAGTGGCGCCCCCGGGGTCAGTATATGTGAATCTCAAAGATCTTTCTCCTGTTACAATATATATATATATAAATGTGTTCATACATATATAACAATGTTTATACGTTTAATTTAACATATGAAATAAACCTTTATATTCATATTATACATAACTATATGTGGATATGTATAAATAAATGGGTACTTGACGATGTTTAAACCTAGAATGATTACTACTATGGAACATAGTAGGTGAAATGGGATGTATGCCAACCGTCTATATAAACATTTTATCAAAACCAATTCATATTACCAAAGCCACACCATCTTTCAAGGAATACTAAGTCCTTTAGATAAAAATTTACAAGAGTTACTTAAACTTTATCAAAAGAAAGTAATTGGTCTAAATTTCTAACCCTAAAAAATTTATATGATGTAGTAGGACCTTCTCTCAAAGAATATTTGGCAATAAATAAAACAATATTTTTGGTCATTCACATATATCAGGTAGATTTTAGACCATCTTTTTTTGGTCAACTGAAAATTTAATTACTTAATTTGACATTTGTTTCAAAAGAAATATATACGATTCAAGGACTATGACCAATATCAATTACCTTATTCAATACAAAAGTATGGAAGCATTGCCAAAAGCTGCAGTGCTACATCTTACCATTGCATTCTAAATTTCAATTTGATAAGTAGGGTTCATCCACTAATATAGCAACCTTTACATTTAAAAGCATTATTGATTCAGTCAGAAAAGGATAAACTATAATCCAATAATTAGTCAACTGAATATCAAATTAGCATTTATTATGGCTCCTGTAGCCAATCTGGTCAACAACCTTGCTTATACCATGATCCTCAAAGCATACTTCGATGTTTTGACAAAATTGCTCCAGAGAAGAAATATACATGTAACTTTTAATGGACAGATATTTCCAATTATTCATTACTACAAAGCTCCCTATTAAATGCCCTTTTTTTCATGATGTTTATTAACCTTAAAAACAATTGAAAAGTAATTACTTGGCACACACACACACATATATATATATATATATATATATATATATATATATATATATATATATATATATATATATATATATATATATATATATATATATATATATATATAGTACATGTAATGGTAACTTACTAATATATACAGTCTTTCAATCTGCAGAAGTATTTTCTGTTAATTCCTTAAGCTGCCTCAACTCCTGTTAAATTAAAAAACCAAATGGAAGCAAACATCATCAACTTAAATCTTAATAATCCGAATTTTAATGTTAGCAGCTTATTTATTAATTAGATTTATTTTATTTCTATGTATTAACATTGTCTTCTTAATTTTTTTTTTTATTATGGATTTACTCTTCATGAAGAATCTTAACAGTTTCAAAATCAAACTTAAATGTATATTTACATGTTCTTTCATGATCCAAGAAAACTGAAGAAGTCATTAAATCATTATTCTTTTTATATGCTTGTATAACAATTCAGTTTTCTTGGATCATGAAAGGACATGTAAATATAAATTGAAGTTTGATATGGAATATGTTATGATTCTTCATGAAAAGAGAAATCATCATAAAAGAAAAATTAAGGAGGCAATTTTAATAAATAGAAATAAAATGAATTTAATTAATAGACAAGCTGCTAACATTAAAATTCAGGATTCATGGAATTTGACTTGATGATGTTTGCTTCCGTTTTGTTTTTTGAATTTAATGGTAGTTGAGGCAGGTTAAGGAGTTAACTGAAAGTATTTCTGAGGATTGAAAGACAGTATATAATAGTTAATTACCATTATATTTATTATTTTTATTGTTACTACATAACAAGTATTTTCCTTAGAGTTTCTCAAATCATAAGAAATCATATTTTTTTTTCCTTTGTTATTTTCTCCTCATTCTCAAATTGTATTGGTTGAGAAATTTAAAAAATATTTTATTGTCTAATAACTTTTTCCAAATATTATTAATTTTCTTTAATTCACACTTTTCATTTATGCTCTTAGACCTTATCAATAGAATTTGAGAATGATGAGAAATAACAAAGAAAAAAAAATTAAATCTCACCACACACATTCTAGAAAGAAGAAGCTCTGAAGAAAGTAATTGTTATTGTATTGAAACATCAGTCATTTAGCTATTATATTTTTATTACATGGAAGCTCCTGGAAGTAATACTATGAATTCATTTATCCATAAAGATATTAGAATTAATATATATAATTAATAAAACAAGACACATATTGTGTAACTTTCTTTTAAGCTTGTATTAAAATGTTCACTAGAGGGAGCTTACGACTAACTCCAAGCTTTAATTTGTAAGTGCTGAAAGAGAAAGAATTCAAAATCTCTATCGGAATGTCCCTATCTCCAAGAGATAGGAACATTCTGATAGAGATTTTGAATTCTTTCTCTTTCGACACTTATAAATTAAAGCTTGATTGGATCTAGTGGTAAGCTCCCTCTAGTGAATATATATATATATATATATATATATATATATATATATATATTATATATATGATATATATATATATATATATATCAGGTCTTAAAACTAGTATTAAATATATTGCCTATATGGATGATATTGCAATTTTTATATCATTCAGAAAACAAATGCTTGCTTCAAGATTATATAATTAAATATAAACTTATCTTCAATATGGAAAAATCATATGTCTGGCAAATTTATAGAGAATCCAATATTAAAGAACATTTTAAAGGAAGACTGGCCTTCTTCTAGGTTTTTTATTCCATTTTGGTCATACACAAATGAGAACAAACATGTAGAATAACCTGATTAATTAAATCGTAAACATTATTGACCTCCTCTTAAAAACATATCTTTCCCTATATGCAATGTACTAATTTTGTCAAGAACTATTTTTTTATAGATCAATGACCATATTTTCTAAGAAATTTATTAACTTTATTCACTTACTATTTAGGAAACTTCTTTGATGTAAAAAAAAAAATAGTGGCAGTCTTAATTAGACAGCTTTAAAAATCATTATCTCACAATGCTCTTGGGCTTCATTCATTAATCTTATTTAAATTCAAAGACCACATATCATTTCAGTATGTGCAACATTTTTTTCTTATCTTGAAATAGCACTTAAAATCATTCAAATAGACAAACCATCTCTGTTTACTGATTATTTGAGATCCCTCGAGATTCATTTATTGTAATAGAAAATCTATGGGGGGTATATATTTTAATTCATACATTTACAGTTCAATTTATTAACAGTATAAGAAATGTTTCATTATTACTATAAGCTACCTGTCTATTATTAGTGTTTCGTCCATGTAAAGGTAATAACAATGATTATTTATATTGAATGGGTGTTCATGTTCTGTAACAACTAATATTTTATTGTTATGAATATGATCTCTAAGTAAATAAATTTAGACCAGTTTACTGGAAACAATTGAGAATAGTAAGTCTTGTCTGGTTCCAGGTTATGACCTGGAGGCGCCTTGTAGTGGCCATATTGCTTTCATACATGTCACTTTGTAACATGACAATATTTATTACTAATAGTTTTTACAAATTAATCAGTATTATTATTATAAAATAAATAATTAAATGTTGAGAATTTGTAAGAAGTTCTATTATTGCAATGACAGATCTGGGCATAAATCTATGAAGTTTAAGTTCCTGAGTCAGCCATTCTATGAGTACATCAAATCATATCTTAGTCTTGAATTATTTTTAATTAAGCAATAATATTTTCAAAATTTGTTAACTCATTTTTTGATTTAATTTTAAATTGTAAATCCTGCTATAAGCCATGATATTTAAACTATTTCACCATTTTTTGTTAATTGTGTTGTGAGTATAGTCTTTTTATTGACTTTTAAAACCATTTGTATATGATAGTTATCTTAATTCTTCAAAGGTTATTGTTTTTCCTTTTTTTGTTTTTTCAACTATCGTTTCTTTTTATTACAATATATATATATAAACAAATATTATAGAC
Source organism: Epiperipatus broadwayi (assembly GCA_028023455.1). NCBI lineage: Eukaryota > Metazoa > Onychophora > Udeonychophora > Euonychophora > Peripatidae > Epiperipatus > Epiperipatus broadwayi. Next base: position 6,493,651 of record JAQFVV010000032.1, read on the forward strand.
AACTACATTTGAATTAATAAATATTTAATTTATTACATCGAATCGATTTTCGTTCAAAATGAACCTTATTACATCGATTCCATGTAATAAATTAAATATTTATTAATTCAAATGTAGTTGTTTATAATATTTGTTTATATTTTTATATTAAAGTATTTTATTAAGGCAACATAATGGATTCTAATTCCATCATATGATATATATATATATAATGTGAAATTGTTTACATGAATTTATGTTTACATATTAATAGATTTCTGCAAAAAAGAAGAAAGAATATGCACATTCATTATGTGAACAGCAATAATCTTATGGATTAAGATGCTACTGATTTGTGAATAAATGCCTACAACCTTAATTATATTGTAAGAAAAAATGTATTCATTTGGATATTATGCTGAGACAATGATATAATTGATCAATGTTCAGTTTTATTAAAAACAATGATACTAAGTTACTGTAAAACATTTTTCCCAAATTGAGAAAATAGGAAACTTAGGTTTCATTTAGAGATAGTCATGGATGTTGCAAATTGAAAAACAATTTAATTTATGATATGGATTTTTAGAAAAACATATCAATATATACAATTATTGAGGCTTTAAGGACAAATACCAAAATGAATATTTTGTGAAGATGGTAGATTGCAGTTGTCTATAAATTTTTGCAAAAGCTTAATAATTTGAAAAATCATTAATAATTTATAACCACATCTACAATTTGATGATCTTTTAAAACATTTAGTCTTATGAAGTTATTTATGTAGTTTTCAAATTCACTAACTATCTGGCTAAAGTTATTTTGTTTTATGTGTATGTTATTGCTATAGGACTTATTACATTTTATTTTATTTTAAAACTGAAATGATTGTATAAATATTTTCAAGAGTGTGCCAAACAATAACAAACTTTTGCTGATGAGTCTTTCTTTGCATTACTCTTTTGTTCTAGATATTTAACCTGGTCTTAAATCAAAGAACGTACATTCATTTTTCAAGGTTTGTCTTATAAGCCTAGAAGTATTTTCCATAAGTTCTTTTTTTGACCTCTCAGTTATTTTAACTGCTATGTTCTCCAGGTGCCATATTGAATTTTTTTAAAAACTGATCTGAGACACATGTTTCACAATAACTTCAGTTTTAATAATGTTAGAGCAAAAAACTTTACATTGATAGAAACTAGAATAACTAAGGAAAACAATAAGGCTAAGACAAGTAGTGATTACCATTTAAAAAATAAGAGAAAAAATGAAATTTCAACATCCGACATAATTATTACTTTATTGTTTGTTCATAATTTCTTATTCATCATTAACTAAGTTTAAATTACATCTTCAATGATAATTTCTTTGTATTCCTCACAAAATTATCTTTCAAACCATATATAATATGCCTTACTTGAGATAACCCATAGCTTCAGAATCTCCTAAAGTATTTGCATAAGAATTCTTCATTTTTATCTTGTATCCCAAAAGTTACCAAAATTCAAAAGCATTTATAAGAAAAAGATTCATCCTAATAAAAGATACAAAACAAATCATTTCCAGAAGATAGATATGCATTTGCCATTATAGCAATTGGCTTTTTGTCTATCTAAAACTAGAAATTGTAGACCATTGTCTGTAACACTGATAAAATTAGTTTCATCTCTTCATTTTATATTTTTTTGTGAACATCAGTGATGTTTATTTTTTTTATGCATGCCAGTGATGCTGTTTTTTTGTTATATTTATTGTATCACATAGATATAATTTATTTGCATATAGTCCATTTGTTAGCTATAGAGTTGAAAGTAATATGATGAAAGATATGGCAAAACTAGTGACTCCACAGTATGAGTATCAAGGCATAGGCAAGAATCAGAATTTGATTCTTTGCCTGCATATGTAATCTTTCGGTTACAAGGGCATCGAATGATTTTAATTTCTTTATATTATTCATTAGGATATTTTTTAAATTAATTGTGTCTTTGTGGAATACAAAGCAGCGTAAGGTTGAAAAGAATGGACATGTCTCAAAGATATGTGATGAATTTTCCGGGAACAAATTGCATAGTATACAAGTAGGATCAATGTTTAGTTTAAATCGATTTATGAGAAATAACTTTGTTGGTATTATATCAAGTAGCAGATTATACAGGAATTTTAACCATGAGTGAGGCACATACAAATTTTGAAATTTAGTCAGTGTTCTTGCAGTAGATAGTGCCCATATTTCTGTTGACATCATGCTTATAGTTTTTACATCATTAAAAAAAGAAATCATTTTGACCAATCAAATAAGATGCATGAGACACCCGCTTAATAATCTGAAGCTTAAATCAATCTTATTTGTACCTTTTTAGGCAAAACTATATTTTATTTTAAATTTAAAAAATATGATTTTGATTGAAGTATGGCCTCTAAGTTGAAATATTTTAGTAACAAAGTTAAGCAGAAAATTTAATTATAAGAGCAAATACTCAAATGCTATTCATTGTTTATATTTTGTTATTTAAAATTTTAAAAATATGTTTTTGTTTGAAGATGGCCTTCCATTTGAAACATTTTAAATAACAATAAAGTTTATAAAAAAATTTGTTTATAAGAGCAAATGCTCAAGTATTATTCATTGTTTATTATAGCATAATGACAGAGTGATGAACTTGAAAACTAAAGGTTTCTGTTTTGTGCTTAAACATTAACATGGTTTTCAAAGAGATTTAACCAATCGTTTAATTTTTTATTGTATTATGCATGTTTTAGTGAGAATGTAGAAATTTTATCAGTTAGTATCCGACATTTATTGGCAACACACATATATAAAACTTATGTAAATAACAACAGCAGAATTTGCAAATCTTTTACATGCTTATTATATGTGAATATAGATTTTTGTATAAATCTTCAATAGATATATATGCAGTTGCTTTTTTTAAAAAATGTATATGTATCCATATAAAGTATGGATTTCAATATATTAATAAAATTAACTTCATTATTGTTTGTTTGTTTTTTTCTTGTTTGTTTAAATTTTAAGAGAGACGAAGTTAAGATTATAGCAACTTTATGGCAGACAAACTAAAATATATCTATATGTAAACTCTTTGTTTCTTTGCTGTAATAATTCATTCAACAAGTTTATTACTGAATCACACAGGCTTATTACATACCTGTGTTTATATATGTAATACATAGGGTATATGAACACAGACTTTCACATGACCCACCACTCTCCACACTATCTCATAACACTGATACAGGTATGTGTGTTTCAGTAATTTCATAATAGAGATGTCTGCCCATCCCTTGTATATGTGTTAAATGGATTATGTCCTGTACGTGAGGGGTCAGATTGACCTTAGGTCAACATGGGTGTGACAAGGAATCTCGGCCTCAGGGTGGCCTTTGAGTGTTCCATCGTCGGATTTTCAATTGGATGGACGGTTGAAGAGTTGGAGTGTGGAATAGATTGAAGCCTGTCCATTAAAGTATAAGGTTTGGCTATCTTAATATATATATATATCTGAGCACTTATGGCATATATGTGTGGAGATGGTAATCTGGACCAACTGATGATTGCTGGTTATGCATGAAATACGTATCTTGGTGATTATTTATCTTTTCAACATATATGTGTTCGAGTGTATCAATATTATGAGATAGTGTGGAGAGTGGTGGGTCATGTGAAAGTCTGTGCTCATATACCCTATGTATTCAACAAGTTTATATGAATTGATCTCTATTGTCATTTCTAATGTTAGAGAAAATCATTTGATAATAAGTATGTGCGTGTTTGTGTTAGTAGCATTAAAATTTTTAGCTATTAAATTTTATTGAATTGCAAAGAAAGAAAAAAACAATAAATCGATTATTACTAATGATCAATCAAATTCTTATTGTTAGATAATCATATTTATTTTTAATAAATGGAAACGTGCTTTGTTTTAACAGTACTAGCACGCCGTCTCGCATCACTCATTGATTTTAATATTTAAATTTGAAGTTAATGTAATATGTTTTAATATAATTATTTTAAAATATATGTTTGTTGTGTATATTTTAGAAAATCGACTGCGGGAAATTAAAGTTACATTCGTGGTTTTAATACATTGCCTCAATTTTATCATAGTAGGGTGGGCATTACATTGATTAAACATTGGCTTTTCTTGATTATGTAATGTTTTTATTAGTTTTATATTTGAGATGAAGAAAATAGATTCTATTATTTTTATTATAATTAAGTTTTAGGGATTCTATTATTTTTATTGTAATTAAGTTTTACTCTTTAGAGAATAAATGCAAAAAATTTTGATTTTATACTAAATTACTTTTTTTTTTTTTTTTGATTGGCTATCAGAAATGGTATATGTGATATGTATATTTTTACACAAATAACATTGTGCATTTAATGGATAATATATATATTATCCTCTTGACAATATACAAAGCAATGCAATTCGCTCTTGTTTCTCTTGGGAAAATTCTGCACCTCACTTTTGATGAATTTAGAAGCAATAAAAGTAAAAAAAATCTTAATTTTATAGTGTTTTACCATAGCAAAGCAACAGTGATTGATGTTGCGAATAACTATATTAATCATCATTGACATTAGTTAAGTCCAAGGCAATATATAGATTCACTCATTCTTCAATCATTTTTTTTTTTTTTTTACTTAAAAAAAAAAAAGGAAGAAAAAAGCAACATATCCAATAATATAATGAAATCCCCTTATGGTCTGCAGATATGTATTTTTTTTCCTGTCCATTCCAAAGACACAAGCTATGTTTATAGAATGTTTGTGATTCATTTGAGGCTGAGTAATAACATCAGACTAGACTGGGATTGGTGGATCAAGAACGAGCAGCTAAATGTCAAGACAAGGATTTTCCAATCACTGACAGACATAAAAGATTTAGTCAGTAGAGAGATATGAAAGGGAGGAGAGGAAAAATAAAAATTGAAAATGGAGGATCATTTTGAAGATTACCGCTCTGTTAAATTATTTATCAATTTTTTGATTCTTATCAGTCATTCATCTTCTGAAATGTTAGTAAATGGTATTATAGAGAAATGATCATTTGAATTTTTTCTGAAAGTTTTAGGATTTTTTAACTAGAGTAAAGCACAGATTTATTACTAAAAGAATAAAATTAAAAGTTGTAGTATACGTGGTTAATTAATAATTTGACTTATAATAAAAATTCTATTCGCAAAATTATATTTATGTTTTTAAAAATCGTTCAAAGTAAAAAGTAAGCCATAAGCAATTCGAATAATTTTCTTTTTATTAGCCCCCCTCCCTCCTTCCTACTACTTCCCTTTATATATACTCATAAACAGTATGTAGAAAATATCGGTAAAAAATGGTATAGCGTCCAAATTGGGATGGGATGTCCCAGGTCGATTCTTGTGTTCGAACTTCTTATGAATTCCCGAGCAATAGAACCGTATGTCTTTTTTTTTCAGCAGTTATATCTATTTTCTTATTTTTTTAAAAAAACTTATTTGATTTTTTTTGACTCTCAAATAATTTGTTTTATAGATATTTTTATTTTATTTTTAAAGATAAGATTGAAACTAATAACACTTTTTTTACACTATTCTATAAACTTTATGCTTGCCTAATATATTTTTAAATAATTTTTTGGAGTTTTAAAAAGTTTTCTTTATATAGATCAATAAACATACTATATTTCTGCATATTAAAAAGATGGTTTCCGTTGTAGTAAAATTTGCAAAAGAATCTCTTAGAATGGTATAGAAAACGATTTCTATTAAATCAGTGACTGGCTTTTTTTTTTGCTTGATAATGATATTTTAAACAGTTTGAGGGAAATAATATTTGCTTTTATATGTCCATTCTAGTAATCTTTAGATTTAGGTCCAGCTTAATGAAGTTAAAACAACTATTGGTAATTTTTAAAACAGTGGCTGCAGTTTTTAATATGATACCTTCAAAAGTATTGAAATTTTTTGTAAGTATAAGAACTTGCCAAGAATTTTCAATTGAAAGCAAGAAAACATGACTAAAAATAAATTCTAAAAAAGACCTAAAATAATGTTCAATGGATTTTCTCAGAGGAGAAAAGGTAAAGATTAATAATGATAAATTAGAAAATAACTATAAATAGTTTGATCCTAATATTAATACAGATGCTAGTTAAACATGACATTAAACTGGGATGTAATGCTATTGGTAGAAATAACATTATTCAAAAATATTATATCTATATGTTTGTCTTAGTGGGTGTGTTTTATCAGTTTTTATATATAGAATTAAGACTTGAATACTTAACTGAAGTACAACAGTCAAACTTTGTAATAAAGTATGGATAAATTGGAAATTATACAAAGGGATTGAGAGTGAAATATATATGTTAGAAAAGAAACAGATATTACCATCACTAAAAGAATTAATAGATTGAAATGTAGCTGGACTGAATATATTGCTAGAGGAGATGATAATAAATGAATATTTGAATTCTTAAAGTGGATCCAGGGTGATTTTTAAAAAAACATAAACATAAAGACAACGTGTGAAAGGAATTGGTGAGAAGCTATGGAGTTAAAGAATTGGATTATATTTTTAGAATCTTTCAAATCTGCAGTGAAATGGTAATGGTTGAAAATAAGTTGTATCATTTGATTTTTAAAATGTTTCTATTATTCTAATTTATAAAAATGAAATAAATAGAAATGACTACAAGAATTATCACAAAATATCATTGCTATCAATTATAGTAAAAATAACAGGAATTTTATTGAATAGGTTGCTTCAAGTCACATGAATAGTTATCAAAATTAATATAGTTTCTGAGAGATAAGAAGCATTTTCATGCAAAAAAATTTAAAAAGTCATGAGCTAAGACAGTGGTCCCCAACCTTTTTGCACTTAAGAGCACATTCTATAATACTGGCCAGGTGGTGGGCACCATTTATTTTTTCAATGTAAATTTATAGTTGGATATTGTTAATGATAGACCCTTTTATGCTGTAAAAGTATAGTATGACCTACAATTTGATTACAATATAATGCAATAATTTATAAGAAATCTTAAAAATTAAATCTGTTTGTATCAGATAAATAATTTTTTATCATGTTCAGATAGCAGCGGGCACACATAAAATGGTCTGCGAGCACCATGGTGCCCGCAGGCATAGGGTTTGGGACCCCTGAGCTAAGATATGATTTATATATTATTTTTATTGTTTTTTCAAGCCATTTGAATCAATAAAAAAAAAGACCTTAAAATTAATTGCTTGTCTTCTGGTGATTGATTATTCATATTAATGTAGCTTCTTTAGATGTATAAATAGATGTATTATCATTGATTATCATAAATCTGAGGCATTTGATGAAAAATAGTATTAAACAGGAATATGCTCTAGCCTTTGGAATAATTCATATATGAGTTTATGAAGCAGATAATTTGAACTGATTAAAAGGAAAGTCAGGAATAATATCAGTCTTCTACATTTACACTATGTAAATGATTGTTTTGTGTTTGTCAATTCAAAGTATAATATGCAGAACATTTTAAATATTTTGATACAATCTATAAAGTCTTTCTTGTTTTGGTAATTAATATTAACAAAACTTAGGTATTTTATCAGAAAATAATGTTTAAAAATCTTTAGCAACTTCCAGTTTGAAAATATAAATCAATTTAACTATAATGATAGTTTTTTTTACATAGAAAGACAAACATGGATGTTAAGATGAAAATTTATTGTATGGAAGTTGAATAAAATTCTGGAAAGTTTTTATTTAAAGATACTGTAAAATATTCTGAAAATATGATAATAAAATAAGAAGTCTAGTTGGTATATTCTGCTTGCTGAATATTATGATATCGAATCTATTATTATAAAGAGATAAGTTTATAATATTAGGCACATCAAGAAAAATATTTTATAATGAACATGGGTAACCTTATATGAAAAAATGTATCTCATAGAAACTTAAAGTGATACAGAGATATATAGGTGTAAATAAAATAAAATATCCATTATAGAATAACATTATAATAAAACTGTAATAAAGATAATAAATTATTATGATGATAATTAATAGAAAATACCTTTGTGGTTTATTATAAGTGTGTGTGTAATCTAATGGTTTACTATCTTGGGAATTCATAAGAAGTTTGAATATTGGAAGTGGCAGCTGAAGCTACAATCCATGGACTTTGAATTTGAGGGGCCATCACTATACCACTGCATTAAAACATGCAGGACATTACGATATTGATTGCCTTCATTGTCAGAACATATCTGAGAAAAACATATAATGGAGAGCTAGAATTAGGCAAACTGTTAAAATCTTTTCTAAAAAAAAAAAAAATTGATTTAGAAGAAACTTAAATGTAGCATAGGAAAATGTCAAACAAAGAGTCAAATGTCATTTAGGAAATTAGTTTGGTAGTTCATACATTGATTTACATAATAATTATAGAACTTAAGCCTTTATATATTTTTTTTTGCCTTTTTTTCTTCTCCTTTTTCTGAAATTAGAATAGTGATAATGCTAAAGATGTTGTTGCTAGTAGTGAATCTTTATAACAACCGAAATACATTATTATGATGGTTTGCTATGGTAAAAAATTTAGTTATAGATTCAAATTATACCATTAATTTTGAATATCTTTTTTAAATATATATATATATTAAAATTAAGTATCAGTGAAAAAAATAAATGTTTTAAATTATAATGTGTATGTGTTTTTAAACTGTATTTATTATTCTTTAACAAGAGAGACATAATTTTGGTTACTGGTATTTTGTAAAATTTAATCTTTGTATTCATTCTTCATATTAGAAATAATTTAAGACTAATCTTTATTACTAAAATATTGCAATTTAACTAAAATATGTTTATGCATAACTTAAGAAAAGATAAATTAACAGCAATAATACAGGCAATCTAAAATCAAGTAAGTTTTATATTCTAAATTGAATTTAATACTATTTGAAAAAATATTATCTAAATTTCTTTAGAAAAATGAAAATTTAAATGTTAAAGAGGAAAACTTTATGATATGAATTACTGTTATTTTTAATTATATTAGGAAAATAAAAAAAGATAATTGAAATATGGAGAAAGAAAAATGAATGTTTTCCATGCCTTAAATGATAGTTTTCCAAACTTTCATGAGTTAAACCCACTTTCAGAAATGGTAATTTTTCGTGATGCACTCACTTGTAATACATATCTTAGAGGGAGAAAGGGGTTGAATAAAAAATATAGCTTTACTTTTAAGTTTTTTATTAATTAATACATACATTTATTAATCAGATTTATAATGAGATATATGTGAAGTATGAACTCTTTTTCTATTGTTGATGCTGTCCTTGATGTCACATTATGTATTTTTTTCACATGCAAGATATTTAATGAGTTTATTTTAAAATTTGATTTTTAATTTCTATCATTGTTAAAAATTCAACCTCATTCATATATGAAGCAATAAAATGAAGTAGTATTCTTAAAACTGTAACAGAAAAAGATGGATGTTTTGAAATGATACCTAAACTGTATCAATGTTTAGTATCAAAATGCTTTGTTATTAAAATTCTTCAGCTGTCCAAAGAGATGTACTACTAATCACATCATCACTCTGAAATAAATGTATGATCCCAGTATTTTTCTCACAATTTTTCATTTCTTCACTGAAATAATAATCAAAACTTTTGTGAAGATTTTAAATTGGCTGTTTCACTTCATTTTCAACAATAAAAATTTTGAATGTTTCAATACCGTCATACTTTTGATCTTTAATATCACTCTGTCGGCAAAATGTGCTTGACTATTACGCATTTTAAAGCGCATTGAATGCAGGTTAAAGCCTGTTTAAAGTATTTACATATGCTTTCTGTGCACTCAATAAATTAATTACTACTCCCCTTTCCATAAATATTTTTTTGGGCTTGAACCTTGAATTTTAGTATGTACTGTGTTCATCAGTTCATTATAAATATAAATTTAATTTGTTTAATTTTAAGAATATGTCTGCCAAATAAGTAACTTCAGAACAAATTTCTCTTCATGCAAAGATTTTGTACAATTGTTTTGTTCATCTAAAAATATTGTGATTTCTTTGTCAAATTCACAAAGCCTTCAACATCCCGCATATTATAGTGGAAAAAGAATAGATCTATTCATGAAATTTACAATTTTTATGGTAGTGTTTAAGATGTTTTTTATTTATTTATTTTTATAATTTTAGATACAAATTCTTTTTTAAGACTGCAATGAGTCCATGATACATTGGGGAATTTTAAATTCGTATCTTTTAAATTATTCAACAGTTGGAAATAGTCTAATAAATCTTCATTTAATTACCTTGAATAAATTTATAATAGTCTATTTTAGAAATATAAGTTAGTTATTTTCTATTAAAGATTTGATTTAAGAATGTATGCCACTATTTTTATCACACACCTGCTTTTGCACCATTCATACATACATTGACACAATCCATCCAATACAATTCTTTCAATTATATATGTGTCAAGAGTTCCAAAAATTTCTTCACTAATATCTCTAATAATTGGTCATAACATAATATCAATTGGCTCAGTTACAAAGAAAGAAATATTTGTCATAACTCTTTTGATGAGCTGATGATTTTCTATGCTCAGGTCATGTAATTGATTCTGCATGCAACCACATTATTAGAATGTGGAATTAATTCACTACACTCCAACAACATCTTTTATTGTTGGAAGTTTTTATGATTTGCCAATAGAATGAATTTCACCTTTGAGTGTGCAAATCACAAACTGCTGATGCATTTGTTGTCACTATTTTAATTAATATTGGTGAAATGAGAAAGCAAATTTTTGAAGTATTCCAATTTAATTTGCTTTCAATGAAAAATAAAGTGGCTTGTTTTTCAAATCTATATTACTTTGATTTAAAATATCAAGTTAAATCTGGAAGTATACTCTCATATGTGAGAATTTGAATGCAAAAACTCTATGGAATGGTTCTTCTGTTCACCATTCTACATAAGTGTATGTTTTAAATAATTAAAATTATATTTTCATATTACATTTTTATTATTTTTTTTAATTGAACATTTATTAAATAATTTTCATAAATTTGTCATTAGTTGTTCATTTTTCAGTAGTACAATTTTTTGGGGAAATTTTTTCCCCAGTAAATTGTGTTTTGGAGATTTTGTATCCATTTCTTGTCCATTACTGTGGTAAATATTTTTTAAAAAAAGAATGAAACATCCTTATTATTTATGTAATATGCTGCTCATTAAATTAACAACAAGCTTACTTTATTTGTAATTACAAACAATTGCAATTTTCAAATAACTAATTTGGAGCTATTACTTCAACCAACAACATTCAGCTATATGAAGTACAATGCAACATGTGGCAGAATTGTTAAATTGATCATGTCTTGACCTGTTTCTTTAATCATTTATGTTTTTAGCTGTTAAATGTCAAAAGTATTATTGCTGTCAAGAATTAAATGATATATATTTCAAAATTGAATTGATATTGATTTGTGAGTGAAAGAAACTAATCCAGAATTACTTATCTTTATGTACACTTTAACTGAATTGATTTTGAATTGTTCATCCAATGATTTTTAATTCTTTTAATGATTACATAAACTACTTTTGCATTTTAACATTTAATATACATCCATTCAAAATCAACTCGCAACGTTCTGGTAGCTAACAACCCACACTTTACTAACTTATGCTTTAGATCAATATTATAAATGTCAATGGTTTTATATTCTTGGTGTATTAAAGCTAATTACAATTATCAAATATGCACACTTATATATGCAATAATTATTTTAACCCAGTTAGCAATGGACCTTTATGTGAAGATTTGCCATAATGGTGATTATCATTTTAAATCCATTATGAACAATTATGAGCTATTATAATCTTTAAATAAAATTTTGAAACTTTTTAAAAGAACAACTGCCATTTTGATAAAAATGTCAGCCATTTTGTAATATTGATTATATAATAGAATAGGGACATCACTAAAGCAATCTCATTCAAAAATAAAATTATGATATTGACACTAAAAATTTGTAGCACAGTCCAGTATTTATTTATTCATTATACAGTATATACTATTGTTTTGGTGATATAATTAAAATATGATTAATGTATTTTATCTTATCCTTGCGAGAACGTGAATGCTTTCATCTATGATATATCCAAAGTAAAGATTTTTATCATGAATAACTACAAAAACGAAAAATGCTAATTTCATTCTGTATACTAAGTAATCAAAAACATTTTGATTACATATAACAATAAAGTATACTAATATTAAATTTTTAAATATGTACATTAAGTATAATATTGTATATTTACTCAATCAATATTATGGGTTTAAATTCTTATGAATGTCATTTTGCTTGCAGCAAAAAATACATACCTTAATCATAATTATAAAATATTATATATCACATTTGTAAATCATTTTAAAGGAAAGAAATTATTCCCTGCATTATGCAATTAGTAATCAATTTTATATGATCAAAGGTTACTAAACAAGTTTAAAATATCATTTTTCCTCAAATTTACATCAATTTTTGATATTTAAAATAATTGCAGCTGTTACAAAAAAATAGTCTTAATATCAGAAAAAAAAAGATTTAATCATTTAGATGATCACATACTACTACATTTTTTTATCAAATTTTTATTTAATTTCCACTGCATTTATATAAAATAAATACAATTCGTGGAGTCCTCTTTTTAAAAGATATTAATTACAAAAAAAAAAAAAAACCTTTGATAATGGAATGTAAAGTGTATCAAAAATTAATATTAAAATATATATTCTATTAACTTGAATTTTTTAAAATTTCAAAATATATATTATAGTCAGTTAATTTTTTTTCTTCATATTTTATTTTATTTTATTTTAATTTAATGAATCATTTATTAAATAATATTCTCTCATACTCAAGAACATCAATGAAAAAATTATAATTGTTTTTCATTTTTAATTGTAGCTATCAAAATGTTTTTATACATTGTACTTAGCCACATGTTATTATTTCTTTTATAATAATATGCTTAGTAAAATGTTTATTAATAACACTTTTTTTAATTTTAGCAGCAATTTTTTAGTCAAATTTTTATATGTGTTGAATTTAAAGTATGAAATTATTTCTCATATTTGATTTATGATTTTTTTGGGGGATACCAATTATTTTTTCTAACTAGGGTAAAGATGTATTGGAATATTTAGAAGGTTATTTTTTAAGTTTATTAACTAGATACAATTTTATCCTGAATACTGAATTGTTCTTTCAAAATACTTATAAAATCCAAACTTTTTATAAGAAACAAGCAATTATAATGATTTTCTATGACAAAAGAATTAATTTAATAACCTAATTTTAATATTTATATCTAAAAAAAAATATGAAGAAGCTGATTAAAAAAATAAAGTTTGAAATTGCAAAAAAGTGTTAATAAATAAATATTTTACAAAGTACAGTATATCATTAATATAAAAAATAAGTACTAACTAGAGGGTAGTGATAATTTTTTAATCTATGGCCTGCTACTTTGAATCTTATCTAAACTGAGAATGTTATTTTTTGAATTGTGATTTGCTGAAGTAAAATGATGCATGGAGGAAAAAAAAATTACATTAACTTAATGTATGTTCAGTTATCAGTTTTTTATATTTGTAATTATCTAACATAAAGCTTTGAATATTTTTTTCAACACTAATTAATCTTTTTTTAACATTTTAAAATTCTGATATTTTTTTATCATCTGGTGAGTCTTTGAAACTGCTTAACATTCCACTTATGAATAAAATCTTGATTTTATGTTAAAACTTAATAAATTAGACTTGATATTTAATTTTATAAAGGTATAGTAGTCTTTAAAAAATCACATTTGATTTTTTTAAATATTTAAAAATTGATTTATAAATAAGAACAATGTGCCATGTGATCAATGAAATTAGTGAAACAATCTTTTACTTTGTTTTTTAATGTGAATGAATTGATGAATTTGTGATAAATCTATCAAATTTTGCTTTAAAATCTGATATTTCATAATTATTAAAATATTTGAAAAAAGTCTAACACTGTGGTGATTAAGTTAGTGATAAGTTTCACATGATTATTCTTTCCTTCAAGAACAATACAGTAAAGACAACAGAAGTTTGCTGACTGTCCATAAGATAAACACCTCTGCAGATTTTTTAAAATTGAAATATCAATAAAAGCAGTATAGGAAAAAGTATGTTATTTTAAGTCTTATACTAATATGAGTTATGATAATGGTGAAACAACATTCTAAAGCCATGGAACTACTACACTTTATTTGGGGGAAACACCCATCGATTTTAAACAAATAAGAGAGTGATAGATATAGACAATGGTTTTGTAATTTTATTTATTTTATATAAGTGCAGTCATTGTTAACCCACAATATGTATAACAATTTTGTCACATAAATGCTACAAGTGGTATTTTATACTGCTCATAGAGGAGTATTTTTATATAAATATTTCAATTTTGATTTTATTGTTATGTGCATTATTTACAATATATGTTTAAATGTTTTGTATAAAAAAATTTAAATGTAACCATAAAATCACAAAAATGAAGAAGTATTTTTACTTAACTGGATTTATTCAGTTGATTTTTGTATAATCATTTATTATAATGAAATAAATTTGCTCTTTACTATTATTGCCATTAGTTACAATAAGTTTTGTAATATTCTTTTAGACAAAAAAAAAGGTGATCATTTTAAAAGATGAATTAAATGCTAATTTTTAAAATCTTTCTTATTTTTATTTTATTTTATTTTTGCTGATATTGTTTTAATATGTAATGCATTTTTCCTGAGGCAATTAAAAATTTCTATAGATACAAAAATTTGATTTTGAAGTAATATATACATTTTACAATTTACTATTAATACATTTTGTTGTTGTTTACAACCAAAGTTTGTATTAATGAAATTTGTAGTTTTTTTCTGTAGATATTTTTTTTGTTTGTGATGAATATTGCCTTTATCTTGGATATAACAGAAATAAATTACAAATGTAGTTAATAAAAATGAAACAAGTGATATTTACAAAATATATTTCGTACTATTTGATCATATATAAAGCGTAATATTAATTGCATAAAGCATGAAATTATTTTTTTTTAGTAAAAGTGATTTAGATTTGATGACAGAATTTTTATTTTAAGAAGAATTAGCATTTAAAAAAAATATATTTCATCTAAAATATAAAATTTAAAATTCCTATTTGTGATAGTTAATGAAATTTGTAATTTTTTGTTTATTGCAATTAAGCCATTATTATGCACTTAGAGTATCTTTTTACAGTTTATATTTACTGAGAAATTTACAATGAGAGAATAATTGATTATTCAACCAATACGAGCCTTGGTGATTTTTTCATATGTAATATACAGGCTATTCTTTCTTGAAATTTTCTGCTCATGATTTCTCAGAAGTAGTAATTATGGCTCCTCAAAAAAATCTTTATCCTTAAATGTAGCTTCAGATTGGAATAAGTTTTTATTATTGAATGTTATGACTGGCAGGTGACAATGAGTAATTCTACTGAGGATTAAATTTTCATTCACTAGTATTTTTTATTTTTCAGCAATTATTTGATAAATATATGAAAAAATAATTTGTTATTTTTGTAGATCACCTGTATATAGATAGGTTAGATGATATCTCAAGTTTTGATCATGACAATAAAAAAGGTCAAATGTTAAAAGTAAAAATTGCCATAAAATGTATAAAAATAGGTGAATTATATATATATATATATGACCATTAACAATGTAAATTTTAGAGCCACATATAATTTTAGAGCCACATATAAGACGTATAGAGAAGTCATAGTTAAGTTAGGAATTAAAAAATTTACCAGTCAATCAGAATAGCATGAAGTAATATGATTACTCAAAAATAATAAAGCTTGATTTTCATTGATGTATCTACACAGATAGCCATAATGCGCAGGTGTACCATATGGAAAAATGTTGTCCAATGTCTAGTTATTCAAATTGTGCTCTTAGTAGTTTTACAATATTTTGTTAGTCTGTCTTAAAAAAAGCATGAATGTTTTTTTGACATTGTGGAATGATGAGTGGATACAGGACCAAAATGGTCAGAGAGGCTAATTTATTGCTTATTACCTAAAGTTGAAATAAGCCATGTACCTTTTCAAACTTTATCTCACTTGTTTATTTCAGAGCGTTAACTGATATACCAGCTCCGCCAATATCTCATGTTATAGCTCCCATTCTAATATCTCTAATGGGCATCTTATTTTGTTTATATGCTTATTCTTTTGTTACATGGTTATAGTAATATTTAATTATAAGGAATCATTTTAAAGTTAGTCACTTGATTTTATATTTTAGATGGATTTTACTCTAACAATTAAATCTTTTTTACAAAGTCAAAAGTAAGATAACAAAAGTAACATCATCATAACCATCATCATTATTAATATATTTCAAAGAGTAAACTTTATTGAGACTCATAAAGATTTACATAAGATCTTAGATACAAATTGATTCATGATATTACATATGTAATAAAGATTTACAGTCTTGATTGTGATAGAAAAGAAAATATGATTTACATTAATTGAAAGAAAAATAATTATGACATAACATGGTAATTATGTCAAATTAGGTTTACATAGATTTTTAAAATATGATATTGAGAAAAATATGTGGAAACACATGGTAATGTGATTGAAAACATATGGAGGAGGAGTTGAAATTGGTTTTAGATTGACATATGGTCCTAATAAAATTTGGGCTTATTTGGTGAAAATAATACAGTTTTTATAACTATGTCTTATTATGCATTTGTTAGACTAGTTCCATGAGAAAAAAAAAAGTAAAATACTCATGAGCATTAATTGCATCTTGGAAGAATGGAAAAAAACTCTGCTTCAGCATGAGCAAAATTGGGAAAATAGAAAAACATTTGTCAGCATGAACTGAATTCTGGGAAAATGGAAACACCATTTCAGTGTGAATTGCATCCTTTGTATTAAAGTTCATTTGACTTGAGTGCTGCAGTTAGATAGCCTTCTGACATATTGAAGTATTGTGATGAGGATCTGGAACATAGATTTTTATGTAGCTAGTTGTATTATGGTATAGATGAAATGCCATGAAAGTTGTTAGTGCCTATTGTGATTGTGGTTACATATAGGTTGAATTGCTCATTATTGAGTGATGAAGTCACTGCAAAAATGTCTGGAAGGCTATGTTGTTATCCTGTGATTTTAGCTGGTATAGTTTATTGATAAATGTGGATGATTGCCTCCTGGTGTTGTTGCCTAACAAGAAGATGCAATGGATACACCAGAAGGCAAACACAGTAAATGTGCTGCAAGTATGTTTAATTTTTATAAGTGCATTATGTGGTGGATGGAAGTAGTGCACTGCCTGTGTGCATTTAACATAATTTGCCATGTGGAGTTTAGTGCTCATCAGTCATTGAGATGTTGTTGAATCTCCTTCCTCAACTTTGTAACATAGTGCACAAAATGGGTTGATATTTTTGTACAGATGACAATACTGCAGAAAAAGGAAATTTGGAAGTGCATGTAGGACAGGTCTAATTAGGAAGTCAAAAAAACTTTGGTTCTACCACTCATTTTTTAAATTGGTGGAAAACCTGGTTATTTATCCCAAACATGGGGATGGGATAATTATTGCTATATTTGGATATAGTCAGTTATTTGCCAGTAAGTGTACATGGAATTGTGAAAGAAGCTGTTTCTAGTTGGTGGTACCTAGGATTGAGCACATTAGATCTGAAATATGGTGTAAAAGGAGGTTTATCTGTAGGGATTACTTTCAGCAAGCACTGTAGGTTTGGGAATTGATTGGTAATGGGTTTTATTAAAATAATGTCTTACTGGGTATAAAACACCTGAATGTTGTGCAGGCATAGACTGTTGTACAAGGGTTGGTAGTTAAGCTACTTTATGAATATTGATATGGTCTTGTGGCCCTAGAGCAATTTATTGCATATGGAGTTTATGGCAGAAATGAACATCTTTAAAAATTTGATAATAGGTCCATAATATGCCATTTTTGTTATAGCAAGAATAAATTGATATATATGCCTTAGAAAGTGAGTTGGTAATTTGAATTACAGAATCTTGTAACTAGCAACTTATTTTGTATTGTGAGTCTCTTACCAAGGGAGCCATTGTAAAAGGGAAATCCTAAGAATGAGTGGATTTTTCTTGGAAAACTTGGGAACTAAATTTCTTTGTGATTAGAGTCTATGCAGCAGTTTTGGGATTAAAGTACTATTTGTAGACTGCTGTGTAGTCATTAAGAATGGTTTGGAATAAGATGATTTGTTTTTTAGAAGTCAGGAAGACAGTGATATCAGCCATGTAGGCTATACAAGGAATATATTGCTGAATGTGTGGAATTTGGATTTTGGTAATTTTATTCAGTAGTTTATTCTGTATTTCTTGTAAAAGTGGATTTATGTAGAATGTAAAAAGAAATGAGCTTAGGGGTGACCCTTAAGAGATTGACTACATGGGATTGAAGGGGGGAGAATTTCTACCATTAAGCATGATGTGCAACTCACAATTTAGAAGTAGATAGGGGATTATGTATAACAGAGTAGGCAGGATGGTGGTATTACTTTTCCAAGTATTTTTATGGCTAGTGAGCCTATGACATTTGCTGGAGGTTGGTTAAATCAGATGTTGCTTCCCATTTTTTAGTGAAAGACACTTTGGCAATTGGATACAAATCTTTCACACAGTATATTCTCTGGGATAGCCTAGTGTATGTATGCTCTTGACCACTTGCACTGCTAGGTTAGGCAGATTTTCCTTTTTTGGTTGGAATGTTTTCAGATATGGTAAGTTTTTGTGATCCTGATTGACTATCAATGAGTGGGTGGACTTAGTAGTGGCAATTTGCTTGTGAAGCTTATTGGCCAATATTAGAAGTTGCAGAGATAAGGGGGACTGACATGATAAGTGTTATATATGAAATAATAATATGAGTATGAAGGCAAGATACTTCTGAACTGAGTCTGTATCCATTTGGAGTATCTCAGTTAACATGATGTAGGATCTGGAAAACACAAACTCAATAGTAAATGAGGGAAGATTTATATGGATTGTTTTATGTAATTGAATGGATGTAATCTGTAGTTCATTAAGGTTAAGTGTGATTGCTTGGGTAGGGGTCTGATAATGGAGTGGGGTTAAGTTTAAGTTCTATTAGGTGATGAAACATTGGAGAGTAAAAACAGATTGATGAGTATGGCATGCCAATTGTGAAAAGTGATTGAACTAGGTGGTAGAAAACCCTGGGTACTCATTAGTGGGAATTTTAAGAGATGAAGGCAGTTATTTATAAAAGTTGGGTAATCTAGATTGAAATTACTCTCTAATATGGTTGAGTGTGAACTAGTTGTAAGAACTGAATTGATGGTTTGATGATATATGTGATGACTATGCTGCTAGGAAGAATATAAATGAATACTATGTTTAGTGTTACTGTATGGTGGTAGAAAATGGCAATTTGTAAGTGCCCATCAATATATAGAATTTTAAATGATTTGAATGGGCATGGCAAGGATGTATTGTTGGAGCAAGTACAGAAGCCATGTCTATGGAGGTAGTCAGCAGAGTCAATTCAAGATCCTGTGTATGTTTTTTGTTTTCAGTAATCCGAGATTGAGGTTGAATGATAGTAATCCACCTCTGTAATTGATATAGCTTTGAGGGTGAATTGTGGCCACAGACATTGAGCCCTATTATTTTTAGTTTCATGGAATAGACAGGGGGTTAATGATGCTAGATAGGATTTTTTGAATGCAAGATACTGTTAAATATCATTTGATTCTGCTAATGTGGACTATCAGTGGATGCAATTGTTTGTTGATCAATTGCTACTGAGGGTGATTGATCCATTTGGTTGGAGAGGGATCATGTTGGGATTGTGTTGGTTCTGATTTGGAGGGTGAACAAGGAGAGTGATCAGGATGTTCACAGTGAGACAGTGATTTGCATGGTTTTATAGAGATTGTCATTAATTTTTTTGATGAGTGGTAAGTGGTCTATCAGTAGTTTTTATTTTGTTGGTGATTTTTCTTAGGCATGTTTTAAGTTTTCTCTTGCTTTCATTAGGGATTGGGTGTGGAGGGGGTAGTGGTATGGGTGATATGCATGGCACAATTATTTCCATGATATTTATTGATATTTTATATCTTGTGATTTGTTGATTCTGTGCTGTGTTTTAACATGTGTCCATCTCAAGAGGAGACTGAGCATTTATGCTATAGCCTGTCATTCTTGTTGCTTCAGAGAGGTAGCTGATTGATTAGATTCTGGGTGTGAGGTTGTTTGCCTATACAATGGAGATAAACTTAGGCATTTTTTTCTGGTGTGAGTGTGGAATCCATTGACATGAATTGTACATCTGGGGGATAGCCAGGAGGTAGTTGAGCCTTCATGCTGGCTGTTATTGCAGACTCCAGCTGAGGATTGGCGGGATTCTAATTGGTGCCTTGTTGTTTGCAGATTTATTTTTGTGATAGTTGTTGATGAAGATGGGGCTAGTATGTTGAAGGACTTAGTTGCAAGATGATCCTTCTCTCCACAGGCATAGCATTGAGATTTTAGACCATGAATGTATAAACATAAAATTGCCTCTTGGTTTAGAATTTGGGTGGAATTGTATTTTGGTCAATTTTTGAATGCAGTTAATTTTGAATTCATAATTGTTTCCTGGAATGTGTACAGGGATATCTTTGAGAAGAATTGATTGAAAAAATGTGACTTTTCCAAAAAGCTGCATCATGCATTGGAAATCTTATGGGTGTGTCCAAAATAAATATTGACTATTGTCAGTGTGTAGTTTTCATGTATTTTGATTTGATTTTGGAAGCATTCTCTTTGGGTAACCTGGAAAAATGTAATCACTAGGTATCTAGCATTTTGATGATCAGTTAGCTATCTGACTGATTGAGTCCCACATCTCTGCATTGTAAGGTACCTAGCATTTTGATGAGCAGCTAGCTATCTGAGATTGAATCCCACATCCCTGCATTGTGATGGTATCATGGCATCATAGAGAAGTTGTCTAGGGAACTATGTCAGTGACTGATAGCACCAGAGACCAGGATGAAAAAACTCAAATGTTATATAAAGATGCCAGGGGATTGTGTTTTCCTTAAGTTTGTGATGATCTTTTAGTTATATTTATATATTAGACTATTCCCTTCATTTAATATGAGTATTAAATGTCTTTAGAAAAATTTAACTTTACTTAAATATTGCAAATACAGCTGATGGATAACCATTTTTATAAGTGTTGAGTTGTTATTAAGAAAACCTTAAATAGACAACAAAAAGAACCATGAAAATCAGAAACAATACCATACATACCAAAATAGTACACAAATTATAGAAAATCTGTATTACATCAGATCAGCTTTCCAGAGCCATATCACACTATGAGGAATTCTAACAATTACAAAGCCTAAACTTAAAATGCTGAAAAGAAAAAACTGCATCTATGAAATATCATGTGAATATGAAAGAATATATTTGTGAGAATGGTCATCCCATTGAAAAGCACTTGCAAGAACACAAACTGATTATTAGAAGAGAGAAAGCATGTGTCCATGTATGTACCAATGAACATATGTTCAATTGGGACAATACAAAATGTTAGATAGAGAAAAAAGTGCTGCTCACCTGATAATGATAAACAATACTATAAGTCAAATTAGTGTGACTATACCCAGTATATGGAAATCAGTAATCAACTTCGCTCTTAGAAAAAAGTGGAGAAATCAGGAGGAACCTCATAGATAAGTATATGAAATTTCTACTGACTGCTACCTTTGGCAGGATGGCTCAGTTGGTTAGAGCATTACCTTAAAATTCAATACTCAAGAATCTAAGGGTCCAGATTTGATTCCCATGCTAGAACTGTAACTGGTCAGGCCAGAAACACTTGAAGAAGAGGGGAGAATAATACCTCCTGAAACATTGTGCATATACTAACCTGTGTGTTATTTCTAATAGTTAAATGTGAAATATTTAAATAAATTTTTTCTAAAGACATTCAATACTTACATCAGATGATAGAAATAGACCAATATATAAATACACCCAGTGGATAGAATTGAAAAATCTGTTACTAATATTTGCTAGTATTTCTGGTATCCAATCTATTGTTGGAGGGGGGATGGAGCTGTTGCTTATTTAAATTCAAATCTGTAATGTCATTGAGAGTAAAGTGTTTGACATCACATTGTTTTTGCTATGGGCTGTTTGTGCATTATTGCTGATAATATTTGCATATGTTTTTTTTTTTAGAATTTGTACTTTGACCTTTGGAGCCAATAATACAATTTGAACCTATACCCTGTTTAACCTGGAAAATTTGTGCATCACTGCTGACATTTCCAACTATTTGATTAGGATTGGACTTTGATTTCTTAAACTGTTGATATTATTTGAGCTTATAGTCTGGTTGCTATGGGAATTTTAAAAATTTATAGTTTGACCTTTCTATATGTTTTAGGATTTGGATTTTTTCTCTGAAATATTTCCACATTGTTGCTAATAAAGTTCAGATATGTTTAATTCAAATCTGAACTTTGATTTTGAGAATTCATAATATTAGCCGGAAATATCTGGTCACATGACAGGTCTATCATCATATTTGTCCTTAATTACCCAATGAAATTTAATAATTTGTATCAAATTTGTAATAATAAAAATTAGCAGAAGTGCAAAAAACAATTAGGTGATTAAAAATTATAAGAACTGTATATAGGTAATAATTTTATTTTGTCAGTTTGGTATATAAAGTACTTTGAGTCTATATAAATTGAACTAGAAATCTATGTTCTATGCAGATGAACTAGGTTTTCCTTAATTATTTTACTTTTCTTCTTCCTTCTTCTTCTTAGACCTTTTTCTTTCTGTTTATCTTTTTTTTAAATGTGAAGATTATTTTAGACTTATTCATGTATATGATTTTTTTTTTTTCATTTGTTAGATATATAGACACCTACAAAAGAAAAATGAAAGATAGCAATATCTTTATTTTTAAATGAATTATCTTAGGTAATTATTTTATAAAGAATGTAATGAACATGTTAATAAATATATAATTTTAAAATGTATCAATTAAAATTTAGAATTTATGAAGAAACATAAAAACAATAATTTTTAAGAATATTAAAATCCATATATTTTGTCATGGTATAAATTGGCCAACTGAATTAATAGAGCCACAAAATTGAACAAGCTAAAATGTATAACAGAATAAAATTGAGCAATAATTTTTTCTAAGCTTTACAAATAAATTAAGCTAAAATTTGTACTGGAGTAAAGTTAAAATCTATATTAATATTTATTAATTTAACAAATACCAATACGATTGGATGCCAAAATTGTAATAAACAAAAGAAGAAATCGTTTATATTAATAATGATTTCTATCAGGATTAATTTACAAAATAACCATTTTATGTTATATACTGAAATTTATAACAATGTAATATGATGAAATAAAACTATTTAAACTTGACAATTATACATGAAACTTATATTAACAATTTATCGACTAGCATTTTATGTTTGAATAATACCAATAAAATATCGATAATATTTATTAAATATAAATATCAAAATATAAATATATAACAATGATTTGTTTATACCCAAATGTCCAATTAATGTCTATGAAAACTTTAGATTCGCTTTTGATAATTGCTGAATTCTAATAAAATATAAAATCTGTGTTATTTTGCTAACTTTCAATGTTTATAATTAAGTACATAGACTTTTAATTATTATTGCTGTATATGTATTTAGTAGATTAATAAAACTATGAACTCAAATTTATTAAATGCAATGATAATTTGTTTACAAACAAATAAGATATACATATAATGAATAAAATAATATGATATGAATGAAAAAATATATTCAATAGTTTGAAATAGTTTATCCTATAATGTTCTTATTGTTTCAACTATAATATGATACAAAGACAGTACACATATTCCTCACAAAGAAAATATGTGTTATATTATCTTCAATAAGCAATAAATATTACATACCTCCCAAAAATATTAATCTGTTTTAATTCCTTTATTGATCATCATATTACAAATAAAAATTAATTTATTCTAATTGCTCTTTTCATACATATGTATTGTTTATCCCAAATAATAATCAGACATTTACTTGGCTTATATTTTGATTTTATATTTAAGATTAGTCATTAATCATGCAGTTTTTCATTATGATCTCTTTTTTGGATGGAAGTCAATTGCTTTAAAGTTGTAAGTATCGCTGCCACTGATTCGTTGAAATTAAAATTTCATTTGTCTTTTTAAAATTGCAAGAATGACAAAAGGATGTCATATATAAAAATATGATAATTTTCTGTGGTTTGAACTCCTTTTTAAAATGGCATATGGCATGTTAGCATTGGACAACATTTTGATTATTTATTAATATTTTTATTAATAAGTTCATTTAATTTTTTTTCTTCTGCTCAGTTTACTAGATTGCATGAAGAAGACAAAAGCACAATTTTGATATTGGTCAAACTCCTTAATAAAATGGATTCAACATTTCTCAATGATTTATAATTTCAAAGCCTTCATCTCAAAAATAAACAATGTATATATGCAATTTTAATTTTTATTATTATTTGATAAATGTATAATTTATTAATGTGTTTGTATTAGTGTGTTTGTGTAGTTTATAAATTTACTTGTATTCAAATATAATGAAAGTAGTGATTTATGTGCAATGTAATTTTGGGGCTCTGATCCAAGTTTGAGGCAACCTTATTTTTAAACAATGATTCTCAAAAGGTTTAATAATTTATTAGTGTGTTTATATTTGTATTAGTATGTTGGTGTTTGTATAACAAGTAATGATATATATATATATGTGTGTGTGTATATATATATATATATATATACACACACACATATATATATATATATATATATATATATAATATAGATACTATAGAGCAGTGCAATGTAAATTTTAAGACTGATTATCAGATATATGGAAAGGTTGCATTTGATAAAGCAATCACAAAATTTTCTGAGCATAGTAACATTTGAAAATATAAACTCTTAAAACTAATAAAGAAAGGTTCAAGTGGTGGGTGTGGTGATAGCCAAAATGGTTATATATACCATATGGAATTATATGCAGGCAAAGAATCAAATCCTGATTCTTGCCTATGTCTTGGTATCCATGCTGTGTAGTCAGTAGTTTTACCACATCATTCATCACATTATTTTCAAGTCTACAGCTAGCACATGAGCTATATACAAATAAATTACATCTCTGTGTGACAATAAATATAACAAGATAACATATCTAGTTTGCACAAAAAATATAAACATCACTGGTACACACAAAAAATGCATATCCACTTTCTGGAAAAGTTTTATTTTGTATCTTTTATTAGGATTAATCTTTTTTTTATAGACACCTTGAGATTTTTTAACTTCTGGGATACAAAATAAAAATGAAGAATTCTTATGTTGGTACATTTTTTTAAGTTGTGAAGCTATAGATTATCTCAAGTAAGAAGTTTTATATATGATTTGAATGAGAATTTTGTGAGGAATTCAAAGAAATGAAGATGTAATTTTACACTAAGTTAATGATAAATTTGAAATTAATAGTTTTTTTGGATGTTGAAAATTTTTTTCTTTACTTTTTCAATAGTAATCACTATTTGTCTTACCCTTATAGTTTTCTTTAGTTTTTCTATTTTCTGTTAATATATAACATTTTGCTCTAACATTATTAAAACTGAAGTTATTGTGTAGATTGTGTCTTAAGTAATTTTTTTAAGAATTCAATATGTTGCCAAATACCTTAATATAATTAAAATTCACATATATTTTTTTATTAATATTTCAATTTTAAAAAAAAATTCTAAAGATATCAGGATAATGGAATACGTCGGTCTTCAAATGTTCTTTAACTTCATGATTTTGTGGGTGCCTTTTGTATATTTGGTGATCTCAACCTTTGTGAGATTACTTCAAGAAAATATGTGATCATCTAAAAACTTGATTTTGTGGGAAGTTTATGATTATTTTTGTATAGAAATTGTATAATAGTTATTGGAAATCAAAAAATATATTATTACATATTTATTTTTTTACAGAAATGTTTTATTTTTAAATATAAAAGCTTATATTCTTCTCAGTAACCTCACTATAGTGAGTACAACTGCGGGAAGTTTAACAGTCAAGAAAATTTTTGTGACTCAACAATCTGTAATAACATTTAGCAATATCGTAATAATTTCTAATAAATTGTAAACATTCAAAGTATAATTTGATTGATTTACTAATTATTGAAAATATTTCTTTCAGATTTTTAAAGCAAACATCAAACAAGGAAGATTTTGTTCATTTTACAAATTGAATCTGCTTCACCTGAAATTAAATGACAAAACAGTGCTTTGTTTTGATTAAAATCTAATTTTAAAAATATTTTTGAAAATCAAATGTGATTTTTTTGAAATTTATTTAGTTTCTAAACAAAAATATCTATCAAATGAGGTAAAATCTATTATATTCTGATGAATAACAATGGGTTAATATTAAAGTCAAAGTTGAGTGAAAATAAAGAAATCTGTCAGAGTATGTGAGGGTTAAAATAAAAGTTTACTATAATTTTAATCATTATTGTGAACTTATTAGAATTTTTCTTGTTACTTATAAATATATAGCATATTTATATGCATATATACCTTAAAAGACACTAAAATAATAATACAACTAATTATTAAATAAATAAAACATATCAAAGGGTGCTCAAATACTAAATAATGTTTATACACATAAGAGTTCAATAATCATAAAATTCTTTTATTAAGCTCATTTGATGAAAAATTAATGAAACAATATTTTCTAAAGGATAGTAATTCCAATACTTTTTTATAGTATGCAAAGAGATTCAGATAAATATTTTTTGTTAGATTATAGCAATGTTTACATTTTAGTTAATATACAATAATAAGAATTATTATCTTATATAATAGTAAGCATTGTTTTATCCTTAAAATGCATCAGATTGTTATTTTATTTAATCTGGATCATTATCCATTTGAATATAACATTTGACAAAGTATTTACTGGCATACCATAGATTAATTCATACAACAAAACATTATAGTATTTTTTTAGAATGCATGAAAACAATTCCATTTTCTAGCAGTTACAGTAGGTATCCTATTTTTTAATATATTTCATTTTAAATTTCACTTACTGCAAATGCAGCATACCAGTAAAATGATAGGAGAGTATCTTTTACTTAAATCATGGGCATTTTATATTTGTTGATTGATGTAACATTTAGGGCACCAACCTAGATACAGTATCTAATGATTAGATCAACCACACAACTTTTGACTAAAAGAGTTATTTCATTTGACTAGAGTTTCTACAAATATGTAAGTGTTCCTAAATAAAATGTTTTCTTTCAATTTAAAAAAAATATTTAAAAAAATAAAAATGATAATATTATTATTAAATATACATGATTTTAAATTTATACAATAATTTAAACATGCACAAATACATACAATTATATACATATATGAAAACATCACTTATTAGTTGTTGCCAAGTCTAAAATTGTTCAAATATGCAATAAAAAATGTGTGAAAGAAGTTAATAAAAATAATTATACAGTGGCTGAATGCTTTCAAGAATTTATTGTATTCTCATAATCATAGCAAGATGAAAAAAGAGAATTGGGAATATATATATAACTGATGGTTTTTAAATTTATGTAAATTAGAGTATCCATTTTTTGGAGAGGGTGAAACATGATTCTTTACGATTTATAGCATTGATGTTGTTGACTGTATACCAAGTCTCTAATTTATGTTTTAAGTCATTTTAATGTATTGTACTATAGCCAAAGTAAGATTAAATTGGTGTCTTGTTGCCTTCTTGTGTTCTAGGAAGATTGAGTTATATTCTTGCTTGTCATATTTTCTTTTTTATAAATGTTGGTATTGTGAAAGTGGTGTAGATAGGAATGCTTAAGATGCTCCATAATATGTTGATTGAGGTCCATTTTGGAGTTCATTTAATTTTATTCATGGGACTGGGGGTGAGGTCAGGTTCAAGTTTATTTTTGAAATTATTTATTTCCCTATTGGTTGAGGGAGGAGTGTGGAAACTTTGATGAAATATTGGGGAAATGATTTTGTTATGGTGTGGATGTACAGCAGAAGAAGATATGGTCTATCATCATGAGGGGATTGAATTTAATTTGCAGTATAATTGTCTGACTTCTCTTGTTAGGTGGTTGTATTTGAATCCAATGGATATTAAATCTTTTAAATATAATTCTATATTTGCTTTGCAGAAGGATTCATGTTTGCATAGTAGATGATTACAATATAGGAAAAAGGTTTGACCAATTAGTTAGAATGAGGGGGAAGTTCATTTGGGATGGGTGAATCTGCAAACTTTGATAGGTTTGATGTATATCGAAGTATTCTAGATGATAAATGTTTCTCTGTTGGAGTATGCCTAAGTATTTCAAAGCTGAACATGAGTTTTCCCATTCAATGGTTACAATTAAGGCCTAATGTCCCAAGGTTTGCTTTAAAGTTGTAGATTGAGGGCTCTGGTCCAGCTCTAAAAATATAATCTCCATAGCATGTGTAGATGAGATCAGGTGTGTGAAGTGCAGTGAACGAATTGTCTTCAATATGATTTAAGTATAGACTAGATATGATGGTACTGAGATGTAGACTCATGGGTCATCTGTCTGTTATATTGTAAAGTTGGCCATTAAATGTGGTAATATTATGATCTAATCAGGAGAGAAATGTGAAAATAAATTCTGTATGTTTGGAGAATAGTTGTGTTTGGAGAGCTCAGCTCTGATAATGTTAATTGAGAGTTTTCTGTTTATTGAACTATAAAGTTCAGTGTTGTCCAAGGAAGTTATTTTATATGTAGATTTAAGCTTGGCATTCTTTATATGGTTTATGAAGTCAAATGAAGACTTGATAAAATATTAATGTAAAAATCTATTCTAACATATATTTTAAATTTCTAATGAACTACCTATTATATTACTTAAATAAATGAAAAGTAAGTTGTGAATATTATTATGGTACCTACAATAATCTTAAAATTAAAATAAACACTTTTTAATTGTCTTAAACAGGGAATAATATATAAACCATGACATTTTTTAAAAAATTGTGATCATACACATTTTAAACCTAATTAAGGATAGTACATAATATATATATATATATATTATGTACTATCCTTATCTATATATATATATATATATATATATATAAGAAAGGACTTGAACTCAGACTTTCAAGCTCCCTGAAGCTATCTTATACAATCAATACATATACATGTGAAAAATATAAATGATCTCCAGTATGTGCATTTCGTGTTGAACCAACATACATAAGTTGCCCCAAATACCATCCCCCACACATATTTACAATCAGTGCTCAGTTTATATTAAGATAGCAAATCTTCAAACTTTAATGGAAAAGCTTCAATCTTCTCCACTCTCCAACTCTTCAGCCATTCATATCATTGAAAATCCAAGGATGGAAATGCTCAAAGTCCTTGCTGATATCAATATTATTGTCATACCCATGTTGAGAATGGTATAGGCATGAACAAAGGCTTTGTTGACAATAATATTGGCATCAGCAAGGGCTTTGAGCATTTCATTCTTGGTTTTTTAATGATATGGATGACTGAAGAATTGGAGGGTGAAGAAGATTGAAGCTTATCCATTAAAGTTTAAATATTTATTATCTTAATATAAACTGAGAACTGATTGTATATATGTGTGTTTGATGGTGATCTGAACCAATTGTCGAGTGTTGATTCAGTACAAAATATGTATTCTGGAGATCTGTGTATATCAATTGTAGAAGATAAGAATGGAAAGCTGTAGAGAGCTTGAAAGTCTGAGTTCAAGTCCTTTCTTAATTACATTATACATGTATTTAAATATTATATATATTGATCTTGAATATTTAATGATTATATTTTTTCAGCTTAATTATATTTCTTGGTATATTACTTTTCTAATAACATACAATACTTAATTTTTTGCATAATGTGAAGATATAAAAATTATGTATTAATTCAATGTTTCCAAAAAATCCAATAAGATTACTGTGAAGTCTAAAGGTTAAGATGAAAGTCTTATTTATCTTGGTTGAGTCATGAATTAAAATACGGATTAAGGATAATGGATAAAAATGAGATCAGAATTGTAATCGTATTTTAATCCTTCTGCCTTTCAGTAATTTTTAGTTTTTCTCTAGTGATAATTTAAATTAATATCCCAACATTTTATGTTAATATTAAATAATTTATTTAACATTTAAGAAACTATAAATTGTATTTTATTTATTTTAAGTGTAAGCTTACAAATTAAAAACATCATATAAATTCATATTTATACTTTTCAAATATAGAATTAATAATAATGAAATGAAATAACAAAAACAGTTATATTTTTTCAGCTTAATTATATTTCTTGGTATATTACTTTTCTAATAACATACAATACTTAATTTTTTGCATAATGTGAAGATATAAAAATTATGTATTAATTCAATGTTTCCAAAAAATCCAATAAGATTACTGTGAAGTCTAAAGGTTAAGATGAAAGTCGTATTTATCTTGGTTGAGTCATGAATTAAAATACGGATTAAGGATAATGGATAAAAATGAGATCAGAATTGTAATCGTATTTTAATCCTTCTGCCTTTCAGTAATTTTTAGTTTTTCTCTAGTGATAATTTATATTAATATCCCAACATTTTATGTTAATATTAAATAATTTATTTAACATTTAAGAAACTATAAATTGTATTTTATTTATTTTAAGTGTAAGCTTACAAATTAAAAACATCATAAAAATTCATATTTATACTTTTCAAATATAGAATTAATAATAATGAAATGAAATAACAAAAACAGTTATTGTCTTTTTATTGGCAATCATCCTAACATTACTGAATAAAGTAACACAATCTTTGTTGATTGAATTTCATTTTTTAAACATAAATGTATTATTAATAAGTCATCATAAAACTATGACATTCTATTCTAAAATTTAAAATTGCACTTATAATTATTAAAATATAACAAAAGTGCTGTAATATGGTTTTTGATAGAACTTAATGGTCATAATTTTCTTTTTGTCATTACTTTAAAAAATTACAAGTTAATATATTTCAAAAAAATCTAAGTGTAAACATAAATATATATTTTTGATAATTCACTTATATCTATTTTGTAAAAATAATATGGGATAAATTCAGGTTTTTTTTTACAATTGAAGAGAAGTTTACAAGTTTGTTTATATAACCAAAACAAAAAATATGCCAATCCGTGATGTCTTATTCTTAGGTTAACTGGGGTTTTTTCTATGAATTACTAACATCTTGAGGTTTTTAAACTGAAAATCAGTATTTAATTTAATTCTATTATTTTCCATCAGATAAATGTAAATCCAGCAAAATAATACCAATGATAGCCATACTAGTTATTTAAAACACAGCAGCACCATTACAATAATTTATGATGCAATGGATCTCAGAATCATTGAGTTGCTGCATAAGCAAAACATAATTATTGTATATAATAAATAAACTTTGTACTGTACCATATGTTTTTGGCATGAATGTCATCCATATTTTCTTTCAATGATGTTCTCTTTAAGAAATTACTATTATATGACATTACTTTTTCAAGATGGTTACCATAAAAATGTGGCAGATGTTTTTAAAAAAATTCTTGTAAATAATAAGTTGATTGTTAATTGAAATAGTAAGTACAAAGTGATGATGATCACTGTGGGCGAATCTTCAGAATAAAGATCTGTTACATAAGAGAAGGGAGCATATTATAAAAATAAAATGGTAACTATTTGTAGTTGGGGAATACCCTTTTTTCTTTCTAATTCCACTGATTCTTCACAAATCTTTTAAGCTAAACTGTTCTAAATATATGTTTCACTCTATCAATTTAATTGATTTAATCTCAAAAATTATTGATAGTTCTCTTATTATTTAACAAAATTATAATTAATTAGAAATATTATAATAATGCTTTTGCTAAACAAATGAAGAAAAACAGCTATCTTTATCATAATTAATTTGAATTTCATTTGTTTCTTAAACCATTTATATTTTTTATTGATTTTGTCAGAGAAGTGCAAGGCAGCATCTTAATAGTCCCCAATATCAATTTTTTAACTATTGAAATTTCTTTATATATGTGTAAAAGTAAATTAAACCAGTGTCATACAGTATAAATTAATTTCTTTTATCTATAGATTTTAAATTTTAGTAAATACATATTTTTCTCTTTTGACACATGTGATTACTATCTCAAATCATATATGCAGTCACTGGTTTATATCTCACAATACTTGAAAATGTGTTGATTTAGCATTTTTATATTGGTACACTTTGCACACAATACAAACTAGATTAAAATAAATCGGCAAGTGCATTTTAGATCAACATTTATGTCTTTTATGATCAACATTTATGTCTTTTATAACTGGTAGTATTTTGAAACATTATCATACACTGACTGTTAACTGGAAATTACTCAAATTCATATTTGAAAGAATATATTTAATATTGAAATTAAAAAATAATGCTAATTAAAATAAAAGTAAAAATATATTATTGTCTATATAATATTTCATTATTTTTAGTTTGAGATGAAGAAAAGCTGAAAAATACATTGAAACAGTCATCTACATACTCTTTATTTTAGCACTAAATTTTTTAAAAGATATATTTTCTAATTCAACTTCAGAAAACTGATTAAATGAATTGGTTCAACTGGACATCTTAATTTATTATAATTAAAGATATTCAAAAAGTATTTATGATAATATTAAAATATTATTTTTCTGCTATGATTTGTTCATTAAAAATAATCTAGTTGGTTTATTTAGGATATTACAAGACATTTGACTATTGAAATAACATTGACCTTCAGTTCAGAGCCCTTTTTACTCTGGAATTCTTTATTTTGATACTATGCTAAACTTTTCATAGCATGCATTCAGTGATTTTATATGATTCCTATTTATATAACTGACTCAATTGATACAATAATAATATGCAACATAATAAATAATGTAATTTTGTGAATTTTCATATTACAGATTTATTCAAATAGCATTCTATATTTCTAAACCACTTTTTAAATTGTATTAATTATGTTATGATGAAACAAATGCATATCCTTGCTAAACTTCTGGCTGCTCTGCAATTACTTTTCAAGCATTCTGGATCAGCTGGGATACTATATATTAGTAAGATTTTTTCGCTCTTTTAATAAAAAGTAACTTTTTAATTTCATTATTGCTATTGTTTCTTTTTTTGATGTAAAATTGTTATATCTTCAAATGTTTTTTCTTTCACATTTATATTTTTCCATCTTTCCATCATTTTATTTTTTACCTCATATATCTACTTTTTTAAAATTAAAAGTGTATATATAATTTTTTTAATGAACTTTAAATAGCATAATCTGAAACATCATTATTAATTAAAGTTGATTCATATTGAGAATATAAGATTTTTTATTTTATACTATGATATAGCTCCACAGTTGAGATGCTAGAAAAAATTGTATTAAAGGGTTGGCATATAGTGCCGACTAATATCAATGGTGATAAAATACTATCATTAGGAACCACTAATATCGATGATGATAAAATAGTATCACTTAATCTTATTATTTTGTTGTTTAATTACTCCATCATATCTTTGAGAATATATAGTCTATAATAGCTATTTGTTGTTTTAGTTTTACATGAACACAGCTTTTTGACCAGTATGTACATATGTGTGTGAGTGATATATATCTATACGTACAGAAAGAGTTTGTATTTATATATGAATTTTTATCTACATACAAGTTTATGCATATATATAGACATATATATTAGTGCAAATTCACGTCAAAAGCACTTTTTAAATTTTAAAACTTGACAATTTCATAGTAATGAGACAAATATAAATTATTAGCAGTAACTGACAAATGACTTTATCTGCGCAGCTATCTCAGTGGCTGACAGAATGTGATTTTCATTTTGTAATTGTCAAAGGTCAGGCTGATTGCCAGTATCTCAGGTTATCAGCACTGATTCTTTATTAAAACAGTTAATTATCGATGTTGTTATCATAACATGCTAATTTATAGCCAAAGTTTGAATAACACCACCAGTGGAGAATGGGACGAAAAGCATTTGATGGCACTCAGTAATGAAGTAGGCCAAGAAAAGGAAAAAAAATCAACATCTGTGAAATGTTTTTCCTTGCTGCAAATTACTTGCTTTTCAATGATGCCTGCAATGTATGCATGGGATGAGACATTACTTTGTCCATATACATGTATTTTTCACCCATAAATATTTTATTGTAGATTAGAAGAGTGACTTGGGAAATTGTTTAATGTGTAACTGTTCTGCAAGAATAATTCTGATAATAATTTCTTCTAATTAATGATGTTGTATATAATGAATGGTGCCCCACCTGAGAGCCTGGGTGTTTTGGTCCCTCTATCCAAGTCTCTGACTGAACTGCCAGTAGAAATCACAGCAAAAGGTGAACAAAGCGTTAATTAATAGGCAGCCCGCTAAGATTTGAAACTCAATCTCTCTCTTTCTAGAGTGAGGAGCTTTTGTTTCAAGATTAGCTAAACAAATATGTAAGTGGTATTTTATATTGTTCATTCTATTTAACTAGCTCTGCCCATTAAAAGCCATTTAAAATTAATATAATGCCTAATCTGTTTAATAAAAGTACTTCATTTTATGAAATTAAAAAAATAATCAAATAAATATATACATATGGAGAGAGTGAGAAATAGATATATCTACAGATATATTAAGATATTAATAAATCTTTTAATATGTTTCTATTATTTTTACTGTTATTTGAAAGTGAACATTTATTTTTCTGCTATTGCATTTCTATAATATCAAATTAAGATTACAATATATATTTTAATTGTTTTGTTTTAATTATACAATATTTATAAACGCGTGTCTGTGCATCTTTTCGCTTCATAAAATTTTTAGTTTTATGTAAATTGTTTTTAATTTTGTTTACTTTGGAAAAAATTGAAAGCTATCTTTTATATGATTTTTTTTTTCTTTTAAGTACGACCACTAGAATGAGTTTATTTTTCTAAATCAACTAATTCAGTTATTTAAGAAAGTGTTATCCTAGTTTTTAATATCTTGCATTGTTTTAATGTGATTTTCAAAATCTTAAAAATCCAATCATTATGCATTTGAACTCCGTTTTTATTATTTTTTTACTAAAATTATATTTCTAACTCTTATTGATTAGTTGAAACTTTAAGCAAATAAAGTGCATTTTGATAATCATATATTTTAAAAATCAATAATTGAATAGTTAGGGTATTAGAATAAATTTTTAGCTCTGGAGTCTGTCTTTTTACCACTGTGACAAACCACTCAGAGCAATATTCCGTTTAGAATATTGATCTTTGTTATAAAAAAAAAACCCAGCTTCATAAAAATTACAAGCTTTAAAAAAAAAATGAAATAATTTAAATAACATCCCTCCCTCTTTGTAAACACATTTTACCATCTTTAAAAGTTATTTACAGAAACTTGATGAACAAATTTTTTAAAAGAAAGTATTCTCAGAGTGTTTTATAATATCAGTGTACTAATAAAAAATATAAAAGAATTATATTATTATGATAGACTTTTTTTGCTGGATAAATATTTCTGGATTGTTGAATCCATGAATAATAAGGCCCAAATTTTCAAAATAGTAATGGTAAACAGAGTTTAATTAAGACTGCGTCACAGTAAGTATACTACATACTTTTATATATTTTTTATACAATACTCTAGGAGTAATAATTGGCTCTATTTTACTTCAGAGATATCTATTATAAGCTTAAGGAATTATGTCATTAGAAAATAGTATTGTAATCATATCTTTTAATTAGTGTTCGCTACTGGCTATTTCAGTGAGGAAAAAGATTGTGCTTATTCATGTAGTAAATTCTTTAACTCTTATTCTGACCAAGCTAATAATTTCAGGTCAAAAACCCTACAGTATCAAATTGAAGCCAACTTATTTATATTTAATTATTTATATCTGTTATTATGCCAGAAATTAATTTATTTAATGACTAGTTTTATGATAATTTAGATTTTTTTGTCAATTCATAACTATATGTTCTAGTAAATTGAGTTATCAAGGGACACTAGTAGAATTATATTCTAATTTTCATACTAGTTTATGTTCATTATTATCTTCTGTGAGAATCAGAATTGCATGCATACAACTAACATTTTTTTAATAATATCCAAGTTATTAATTAATAGGAGATTCATAGACCTTAAAATTTTGAATCAAAATTAAATTTCTTATATAGTTATCATATAACTGAAATCAATAAAATATATAGTTGGTGGAATGGGATTAGATTTAAAACTTTTGAATTTCAGTATATTAGTTTAGATATAATAAAAAACTTAAAAAGTAGTTATTCATTTTTTTAAGTGCAATACTGCTAGTTATTATAAACATTCTGAGACAGTCATATTATGCTAATAAATTATTCAATTATGTCTTGTCAATAAACAAGTCATTGTTCCTAATGTATATGCTAATAGTAAACATCATGTGATGCATTCTTTGATACCTACGGTAAATATTATGTACATTGACTACCTAGAATATTTGGGTAAACCCTTCAATCCAAGTTAATATGTGTAAAAAGACTCAGTTTTATGGATTGAATCTTAAAAATTAACTATATGATTATTTTATATTTATTTGAATTAATCTTTCTCTAAAATTCTATTTATAAGGTGTTTAATTTTCAAGTATACATACACACATCATAAAAAGTATTATATGACTTATAATGAACTTTTCAGAGGAAACTTGTAAAGTTCCATTTATGTCAAATTATAGAATAATTTAATTTCTCTTATTTATAAATGAATAAATAATATTTTTAATAAATAAATAATTTTTAAAAATGATTGACCAAATGATTTATTTATTCTACCTGTGCTGTACAAAAATAAAAAAACTCTATCAAGTACATTTTAGCAAGAGATGGGATCTTTATAGAAATAGATAACTTTTACTAAATTTTACACTAAATTATTTATAAATGAAAAATAAATAAATATTTTCTCCATTCCATTCAATGCTATGTATGCTAAAGACTGCTTCTAATTAGTAGAACACATTTGAAATAATTTATTTATTTTAAAGGAGTAAAAAAAAAAAGGGGGGGGTTTTCATTTAGTCATAAATAAATGAGCAATGCATATTTTTTCTCAATCAAGTAAATATTTGAAATATTTACTTTTCTAATTTATTACTATTATTGTTGACATTAACATTTAAAGATTTTGGCTGTCATTTTTATTAAGGTGATCATTCTAATTTTAGAAAGAATAAAAATAGAAAATTGAAGAATAAAAAATTTGAAATGAGTTATCAATAACTATCCAAATTAATATTTGAATCACATGTTGCTCATTGAGTCTGAATTTGGTATCTTCCCATGCTGATTTTAAATCTTTTTACAGCCAACAATTTTTTTTCTGAATGATTTTAATGCATTGCCTAATTGTTTTCTCATTTGTATCTTATTCTCAAACATATCCTAGGACTCGAACTTCATATGAATTGGAGCAATAAACCATTCAGATATTTTAATGAAAATAATGTGTATATTAGAAATTTTAAGATGATTTTTATTACATAAATGATATCTGCTTCTTCCATGTAATCATTCTCATATTTTTTTACTTGCTCAACAAATGTGATTTTAGATTTATTATCATATCAAGAAAACTGAACAATATGTGATATTGGCCTTATGATCTGGTCATTATATTTTTAAAATTTTATAGACCATCTTTAAATGAATTTTTTTCAATGCCTTTATATTATGATAATAGAAAATTGTTTTCTCATTTCCCTTTTTTTAAATATCAAATCTTTTAAAGGAGCAAAGTATGTGATAATTTATAGTTAGAACCCTGAAAGAAACTTTTTATTATTAGTTATTCCATAATATATAATTTAAAATCACATCCATTAAATGGATTTTTTTTCTTCAAATAATTAAATGCCACAATCAAGTTGTATAATATGCTGTTTTTTTAAAAAAGTATTATTGTCAGCTGATCTCTTTTTGTTAGCTTTTTTTTGTTAAAGGTAAAAAACAAAAATTACTCCAGCAGTTTTTAAATATTTCAGCTGTATCTTGGCAGCCTGTCTTATGAGTAACTTTGTTGACACTTCTGGCTGTACTATGATTGTCTGCCCTGTGCTGGTGTTTACTTGTAATAGTTTCCAGCCCTGAACGTGGACTTGTACCACTGCATCAACCATTTAGCTTAACTGCTATTACCTGGAAAATGGCTTTTTTTTACTTTTCTGACAATAGTTCTCTGTAGATGTTTAACTTAAATGTGAATACCCTTTCAACTTTGTGATAGTACTTCTCTGGAGAATGTGAATTCTGTCTTTCAGATTTGTGGCAATAATTCTCTGACCTTCCGTTCAAAAAGACTGTCTATTTATTATCAGAACTCCATCCTTAATTAAAACATTCAGATTCAGTAAGCATCATCATCTATTGGTCCATTCTTTCCATTTTCTATGCAATATTTATCTATATACACATAGATTCATAGTGATGATTGATCAATCCAATCTAGATGAGAAAGTGAGATATGATAGTGTTCAAGTCTGTTCTATGAATATATAATGACTTCAGTTTTAATGGCATACTCATTATCAATTTCTGCAATCTGAAGATTAAATTATGTAAGATAAATTAATATGCACTCTATTATTTATATCATGAATTTTTAGGTTTTTGAAATTAGATGGCATATATCTATTTAGCATTTGATGATACAAATTTTTC
Organism: Epiperipatus broadwayi; assembly: GCA_028023455.1. Lineage (NCBI taxonomy): Eukaryota > Metazoa > Onychophora > Udeonychophora > Euonychophora > Peripatidae > Epiperipatus > Epiperipatus broadwayi. The sequence goes on from JAQFVV010000032.1 coordinate 6,532,691, forward strand.
TGATTAAATAACATACTGATAGGTGTAGATACATTTGATGAATATGTTCTATTCAAATAAATTTCAATCGATCTTTGTCTTACAATTTTTTTGCCAAGTTAATGTTATATTTTACTGATAACAATTTTTGCTTTGCTTTTTATCTCAATTTTACAAGTAAATTTTAATTATAGAATCAGGTATTTTAAATTAATATAGTAACTACAACTCATTTTATGCCTCTGTTTCTTACCTTTGATTACTTCTAATTTCATTTCTAAATCATAAATTCTTTGTTTTTCTAGAACTTAAATTTGTAAACAACTAGCTAAGAATTCAGTATAGTTTGATAAATGGATATTTAGTTCTTTTTAGTTAGAGGATAAGGTAAGGAAGGAAAACTACTCAAATCTTCAGCAGACAGTTTTAGCAAACTGTATAATGCCTTTTGCTTAACAGCTTTTTTTGAGAAGTTATTGGAGAAGTATTTCTCTTGCAGTGGATTGTTTAAATATTGCTTATCTACTTTTTTAAATATGTGAATAATAATGCATGAAATTGCAATTACATTTTTAAAAATTTTTTTAATTTGCATGCAGACAAGATATGACAATTTTTTAAATCTCTGCACATTTTTTTATCATTTTATATATTATAGAGGATTTGAAAACAAACTTTCAAGATCTCTCCAGCTTTCCATTCTATCTTTTACAATCGATGCACATGATGATTTCCAATAGGTGTATTTCGTGCTAAACCAGCATTTATCTTTTTCACATGGGTGTGGTCATATGTATCAGTTGTATGAGATAGAGTGGATGGTTGAAAGAAGCTTGAAAGTCGGTGCTCAAATCTCCTATATTACATCTAGACTCCAGTTATATAAAATGTAATTGTATTTAAACATTTTATATATTGTAAATGAGTTTTTATGAAAATATAGTTTCTCAATAATCTTTACAGAATTTGCTTTTTTCTTTAATTTAGATATAAAATATCTCTTTGTACATCACTTTACATATTTTTGAATATGTGGCTGTGAATTATGTTGTGAGATCTGAAGTTATAATTTTTTAAATATGTGTGTGTGTATGTTTGTGTCTGTGTGCTTTTACACAGAATGTTTTTAATTCTATTTTTTTAGTCACTTTACTTATGTTTCAGCAATAATAATTTTATTAAACTTTATTTACAAAAATTACACAGGTTTGATTGCAAGGGTTACAGTGGCAACTCAATTCTTATATTTTTTAATTACTTTTTGCACTAGATTTTTTTATGCGATTTTCCAGGGATATGTTGTTGTTTTTTTTCAAAATAAATAAATAAATGCCATGTGGTCAGTTGTTATAGGAATTATGTGATATTCAATCACCAAAGTGACAAATTAGTAGCACAATAGTTTTTTGTTTTTTTAATTGACCAAACTGAAATTTCTGTTATTGTTTTTTTTTTTTTTTTACTTTATATATCAGCTAGAATCGATCCAGGAATCTGTGTGATTCTTGGATGCAACATTCTCACTTTGGTCTAGACTGTTTAAAACAATTTTCAATTATATCTTTAAATATTTGTTGATTTTTATAAACATAAAATGGCTATTATAAAATAACAATGGCATTTTTGAAGTATTTTACATTTTTGTAAATTAGCTGCTTTGTAAGCTTGTGCAAAAATATTAGTGTGAGACAGAGAAAAAACTATGTTGTTAATTTTTTGGTTAGATTGTGAATCTATGAATTTATACTAATCAATATAATAAATAGTGGAACATTATTTATGACGAGTTTTTTTTTGTTTTTTTAATTGAAGTTTTTTTATATTTCCAACTCTTTTTTTTAAATGAGGCACATAATAATGTAAGAAATATTAAATTAATCTAAAGTAATTTGTCTCTGTTGGACTTATTTTGCTTTTGATTTTTTATTAGTCATTGTGCTAATAATAATCTTCCAGTCAAATATATATATTTTTTACAACCGTTTTTTCTTTTGTGGAAATAATTATTTTTTGGGGATAGAATGAATTGTGAATATTTTCAGCATCATATTTTTTTTAGTACCTAAAAAAAAAAAAAATCAATATTATTTAAGTAGATATGGAAACTTTAAGATATACAATTTAATATTGCATTTAGCTGTAAGATATTGACAATATTAATTTGAATGAATACATTTTTTTTAATTATGTTTTCTCCTTTGTTTTCAGGATGAATTTTGAATTTATAACCAAATCCTTTTTTTATCATTGGAATTTGTTTATTTTTTTCCCAATTAAGCACAATTATCATATATATATATATGTAATGATATTCTTATTTGATGCCAGTATTTCATCAAAGGTATATGTAATCTTGTAATTGAATATTAATAAATACAGTAAACAAATATATGTAAAATATAACTTTAAAAAACTTTTATCCATTTAGGAGTGCTTTCGACTATCTTCTTAGTCTTTGTCAACTAACACTTTGAAAGGCTAACCTTCCCACAATTCTGTGATTTTTATGTTTGCTACCTGTCTGTTTATTAAGTCTTGCTTATATTTATATATTAACATGACTTCCTTTATTTTCCTTTTATTATTATTTCTTTCAATTTACAATATTTTTACATTATTATAATTCAGATGAAAATCATATATACATAATCTATTATGGTCATAAAAAAAACCTATGCTGAAACATTATCTTTTCCAGTACAATTTTGCTTCATTTTTGAACCCTTTTTAATAACAGCAAGTGCTCTTTAGTTCTTTTCTCCAATGTACATCTTGATTTTTCTATATATCCACTGCCACATTCACATCTCCATTAATGATACAATTTTTATTTTAAAATGAGGTTTTATTTTTTTGAATTATTTATTTGTTTAATGCAGGAGATGTATAAAATGCAACATCATGTATATATTTATAAATTTCCTTTATAAAATTTACTTGTTTGTTTGAAATATATGGTATTGATATCCATACTTTTTTTATAAGCAGTAGAATCAACCTTATTATTAATATTTTTATTTTTATGTTTCCTCTTAAAATTTGTAATAGTATTATATATAAGATTATAATCATAGTTAACCTTTAACAATTCATTCGAATACATTTCAATATTTTTGTTATTATCCAATGAATACTTACAAAGTTTGTTATTTCTAAATAAAAATGACTTCAAACCTGCTATTTTATGTGACATGGGCACCCTTGATTTATATGGAATATAACCTCTTTTTGCTATTGATTTAATCATTATACAGTAATCTAGCTTGCATCTATTTCTAATTATCTTAAGATCAAGAAACTAAACACACATTAACTTTTCATCAGTTTTGATCCATTTTAAGCCATCTAAACTATTTAATTCCATAAACAATTCTTTAATAATATTTGGCCTGCCATATACAAATACATCATCCACATATCGATAATATATAGTAATATTCTTTTGATAACACTTCTTTTTCAAAATAATGTCTTCATATAATAAATTGTTTTTCTCTTCACCAATAAAAATTGTAATTATAAATATGGGATTTTTTTTTTCGCATGCGTTAGTGAAGCTGTAATTATATTATAATGTTTAATATGCCGGCTTAGTGCTTTTGAGATTTAGTATTTAAATCTCATACTCATAGCATTACGAATGAAGACTTGTGATTTATTGTATGCATATGCAGAAGAACTTGAATTTTTAATTAGTCCATTGTTTGGAGAGAGCAAAGCATGCCTCTCTTCTATTAATGGCACTGAGATCATTTGCTATGTAAAAAGCTTCTTTGACTTTTCTTTTGGCATTACTCTTCTCTGTGCAAATTATTTGGGCAGAATTGGGTTTGAATACATGGTCTATAGCTGCTTGGTAGTCCCAGAAGATTGATGTTCCTTCATTTTTATTTTTAACCCTGTTGTATGCATACCTGTGTTGGCAAATTCTTGTACTGATGTTAGCCCAAGTCTCATTGTAGTAAGATGCCTAGCAGCCTAATTGAGGGCATGCTATTTTATAGACTACATGAGGTGCTTGATCTTTTTCTATTGTATCTTTGGAATTATTTATTAGTCAGTTAGTGTTAGGAGTTGTTCTGAAGCTAAATTTGAAATTGTTAGTCAATTTTTGAAGCTACATTGGATATAAATGGAATTGTTAGATATTTCATATTGTCTTTATGCTGTTTATTATTGAGTTTTCTATAAAATGTTTTTATTTTCTGATGGATAGTACTGGGTTTAAAGCCTGTGATGGTCATTTCCTTTATATATTTATTGGTGTTGTTTTTCCTATCTGCTGTGTATTTACATAAATGGTGAATTCTGAATAGGAAAGCATTTATACTTGCCCATTTATATGTGTTGGGGGTATTAGACTTTGGACTTGCGTAACCTCTTATGTGCAGTGGTTTAATTATCATTTTATAATCTAGGTATGTGTTCTCTCTTTTTATTATCAAGTCTAGATATTTTATTTCCTGTTCCTTGTTTTCATCAGTTCTGCCCAAATAATTTGCACAGAGAATAGTGATGCCAAAAGAAAAGTCAAAGAAGCTTTTTACATAACAAATTATCTCAGTACCATTAATAGAAGAGAGGCATGCTTTGCTCTCTCCAAACAATGGAATAACTAATTAAAAATTCAAGCTCATTTGCATATGTGTACAATAAATCACAACAGTCTTATGAGATTTAAATACTAAATCTCGAAAGCGCTAAGCAGGCATATTAAACATTATAGTATAATTACAACTTCATTAACGCATGCAAAAAAAATGCATATTTGAGCAACTGTATCATTTATGAATGGAGATGTAAATGTAGCAATGGATATATAGGGGAATCAAGATTTACATAGGAGAAAAGAACTAAAGAGCACTTGCTGTTATTAAAAAGGGTTCAAAAAATGAAACAAAATTGTAATGGAAAAGATAACATTTCAGTGTCATTTTTTTGTGGCCATAGTAGTTTGTGTATGTATTGTTTTGATTTGAATTATAATAATGTAAAAATATTGCAAATTGAAAGAAACAATAATAAAAGGAAAATAAAGGAAGTCATGTTAATATATAAATATAAGCAAGACTTAATAAACAGACAGGCAGTAAACATAAAAATTATGGAATTATAGGAAGGTTAGCCTTTGAAAGTGTTAGTTGATAAAGACTATGAAGTTAGTGAAGATAGTTTAAAGTGCTCCTAAGTGGATAAAAGCTTTTTAAAGTTGTACCTTACATATATTGGTCTACTGTATTTATTAATATTCAATTACAAGGTTACATGTATGTGTGTATATTCCTGTCCTTCACTGACGATAGCAAATAGCTTGAAATCATGATCTGAAAGTGGAATTATAGTTAGAGATAGTGAATACTAACTACTCTGACGTTTATGTAAACAAAACATACGCTTGATGGGCGTTTTTGGTAGAACGCCATCTGTGGACATATATATATATATATATATATATATATATATATATATTGAATTTAATGGTAAATTGTTTAAGTCTTCTAGTTAATGTTTTAGAAAAAGTCAAACTATATTTTTTCATAATGCATTCAGTTGTTTAATAACACATGATTTAGTATAGAACACTGTTTTGAGTGATAATATTCTTCTTTGTTCTTGTAGTTATTGCTTACTTTATCAGTGATAGTACTAGCATGGAAATTGAAAGGGTGATTTTTAGGTTCTTGAATACAAAATTTAAAGTGACTGACTAACTAACTAGCCTTTGACTGAATAGGGCAGAGTTGCATTTTAAAGTCAATATTTATGAATTTCAAACTCATCAGTTTGACTTACATGGTATTGCTGTCACTGGTCAAATCAATAATACTTAGGAAGATAGAACAATGTCACTCAAAATATTGTGTTCTGTACTAATATCTGTGTTACAGTTAAGTGTATCTGGGAAAATATAAATACTCCTAGTTTGAATTTTTCTAAAAATATTCAACAGTTATATATGTACTTGGACATGTTATTAGATGCTAACTCTTGATGAGTGTGAGCAATTATAATATCACAATTAGGGGAAATGAGCATGTTAACACAGTGAAGCAACAATAATCATATGCATTCATATTACATTTTGGTCATTGATTATAATATATATATATATATATATATATATATATATATATAATACAAATCAATATATATATATATATACACATACACCTGGGTCTCAATCGTGCAAAAATAGACGTAACTTACATTGAAAAAGAGTGGATGTGGTCTGTGATTTTTCAAAATTCGCGTAAAAGCAAAGCACCAACATAAAATTACTTTAAAATTTGCACACAAAAAAATAAAGAAATAAAATATGGCTAATAAAAAATTTTAAGTTTGAAAAAAATTGATACAAGACAAACTTTTTTTAACTATAATATTTAATTTTATTCAAAATAATATATTTTTATGCATAATTTACAGTACAGTAATTTACACTTTTATATACACGTTTTAATTATTATGATTTTTTGGTGACAACATAATTAGTAATTAATCTTTGAGACGATGATTTTATTAATTGTTTACGAAGCTCATGATATCCAGACATACAACCATTTAGCTCTCATTGGAATTTAAGAGCACGTTAATGATTAGTGTCATTAATAAGAAAATAATAATTGATTACATTTTTTTTTAAAAAAGCAAAAACAGAATGTGATTTAAAATGCAAAATTAACATGCACAATGTTTGAACAAATTTACATTATAATCTTGTAAAATTTAATATGTGTATACATAAAATGTGGAAATCATGATTTTAATTTCAATATTGCATAAAATCTTACTATTATAAAGTACTGAAAATATTGAAATTACTAAGATGAAAGTCGAATTTCAATAATGTGCTATTACTTTCAATATAATATAAGTGCATGAAATTTATTATTTAAAGTAATAGCGCATTATCTGAAATCGACTTACGGTGAAACACGAATCGCTTAACTTCAAAATCGTTTTAAATAAGTCCACGTAAAAAAAGACCCAGGTGTATATATATATCAAAATACAGTAAAATTTACATAAATTATATTATTTTTATAATATTATTTTTATAAATCATAAGTTGTCTGGATTGAAATCGTTGTTATTTTGAAATGAAAAATTATGCAAATATTCTAGTGATAAAATAAAAAATGTACATTTATTTGTTAATGATTTGTTGAAAATTGGTTATAATAAAAATGCTATTACTAATATTATTAAAAAATTTAAAAGGAATCAACAGTGTAATATAATTCAAAATAAAAATAATATCAAAATGAAATGGATTTCAATGCCATTTATATCGAATGAGCAGGTCAAGTTTGTTAGGAGAATTTATGATGGTTTGTGTCATATTGCTTTTTTCTCAACAAATAATATAAATAGATTGCTTAACAATTCTAAAGTTTGAAATTTAAACTTTAATCAAAATTGTATTATATATAAATTGATATGTAATTGTGGCTTATAGTATGCCGGGGAATCTAAATGTTCATTGGAGAAGAGAATAAAAGAGCATATGCTTTTATATAATAGAATTCAAAAAGAGAAACAATCAGGAATAGATGTAAATAAACCTTCATCATCTGTTATATTTGATCATAATAAATCTTTGTAAAATAATATAGGTGCTACTGCACCTGGCCGCAAAGCTACTTTTTACTTAAAAACAAAATAAAATTATATTACTCTGCAATTAATCTTTGAACTTTGCATAATTTGCATATAATTACTTCACTTAGAGTTATGAAGATGAGAGCATGTCTCTTGAAACCGCTTGCAGAGTTATATAATTTTATTTTGTTTTTAAGTAAAAAGTAGCTTTGCAGTCAGGTGCAATAGCGCCTATATTATTTTACAAATATATTTTTGCATGCATAATTTTCGAGTTAGGTTTGAATTACAACATAATAAATCTCGTCAATATGGATTTAAATTTGATTAGCAAAATATAAAAATTGTGCAAATTGTACGTTGCCACATAAACGTAAAATAAAAGAAGCTATGTTGATTTCAAAGAAATTGTCAAATGTTAATGAATCGTCAATCATCAAATGTTAAAATAACAGAATTGTGGGAAATCTGAATTGAATTATGGGTATTGTGAAAGGTTGTCTCATTTTGATTATTCACTGTTACATAGTTGATAATGACTACAAAATATATAGTCAAAAGTACTTCTAAAAATAATATAATTTTTATAAATTTTCCTCTATTTTGATATATATATTGATTTGTATATTACATATATTGTGAAACGAATACAGATATCAAACTTAACTTATTATATATATATATATAAACAAACTATCCAAATAAAATATGTACCATCACAGAACAATCAAATAGGCTATTGAAGTCACTGATGAAGATACATTGCATTAAAAAGAGCAAAACTCTCAACCATTTGTAAAAGTTTAATGATACATTAATCAAATATCAAATTAGTCATTTGATTCAGATTTTTTTTATTATAATCCCTTCAAAATGTTGCATTGGATAAGATAATTAACTATATTAAATGATAGTTAATATTATTAGAGTTCACTTTTTTTAACAAAATACCGAATCATCCATACTATTCAGACAATATTGAATGAGATTGGTCGAATATTATTGTCGAATATTATTGCTATAATAAGCAATCCAAACATGGAAGGATCTAATATTATTCACAAATGTGTGTTTGCATATTATATGATAATTAATAATTTAACAAAATTGCAAGTAAGTTTAAAAAAGCCTAGATAAATTTATGTAATGATTCTAGTTAAAAATAGGTACCAAAGCAGCCTGAAATGAAATTACCACAATACAATCGTTTAAACATGAAAAATATAATTTCAAAATATAAGTGATAAAAATACATGTAAAATTAATTAATTATATTTAACATTTAAACACTGTAATGTGTGTGTAAATTTGAAAGATCGAATTTAGTGTCAACTAAATTTGGTATATTAAAACCATTTTCATTTTGGAAATCTTTTTTTCTGACATTCATATTGGTTTTCTACTTATTATTTATATTATTATTATTATAGGGGATTTGAACACAGACTTTCAAGCTCCCTTCAGCTTTCTACACTGTCTCATACAACCAATACACATGACCACACACATGTGAAAAAGATAAATGATTTCCAATATATATATATATATGTATTTCATGTTGAGCCAGCAGTTATCAGTTAGTCCAGATCTTCATCTCCCATACATATAGATAATCAATGCTCGGTTTATATTAAGATAGCAAATCTTCAAACTTTAATGTACGGGCACAATCTGATTACATTAATAGAAAATAAATTGGCTCTAAAATGTCAGAAATATAGATAATTACTAGTGCAGTCTTTAATGCAGGATGAAATAATATCATAACTAATCACTGTTGGACCGAAAACGAAATCATCAAAATAATGCATTTTTTAAGGGATAGAACTTTTATATATTAAATCATTTAACAAAATTGCGGATAAAATAAAAGAGTAACTAAATAGTTTTAAATAACTGTTTAAAAATAATCAATATAATTAAAAATAGAATAGGTGTAGTTTTATTTTTAAAATGTCAAATTTGAATGACCACATGAGAAAATAAAATTAGTTTTTTTGAAGTGTTTGTCATATTTTTTTTTTTATTATTAATAATATTTATTAAAATTAGAACACTTATAGATAACAATAATAAGCCAGTGTCCGTTAGTAAATGCAGCTAAAAGAAAAATTGAAATATTATTTGTTGTACAGAAAGACGGGTTAATGAGAAAGAAATAGTACCTATTTGGAGATAATCCATTTTGTTTTTATATTATCATCATGGTAGAGATGGAATGTACAAGTCTTTAAATTTGTCTATTGCTAAAGAAAGAATGTTTCAAGAATGAAATTATTTATTCTGTATTATATTATAGTGATTAATGTGAAGAATTTATACTGCTAATAAATCCTGATAAACATATAGTATTAAATGAATAGGTAATGGCCATGTGTATATACGCTGAATCAGGTCAGCTTGCTGAAAATATCAGTTGAAGGTTTTATTAAATAATCATTATATTTGAGTCCAGAAAAAAATTGTATTTGTTTTCTTACAGATTTAAAGATGTCTAAGAGAGAATGATAATATGATGTGAAAATTAAATTGAGTTATATAAAATTTGAACTTTCTATGATAATATGTACTGTTTTGATTAAATAAATATATTTAGCATTAAAATTGTTAACAGCTTTGCTTATGCTTATATAAATTATGGTTATAAATTAACGTACATAGCAAAGAATTGTAATACAGTTAATTTTTAATTTTAAGAATGATTTCCTCTTGGAGAAATTTGAATTATTATAATGTAAATAATCTATGTAATACATATTATATATTGATTAGTAATATGATTTTTAAAGCTTTTATAACTCGATCAAATACTTATTATAGGGTTGTTGTTTTGTTTTTTAATATAAAAAAATATTTAGCTGTTACTAATTTTAGCATATATTAATATATTATACTATTTTGGTGCCATTTGCCAATTTTAAAAATATATATTTTATTTTAAAGATAATATTTTGATTGATTAAAATATTTAATAAAAATTAAATTAAGAGTAAATAGTTGAACAATTGCCAACTATATATACATAAGTAATACTAGGGGAAAACGATACAATATATATATATATATATATATATATATAGATATATATATTAATATATGTAAACACGTTTTCATATATATATATATATATATATATATATATATATGCAAACATGTTTACATATTTTAATGGGTGGATCTATTTAACTTTGAAGTCTAATGTATTAATATTTTTCAAAATTATACAATTGTAAATTAAAATATATATATGTTTCAAGAATATATATTTGCTATTGTCAGTTTTTGTTACCAATAGTTCAATTTTATATTATCAATAAAACTAATTTATATTTTTAAAAACATTAAGTATCGATAACTTCAAATGTTATGAAGCCATCTATTCTGTACAAATATTAATATAGTTAATCTATTTGCTTCTTCAAGTTTTAATTGAGTGTATGTTTTTGTACAGTGAACTTTCAGCAGTAAAACCATTTGAATATTATTATTATTTAATATTTAAATAAGTTGTTTAAACAACAATTGTCATATCACCCTCTTACAATATAACAAAATATTGATTTTAATCAATCACTTGTCACTGGAAGCACAAATTGTATCATATAATAGTTCATGTTCATGTGTGTTTGCTACATTCTGATTTCTAGTATAAAAATAACCATACTCTCAAGATCATATGTCTCTCTGTATATCCTCATTATTATTAAACAAGTGTATTTATTTAGCAGATATTTTTTTAGACAATTAACTAGTCACAAACATTATTTTTAAAAAATCTGGAGAGATTTAAATCAGATAATAGTTTTTTTTAGTGTCTTTAAAAATCCAATTTTTTCATTGAATGTGTGGAGTGGTATAGTGTGACTTATGTTAGCATTTGGCCAGCATTACATAAAAAGATAAGCACAGATAATGTGAGCCCTAGACCTGTTAATGAAACTCCAGTAGATAATTCCACTATCTTTATTGTTGGAAATGTAAAAATATATTTTTCTAAAACCCTTTTATGCTATAATGCTTCATTTGCTTGAAGAGTTAATAAAAGTGAATTTATAGTAAATATGATTTTTTAATAGCTTTTCATACATTTTTTATTAGACAATTTGTTTTATGAGATGGGAGAATATGTGTAAGAAAGGGCCATCACTACAAGAGAGTAGTAGTGTTTCAATAATATTTACATTTAAAATATTTGAAAAAGTTCAATGTAATTACTTGTTTTCTAAACAGAAGCACTGTTTCAACTATAGAATATACTAATGCTAAGGAAGCTGTTCTTAAATTATTTACATTCCCAAATAATGCTAGCTAGCATATCAGGGACATATTTCTAAGAATCATTTAGATCTAATCTTAATAAATAAGAAAGATAAATTAAACTGGTTGAAGGCTATTCTTTAATAGTATGAAATAAGATCACATTTCAGTCTGTTGCAGTGGAAGCAATGGTTAATATTCCAAGGAATGCTAAAGCTTTTCTAAAATTATGTAGACATGGGATATTTTTATGAAACATTTGATTCTGTATATTGATATTCATTTTTATCATCTTTTTTTTTTGTTGTTGTTTGTATGTTATTTTTGAAATATTGAAAAACATCAATTATGTTTCCTATTATAATCCATTCTCTTAACAAATTTTTATTATGTTCTTGAAAGTTGGCTAACTGACCATTTTTGTATTTTTATAAAATATTATTGTGGGGAAAAAGTCCTAAAATCAGTAAACTCGTAAAATCAGCAAATCTCTTCTAGATTTGAGACAAATAATGCTTTTAATTGCCTGGAGGTTTTACTGACACTTTATAAACATTGCAAATTGATATATTCCCAATATGGAATTTTATTATTTCATAATGTTGTTCTTTTTAAGATGTTTTTTTTTTTTAAATACTGTTTTATGCAAATACAAAAATCATCAGATAACCTTGGTTCAAGATTATGTTTATTGGTTGCAGTGTAAGGTAGAAAAAAACAAACATTGTTTTTCAATATACTTAAAATGAAAAAGATAATATAAAATGAATATCAATACTATATATCACATTTCAGAATATCATCTTAGGTTGTCTATACATTTGGGATAGTGTTTAACATATCTCTAAATATTGATCACTTTTTTTAAAAAATAGAAAAGATATTATACACAATGAAATCTAATGTTTTGTATTCTTAAAATTGTGCTCATTTTTAATATCATAAAATGCAAACTGATTTTGAAAAAAAAAAACTACATATAACATATATTATTATGTACAGTGCTTGTACTCCAATTATAAATGATCAATTAAAATGCACATTATTTTAATCATAGCGTTTTTGTTTTGATAACTTGTCTAATTTACTCTTAAAATTAATCTTAAGAAAGTAAAAATAAGAAAACTACTACTTCAACTTAATTTGTAATATTTAATAAACAAACAATTTGTGTTAATATTTATACTGAAAATAAATTTTATGGTGTTTGAGTATGTTGATATTTAATATGTTTATTTAAAAACTTTCCTGTGGAAAAGTTTGAAACAGAGCATCACTAGATGTCATCAGATAAGCAAGCTAAAGTTCAAGCATGTAATATGTGGGGCGCATTTGTGGTTCATGAATTGATTTGTATAGCCTTTGCAAAAACTCATCTTTAAAACTTTTTTTTTCTTCTGGAATTAGAATAGATCTCTTTTACAAATGTTTGTTTGTGATGATATATATATATAATTGTTAATAAATTAAAGTATGTATATATAATGTTTAATTTACTATATAATCTACTACTTCGATATATTCGTAAATAGAAATCAAATTTATCATCAAAACATTTGTGTATGTGTAAAACAAAGATTTAAAATTTAAATGAACATGGAAATTCTTCCTAGTCTCTAGTTTTTACAGAATTCATTTTTACATAATTTTATGTGCAATATTTTTGAAACTATCATTTAAAACTGAGTAGTTTTTGCCTTTTAATTTTTTTTCTAAAAAGTTTCACCTCTGAATTGGAAAACAAAGTGCTAATTGCCGGTAGTTATATAATAAGTATTCATATATTTATAATTAATATTTACTATGACGTTGGGAATTTTTTTTTCTAATAACTTATTTTTATGCAATCAAGCCTGAAGTTTTTGAATAATGATCACCATCTGCTACTATGCTTAGTGTGTTAGAACATTTAGCTGAAAATTAAGCTTTTTTCTCTCTCTTCACATTAATATTACATAATCTTAGTAATTAAACAGTATTTTTTAAGTTTCTACCAACAATATAATATACGGGGGTGAGATAATTAATTTTGTTAAGCCGAAAGTCATTGCTTGATGCCAATGTTGTTTTTTACTAGTAATATTTATTATTGCGGCATACAAATAGGTGTGTGTAAATATACATTACTTGATATACTATGATCTAAAATGAATAATGGAATATAATGGAAGTTATCAGATACTTAAACAGCATATTATTATTTATTTACTATATCGGTCAATAGTCTCATACGATTTAGAATGTTGTGCAGTCAGATCTATATAATGGTGTGACAGAGATTTTTACCAATGTCCTAGAATATGTATGACCACTAACTTTATGTCTAATCCCAGAATTGTAGGGTGATAACAGGTTGTTTGAAGGAGTACTTGCAAATAATACTTAAACTGCTATGCATACTCAAATTGGCCAATGAAGCATTTGAATCCTTGTAGATATCACTATATATATATTGGTAGTATCCTGATTCCATTTTTTGTTTTTTAGAAAGTTACAGTTACCATTTAAAAAGGCAATAAACAATATATATTGTGAACATTTTATTATATATTGTATATTGTTAAGCTGTTAATGTGTAATAATAAAATTCCATATATATGTAATCAAAATTACCACTACTAGCCAAAAAAAAAAAAACTCTAAAACACTACCAATCACTACTACAAGCAGATTTCTCAAATGTAAAGAACTACAAAATAACATCATATTTAAACTATATATATATATATGTGTGTGTGTGTGTGTGTACAAAAAAATTGTGTAAAGCTAATTATTTTATTGTTGTTTTTACATTAATGATATTAAATTTTGAAGAGAAAAAATTATTTCATTTGTTGCAATAGTGGTAAAATTAATTAAATTTATAAAAAATAATTTAATAGCAGTGAAATATTTTTCAATAAGAAGTATAAATTCTAAAAGGAATCATTGTTATTCATATTATTTCTGCTTTAAGTTTTAAAGCTCTTTCTTTCTACCAATAAGCCAAAGAACTTAAATATGACTTTCTTTCCAGCACACAGTCTATAAACTAACCCCCAACATACATTTTAGACTGAGCCAGGGGCCACAATCTCTTGTCTTCATTATTTATCAATATCAGATTATTACAATTTAACTACAAGTATCAAACTTCCTGCATTCATATCTTTAACATCATCTACTTTAGATTAATATATTAATGGTTATCGCTGATCATTAATTAATCTAGAGATAATCTATCATTCTTAACTCATATATAAACTTTTAACTCAGTTCAGTATGAAATATATTTTGGAAATCTTTTTTTTTAGATGTCTATTCATATGTTTCAAGAATATTTAGTGAAATTTCTAATCAAATGGCCTTATTTCTCAAGAATAGATAAGTTCAAGAGCCTGAAGTGCCAAGATCAAAATCAGTCTGAGACTTATACAAAGCTCTAATATGTATCACTGCACTAAATCATGCAGGACAAATAAATATTGATAATAGTTTTTTTGCTCAAAAGTTTATAAAAAGTTTGAGCACCCGAAGTACCAGAAATCAGAATTGATGATTATCTCCAATTTGCATTAAACCATGTAGTTATGTGTAATAATAATTAAAAATAAACATGTATTAATCTTTAATTACTTTTTGTAATTTGTTGCAGTGTTAGTAAAATGGCAGATTTTGGAATCATGATCTAAGATTTAAAGTTTATATCTGAGGGAGATAATAGTATAGTAATCTCTAGCCTAATGAATCACTAGCAATAATCATCATTGTATTATTTAAAGTGGATGGTGATAAAAATATGAGTGCAGGAAGTTTGAAACTTGGAGTTCAAATTGTAGCATATATATATATATATGGATTTCTAAAATTGTTTACTTGGAGTTCAAATTGTAGCATATATATATATATATGGATTTCTAAAATTGTTTAATGTCAGAAAGAAATTCATTTTGGAAATTTTTAAATTATTGCTAAAATAGTGATTTGGGAACAATAGTAAACTATTAAGACTGAGAATGAAAGTATGATATAAGAAGTTTATTTTTTTTTTTTTTTTTTTGGAAATTGAAAGTATTTTAAACTGAAATAACAAGAAAAACTAACTTTTGAAAAAGATTGGATGGGTATTGCAAAAATAAATTGATTGCTTTGGATCTTTAATTTCAAATTAATATTTACATAGAAAACTTAAATAATTAAAATTATTTATTGATTAAGACTTTAAATATAATGAAGTATAAATGTAGATTTGAATTTGGTGAATTACAACGTTTTTAGATTAAAATATTATGACATAGAGTTAGTTATTTTATTAAACAAGATTCCCCAATTAGTATGTAATATAGTTATTTATTTTTATTATCTAGTAGGCATATCCTGGGAACCAAGAATCAAGGGAATCATTTTATAGTGTTAAATTACATCTACAATTCATTTCTACTAAGACGTAAACAATTTGTTAACTAATATAAACTTATTTATAAAATGGTATATATTTATTAAGATCATTGTATTTATTTGTGATATAACAAATATAATTTTTTATTTTCATTGTCTTTTGGGTGTAATATTCATAATTATTGGATGTAACTTGGACTGGTATTGATCAATAGATTGATAATAATAGAAGCAACTTATAATGTGACAATTAATAATCAATGAGTTCCTTAGCTAAAAGTACCTTTTATTTCCATGTAGAACATGTTGTTGGCTCTTCAAAGACTAGTCTTGGTTTTTATGCAAGCAATCTTTTTTAATATACTTCTCTGTTCTTTCTATCATTTTTTATTTTATTTTTATTTTACTATCTTCAGTCACTTTTTCTGAAGGATGATTGTTATGGTTTTGCGTATTATGAATTACTTCGAAATCAGAAGTTATATACATATACAGTCAACACTTAAACAATAGTAATGTCAATAACAATCAACAATTTCAGTCCTTAGTCAAGATAACCTTTTTGCAATAAAAGTGGAAACTCACCTTTATCTATGATTCATTATGTTTGTGTAGCACTAAAGATTGCAACTTAACTAAAGAGGGTGAGATTATTAATTCAAAGAAGTTTAAACCTTATTTAACAGACAAATATAATCTATTTTGAAAGTAGACTAACAAACAATCAATTATAACAATCAAATTTCACTGAAACAATGTATTACTTCTATAATAAAGTTAATAATGCTCAAAGCAGTCAAAACTGAATCAAAATCAATAGCAATCTCAATATATAAATTAATAATTTTAATAGATATAATTGTGTCAATATTTAAATATGAAAGTATAACAGATATATAACATATTTTCTCATTTTTAAATATATATGCACACGCATTTACCAATACCTATTAAAATATTTTTCTTGCGAATTGAAATGTTGTTTTTTTTTTAATTAATTCTTTTTTAGTTGTGGTTTCTAATTAGTAGTAGTAAATTATCAAACAAACAAATGTTATAAAGGTATTCAGTTAAATTAACTCTGCAATTTTAAATCTCTTCAAACATTTATTAAAAGTCTCTGATGGGTATTTAGTATGATTTCTATTATTTATTATGATGCAGACATTTATTAACCTGGACATATGCTCCTAAAATAATTTTAAAAATACTTTATTGTTTCAATAATTACAAACAATATTTCATTGTTTTTTAAGTATATTTTATTTTATTTGCTTTAGTGTTTTACTAATTAAATATTAATAAAAATTTGCAGCAGTGAAGTCTTATGCTTTTAAAATAAGCATTTTTATAGTCCACTAGAGGGAGCCAAGGACTCCAGTTGACTTTGTTACTGGCTCCCCATTTTAGTTCCAAATTCTCTAGTCCAGGGAGTTAAATTTCTCTGAAAATGATCCTACTTAGAAGAGTAGCTTCTTAGCTATTTTTTCAAATACAAAGAATGTCACCAGTTGATAACATGTAAGAATAATCACAACTTTTTTTCAAAACGCTATGAAAATTAAATGGCAGCCATAGAAATCACTAAAGATTTCCATAGAGATTTTAGTTTTAAAGAAAAATATTGTTTAATCAATATTGCTGATAGAGTAAAAGGGTCTAGTTATGGGGAGGGGGGTACCTAGAGACCTGACTCCCAGCTCTAAAGGGGGAAAAGGGTCAGGAGGGAGGTGCTGTGGGGATCATTTCTAATGCTGACTGTCTCACTCATTAAAAAGGCAAAATAACGTTTTTCATTATAATTTAAGTGCTTATGTAATAAATCAGAGATTTTATTTAACAAAGCAAAACTTTTGCGTAGTGCAGTTGAAACTAAGGTGATTTACTCCAAGAGGCTCACTTTACCAAATTTTATTAGCAGTGAATTGGTCAAATGCTTTATTCAGATGTTTCTTAAGTTTTTATTCAACAATACTAAATTGGAGATTCTCTATTATATCTGTAAAACACTATTCATATTGGAATTCTAGACTTTGCTAATCATTCTTAATTGTAACTGTGGAACATTTACAACACTTGATTTTTCTCATGAATTAATGCAACAATATATTATCAATAAAATAAAATCTAACATTTTATCTCTACAACACTATATATATATCAACAGCTGACCTGTGGAACTGTGAATTGATGGATATATAGCACATAATAAAAACATGTAATTACTAAGATATATACTAAGGCTCTTGATTCAAAAAGAAATATACCTAGAATATAATGGACAATATAAAATCTGACATTTTGATCTCTATAAACAATATATATATATATAACGAAACTTAAATATATTCCAAACAATCGTAAACAATTTATAATACAATATAAATAAAAACTCATAAAGAAATATTTTCGATTATATTCATAATCATTTTCAACTCAACTTTCAAAATGGAATCATGTATTACCAACCGGAAACACATGGCGATTTAAATATCCCACAATTCATTAATGCTAACATTTGCTGACTGTCTGTTTATTATCATATTTTTATACCTACTAATAAAAACTGCCTCTTTAATTTTTCTTTTTTCATTATCTCTCTCTTGGCCTAAAATTTTTTATTTTATTTATATCAAAATTAAACTTAAAATTACAATTTCTATCATGATCATAAAAAATAGATTCAGTATATAACTTGACTTCATTACTATTATCATTACATATCTGTACATTTTTCAAAACTCTTTTATATAACAATTTATGTTCTTTAATTCTTTTCTCTATATTACATCTAGATTCCCCTACATATGATAAGTTACACCCACAAAAAATTCTATAAATTATATTACGTTATTTTTTTCTAACTTATCTTTTGAATTATTAACCATTCTATTTAAATTACCTGATCCATAAAAAGAAACATTATATATACCACTTATATAAATCAGCATTTATTTTTATAGCGTCTGTATACAATTGCAATTACATTCATATCGGCCTTTCAAGCCAAATTGTGCAAACGCTTTTGCGAGTGTTAAATAATAAATGAATACTGTCTGACCAATACAAGATATAGAATTTATGCAGGAATAAAAGGAATCTCTTATTCCTACGACTCAAATATTTATATATGAGCAAATCTGAAGTACTGGCACAGAAGGTGTGACTATAGAAAGTCACTTTAAATTACTATATATAACGTATGAATGAATGACGCCGATGAAATTTACTAGAATTTACTGAACGTCATTCCCACTGAAACTTAATCATATATATAAATCAGCATTTATTTTTATAGCGTCTGTATACAATTGTAATTACATTCATATTCCTGCATAAATTCTATATCTTGTATTGGTCAGACGGTATTCATTTATTATTTAACACTCGCAAAAGCGTTTGCACAATTTGGCTTGAAAGGCCGATATGAATGTAATTACAATTGTATACAGACGCTATAAAAATAAATGCTGATTTATATATATGATTAAGTTTCAGTGGGAATGACGTTAAGTAAATTCTAGTAAATTTCATCGGTGTCATTCATTTATACGTTATATATAGTAATTTAAAGTGACTGTTCTATAGTCACATCTTCTGTGCCAGTACTTCAGATTTGCTCATATATAAATATTTGAGTCGTAGGAATAAGAGATTCCTTTTATTCCTGCATAAATTCTATATCTTGTATTGGTCAGACGATATTCATTTATTATTTAACACTCACAAAAGCGTTTGCACAATTTGGCTTGAAAGGCCGATATGAATGTAATTATATATACCATTATAAACTTTTTTCATAAATTTTACTTGATTATTATTATAAAAAGGCAAAGAAATCCACTTCTTACTCTTAATTTCTTCATCACCAGTATTTCTATTAATTTTCTTACTAAATTGACAAACCACTTGATAAATTTCTTTTATATTATAACCTACACTTAATAATTCACTTACATAATTTTCAATATTTTTCTTTTTATTACATGCATAATATTTTGCTTGAAATTATTAGAATATAGAAATAATATTTTGTGTAAATATGCATGTGATAAAAAGAAAAATATTGAAAATTATGTAAGTGAATTATTAAGTGTAGGTTATAATATAAAAGAAATTTATCAAGTGGTTTGTCAATTTAGTAAGAAAATTAATAGAAATACTTGTGATGAAGAAATTAAGAGTAAGAAATGGATTTCTTTGCCTTTTTATAATAATAATCAAGTAAAATTTATGAAAAAAGTTTATAATGGTATATATAATGTTTTTTTTTATGGATCAGGTAATTTAAATAGAATGGTTAATAATTCAAAAGATAAGTTAGAAAAAAATAACGTGAGTAATATAATTTATAGAATTTTTTGTGGGTGTAACTTATCATATGTAGGGGAATCTAGATGTAATATAGAGAAAAGAATTAAAGAACATAAATTGTTATATAAAAGAGTTTTGAAAAATGTACAGATATGTAATGATAATAGTAATGAAGTCAAGTTATATACTGAATCTGTTTTTTATGATCATGATAGAAATTGTAATTTTAAGTTTAATTTTGATATAAATAAAATAAAAATTTTAGGCCAAGAGAGAGATAATGAAAAAAGAAAAATTAAAGAGGCAGTTTTTATTAGTAGGTATAAAAATACGATAATAAACAGACAGTCAGCAAATGTTAGGATTAATGAATTGTGGGATATTTAAATCGACATGTGTTTCCGGTTGGTAATACATGATTCCATTTTGAAAGTTGAGTTGAAAATGATTATGAATATAATCGAAAATATTTCTTTATGAGTTTTTATTGAGTTTTTATTTATATTGTATTATAAATTGTTTACCGTTGTTTGGAATATATTTAAGTTTCGTTTTTGTATTATTGATATTAGTGGACATTTATTTTGTTTTATATATATATATATCAACAGCTGCCCCGTGGAACTATGAACTATGAATTGATGGATATATAGCACATAATTAAAACATATAATTACTAAGGTATATATGAAATCTCTTGATCCAAAAAGAAATAACTAAACATTTTCTAGATCTGAGCAATGATCTGTATATGAATCATAATTCAAGAAAGAAGGGAAAAACCATGTGCCAGCCATTGAAAATCTAGGGACAATTACAGTGAATTTACTGGTTAATTCAGGCTACTACTGGTTCACTTGTCATTAATGCCTAGAGATGGGAATCTAGTGCTGATGATGGTTCCCATGGCCTGAGTCCTAGCCCTCTATGTCCATGGGCTGGGGAGGGCTGTACTGGAATCATTACTGATGTAGAGCTTTTCTCTGGGTAGTGGAGATGGCGCTGGCCATATTGGTTTGAAGTATTATAGTACAATATGTAAATCAACAATCACCTTGGGTTGAGACTACAGGTTCATGCATCTTTGCCACCTGGAGGAGGGTCAAGGGGCCAGGTGGTCCCTGGGTCCTAACCCCTGGGGTTTTTGGAAGGACTACTGGGATGTGGGTATGAGGCGATCAGTGCCAGCATTGGTTTTTTTTCCCCTGGGGTGCAGGATGATGGTGTCCTGGGTGGTTTTAATGTCTGTTACCTTAGATGTGTCAACATACACTTAGTAAAATCATGAGTTAAACTTTATATAACACACAATGTAAGCATGTAAATTCAAAAATTTAAACCAAGACAATAAAGCTTTGGGAAAAAAAAGTATTTTTATAATACTTATAACTATTAAACTAATTAAAAGATGTTTATGTAAAAGATTGCTAATTAATCAGTTATCATCAACAATTGACAAGTTTTTAAATGAGATTTTTTTTAAAAAATAATAATATAATTTTTGAATTTTTCCAGATTCACAATTACAGATTTCCAGCATTCCAATGAAAATTCCACTTAAAGAAAAAGGAAGAGTATGTTTGGGGGAATGATTAGTGGAGAAGAGCTGGGATTTGTAGATTGTGTTTACTTTTTTTTTAAAAGAATATGCTAAGCCATTTTGAAGTCGATAAATTTTATTGAAATAAATATTATATTATTAAATTAAATCTGTAGTAATTTAAATGATATCTATGATATAGATATCGTTGACTTTTATCCATACTATTTATAATTACAATAAGTTTTTATATTGGTACAATTTGGTTTCAAACTTTTTGCAGATTATAAAAATCATAAATTGATGCATTTTGTATAATTTGTTTTTAAAAAGTGAAGTCCAGAAGTTTTTTAGCACACATATACATATCTATAATTTAATTCTAAAATCATCTAAATTAAGACATTTATAAAAGTAATTAACGAAGTAGTAAGTAGAATAGTGAAATTATGAAAGCCAACGAAGTTGATAAATTGAGAGAGGAAAGAGGGTGTTCACTTATTACTCTTTTTTTATTATAAATATATATAATAATAATAAAAGATACTATTCTTTTTGGTGTGATGAAGATTTATGAGATTGAAATGCAAAATATACAGTATCTATGTAATGTTAAATTCACATATTTTTACCATAACATGTGGTACTATGATTGCAGCAACATTTACATTGATAATAATAGTGCAATTCTGCCAAACTTAAGATGCTTTGTTTTTAGTGCATACCGATTTTTGAGTTTATACAACGTTTTAATTAGTGGAAATAATCTGATATTATTCTTTTTAGTGAATCCATTGCTAAGATCTTTATATAGATTCAACACTTTTTTATTTGTCATTTACTAGACTAGAGATTATCCAATAATCAATAATATTGCTGTAGTGTAATACTACACTACTCTCATACCAGGTAAGGACTAATTTATATCCACTTTTAATACCTTGTGAAGGGATAAAAAAAACATATGACCAAAGATGTGAAAAAGATCTACGATCACCAAGATGCATATTTTGTACTGAACCAGCACACATTAGTTGGCCAAGACTATATTTGTCATTGTTAGCAAATTGGTACCATTTAATTGATGCCAAACATGTTTCTCTCACAACTTTGACACAAATCACTTAATGAAAATATTTTACATTTTTTATTAATCATTCAATATATTAGAGATTATCCAATAATGACTAATATTTCTGTAGTGTAACAGTACGCCATTCTCACACCATGTGCTTTTAATACCTTGTGGAGGGATGTAATCATAAATATATCACCAAAAACAATGAAAAAGATTTATGACCTTCAAAATGCACATTTTGTGCTAAACCAGTACTCATTTGTTGACCCAGGCCACAATCTCTTATATATATATATATATATATATATATATATATATATATATATTATTGATAAAGATATATATATATATATATATATATATATATCTTTATCATTATTAGCAAATTACTACAGTTTAATTGATAAGTTGACACAAATTACTTAATGGAAGTATAGTAATAATTTTTATTAATCATTCATTAGGCTAGAGATTATTCAATAATGAGTAATATTTCTGTAATATGATTTTCATTACCTACTTTTACACCAGGTAGGGACTGGTTTCTATCAGTTTTAACATTGTGAAGGAATCAAGTCATAAACATATGACCAAAGATATATGAAAAATATCTATAATCTTCAAGGTGCACATTTTGTACTGAAACAGCATTCATCATTTAGCTTAGATCACAATGACTTACACATATCTTTATCATTGTTAGCATATTATTGCAGTGTAATTGATAACTTTTAAACATGCTTCCTTCACAACTTTGATGCAAATCATTTAATGGAAGTATATTGATATTTTTTATTAGTCAGGCATAAGGCTAGAGATTATCCAATAATTAATAATATTTCTGTAATGTAATTTTCAATGCAGTATTTTCACACCATGTAGGAAGTAGTTTCTATCCACTTTTAATACCTTGTGGAGAGATGTAATTATAAACATATAACCAAAGATGTGAAAAAGTTCTATGTTCCCCAAGATGCACATTTCATGATGAACCACACCAATTGGCCAAACTACAATTTCTTACACTTATCTTTATCATTGTTCAGTGTATATAGATAATAGCACAATTTAATTGATGTGTCAAATGTATTGCTCTCACAATTTTAATATAAATCACTTAATGAAAGTATATTAATAATTTTTATTAATCATTCATTAGACTAGATGTTATCCAATGATGAATAATACTTCTGTAGTATAATTTTCACTGCACTATTCTCACCATCTAGGGACTTTTCTGTCCACTTTTAACACCTGGTGGAGGGATGTAATCATAAACATATGATTATAGATATGTGAAAAAGAACTATGATCCCAAAATGTACATTTTGTGCTGAAGCAGCACTTATCATTTTGGCCTATACCACAGTTTCTTACATATATTTTTAAAATTTACATATATCTTTAAAATTATTCGGTATATATATATGGATATCAAATTAATATAGTTTAATTGATAAGTGTCAAACATACTGCCCTCACAACTTTAACACAAATTTCTTAATGAAAATATATTAATTTTTATTACACATTCATTAGACTAGAGATTATCCAATAACAAATAATATTTCTGTAGTGTAATTTTCATACACTACTCCCACCCCATGTAGACACTAGTTTTTATCCATTTTTAACATATCCACAATGTGTTAAAAGTGGATAAAAACTACTCCCTACTCAGTATGAGTGTCATGTAGTGCAAATTATACTACCAAAATATTCATTATTGGATAATCTCTAATCTAATGAATGACTCATAAAAAATTTTAATATACTTTTATTAAATTATTTGTATCAAAGTTGTGAGGGCAGCATGTTCAACACTTATCAATTAAACTATAGTAATTTGATATATATATATATATATATATGTGTGTGTGTGTGTAATTATATAACTGAATATTTCTAAATACAGCAACTAAATAATTAAAAAATGTTATCCACTTAGGAGCACTTTCGATTATTCCAGTAATCTTTGTCAACTAAAGCTTTGAAAGGCTAACTTTCCCACAATTCTGTGATCTTAATGTTTGCTGCTTGCCTGTTAATTAAGTCATGTTTATATTTATATATTAGCATAGCTTCTTTTATTTTTCTTTTATTGTTATATTTTTCAATGTGCAATATTTTTATATTATTAAAATTGAAGTCAAAACCATAAATACATGATTTATTATGGTCGTAAAAAAACAGATGCTGAAATATTATCTACTATGCAATTTTGTTTCGATGTCTGAACTTGTTTTAATAATATTAAGTGTTCTTTAATTCTTTTTTCCAATGTACATCAAGATTCACCTATATATACGCTGCCACACCTACATATCCATTTATAAATGACAATTTTTATTTATAAATGAGGTTTGGAGTCCTTATTTAGAAATAATAGTCTTTGCAAATATTAATCAGATAAAGGCAAAAATATTGAAATATATTTGAACGAATTGTTAAATGTTAGTTACAATTATAATCATATATATATAATGTTATTAGAGATTTTAATACAAAATATAAGAATAAAAATTTTAATAATAATTTTGATTCTTCTGCTAATAAAAAAATATGGATATCAATCACATATATTTCAAATGATCACGTAAATTTTATAAGGAAAATTTATAAAGGTATATGTGATATTGCATTTTACACACCTACATTAAACAAATTAATAATTACCTCCAAAGATAAAACCTCATTTATAAATAAAAATTGTGTCATTTATAAATGGATATATAGGTGCAGCGGTGGATATTTAGATGAATCTAGATATACATTGAAAAAAAGAACTAAAGAACTCTTGCTATTATTAAAACAAGTTCAGAAATCAAAACAAATTGCATAGTAGATAATAATATTTAAGCATCTGTTTTTTATGACCATAATAAATCATGTATTTATGGTTTTGATTTCAATTTTAATAAAGGAAACTATGCTAATATACAAATATAAACATGACAGCAAACGTTAAGATTACAGAATTGTGGGAAAGTTAGCCTTTCAAAGCTTTAGTTGACAAAGATTACTTGGATAATCAAAAGCGCTTCTTAGTAGATAAAATTTTTTAATTATTTAGTTACTGTATTTACAAATATTCAGTTATATTATTACGTATGTTGCTTTAAAAATACAGACATCGAATAATATATATATTGTAATCATCTACCACTTGCTCATTCACACACATACTAATGTGTGCAGTTAATTCATATAATGTATAATAATTTGTCATTATATTAAACTATATTTTTATTGTCTAAACTTATTTGAATAGTTTGAATTCCTTTTTCTCCACTTCCACACATATAGCTAAGTGTATATATATTTTAGTTAAGTCATAGTTAATAGATGTCTTATTGTCTTCTCCGCTTTGCTAGTGGGTCGGATTAAAATTAATTCTCATGTTCTTTATTAGGTGTTAGATCTGGGCTTAGAGAGTGGGTTCGAATTCAGGCTGGTCCCTGACCTAAGTCATGGGCTTGACTGGGTTGGAAGTACATTTTGTCAGTTCCAGCTCATGTTAGATGGATAAACATGTTTTGACTGGTACATAGGATTTTTTTTCTCCACATTTGATGCCTACAATGTGAGGCTTCGACATAAACACCCACATACCCTGAGTACTGAATTCTGTTTATATATATTTTTTAAAAAAAGTTGTAAGATATATAGCTTTTTTTTTTCTCCATGTCGGTATGTTTAAAATAATGTGTTCAAAGTGTAAGATTCGTTGTTTAAGGTTAAAACCTATGTACTACAACCATAAGTATTGTACATATGTATTTTTTTCTTCAATGTAATCACCTACATACCTGAGTCATATATATATTTTTTCTTTTTGTTATTGAGACATATATGAAAATTTGTAAATAATTTCTAAATCATTGATTACTCTGTGTTAGCTGGTGCCCTTATAAAAAGAAATTTTGCTAACCAGTAGTGAATCAAATGCAAAAATGTTGGAAGTGGAGGGTTTGAACCCAGATAAAAAAAATTATTGAGAGCAAATTTTTTTTTGATTTAATGCTATAATGTAAAATTTTAAACATGTAATAACCAGACTATGAGTTTTCTTTTTCAGATGTAGGGGTGCAACCAAGAGAAACTAAAAGGTGAAATGACTAGATTAGTATAAAATCTTAAATAAACATTTTTTTTTTCCAGCAAGCAAAAGATAAAATTTTCAGCTAAGCTATAGTTGGGCAGATATATAGAAGGTGGGGGAGCAGTGAGTGGTTAGGCGGGAGATGATTTTTCTTAAAACATGGGGAAATAACAGAACACTTAACTCAGCAAAAAAATGAAATGTACATATAATTTTTTTTTTTGTTCTTTTGGTCGTCACTTAAAAACTCCTAGTCAAGGCAATTTTTTTCAATGTTTTTGTTTTTTGTTTCATTGTATGTGAGGAGAAATGAAGCAGTCAATCTTAGCTTAAAATTGAGCTTCATGTTTCCACCTACTAACCTATATTCAAACCCTATTTCCCATTCCACTCATTTTGTCATATATATATATATATATATAATGTATATATTTGAGATGCGCTCCTAAGTTGTAAAATTTTAACATTTCATTAACAATTTTTTTTAATTATTATTAATTCTTTTTATTAATTATTAGTTTTTTATTAAAGTATTATAGCTGTCGCTCAGATATATATATATATATATATAGGAGCAAAATACTAACAAAATATTGATTTTTTTTGTAAATATTTTATTATATGTCATTTTAAACTTTTTCTTTTTAAAGTACTTTTTTTTATTAAAATGTATATTTTATAAAATCCAAGATGGAACGATGCAACTGTTAACCTTTTAACTGCTAATTATATTATTGGTTGAGTGGGTTAAAAGTCAAAACTTTTAATTGGCCAGTTCACAAACTGAAGACAAAATCATATATTTAATTTAGTTTCGTTTGAAAAAAGTATATTAACAATTCATCAGATTATGAAAGTTAACGAAAGTTTTTTCAAAAATAAATTTTGATTGTTAATTTGAAAAATATTTGATAGCGGTTGAAATTAAAGGAACGGCAATCACCAACCAAAAAGATTTGCCTACATCATGATTTCTTCTCACTTTGCAATAAATAAATAATTCTTGCAAAAATCTTAACTATTTTTCTAAAATAATTTTTTTAGCACTAGTTTACTAAAATAAATTTATAATTCATCAAAAAATACTGTTAAAATGATTTAAAACATTTGTTTATCATTTTCGTAATAAAACAAAAAACGATCCTAACTCTTTACTTTTAGCAGCCATTTTCTTTGTTGTCAAAATTTAAACAGACAATCAGATCCAAGAGAAGGTGGAGCTTTGGTATTGTTTGACATATTTGGTCATTTTTATTGATTTTTTACTTGCAAAATAATTCAAGAGAGGGCAGCATCTTACAGAACTTTTTTCCCTGTTTCCAAAAAGTGCAGATTCTTATACGTAGGACAAAAAGTAATCGATTTAGAGTGATGTCAAATCTCCTCATTTTTAGACAAGTCAGGCAGGTGAAGAGTTAATTTTCTAAAAATAATTAAAGGGTTAGAAACACTATTGTTTTAATCTGGGGAAGGTGTTTTTAATTAAAGTTTTACTTAAAATAACATGGGGATTAAGATTAAAGATTTTCTTTTAATTATAAACATTTTTCTCAAATCTATTTTTAATCTGGAAATATATTTGAATTTATTTTTGGACATTATCTAACAGTTGTATCTTTCAAAAACAATGAACTATGTAATTAAAAGCATTACAGATATATTCTGGGCAAAGTATAAAATGGCCGGTTTTTAAATCAATAAGGAATAGATTAGCTACTATTGAAAGAACTGCAGTGAACATAACCTACACTGGTGTGAAAGTTAAAAAAATAATGATGTAGTAGTAAGTCCACCACCCTTTTCGGCCTTGTTGGGTCATCATCTACCACTGCCATTATATCATGCTCCCTAGAATGAAGTCAAGGCCCAATGGAGAATTTTGGAATGCTAAATAGAAGTTTGCTGTCACATAAGAACTGCCATGCATGAGCTGGACTTTTTAATATGAACTCTTAAAATAGTGCAAGGTAAATTATTTCAAACCATCATCATTCAACTAAATATAGCTTGCCTAACTAGCCTCAAACTCTACTATCAATTTATCCTAATGTATAATTTAATTTTGTGACTTTTCTAATATGTAATTGCTCTCAAATGATTTCTATAAATTTAATTATTTCTCATATGCTCTAACTTTCTTTAATTTTGATGCAGTCATTTATTTATTACTTGGTTTTATATGTGTTTTTATTATTAATGTGCCAATCCCAAGCAATCTGATAAGTTGAATTTTTAAAATCTTTTCTTCTTTTTAAGTAAGCCTTCATGAATTAAGTTTATTAACGTTCCCTTAAAATATAACGTATTGTTAATTAATACATTCGCCAGATTGTTTTACAAGCCAACATTTTATTTTTGTTTTAATTTAAAAATATATATATATATATTTGTTTAACTCTGGATTTTCTACCCAGGGAGAATACAAACTCAAGCTAATTAATGCTTTGAAACCTTATTTATTTTATAAATGTTATTATTCAATTCTGAAAAGGTGACCTATTAGTGGTTTTCTATAACTGCTCATTTTCTTTTATTTTTCCATACTCTTAAAATATATGCTTGAATATTCTCAGTTGTTATGAAATACACGAAGGTGGAATTGAATCATTTTAAATAGAGGATGGGGAAGGGGGTAAGTTTTAATTTATATTTTACTATTTTAGTTAAGTAAAATCTTGTCTCTCCATATATATATATAACTGCATAGCGTATTATTTGTCTAAGTTATAGCATTCAAATAAAAGTCATTTATTTTAAAGCGGTAAATCTTATTCAATGTCGTTAGTGACATTTATCCGTACTGCATTACTGACATTAGGCCTATCTTCGTGAATTATATATATATATATTATGTGCTTCTAATCTAATCTAATCTGGGGGTTATGACAAGATCGAACCCATAGATTTCTCATTATGTCCTTTCCCATGGGGACTTATTTTGTATAAAAATGCCTCTGGTGGTGATTCCCGTAAGTTTGGCACACACTATGCATATTCACTTCTTCATAGATAAAGGGGCCTCTCGCGTCAGTTATACCAGTAAAAGTCTGGGCCATGCCATGCCTATCCACTTTTCTCTAAGCACTGCCCAAGAAGGGGGGGCTTAGATTTCATTTTTCATCCAGAAGCATGACCATTTCCTCTTAGTTATTTGCTATTATGTCAGTACCACCCGAACTTCATATTATTATTATTATTTATTTTGCTTATGACCTAATTTTAGTGCTGTAATAATATTGAAATTGCACTTTGCTCAATATATATATATATAAATGCCGAATATTATTAACTTTATTAATTTATAATGTTATTTCAATCTTATTATACAGTCCCCCCCCATCATAATGTATTACTATATTTAAGAGTATTTGCCTTGGGGAAAATAAAGTGTTTTTCTTACCAGTGCTAATTAAAAGAATTTTCATTAAGTATTGTATGGGAAAATAAGGTGTTTTTCTTACCAGTGCTAATTAAAAGAATTTTCATTAAGTATTGTATCATATAATCAAATATTCATTTTAAATGTATTTTATTTATTTCCACGACCATAATGGCGTGAAAATAGTTTGTATTATATCTGTAATGAATTTCAGAATGCTCTCTGAAATAATGTTAGTACCCATGTTTCAGATCCATAATCCAAAGCGTTAACAGCAATTTTATGTTAATTCTTTCTAATAATTGATTGGTATATTAATATTGGACCCACCAAAGATGTGTGCTTATTTATCATATATTATTTAGCCAATAAAGAGCATATGAGAAATAATAGTGTGAATGACACTATGTAATCATCTACCATTTGTTCATTCACGCACATACTAATGTGTGCAGTTAATTCATACAATGTATAATAATTTGTCATTATATTAAACTATATTTTTATTGTCTAAATTTATTTGAGTAGTTCAAAATTCCTTTTTCTCCACTTCTACACATATAGCTAAGCGTATATATATTTTAGTTAAGTCATAGTTAATAGATGTCTCATTGTCTTCTCCGCTTTGCTAGTGGGTTGGATTAAAATTAATTCTCATGTGCCATCACTATTATGTTCTTCATCAGGTGTTCGATGTGAGGCTTAGAGAGTGGGTTCGAATTCAGGCTGGTCCCTGACCTAAGTCATGGGCTTGACTGGGTTGGAAGTACATTTTGTGAGTTCCAGCTCATGTTAGATGAATAAACATGTTTTAACCGGTACAATATATATATATTGTCACAGTAGCTGGGTTCGAATATGGTTACTAAAGGAAGTAAAAGGCACTAATGATTACAAAAGTGTTTATTGTGGTTGTTATAATGGATTGATCTAATAGATGCGAGAAAATTTATAAATATATATTCAAACCCTGTTACTAAAGAGTGTGAATGAAATACATTAACCATTTAAAGGCATGAATGTATACATATACATTTATTACTTGTGTTGTTGTGGTGTTGTGTAGAATTAATTACTAACAGATAGATTTGTATGTGAAGATGAAGAGGAGCAGTTATGTGTGAAGTTGTATTTTTATATTTTGCTTTATATATTTTTGTTATTTATTACCGTAAGTTATAGTTCTTGAAATAATGTCATTTGTAGCACATTTTTTAATGAAAACTAATTAAATATATAATGCTGGAGAGTAATAAAAGGAGTTGCAAGTTGTGCCATGAGCGATTTCTGTTAATCACGCTAGTCAGAATTCCAAGAATTGGCCTCTAAGTATTTTGGGACAATGGAACCTGATTCTGCTAAAAGCATTCCTGAGGTAATTATCATTTGCGTATGGATAGATAAAACAAAAGTGAGGTGAAAGAGAGTTAAAAGAAAAGAACTATATATATATATATTTGATTTTGTAATGATTCGGAAAAGTGACCGTTGCAGAGAAAGAAGCGCAGAAAGTAAATTTTTATAAAGTGATTTTATTAATTAATAAAAATTAATAAGAATGGATTCCATCAAAATGCTGGGGTAAAAGAATCATGTGGTTTTGTTAAACCGGCCAGTATATAGCTATTTGTGACCTGCCTACCACAATTATCTTTGTGTATGGAGATTTTATCATCCATTTCAAGCAAGTGAAGTGATTGCAGAGCTCAAACAACAAGAACTTCTGTGCCTTCAATTTTAGAATCATCTACCTAACACCTGTAGGATGTATTATCATATGTGTAAATATTATGGAATCTTTCATCATCTTTCAGACCAACAAGTCATGCACACATTATGGAATCTTTCATCATCTTTCAGACCAACAAGTCATGCTAAAACAATTGCCATTGTAATACTGTAAGCTTACAGATCATCAGCCTTAAACACTCGAATGTTAGCTTTCAAGGGAGGTAAATATGACTTTCTCTCTATCTATTGAATGAACATAATAATTTGTAATAAATTAAGAATTATGTGCTTTGTCCCAACTTAAAGAAAGAATTATAGAAAATAGATTAAATTATTTAATAATTACAACTCTGAAGCATAGTTGCACTGTTTCGTGAATATGTATACTGATATTATATATATGTATCGGAATGACTGGGTCGTATGATTGAGTTATTAGTATATACATGTATTAATAAATATTAGAATTTTAAACTAAAACTTGTGTATTTATTTGAATTACGAGATTCTTATACTTTCTGGATTATTATTTATAAAAGCTTACTGATATTCATGACGTATATCTCTAAAGGAAATAAAATAATAAGATTCATAGGGCAGATAGGAAAATTATAAAAGTATATGAATTACATTTTCTTTGTAAAATAATCTTGGCTTCATTCTCCCAATAGACATTGTCTCCCAGACCTTGAAACTGAGCTAGTCTGGATAAGGCATCCAAAAAGGTCCATTGTAACCTTTTCTTTTGTTTTTGAGGGGTATAGTTCTTATTAATGGATAGGATTGGCACGTCAGATTGAACTTGTTCCATGCTCATAAATATACCTACTCAAAGCTCAGGTAATAACATGTCCTCACTTAAATTTTTAGAATAGGATCACGGGTAAACTGTTATATATGCTGAACAATGATAAAGATGTGTTATTGATTGTGATCTGGGTATACTGGTGCATGTTGCTTCAGCATGAAATGTGCATCTTGGGGATCATAGATCTTTTTCACTGTCTTTGGTCATAAGTTTATGATTATATCTTTTTACCAGGTATTAAAATTGGACAAGAACCAGTTTGTAACCAGTTTTTTGATATGATATATTATTGCCTACATACTTTTTGCTTATATCCATCCACATATTTAATATTTGTTCAGTGGATATAACTTTAGAAGTTTTGCAGCCTGAAGTTAATTTTTTTTTACTAGTTTGTGATTCATTTGTTTTATTGAATGTCTATCAGTTTTAGCATATAACTTTTTTTTAAAAAAAGTCATCTTATAAATGAAGCATTTCACAACTTTTTTTGTTGTTCCAAGATATTTATTTAACTCTATAGTTACATTGAATTTAACAATGGGTTAATTTATAAGTTGTGTTTTTTCTTATGTTTCTTGGTTGTCATTGACATGTGTTTTTTCAGATCTTTGTACAGTTGTTTTAGTGATGGCCCTTTTGTTATTTTTTGCAAGTGATGTAGTGTTTTTGTGAGTGGTTGGAGCATAATGCAATGCTGTTGTGAGTGAGGTTTGGGCAGTTTGTGTGTTGTTCTCTGTTAGTGCAGGTGAGTGGGGATGACCTGAATGTAGATGGATGGATTGCTTGCACCATTGGTGTAGGGTTGGAATTTCAAAAAGTCTTTAGGTGTCTTTTAGGATGGTGTAGGATGTGTTTCATACCTTTTTTTGATGTACATGATCAGGTTGACGAAGATAGGTACAGCTTTACTGTGTTTCCTCCATGGTCAGTTTGCAGAGGAATAATCACATGGAGAAAGTTAGGAAATGTGGAGAATCTGTTCCAGGCAAAGGTTTTAGTACCCAGGCATTGTTGGATTGAGGTGATCATATTGAAGTTAAGTTTGGAGTTTGATTGGATGATTTGCCTGGTATTGTTGAAGTAGGGGCATATGTTTATTATATGATTGATTGTTTAATTTTCTCATCTGCAGAGTTGGCAGAGGGGATCAATGTTATTGAATCCCCTTTTGTTAACCAAGAAACACTTTGTGGAAAGTGTGTCTAGGTTCATTTTTATGAAGAAGTCTAGATATTTTGCTTCCAGGCTCCAGTATTTATACTGAGAAATGATTTTCTTGTTTGTTGTTTTTAATTTACAGTTTGGGTTTTGAGTTTGTGGGTGCTGTAGTTTATAGGCATACATGTATTTAAGTTTGTGGGTATAAGGATTTGAGGGAGAGTTTGCGAGGTTTTGGGTAAAGGCAGTTAATGATGCAATCCAGTCATGCTTTGGAGGAGGTGGCCAGTCAGTGGGTTTGACTCCCATAAATTGGAAGCCATCAAAGGCTTCTGTTAGTTTTTGTATGAGGTTGTGGATTTTTTGGAGGAAGAATATTGTTATGGAGTGGATAGCTAGCCCATTCAGCCAGCGCATCCTCTTGTGACTGATGGCAAGTGATTTCCCACCACAGAAATGTCTGGAGCACAGAGTGTTGATTTTATTCTCAAAATTTCTTGTTGAATTTGATGATGAGGAGATTGATTTTAGGGAAGAGGATCATGTTTAGTAGAGTTATTTTTACATGAAGTGATAGATAAATTTTGGCAAGTGATGCGTTAGACTGTTGGTGGATTTGAATAAGTCATTTTGGATTTGCGAGGTGATGACCACTTGGGTTTTGTGAAATGGGATTCCCAGGAAGTTCTGGGGCTCACCGAGGAAACTGGCAGAAATCTTTTTCTCATTTGTGATCTTCCATGCAGTTGATTTCAGTAAGTTAAACATTAACTTTTATTATGATGTGTAATTCTTTAATATTGTGTTGAGGAGCCAAGATATTTGTGCGATGGTAATATTACAAAAATATCCATGTGTGCAAGGACCATAATCTTCTTTAGTCTGGGGATAAAGACACCATGAAGTTGTTTATGAGTGTCCATCAGAAGGGGGTTAATGTAAGAAATGAAGAAGAGCACTTTGGGGGACCACTGTGGGATCAAGAGCAAAGGTTTGAAGCTGGCAGACATTTTCTCATCTAATGATATAAGGATTTGGTGGTTCCAAAGGAGGTTGCTAATGATTTGTAGGTATGCTTTGGGCACCAAATATTCAACCAGTGTCTTAAGTAGAATGTCGATCCTGACTGAATCAAATGCCACTGCTATGTCCAAGTGGTTAGCAATAGGTTTGAATTTTTTATGTGTTCTTTATGTTTTCTGAGGTGATCAATGAGGATCTTGACTTAGACTGTGGCTAGGGTAGTTGATGACCCTTTCTTGGAAAACTGAGATGCGGAGATGAATATTAGAATATCTGCCTGAATGGTATTTTTCATTGTGGATTCAATGATCTTAATCATCAGCAGGGTCATTGAAATGGGTCGGAGGCTTGAAAGTTCTGACAGGGGTTTGTTCTTCTTGAGGTATGGGACCATATCTATGGGGTAGAGATTGGGGGGATGTTTTTGTCTCCCTCTGCTAGGAAGTCAATCAATCAGGAAATAATTGGAATGGAGAATTGGCTGAGATGAGCCAGGAGTATAAGATATCCCCTGTAGACCAGGGTGGATCCGGTCCAGGAGAAATGTGAATTTGTTCAGAAGAATGTTTTCTGTGATGTGGGTGTGTCAAACTTCAGAGTCATACGAAATGGTAGGTGGCAGTTCTTTCTCTTTTTAAAGAATTTCTTGAAAGTGTTGTTTTATGCCTTCTATCATTTGTTGACATATCCATGATTTCCTGTTAGATGTAATGATGGTGGGTGTGGTTTTTTTGTTGTCAGAGTCATGGTAGGTGGCAGTTCTTTCTTTTTTTGAAGAATTTCTAGGAAGTGTTGTTTTATGCCTTCTATCATTTGTTGACACATTTATTGACATATCCATGATTTCCTGTTAGATGTAATTATGGTGGGTGTGGTTTTTTTGTTGCCCCAAGTGCCCATCGGATGTATCCATGTGTCCAATAATGTTGGGATTCAAGGAATAGTTTTGGAATAGTTTTGCTCTCTTGATGGTGAAGTATTCTGCAAGTTTCTTTTGTTGTGCTTTATATTTTAGTTTTAGGGTTATAATGTCTTTAATGTTGTGAGTGTTACTTGGGATATCCTTGAGTTAGCATTTATTTCTTGCAGGTTTTTAGTAGTCTTGCTGGACTTTGCAAACCAGGCCATCTAAATGGTGGTTGACAATATGTTTATTTTATGGAAGTCCAACAATGTTGGGATTCAAGAAATAGTTTTGCTCTCTTGATGGTGAAGTATTCTACAAGTTTTTTTTTGTTGTGCTTTATATTGTAGTTTTAGGGTTATAATGTCTTTAATGTTGTGAGTGTTACTTGGGATATTCTTGAGTTAGCATTTATTTTTTGCAGGTCTTTTAAGTAGTCTTGCTGGACTTTGCAAATCAGGCCATCTAAATGGTGTTTGACAATATGTTTATTTTATGGAAATATATGTATGGTTCTGAGATTATGGTTTTTGTTGCTGTAGTGCAGGTTACAATGTGTAGGGTTTGTGGACCTGATTCCCCAGTGTATAGTGCCTTGTCAGGAAGTAGGTTGATTATTTGACCAAGGTGGCCTGAGAATGTCACTGCCTGAAAACCTGCTTCAATTTGAAAGTATATCTCCAGGGAGTAATAAAATAGGTCAATGAGGGTTTTGGTGTTTTGAATGTAGAAGGAGAAAGATCCTGATGGCAGGAAACCTTCACCACATATAAGTGTGATATTTATGAGGTGTAGAAATCTTATTGAACTCTGCATAGTTTGTGTTGAAGTCTCCTAAGAGTAAGGTTGGAGATGAGTTAGAGCATAGGACCATGTTTATTGTGTGTATTATGTAATGATAATAGTTGTTTGCTTTTTGTGTGTAAATAAATGTGATGTTGAGGATGAAAATCTACTTTAATTATGATCATGTTGTTGTCTAAGAATAAAATTTTGAAATCATTTGATGGCATTCTTTTGTTGATGATCATTCCCACATCTCCCTTGCCAGTGGCAGCAATGCAGAGTTTTATTACAAAGTTTTTTTCAAGAGCAGGGGGATATGAATGTAGCCATTGTCTAATTACATAGATATGCTGGGGTGAGTTTAGACCTCTCACATTAGTGCCAACTATTTTAATATACATTGTATTAGTTTGATTTGTTTCAGATTGTATAATGAGTCAGAGTTGAAAGGCTTTAAATCTTCTGTTGTTTTGTGAATATAGAAATATGTCTCTTAGAGTGGTGGCTATTCCTCTGAAGAGTCTTCTGACTCACTAATGTCAAGGGTTTCAGTCACCATATTTTCTTCTTAATATTGAGGGTTGTTTATCTGTGTTATTCCATCTCCTTTTGAATAATCTTCCATTTCTACTACATTTTGTAGATTTGTCAGTTGAGTTTTTTTGGCAGGAGATGATGGGCCACTTTTTTTTATTACTGTTATCTTTAGGTGATATAGGCTCAATGGATTGAGTTGTTGTCTTTTCAATGTTTTTATATGTCTCGCCATCAGAACTTGGTCCGCTGGAGAGGCCGTGTTTTGTCTTTTCTCACTTTTTTTGTTTTTTTTCTATGGTTGTTTCATGATGTGTGTTGTTTTGGTTAGTGTGAATGGTGATTTGGAGATCAATTAAAGTGTCATCTGATTTTATGTTGCTTTCTTTATATGACTTGCTTAGGTCATTTGCTGGTGTTTTATCCATTTTCTCATTTGTAAATTTGTGTTTGTAGCTCTTGAAGGTAATAGCTTGTTTTTTTGTGGATGTTTGACTTTGATTGGTGGTGGTGTCTTC
The DNA here is from genome assembly GCA_028023455.1 of Epiperipatus broadwayi. Lineage (NCBI taxonomy): Eukaryota > Metazoa > Onychophora > Udeonychophora > Euonychophora > Peripatidae > Epiperipatus > Epiperipatus broadwayi. The sequence goes on from JAQFVV010000032.1 coordinate 6,570,784, forward strand.
TTTCTGAATTGTTTTAAAGTCAGTATTAATTTTTATCTTCAGATTTGAGGTGTTGAAGAGTTTGATGGTTATTTAAGCTTGTAGGGTTATCACCCTTTGTGCTATGTATGGATATTTTCCATGGTATTGCAGTTTCATTGATTTCTGAGTTGTGTTTAATATTATTTGGATGTGGCTTTTCAGTAAGTGTTTGTTCGAGTTGGATCAGGTTAGCTGTGTTGACCTTGTTGGAGGTTTTGTCTGGTTCAATTACTTTTTTGGTGCATTTGTAGGGTTTTTTTTTGTTACACAGTTTAAGCAGATTTAAGCTGTGCAGACTTTTGTTAGGTGGGTGTGTTCCATCCAGGCAGTAGAAGCATTGTGGAGAGGCTCCATGAAGGTATAGTACCATATGGGATCCGCAGGAGTACCCCACCATTTGTATGTGTGGGGCTAATCCCATTTTTACAAGTGTAATTGTGAATAAGGCTGTGTTAGTCAGGAATAGGTTTTTAGTTTTCTAATCATACTGATATTGAAATTTCCCAATCTTTCCATAATTTTCAAGAATTGACTGAAGATCTGTTTAGTTAAAGTTTAAAATGAAATTTCTGATAATTCCATTAAATACGGTAGGTCTATTATTGGCTGTAGTGATGATAGATTTGTCTTCGAGGGTCTTGATTATGTTTTTAAAAGTATTTTTATCTCTTCATGATTTGAATTCTGTAATGATGTATCGATCGTTCAATGGGTGATGGGTGAGTATTCTGTTGATGCCCATTTCAATTTTTTTTTCCATTATGATGTTCAAAAATTTTTCAAGAGAGAATTTAAACAAGCTTCCATTGAGATCTGTGTTTTTCAGGATCGGTGTTTTAGCATTTGTGTACTTTGCAAAAGATTTGAGTAGTGTCTCTGGAACTGAGTTATTGAATTTGATATGAATGTTTTGGTAGGCCTCTTCATTGTATTTGATTAGGTCTATGTTCTGAAAGCAGTTTGTAACTTTTATAGTTTCTTCTATGTCAAAATCAATGATGCTACGAAATGAGTTGTTTATTTTGCTTTGATTTTATTTCAATCTGGGTATGTTTTCTTTATGTTAGTTTCAATTTGTGTTAAACTTTTGGTTTTATTTGGATTGTGTTCTATGTAGTCTGTCTCTGATTTATTGTTAAGGGAATGGACTTTTGTTTCTTCAGCAAACAGACTGATATGACTATCTTTATTTGCTAAGGTAGAATTTACTGTTTGAATTCTATATGTTTCTGAGCTGGAATTGTTATAACTGTTTGATTTTTGATCTGAACTGTTGTATTTAGTTGTATCATGATCTGTGTGATGTAAATCTGTTGTTTTGCAATGTTTATAATTTTTATTTTCTTCTAGAAGTGCGTTGTTAATATCTTGATCGGTTATGGTAATATCCAGTTTAGTGCCCTCTTGTTTTTTTAGCAGTTTGAATGTTTGTGCTATGGGCTTTGATTTCTTCACTTTGTGGCATTTCAGGAAAGTATTTTTTATATTGATAATTTTTGTTATTGTATTCTGGAGCTAGCTCTACTCTTTCTAATGTTCTAGGTTTTGAATTAAATTTTTCTTGATTTGAAGTGTTATCGATTCCTGTAAGCTATGACATTATTTTTTTATTTTTTTAATTGAAATTTCTTTAATGCTTTTTAATGGTTTGTTATTTAAGTTAGTAATCAATGATTTATTCTCATGTTGGTCATACGTTAGAGTTTTATTAGCGTTTGGTGATGAGTTTTGAATTATATCATTACACTTATTTTTGCATACTATCGGACATAATAGGACTAGTGACGGTTTGTGTATTTTGCTTGCCAATGGCAGATTTGGGGTTGTTATACCCTTTCATGACTAAATAATAATTATAAAGTCAATTGCCCACTGTTTTGGGTTGGTTTTCACCACTCCACCTTCCCTTAAGCTTCTGAGTTGTTGGATTTTCTATAAGTCCGATGTATAGTGTTGCTGTAGGTTATACGCCATCTAGTGGCACTGCTTCACAGCTTTTTTTTAGACATCAGAATCATAACATTCCTAAATCTTTTAGATGTTTTTTTAAACAAAACTTTAATTTTCATATTCGCAACAACAATACATACAATATTGTTAATGCAATTTTTAGCGTCGTGATCACAACAATATCACCTAGTCAATTAGACATGAAATTAACTGTTGTTGCTATACTGTGTAGGCAAGTAAGTATGAAATTAAGTCCGATGTATAGTGTTGCTGTAGTTATATGCCATTTAGTGGCATTGCTTCATAGCTTTTTTTTAGACATCAGAATCATAACATTCCTAAATCTTTTAGATGTTTTGTTAAACAAAATTTTCGTATTCACAACAAAATACATACAGTATTGTGAATGCAATTTTTAGCGTCGTGATCACAACAATGTCACCTAGTCAATTAGACATGAAAATAACTGTTGTTGCTATACTGTGTAGGCAAGTAAGTATGAAATTTGCCATTTGTATTTTTTGTTTAATTGGAAGTTGTTGAATCTATGGATTTTGAAAGAGCATATATAATAGTCATAAGATGTTTAATATCAAATATTTAAAGTGTCTAATGCAGCTTGTGCTTTAATTTTTGCAGCAAATAATGATATATTTGCTATTAAAATTGTAATTAGAAATGAAAATTGAAAATAAATTAATGAGTTTTACAATTTAATTATAGTGCTATATATTAATTAATTATTTGCTATTTTGACTATGAATATAATTTACTGATGTTAAAATATAGGTTTAATGTATACAATAAATATAATTTTAATTTGTAAAAGAATATAAAATTTTTAGGTAAGTTTTTTTTACTTATCCTGCTAATAATAATAAGTTTATGAAAAATATATAGTTCATTTTACATATTGAAAGCACTACTGGTAAATAAAATGTGTAAAGTTAAAGATGGTATATATATATATATATATATACCATCTTTAACTTTACACATATTTATATATAAATATATATATATAAATATTATATATATATATATATATTGTGCCCTTTTGTATGGGTCTCCATAAATTATTGTATCAATCTATTTAAAAAATTTTAAATTTAAGATATATTTAGCTATATGATGTTAATTTTATTTATGATAATCTTTTAAAAGGTGTAATTAAAGTAATTCATGAGTATTTGATATGTGAAAATTGTGCTGATGTTTGAGAGACGTTTCAATGGGAATGATAATAGTATATGGTTGGGAAAACTGGCCATAATCAATACTGCATTAATAAATTTAATAAATAACTGTTTAAAGTTAAAGTTTTTAAAAGACAAGTTAAAATTAAATGCATATATTTATTGTTGATAAAAATTAATATTTAATAAATGAATATAAATATTTTAATTATTAGTAGTACATAATAGAAGATTAATATTTGATTTTAATAATATCGAATTATTATTTTAAAAATTGTTATAAGATATTATTTATTTTAAAAAATATTTATTTTTAAAAAATGAATTGTTAGTTTATTTTTAGATTATTACAAGCGTTTGTAGCTCTGTTGTAAAACAGATGTTAGTTAGACACATACACACATGCTTGGGAGTTTTTTTTAATAAAGTTGCAAAACTATTTTAAAATTTTGTTATAAAATTTATAAGTATTATATTGGCTATCATGAAATAAAAATAAAGATAATTAATGTGAAATATTAAATCTAATTTTAAAATACTGTTTAAAAAACGTAACGAATAAAAATAGACTTAATATGTTTATAAAAATAATCTTATAAAAGTTAAAAGTGAAATAAAGTAAGAAAGAATATTTTAAAAAAATGTTTAATGGATTTAAATAAACGATAAAGATTAATTTAAGAATTTAATAATGTGATAAATAATAAATATGTCATTATTTATTTTTAATTCTGTCTTGTTGGTAAAATATGTAAATAAGCTAGCAAGTTGATTGTTTAATTCACCAATCAAATGGGAAGTTTCTTCCGGTATAAAACCAAGGTTCAATTGTTCGAAGGGGGATAGTGATTGAAATTCTTGAAAGTAATGTGTGCTATTAGAAATAGCTAAGTAATTATAGACGCTCTCAAAATTCGTTTTAAAATTATAAGAGAGTAGTTTTTTAAAATAATTTATAAAAGTTTACCGACAAACATGCAGTGCTAATTTTAATTATAATTTCCTATCGTCTTGATCAAAGCTCAATTTACTATCAAATAGTCATGAAAACATCGTATCAGGATAAAATGTATTGGAGACTTTATGCTAAAAATTTAACAAACGCTGGATTAACTAGGAGAATTATTAGATGCATAAAAGTAATACGTTGGACTTTGTATAAATTTAAAAGCTAATGGTAATTAATTTTTATAAAAATAGATATTTAAAAGAATGTGAAATACTTCTTTATGAAGAAAGTATTTGTGAATTATAAATCTAAGTATATAACTTAGTAAAGATGGTAAATAATAATGATTACATAAATACTTGCCTTGTTAAGTCTTTATGGTTTAAAAGACTACATTTTAATAGTTTTAAAAGGCAAATAAATTGGAAATTTAATAGGTAAAGAAATACCTATAAATAAAAAATTATTATATTATTAAAGTCTGAACGCTGGTCGTACAGAAGACTCTAAAAGTAATCTTACCTAAATATCTGTTAAGGAATGCGCAAATAAAAAATATACGTGGATATCCAAATCAATTAAAAATAAGTAAATAAGAACTTTCTAAATTATAGACTAATACTAAAAATAATAACTTTAAAATAATTTTCCTTTAAAGAAATAATAAATCTGGATCCTATAAACTATTTTAATTTCATTTTGTTTATGGTGGAACTGACTTTGATTTTTATTTTTTATTTTTTTTAAAAAAAGAACGTTTTCATTTTCTTCATTAAAAACTTTTAAAAAAACACGTGATGTACCGGAAAAGGAAGTAATGTTTGGTGAAAACTTGTGCCTAGGAAAAAGAACAATTATAGTGAAAAGAAGACACCGTTGGATTTTATGTAATATGTTTTATTTATTAACTAACATAAATATTTAATTAATTATTGATTTATTAAAGATAGGAAAGGTACATTTACATCTTTTAAAAAAAAGCTAAATATTAATATAACATTTTATTGCATAAAGTTTATTTTATAATTATACAACATGTAATATTTTAAAGAATAATTGTTGAGTGTAAATGTGAAAGTATTTTTGAAACTGTTATCCTGGAGGACATCATGTGACGGACTGTACATTGAAGTATCATTTATGGTAAAAATTATGTAATGATAATAATTTGATGTATTTGCTATGTTTTCTTTAGATCAACCAAATGTTATATGTTTATTGAATGAATGTATTAATATTTAAATAATATACACGCATAAGATTAATAATAGCAGTTTTATTTTAATATGCATACTTTAAATTGATGATGTAAATTTAGTACAACATAATATGAGAACCTAGAAATAATTATATGATTCTTTCGTGAATAAATTTTAATGTTTTGTTATAATATTAGGAATTAGATTTATTATTAGTGTAAGTTATTTTTTTTTTTTCTTTTCAAGTTAGTAAGAGGTATATAAAATCTATATTTTATTTTTTTATTTTTATCAGATAAGTTAAGTTAATTTATGTAGAAATTTATATCTTGATTGAAGGCTTAACGTATATAGATGATGAGGTATATGAGATTTTGGATAAATATTATTTTTTTTTAAAAAATTGGTCATCTATTTTTCTGAAGTTAAATAAGGTTAAAATGACTTTTGTAGGTAGAAGTTTATTAGGAAGGAATAAGAATAACAAGTAAAGAAAAGTAATGATTTAAATAGAAAAGAATCATAGAATTTTATTTAATATAATACTTTATAAAAATTTGAAATTGTTGAATAATTTAAAATATTATTTTAGAAGAACATATACGTATTGCATATTTTGATAAGACATGTAGTATGACATTATATTGGAATGAAATAAATAGTTATAAACAATAATTGTTATTATATTACAAAGTTATATCAGTTTATACATTAATTGATCTTTGAATAATACTGATAGTAAATGTAATACATACTAGTACATTATAATCTAAATAGCAGTAAGACTTCAGTGAAGTAGCATTTTAATTATTAAAGTCTGTTTATTTACATATATGCTACATGAATGATATTTCACATAAACCTTTTCTTATATTAATTGATAACAAATGATGTTTGTTTAAATTAAAGTCATAAACTTAATTGAATGTTATTGATAGAACATTTATGAATTGTATAAATTATCTATTTATGATTATGGAAATAGTAACAGTGTAAAAATCTTGTATTATCATTTTTCTTATTTTGTTTTATTTTCTTTAGTTCCATTTGTAAATGTAAATAGTGTAAATAAGTTATATGTTAAAATGATGTAAATAAATTTGTTAAGTTGTTTAAAAGATGTGTCGAATTCATTATTTTACACCACAGCATTTGACAACAGATAATTTGAATATACATAATATTTGCACAATATGAATTTATTATTTTATTATTTGAAAAAGAAACACAATATTTTCATAATATAATTTATAGAAATTGATTGATATTAACATATAATATTACAATGGTTATAAAGTAATTATAATGCACAATATAAGAATATAATATTATTTATTGCCACAGATTGTTAAATTATAAGACTTTAGTATATTTTAAAATTAAGATACTATATGGAAGTGTAAGACATGTATATGATTTACTTATTTTCTTAATGATTAATAGTATAATAAAATAGATAAGATTAAGCTATACACTAAAGATTATTATTGTTAGTTATTGTTCTTAGAATAAGTTAGGTGTATTTAGGTTTGATATTAAATCCCTTATCATTCCTATCTGCATGAATTATTATTACTTTAAGATAATTAGAAGAACCTGAGATCGTTTAATTATATTTCCTTAACAAAAGATTGAGATTTATTTATCTATTATTATTAAAGATAGTTTATTTATAAAAGTCATAAGAGTGCTGTAGAGTTAGTAATGAGATAATAAAGAAGTAATAGTATTCTTATGCCATTGAGACAGTGTCTTGGAGAGACATTGACTCAATGTAAGTCCAATTACCAATTGTAACTTCACTTCACAGTCTCATGATTTTAATTAAATACTTATTTAATTAGTACATTATATTGAACTATATTAATCTGATAAGTTATAATATTATAAAAATATATTAAAGATAGTTGTACATATTTTAGCTGAGTATAATGATTTTATTGAGCTAGTCATATTTTAAATTATATCATATATCCAGAAGTGAGGGTACAAACGGTAGTTAGGATTTTGGCGCCCAACGTGGGGCTTAGATATTTAGTTAAGGAGTAGGATATACATAATTTCAGGGTTGGTATATGTTAGGGGAATAGAGTGATATGTATAGATTTGTTAATAAAAATTAAAATGTCTAATTTAGGAATTAATGATTAGTATATTTATTAAATATAAATAGTTTAGTATTTCTATAATAGTAGTTATAAGTGATTAGATGTTAATTATGAAATTAAAATAAAAATCTTATTAGTAAAGTTATTATATTTTCATATGGTATCTATAATATGATTATTCATAAAATTAAATACTAAGTTAATTTTAAATTAATAAGCAAATAAATATGTAAATGATGAAAATGTGGCAAATAATTATTTTGTAATATGACCATATCAATTCTTAAGATATTTTAAATGTATCTTTAATATAATATATTATGTACAAATTGTCTGTGGATCATAGGTGTAAAGATAATGACATGACACAATTTTGTTATTCATAGTTATATAATTAGTTTATAATAAATAGTGTAGAGTTTTCAAAGATGATGTTTTGTGATTGTTTGTAGAAGTGAATTGGGTGGAGATGGAAAGGTTGATAGGGAATTATTATTTTTGAAATATTAATAATAAGTACTGCATACTAATAGAATTGAATTTTAAAAAAATATAGAAATGGATAACTGGGATAAAGATTTAGAGGTTGAGATGTCTAATTTTATTGTTGAGGATAATAATTGTGAGGAGAGAAAAGAAGGGGAGAAATTAGTAGATTTTGAGACAGTATTAGAAAATACTCAAAATAGGGATAGTGAAATAGAGGAGGAGGAAGAGATAATTTTTAAAACAGTAGAGCAAGAAGTAGTAAAAACTGAGAAAACTATAGAGAACTTCTCAATGTTTGATTTTATGAAGCATTTTGAATTAATGAGTAAAGGTATTATTAATTCAGTGAATAATATTAAAGAAGAAATGAGAGAGGAGAGTAATTATATTAAAGAAGAAATGAAAGAGGAGAGTAATAAAAATAGTCTCAGATTTGATGCTATTAAAGAAGAAATGAAAAAGGAGAATAATTATATTAGGGAAGAAATGAAAAATGAGAGTAATTATATTAAAGCAGAAATGAAAGAGGAGAGTCATAAAAATAGTATAAGATTTGAGTCTTTCAAAGAAGATATAAATATGAAGTTTGATACTCTTAGAGAGTATATAAATAAAAATAATATAAAAGTAGAATCTCTTGAGGAAAATATTAGAGAAGTTAAAGAAAACTTAAGTAAAGATAGAGAAGAGATAAGATTTTGTATAGACAATATAAATAAAAGGGTTGAGGATAATTCTGAAATTGTAAAGAATTTTAAAAAAGATGTGGAAGATAGAATGAATAATCTGGATATAAGATTTAGTAAAAATGAAGAAGTAGTTGAATCTTTAAAATTAGAAGTAATAAAAATGGATGATAAAAATCAGGAATTGTTAGAAAGAAAATTTTGTGAATTTTCAGAGAGTACGATTAAAAATTTGAAAGATCAAATAGCAGAATCTATTGATCAATGTAGGATAAATAACAATGATTTAGCTTTAAAAATTGATAGCTATAAATTAAAAGTTGATAGTGAGATTTGTGAGGTTAAAGACCATGTTAATAATGTTAGTGAAGATATTAAAAGTGTTAGGAGTGCAATAGTTCAGACTAAAGAAGATATAAAAGATGAAATAGAGAAGGAATTAATTGAAAATTTTAAGGAGCTAGATGTTAAAAGAATCGATGAACATAAATATTGATCAAAGGTAGGAGAGAATTTAAAACGTATGCAAAATGATATAAAAGAGCACGCAGGTATGTTTGAGCAAAATAATGATAAGTATAAAGAAATCTTAGACAAGAATTTGGATGAATTTAGGAAGGAACAGATAGGATATGTCAAGCAAGTGCTTGAACAAATGGATTTAGAGGGGAAATGTCAACAGATGTATGACCAAATAGAGTTAAAAAATGTAAATAATACAAAGACAGAAATATTAAAAGGGAGAATAAGTGATAAGACATATGATGATTATGTTAATTCGTTAAGAATAGATAAAGTAGAATTGGTAAGGAAGGGTAATAGTAATCAGTCAGAAAATACTATTGTGAAAGAAATTGATAGTAGACCGAGTAGAGAAGTGGTTAATTGTGAAGGAAACGCTAATAATTCAATGGCTTTACGTTTTATGAAAGTCAAACCATTTAAAGGAGAGTATATGGAAAATCCCTCAGAATTTTTAAATAATTTGGACTAATTATTTTCCATATGTTCATTGTCAGAAAAAGAAAAAGTGGCAGTGTGTAGCAATCATTTGTATGGAATTGCCAAAGATTGGTGGCAATCACTGTTTGAGAAACCAATAACTTACGGTGACTTTAAGTGTTTTATTGTTGGAAGTTTTTGGAACTCTGATAAACAAGATTGCATCAGATACCAAATTACTCAAGAAAAATACCATATTAGTAAAGGCAGCTATACAAGCTTTTTCAGAAATCAAGCTGTTCGGTTGAAAACATTGACTGCTTGTCCATTATCAGAAGGACAGATTGTAAGAATTGTAAGGCATAACTTACCTAAAAACGTTGAACAGTTGTTGATAGCTGCTGATCGTGGTTCAATAGAAGAAGTATCCGAGGTATTAGATGCTCTTGAAGTAGCTGAATTATCTATGGACAATAGATTTAAAGTAAACAAAGATAGAAATAATTATCCGTTAGCAAATATTAATGTTAACACTGGTGTGAGACCTTCTACAGGGTATATAAGGAGATTTGAGTATAGAGGTAGAGATGGGATGTCTCCACATTTAAAAATTTTTGTTAAATTTGATACATTTAGGGACAGAAATGATGATCAAATTAATCAGCCTTCTACTAGTGGTGTGACCACAATTTTAAAAAGACCAGTTAATAAAGCTAGTAGTAAAAATTAAATTAAAAAGGTCTTTAGCAACCTTCAAAGAAATCAGTTCAAAAAATTTCTTAGTCTATATGAGGGTCCATATAGAATATCTTACAAAGTAGGGGGAAATGCATTTATGTTAACCACACCAGATGGTGAGAAAGGAACTTATAATGCAAGAAGTTTAATTCCATATCCTTCTGAAGTGTAAATTACAATTTTCAAAGGATGTATTGTGGGTAAAGATTTTAGTGTGGTGTTCAGATATTATATTTTTATATAATAAAATAATTTATTATCAAGTCAATAAATGTTAATTTAAGGAGAAATGAATAATATGATAAGAGTGAGTAGATCTTATAAAAGATTAATTTATGAAAAGAGTTATGGATGAATTTGAGAATTTTCATAAATAGTGTAGTAGTGATTATAAAATTAATAAATCTTCAGGGATAAAGTTAATCTCTTTAGATTAAAAGTGTCTAAATTTATTAGATAATGATCCATTTAAAATTGCTAATGAAACTAGCAATAAGTGTAAAAATAAAATACAAAATGTGATTTAAAAGATAGTGTTAACTATAGAAATATGTATTTATAGTTTAGTTTATGTACAAGATGTTATTTAAAGGAATTTAAACATATGATATTTCATAGTAAGATTAGGGAAATAAAAATGACCTAATTAAAGATATAAATAAAAGAAAAGTGAGACTTAATTTTATAAAGTAAAAGAAAGTCATGATGATTTTATTTAAAATGTTTTCTGGTTGAGATTTTAATGTGAAGTTCCAGTGCTTTATAAAATTTCATGTTAAAGTGATTGATTATGATATTTAATGATATGAAAAATGAAGATGTTAATTGTAGATGAATGAAAATGAAGGTAGATGGTTAATTTAAAATTTTTATCCGAAGGAGGAGGATATGTGCCCTTTTGTATGGGTCTCCATAAATTATTGTATCAATCTATTTTAAAAATTTTAAATTTAAGATATATTTAGCTATATGATGTTAATTTTATTTATGATAATCTTTTAAAAGGTGTAATTAAAGTAATTCATGAGTATTTGATATGTGAAAATTGTGCTGATGTTTGAGAGAGGCGTTTCAATGGGAATGATAATAGTATATGGTTGGGAAAACTGGCCATAATCAATACTGCATTAATAAATTTAATAAATAACTGTTTAAAGTTAAAGTTTTTAAAAGACAAGTTAAAATTAAATGCATATATTTATTGTTGATAAAAATTAATATTTAATAAATGAATATAAATATTTTAATTATTAGTAGTACATAATAGAAGATTAATATTTGATTTTAATAATATCGAATTATTATTTTAAAAATTGTTATAAGATATTATTTATTTTAAAAAAATATTTATTTTTAAAAAATGAATTGTTAGTTTATTTTTAGATTATTACAAGCGTTTGTAGCTCTGTTGTAAAACAGATGTTAATTAGACACATACACACATGCTTGGGAGTTTTTTTTAATAAAGTTGCAAAACTATTTTAAAATTTTGTTATAAAATTTATAAGTATTATATTGGCTATCATGAAATAAAAATAAAGATAATTAATGTGAAATATTAAATCTAATTTTAAAATACTGTTTAAAAAACGTAACGAATAAAAATAGACTTAATTTGTTTATAAAAATAATCTTATAAAAGTTAAAAGTGAAATAAAGTAAGAAAGAATATTTTAAAAAAATGTTTAATGGATTTAAATAAACGATAAAGATTAATTTAAGAATTTAATAATGTGATAAATAATAAATATTAAATACCACATTATCTATTTTTAATTCTGTCTTGTTGGTAAAATATGTAAATAAGCTAGCAAGTTGATTGTTTAATTCACCAATCAAATGGGAAGTTTCTTCCGGTATAAAACCAAGGTTCAATTGTTCGGAGGGGGATAGTGATTGAAATTCTTGAAAGTAATGTGTGCTATTAGAAATAGCTAAGTAATTATAGACGCTCTCAAAATTTTTTTTAAAATTATAAGAGAGTAGTTTTTTAAAATAATTTATAAAAGTTTACCGACAAATATGCAGTGCTAATTTTAATTATAATTTCCTATCGTCTCGATCAAAGCTCAATTTGCTATCAAATAGTCATGAAAACATTGTATCAGGATAAAATGTATTGGAGACTTTATGCTAAAAATTTAACAAACGCTGGATTAACTAGGAGAATTATTAGATGCATAAAAGTAATACGTTGGACTTTGTATAAATTTAAAAGCTAATGGTAATTAATTTTTATAAAAATAGATATTTAAAAGAATGTGAAATACTTCTTTATGAAGAAAGTATTTGTGAATTATAAATCTAAGTATATAACTTAGTAAAGATGGTAAATAATAATGATTACATAAATACTTGCCTTGTTAAGTCTTTATAGTTTAAAAGACTAAATTTTGATAGTTTTAAAAGGCAAATAAATTGGAAATTTAATGGATAAAGAAATACCTATAAAAAAAAATTATTATATTATTAAAGTCTGAACGCTGGTCGTACAGAAGACTCTAAAAGTAATCTTACCTAAATATCTGTTAAGGAATGCGCAAATAAAAAATATACGTGGATATCCAAATCAATTAAAAATAAGTAAATAAGAACTTTGTAAATTATAGACTAATACTAAAAATAATAACTTTAAAATAATTTTCCTTTAAAGTAATAAATCTGGATCCTATAAACTATTTTAATTTCATTTTGTTTATGGTGGAACTGACTTTGATTTTTATTTTTTATTTTTTTTAAAAAAAGAACGTTTTCATTTTCTTCATTAAAAACTTTTAAAAAAACACGTGATGTACCGGAAAAGGAAGTAATGTTTGGTGAAAACTTGTGCCTAGGAAAAAGAACAATTATAGTGAAAAGAAGACACCGTTGGATTTTATGTAATATGTTTTATTTATTAACTAACATAAATATTTAATTAATTATTGATTTATTAAAGATAGGAAAGGTACATTTACATCTTTTAAAAAAAGCTAAATATTAATATAACATTTTATTGCATAAAGTTTATTTTATAATTATACAACACGTAATATTTTAAAGAATAATTGTTGAGTGTAAATGTGAAAGTATTTTTGAAACTGTTATCCTGGAGGACATCATGTGACGGACTGTACATTGAAGTATCATTTATGGTAAAAATTATGTAATAATAATAATTTGATGTATTTGCTATGTTTTCTTTAGATCAACCAAATGTTATATGTTTATTGAATGAATGTATTAATATTTAAATAATATACACGCATAAGATTAATAATAGCAGTTTTATTTTAATATGCATACTTTAAATTGATGATATAAATTTAGTACAACATAATATGAGAACCTAGAAATAATTATATGATTCTTTCGTGAATAAATTTTAATGTTTTGTTATAATATTAGGAATTAGATTTATTATTAGTGTAAGTTATTTTTTTTTTTTCTTTTCAAGTTAGTAAGAGGTATATAAAATCTATATTTTATTTTTTTATTTTTATCAGATAAGTTAAGTTAATTTATGTAGAAATTTATATCTTGATTGAAGGCTTAACGTATATAGATGATGAGGTATATGAGATTTTGGATAAATATTATTTTTTTTTTAAAATTGGTCATCTATTTTTCTGAAGTTAAATAAGGTTAAAATGACTTTTGTAGGTAGAAGTTTATTAGGAAGGAATAAGAATAACAAGTAAAGAAAAGTAATGATTTAAATAGAAAAGAATCATAGAATTTTATTTAATATAATACTTTATAAAAATTTGAAATTGTTGAATAATTTAAAATATTATTTTAGAAGAACATATACGTATTGCATATTTTGATAAGACATGTAGTATGACATTATATTGGAATGAAATAAATAGTTATAAACAATAATTGTTATTATATTACAAAGTTATATCAGTTTATACATTAATTGATCTTTGAATAATACTGATAGTAAATGTAATACATACTAGTACATTATAATATAAATAGCAGTAAGACTTCAGTGAAGTAGCATTTTAATTATTAAAGTCTGTTTATTTACATATATGCTACATGAATGATATTTCACATAAACCTTTTCTTATATTAATTGATAACAAATGATGTTTGTTTAAATTAAAGTCATAAACTTAATTGAATGTTATTGATAGAACATTTATGGATTGTATAAATTATCTATTTATGATTATGGAAATAGTAACAGTGTAAAAATCTTGTATTATCATTTTTCTTATTTTGTTTTATTTTCTTTAGTTCCATTTGTAAATGTAAATAGTGTAAATAAGTTATATGTTAAAATGATGTAAATAAATTTGTTAAGTTGTTTAAAAGATGTGTCGAATTCATTATTTTACACCACAGCATTTGACAACAGATAATTTGAATATACATAATATTTGCACAATATGAATTTATTATTTTATTATTTGAAAAAGAAACACAATATTTTCATAATATAATTTATAGAAATTGATTGATATTAACATATAATATTACAATGGTCATAAAGTAATTATAATGCACAATATAAGAATATAATATTATTTATTGCCACAGATTGTTAAATTATAAGACTTTAGTATATTTTAAAATTAAGATACTATATGGAAGTGTAAGACATGTATATGATTTACTTATTTTCTTAATGATTAATAGTACAATAAAATAGATAAGATTAAGCTATACACTAAAGATTATTATTGTTAGTTATTGTTCTTAGAATAAGTTAGGTGTATTTAGGTTTGATATTAAATCCCTTATCATTCCTATCTGCATGAATTATTATTACTTTAAGATAATTAGAAGAACCTGAGATCGTTTAATTATATTTCCTTAACAAAAGATTGAGATTTATTTATCTATTATTATTAAAGATAGTTTATTTATAAAAGTCATAAGAGTGCTGTAGAGTTAGTAATGAGATAATAAAGAAGTAATAGTATTCTTATGCCATTGAGACAGTGTCTTGGAGAGACATTGACTCAATGTAAGTCCAATTACCAATTGTAACTTCACTTCACAGTCTCATGATTTTAATTAAATACTTATTTAATTAGTACATTATATTGAACATATTAATCTGATAAGTTATAATATTATAAAAATATATTAAAGATAGTTGTACATATTTTAGCTGAGTATAATGATTTTATTGAGCTAGTCATATTTTAAATTATATCATATATCGAGAAGTGAGGGTACAATATATATATATATTATACTTAATGTTTTCACGGTTATATGATGTAGATAAATTATAACTTTTTGGGATATACCGTGTCTTAATTTTCCATTGAGCACCGATATTTCGACGGAATAGCAACCGCCATTTTCAAGGTTAACTTTTGAAAGAAAAACCGTTAGATCTTAACAAATAACGTGACTGTGTGCGAGATGAGAAATGAGATTCCAGTTCAGCATTCACAATATGAGGCTTATCAAAATGTTTATTTTCCTCAATATTTTTACCTGTTAATTTTAAGTTAATATTGGATAAAAAGAGAGGTTTCCACATAGCTGGAATATGTTGTGCTTCATCAGTTCTATTTAAACCAGTAGGTCTCTTTAATATTTCAATTGACTCTCTCATAGTTCTTAAATCATATCTTTCCAAATTAGCAAGTATTTTTGTATTACAAAATTAGGTTTGTGACCAGTTTCTAAATAATGGGAAGTAAAAACTGATGTGCTAATTTTTTGTTGAAAAGCATTTTTGTGTTCCTTAATTCTGACATTAATCCGTCTATTAGACTGACCCATGTAGCCTCTTGAGCACTGGAAACACGGAATTTCATAAACTTTTTGGTGTTCCAAAAATATTCTGTCTTTAGGTTTATACAAAAAATCACACATTTTTTTGCCAGTAGAAAAAGTGGTCTTTATATTAAAACAAGATAGTCTTCTATTGATTTTATCAGTAACCCCCCTAATGTAAGGCAAAATTACTCTATTAAAAGAGGAATTATCAATTCTATCCTCTTTTTTCTTTTTAGTATTAATGTTATATAAAGCCTTACATATGATGTTTTTATTATAATTATTAGAAAGCAGAATACTTTTTGTAAGTTTTATTGCTTGAGAAAGATGTTCTCTATTGCAGGATGATGATGAGAATTAAAATCAAGATATCTGTTTGTATGAGTGGATTTTCTGTAAACTGATATTGACAATGTTTCATCACATTTTCTTGCAATTAAAACATCCAGAAAAGAAAGTGATGTTATTTTCCACTTCCATAATAAATTTA
Organism: Epiperipatus broadwayi; assembly: GCA_028023455.1. Classification (NCBI taxonomy): domain Eukaryota; kingdom Metazoa; phylum Onychophora; class Udeonychophora; order Euonychophora; family Peripatidae; genus Epiperipatus; species Epiperipatus broadwayi. Next base: position 6,587,285 of record JAQFVV010000032.1, read on the forward strand.
ATATTTGGATGCCAATTATTTATAAAAGCAAGAAAAGAATTTAAAGAATCAATTCCATGAGGCCATATGACAAAAGTATCATCCACATATCTAAGCCAAATAGAAGGTTTTTTAGTAGCTGCACATAATACTTGACTTTCAAAATTGTCCATGAAAAGATCAGCAATGATAGGTGACAGTGGGATCCCATAGAAAGTCCTTTAATATATATATATGTATGTATGTATGTATATATATATATATAGGTCTAGTTTCTAACTTCTATCCCTCACTGATGAGAACAAATCAGCTTGAAATCAGCTGATCTGAGGGTGGAGCAAAATGAAAGAGATAGTGAATAGTGACTCTGATGTTTATGTAAAACAAATACGCTTGTTTGGAGGTCTTGGTAAAGCTCCATCTATTGATCATTAATACAAGCGATAGCAGGTTTTTACGTATATAAAACTTGTTTTTGTTTTTCATAAATGTACCTTTAAAGTTTTCTTGCAATGATATAGATTGCAGAAGCTTTCACTATGTGGAGAATCTGAACTGATATCAGACCATAGCTATCTAGTTTGATAGGCTGAGTTTGAAGACATTTAGGTGTCTAAAAAATTCATGCTTGCAAACTGGTAGAAACGTTTTGCATAAACGCTTGGAGTTGATAATTAGGTCTTGTTTCTAACTTCTATCCCTCACTGATAAGAGCAAATCAGCTGATCTGAGGGTGGAGCAAAATGAAAGAGACAGTGAATATTGACTCTGATGTTTATGTAAACAAATATGCTTGTTTGGAGGTCTTGGTAAAGCTCCATCTATTGATCATTAATACAAGCGATAGCAGGTTTTTACGTATATAAAACTTGTTTTTGTTTTTCATAAATGTACCTTTAAAGTTTTCTTGCAATGATATAGATTGCAGAAGCTTTCACTATGTGGAGAATCTGAACTGATATCAGACCCATATAGCTATCTAGTTTGATAGGCTGAATTTGAAGACATTTAGGTGTCTAAAAAATTCATGCTTGCAAACTGATAGAAACGTTTTGCATAAACGCTTGGAGTTGATATTTAGGTCTAGTTTCTAACTTCTATCCCTCACAGATGAGAGCGAATCAGCTTGAAATCAGCTGATCTGAGGGTGGAGCAAAATGAAAGAGACAGTGAATATTGACTCTGATGTTTATGTAAACAAATACGCTTGTTTGGAGGTCTTGGTAAAGCTCCATCTATTGATCATTAATACAAGCGATAGCAGGTTTTTACGTATATAAAACTTGTTTTTGTTTTTCATAAATGTACCTTTAAAGTTTTCTTGCAATGATATAGATTGCAGAAGCTTTCTATTTTGTGAATATTTTCACATATCACCCCCCCCATAAGTATCTATGTTGGTTGGTTTGATGTTTTTACACATATTTGTGTGTAAAAATCATCGTTGCCAACATATTGAAAGGGTTTTCTTTAACCCTAGGGTTGGATATTTAGTTCTAGTTTCTAACTTCTATCCCTCACTGATGAAAGCGAATCAACTTGGATCACATCATCTGAGGTGAGGTGAAAATAAATGACAGAGACAATAAATATTGACACTTATGTGTAAAAAAACACCTTGTTTGGTGGGTTGGTTTAATCACCTTTTTTTAAATATTAAAAACAAAAGCAAAAACAAATTTTTTTATTTTATACATATATTTTTTTTTTTCTTAATGTAACTTTAAAGTTTTCTTGCAATGATATAGATTCAAAAGGTTTCCCTTTTTGGAAAAATTTAAAATAAAACCAAACCCCATATATATCTATTTTTATAAAGTTTAAGATTTTTAAGATTTTAAAAAATAAAAAATTCCAAACTGATAAAAAATATTTACCTTTAGCGCTTACACTTGATTTTTAATTTTAGTTTATTTTTTTCCCTCTCTCCTTAAATCAAAACAGCTTAAAATCTTCAAATCTGGTGAACTAAAATGAAACAAAAAGAAAAAAATAATTGAAAATTTTTTCTAAACAAATTCTATTGTTTTAAGGTTTTTTGGTGGAGTTGGTTATATTGCATCTTTACACTTAAAACCCTTAAAAAATTATTTAAATTATTAGATGAAAGGTCAAATCTTTTAATTGGCCAACTCACAAACTGAAGACAAAGCCTATTGTTAAAACATATTCATCTATAATATTAAATTCAACTCAGATACGTTTATAAAAAGTATATAATTAATTTTTCAGGTCATGAAGAAAACGAAAGTTCTTTCAAAAATAAATTGCTATTTATTTATTCTAAGATATTCTATATCGGCAACATAAAAGTTATAATGTAAACAAAAAGATCGACTTTTACGCTATAGAAAAGTAAATATTTCTTTTTACTACATCTTCAATATATTTACTTAAATCTTCAATATTTTTCGAAAATAATTTTGTTTTTTTATTATTCTCTCTGAAAATTATGTTTAATTTCCATAAATATTATTTAATAATAATTTAAATCGTATTCGAAATGAAAATCTCAGCGTTTTTCTTTATTTTCTTTGATCAGGCAGTTTCTTTGTTCTTTCCAGCCAATCAGAATGTCTTTTTCGGCTGAGAGCATGCTAAGAACCAATCACAAATAATGTTCCTTCTTTGTTTAGGTTTAAAATGCGTTTTTTTTTATTTTTTACTTCTAAAATAAATCGGAAGATGTCACCATCGTACAGAACTTTTAAAAACGAATTAAATACGTATTTAACGAATTTTATCGTATAAAAACGAACAAATACGCTTGTTTGGAGGTCTTGGTAAAGCTCCATCTATTGATCATTAATACAAGCGATAGCAGGTTTTTAACGTATATAAAACTTGTTTTTTTCTTTTTTCATATATATATATTAATATTAATTTTAATTTACGCCTGGTATAGAAATTCTTTTATTATTCAAACGACAATATTGGATGAGAAAAATTAACGAATCTCTACTGAAATTATATTTTTGTCATAATCGCCATTATCAGTAAACCTGGTAAACCTCCTTACAATATTTAATTTGACCGTTCAGTTTGATGTTTAAATAGAGACTGAGTTTTTTGTTATTATTTTTGATTTTACTGAGATGATAAGTGATCATTCTGCATATAACTAATGAAAGTGATATTTGTAACTGAAACTAGTTGTGTATTTCATTTGTGTGTTTTCTCTTTATATGATTAATGGCTTATGTTTTTTTTAATTAAATATATACTTGTTTACTTGTTAAAATATAAAAATACACTAATCTTTTTGAAGATTAGCATATAAATATGTAATAAATTATAAATCATTCTGGCAATTTGTAAATAAATTTATTACTTTACTTTTTTTTTCTTACTATTTGACTTCGAACTAAGTGTACATTCAAGCTATTCAAAAGTTACCATGAGTATGATAGATACAACAATACTAAAAGCCTGATTGGTAACTTTTGGATACTTGAAAGTATATTTTACTTTGCTTCAAAAATTTAGTGAGTTATATATATAAATCAAATACGGTGTTTTCTCACAAATAAAACCAAATCATTAATTTTTCCTCCAGGGGATGTTTTATATTTTCATGTACAAAAATCTATTTTTATTCATGTACAAAATTATACATTTATTCAAAATCACAAATCAACTTTTCAAATAGATTTTTTCAGCAATGTCCTCTGTGAATATTTCAGCTAGTAATATGCACTGGGTTATTTTTATTTATTTAAGTATAAAAGCTTTGTCTGAAGTCAAAATATTATTTCGTTTAAATATGTCATTAAATCAAGTGTTATGAGATAGTAGTGGTAACAAAAATTATTACAGCTAAGATTGATTATCCATACAAAAGCAATGAAAAAATGCAAGCACAAAAATTTCAGAAAACATTTCAGTATTTTATACTACATTAATTATGACTGTTACAACACATGGCATATTGAATTGTATAATTTTATATAAAACAACCACATCCATACATTATCAAGGACATACATTGTAAACACTTTGCAAATTATTTGTAATAACCCCACTTGGGTATTTTTTTAAAACTTTTATTTAGCTGAAAGATTTATTTAAGCTAAATTTTAATTATTAAAATCACTTGTGTTATTTAAACTCTTTTAGGAGGAAAAAAAAACATTTAAAAAACAAAGCTGATTTTTTTTTTATCTTGAATATTTAAAAGCTACCACAATCAAACTGTAAAATTAAATCAACCATTCTAAATCTAAGTATGAAATATAAATAAAATAAGTACTAAAAATTATTGTATAATATACTGGCTTAGGTAGGTAAAAAATTTTAAAGTTTATTAAATCTTTCATAAAGACAATATATTGTTTATCTTAAGTCCAAGATTTGGCTGCGAGGAAATTGTTTCTCTATGCAGGTAAAATTATGTTTGTTGAAAATGTTTATTGGGTAAATACATAGGTACTATTATAATTTATATTATCATTTATTTTAAACAATCACTTTAAATTGCTTTTACTATGTCTGAATGAATGACGCCTGTGAAATTTACTAGAATTTACGATATGTCATTCTTAAATGAAATTAAACATATGTAAATGAGATTTTTATTTTATATAGTGCGATGTTTCTGAATTGTAATAAACTAATAATCAGCTTTTTAAGCTAATGCACATGTGCTGTGTGGACCTTAACAGTAAATGAATACTCTCATCTTCCAATACAAGATAAAGTCTTTGTGAAAGAATAGAATGAATACCTATTTTTTCAATCCAAATGTTACCTATTCTTTCAATCCAAATGTTTAAGTATGGGAAAATCTTAAGTACTGGAAATGAGAATGTGAAGATATTAAACAATCACTTTAAATTACTTAAATAATTAATTAATTAATTATTCCAGTACTTAAGATTTACCCATACTTAAATGTTTGGGTTGAAAGAATAGGTATTCATTCTATTCTTTCACAAAGACTTTATCTTGTATTTGAAAATGAAATTATTCATTTATTGTTAAGATCCACAAAGTGCATGTGCATTAGCTTAAAAAGCTGATTATTCATTTATTACAATTCAGAAACATCACGCTATATAAAATAAATATCTCATTTACATATGTTTAATTTCATTTAAGAATGACGTAGCATAAATTCTAGTAAATTTCAAATGCGTCATTCATTCAGACATAGTAAAAGTAATTTAAAGTGATTGTTTAATATATTCACGCTCTCATTTCCAGTACTTAAGATTTGCCCATACTTAAACGTTTGTGTTGAAAGAAATAGGTATTCATTCTATTCTTTCACAAAGACTTTATCTTGTATTGAAAAATGAGAGTATTCATTTATTGTTAAGATCCACAAAGTGCATGTGCATTAGCTTAAAAAGCTGATTATTAGTTTATTATAATTCAGAAACTTCGTGCTATATAAAATAAATATCTCATTTATTATGAATCTATATATTATATTTATCATTTAGTGATGTCATGAAAGAGACACATATCTTTGAAGTCTCATGTTTCAGTTTTATATATACAGTACAAGAAAACAATATACGAATACTTATTTTGGTTTAGTAATTACCGTATAAATTAATTTGTTCTTATGTTGTACATACATGTCTACAGACACATATCTAAATGAATAATAGATCAGAAGTGGAAGAAATCTAGTTCTTTTATAGTGTAATTATATATATTGTTTTATGTCATGATGAAGAGAAGGTTTTTTTTTATTTATTTACATGATTGTATTTTTTTTAATTATTATTGTTGGGAAAGGAATTGTAGATTATTTCAGTAAGTAAATTATTTCAATGTATTGAAACATCTAGTTTTGATGTTCAGTCATTCCCCTGTTTGATTTTATTTAGTTTTATCACATAATTAAATATTTCCGAAGATTGGTGTTGGCTTGCTATTCATCATATATATTGTTAGTTAAACCAATTGCCCTGAAAAGTGAAATAAAAAGGCTGAGCTAGTTTTGGAAAAGTACTGTATCTGGAAACTAAGTATTTTCTATTGTTGTCAATCTTTATTTGGGCATAATTTCTCTGGAAATTTGTGCTGAAGGTTTGGATCAATCGGACATTATAAATATGCTCCAGAAAAAAAAAATTATATGTTTTGCCCATCTGTTGCAATAATAAATATAGACCAGGAAATATAACTAATTATTATTAGTTTGGTCTTCTTTATTGTTAGATTAGAAATTTTATTATCTCTAAGTTAAATGATCTTGAAATAATACCATATGCATATAATTGGGACAGTAATTCTCATTCACTGCATGTCATGTTCATGTTAAGTACTCACCATATAGTAAGATGCTGTAGGTTAAAGTATACTTATCTAGTACACAAAGAGAGAAAAGTTTTGATAATTAGAAGTTGGGAAATAAAAAGAAATTAATTAAGTTATGAATTAAAATGAAAGAAAAAATTCACCTAAGCAAATTATATTACAATAAATTAATACAGCATCACCTTTTGATTTTCAAATTAAAAGTATTTAGTTTCAATTCAAAATCATATGAAAATTATGCAGTCTGAACATGCATAATTACATCATCTTTTTTGTTTTTCATTATACTTTTAGAAAATATGTTACATTTTACTATGACAAAAGTTGATGTTTTTATCATAATATATTTCCAATTAATTAAATGTAATTTTTTCTTCTCATTTTCTTCCTTCTTACAAAATAATGCTAACCTAGAAATTTATTACAGAGATTCAAATGATAATGGTAGTTCTCCCACACAGAGCCTTGGGATTGTAAGATTAACAATGAATGACTATTTTTTTAATAAATTACAAATTTATTAAAGTTATTTTTTATAATATTTTATTTACAATAATTATTGATAAATACCATTTTTATCAGGAAAGAAACATTCCTCACAGATAGTCTCTATAATTCAAAAACTTGTAGGGTTGCTAGAAAAAATGCAAAGTATTAATGTCTTTGTTTATTGAAAAATATTCTTAATTTGATAATTGCAAATTCATTTCAAAAGTAATTTTCAATATTTCTTGTCTCATTATTCTGTGATTTGTTTTGTGTAATTTTCCTTTTATGAGTAATAATATGACTACATACTTGTAGTATTAATTAACACATTGGATGTTATATCAATGATAAATGAGTAAAAAAAAAAAGAAGGATGCATTTCAAGAATTGAATCACTAATATATATATATATAATTAAAAAAAGATAATTAAGATAATTTATTTTTATATTATATTACCAGTCCGTGGAATTTTGGGGGGAATTTAACTGATGCACAGAGAGAAAAGAGTTGAGAAACACTGTCTTAAATAAATCATGTTGTATATCGTTTTATTATAAAATTTAAGAGAAATGTAATGAATCTATTAAGAAAAATGTAGTTTTCAAATTTATTTATTAAAATTAAGAATTTTTGTAAAAATATGAAAATAATTTTTAGAAGTATTAAAATTGCATGTGTATAGGGTATGACTTTTTTCAGCTTTATTACTTTCCTTTGTGTTTTTTTTTTTTCTGATAATATACACTATATGATTTTTACATATTGTAAACTGAAATTATTGCAAAAATTGTGGCTTTCTAAAAATTTAATATGGTCGTTATTATGGTCCAAAGGTTATATTGTTAATAGAACATTATGAAAGTAGCCTGAATATATGTAAGAGTTTATTTTGCAGGTAAAAGTTGCTGATGAGCATGTACCACTCGTGCGTTTTATTTAAAGATTTATTTTAAATTGCATATATATACACACATATATATTTTTACTATTTATTTTTTTTTAGAAAAGTCCCCCGCCCCTCTTTTTTTTTTAAAAAATATTCTGCTGATTTATTTTACAATATAAAAGAAATGTTACAGCTTTTATATAGACCATTATAAATCGTTACCTAAGGCTATCTCTCGATCATTTGTATATTGCCTCGTTGCAAAAATCATAATTCTATCCTTGATTACCACTGTCTGTTGAATTAATAAAACTGTAACTTGATCTTTATTGCTCACATGAATGGTGACACTAATTTGTACTTCTGACAATTTGGGTTATCCACTTAATTGAAAAATTCTGACTCTAAAGTCTTTGATTGGGTTTAAATTATAAAGATATCCCACTCTTACAAACCAATCGAGTACTCCCTGCTCATTTGGTGTTCTTCAGTCTGTTGGTGTTTGTTGTGGATTTAATGTGGATTAGAGGATTCAGGAGGATTAAATAGATTTCACTACCCAATTTGTTTTTTTGCTTAAACTATAGCATTTGCTTCCCATGCACAAGATAGTCCATCTGTTGAGTGAATGGCTTTTAATAAGATTTTATAAACAAAGATTACAATATGTTAAAATGTTTGGAAAAACCTGTTGAGAGGAAATGTTATTTTAAATTGAATAAACAAAATAAACATCTTTTTAAACATAGATTTTTAAAATTATGTAATAAAAGAAAAAATATCTGAAAGAGAAAAAAAGATGAGATAGAGAGGGGGATCTGATATTGGCGGCGTTATGCAGATGGTCTTAATTAAGTTATATAAATGTATAATATAAATAAGGTAAAATTATTTTTATAATCCTATATTTATTAGCAATTATATATTTTATATATATAACAAATGTATGTGTAATTTTATTTTTCAAACTATTATCCTAAAATAGATTTTTAAAGGAAATTTATTACATACTTAGTGAATAAATGATCTTGGTAATAAAACGAGAATACATAAAAGTTTAGACAATGTGTTAGTGGCATAATTCAGCCAGACAGTATGGAGAGGGGTGGACTTTTCTGATTATTAGGCAGCTGTGTCCCATTGCATCAAGGGAGTCAACAATTCATCGACAAGGTTTGGGATTCAAGCTAGCAATATTTAATAGCATTGTGGGTGCACAAGGGGATTAAATAGTCATTTTAGCCATCCTTCTGTCATGTCACTAGAGAGGCCCTGTTTGGCATGACATATGATAGATGTATTTATTGAAGTCCTTGTTTCGGGGTACCCGTATAGTATCAAAGTTCTTTCTCAAGGGAATGTTGTTATTACACACTCATTTATTCATTCATTCATATATAGAAAGAATACTTGCGGAAAAAAAAAAAAAAGATTTAGTTACCTAAACTTTTCGAATGGAAACAAAAAAAAAAACTACTTTAGATGTTTAAAGAATCTTATAATAGATTCCTATTACTACTTATTAAACACTTAATATACTAATCACTTTGTAATAAGATTTGCATATTTAGTTAATTAATAATTATTGGTCTTGGATAGACGGTTTTAAATAAACTGGATTATTTAATAATTTATTCATTATATGTGTTGATTTTTAAAATTATTTTCTCATTCTGCTATCATTATTTAGATTTTTAACAATAAATTTAAATTTATGTGAATGTTTTTATTTTAATTCATAATTCAAGGAATTTTTATTTACGCTCGTAAACGCACACATACATTTATCCGGCATATCAAGATAATGATAAAAGTATAATACATACGTCCTTCCAGATTATTTTATTTTTTTCTTTCTTTTAAGATCAGCATAAGAAATATTTTTAAAGATCATTTATTATTGTTCTATTCTCTACCTTTTTCTTTCTTTCTCTCTCTAATCTTTTTTTCACACATTTCTTAAAATATTTCTATTTTCTTCAAGAAGTATAATAACTAGTCTTTCTTATTGTATTGCCAAATGTATATAATATAATACTAAATCATCTTTGCACTTTATTACTGCTTCACAATGCTTTAACAGTTTCGATTGCCCCAGCAATCTTCTTCAGAACTACAACATAATACAAATATATGATTATAAATAAAATATACATGAACATATATAATTTACCTTCTATATATACATCTTATAATCATCATTTATTTATTAACTTTTAAATATTATATATTATCATCATCATCATCATTGTCAACAATTATCAATCCACTGCAGGATGAAGGTCTCTCCAAATTCAATTCATTTTCTCCGATCTCTAGCCTCTCTTCTCCAAATCACTCCTGCACACTTTCTTATTTCATCTATCTCACATGTTGTCTCTTTCTGGTCTTTTACAATTTTTTGGAATCCTGTTTAAGATTTCAATTGTCCATCTATTATCATCTCTAGCAATATGTCCAACCCAACTTCACTTCAGTCTTCTAATTCTTTCAACAATGTCGGTAATACCGGTTTGTTCTTTTACCCATATATTGCATTTTTGATCTCTTCTTGTTACTCCTAACATGCATCTCTCCATACTTCTTTGAGTGGTCTAAAGTCTTTGAATTGCTCTTCTATTACATGTCCAAGTCTCAGATCCATAAGTAAGAACTGGTAAAACACATTTATTAAAAACCTTCCTTTTCAAACACATAGGCATATTTCCTTTTAGTATCAAGATATTTCTACTAAAAGCACTCCAACCAAGTTTAATTCTATGATTAATTTCATCCATTATGTTTCCATCTGTAGTAATAATCTCACCAAGGTATTTGTAGTTATTAACTTCTTCTAACTCATCATAATCAATCTTTATTTTCATCTTTTGAGAAAATCCATTGTACTTCAGTTTTTTTAACATTTACCCTTAGTCCTACTTTCTTACTGCTATATACGTGTATAATAATTAATAAGTTTTGTTAAAATAAGTTATACATATATAATAATTAATGTTTTATTAAAATAAGTTTTATTAAATGAAATAGACAATAAGAAAGGAATTTTATAATTAAATTTGGTACGCTACTGATCAGTTGTATTAAAGATAGACGCTCCAGATTAGAAACTAATTAAGCAGCTAGATTAAAAGTGCTGATTTCTAAAAGTAGACATAATTAGTTGGTTTCTGCCTTATCGAGAATAAAAAGGGAACAAAATAACTACGGAGCACTTGCAACAGGGAACTCATTGAATGCACATGAAAGTCAAGAGTTTTAACTTAGCAACGGAACAATCCCAGTGAACTCCACCATTGAAGGTTAAAAAGTGGACCTAGGAACTTTGCAGGCCACACTGGTCTATATTATGTTTTTCATATGCCTTCATGGCCAGCATTCGTAAGTTAAAAATAATTGTCTCATAACTATATATGTAATATTATTATCCGACTAATAATTCTATTAAATTATTTGTCTAATCATTTGGTTTCTGCTTGTCTATTTACCCGATTTTAAGCAGAGTGAGTGGCTGTACATAGCACTTACTTTTATCTGATAACTCCTGCAATGTTTTCTGAAGTTCTAAAGTATTGTTTGCAAAAACAATTACATTATCTGCAAAATCCAAATGATTTAAATAATCTCCATTTATTTTTACTCCTTTAGTTTCCCATTTTAATCCACAAAATACTTCTTGCAGCATTGCTGTAAAAAGTTTTGGAGATATGGACTTACCTTGTCTTACACCCTTCTCAATGTTAACCTTTGTAGTATCATTATGTAATCGAATTGTTGCTGTTGCATTTTTATAAATGTTCTTTAGAATATGACTATATCCTGGATCTATACCATGATGATCTAATGCTTTAATTACTGAAGAAATGTTTATAGAATTGAACGCCTTTTCGTAATCTACAAATCCAAAGCATAATAGCAACTCATATTCATTGGTCCTTTCTATAACTTCTCTCAATACTTGGATATGTTTAAAACCACTTTTAAATTCAGCTTGTTCTCTTGGTTGGTTGAAATCCATTGTTCTCTATAGACGAGTTCTAATTATCTTGGTAAAAATTTTGTATAAAACTGATAAAAGACTAATACTATGGTCTGTAATTTATAATATCTTCTTTATTACCTTTTTAAAATATTAATATTGCATTCTTCCAATCATTATATATTATATATTACTGTATATTGTAAAAGAGGGTGGTAATTAAAGCATTGTGAAACAGTAATAAAGTTTATAGATGATTTAGTATTATATTATATATTATTTCTATTTACCAGAATATTATCAAATTATTATTACTTTTATTGACTTTACCATTCATTATTTTCACCTATTTTTATTGCTAAAAATATATTTGTTTAATCTTAACTTTTTTGTATTGTTCTACATTCACATGTCACAAATATTTCAGTGCTTTTGTATTTATATAATATTAATTTAATATATTGTTACCGCTATACACTTATATATATATTTCTAAATATTTAACGTCACTGCTACATCTATACATGTGTAAGATGAAAAATGCTCACTTTATCAAGAAACTCCACAATTTTATAATAATTTAAAGTTAGATAAGCCGGCTAACTGTGCTCCTGTTGGGAATTTTGCACTCTTTTTTAGTAATACTTCTTTGAAATGTGTATCCTATTTGGGTCTTCATACCAGTAATTTTAATTTTTCTTTTCCTTTCGATAATTTAAATTTAGTGGCATTTTTCTGGATCATAGTGTCCATTGCTCAAGACTATCCATTAGATAACAATATGACTTCGGATATTCACCTCTTCCCGTTTTTTTTTTTTTTGATTTTTTCATATTACTGCTGAGTGTATGATCTTTATTTGACTACAATAGTTTTCATTTTATTTTTAAACTTGTTATAAATAATCATTTAAAAAAAATTTTTTTAAAAAAAAAGGTAAGATATTTTGAATTATTTAATTTTTGTATTAGAATTTGTTTTACATAATTATACTTAATTATTAGCATGCTGGGTATTTAAAAAGTAAGTAAATCTTGTGAAAACCTTTGAAAACAAATGTTGTACCTCTAATAAGATCGTTTAATGGAATTGGTAAAAAATTAAATAAATGAGATCAAACTGTTGAATTATTTATGTATAAAAAATAATATTTTATTAAAGTTGTTGAATCTGATGGTTTTACTAAATACTTATCATCTGTTTTTCAATGGTTCATTTAATCCAATTATTTTTCAATGTTTGATATTACTGACAAATAGCCATTTTAAATACAGTTATATTTCCGATTTTTTTTTTTAATCTAAAGAATTATTTATTATATGCTTTTTGAATCAAGAATGAAGGATTCAAAGAGATGAAAAAATCATTTAATATAAATTTACAAAGAAAATTTCTTTTCATATCAATAGTAGAAAAATACAATTGTAAAATATACGATTTGTAGAGCAAAAGTTTCCATAGGATGGGGTGGAAGGTCTATTATAACAAAGCATATCAATTCAGAAAAATATAAACAATCCTTGATATAGCAGCAACAATATGTACAATATCTGAATTTTTTAAACTTCCATGTTTAGGATTGAGTGAAAAACGATGTGAAATTATGGAAAGTACTTTTGGAAAAAAATTATAAACCTTAACTTTCTTCTGCAAAAGCTAAGTGCAATAAAACTTTGGTATTTAAAAAGTATTGTGATGAAAAATTGCTCCAAGACTTGCAAAATGTTTCAGTTGTTTCTGTTTTATCATATGATTAAACCACAAGGAAGTGAAGTTATATCCAATATTAATAAGATATTTTGATGTTAGAAATAACTTTCAATTAAAAAGTTTAAATACAGAATATAAATTATGAGGAAGAAATTGAAAAATGTTATCAATTGTCAAAACATTTATTTTGAGTCATTAATGAAAAATAAAAAAAAGATTCTAAAATTGTAGCACTATCTGCAAATAACATAACATGAATTTTGGAGAATGCTAGTGGGAGAAATAGCAATAATTTACATAGAAAATCAAAAAAAGGGTTGTTGAAGAAAAATATACATGTATACTATTGAATGCTATAAATATAGTTTTCATTCTATGCCAATTGATGTAGAGGTGTTTTATTGTTGTGTAACAAAAGTAAAACTTTTAAAAGAGACTAATATTGAGTATGAAAAGCTTCTCAGTTATTTAAAAGTTGGCTTGCTTTGATTTGATGTCAGCAATAGAGTCCACTTTTAGTTATAGAAATCATTGTGATTGTAATTCTTGAGTTTGGATAAATGCTTTAAAATACTGGAAACATTTTTCAGTAAGTAGTATTCAGAACTGATATTTCTTTTTGTACATAATCAAGCAAACATTTTCACAAAATTATACAGGAAATAGGATCTGACAATATTTCAGCCACAGAAGTAAGCATTATTTTAAATAATTTTATTATACAATATAAGGAAAGATTTGAAGAAAGTTTCCTACTCTAGATTGTAAAAAGTAATTTATTAACTGTGGAAAAATCTAGTCTTGGTATAATAAAGAAAAAAAAATAAATAAGGTGTGTTGTTTATAAGACATGTTTTTTTGAATACATTGAAAAATGAACTGCTAATTTAACTAAAATAAACAGTTTCTAGTGCATCTTTTAATAAGTCAAATTACAACAACTGATTTTAAATATTTGAAAACCAGGCACTGTTTACAAACCTGGAACTTAATTGTAAATATAGGGGATTTGAACTCAGACTTTCAAGCATCCACCAACTATCCATACTATCTCATACAACTGATATATATGACCACATACACATAGAAAAGATAAATAATCACCAATATACATATTTTATGCTAAACCAGCGTTCATCAGTTGGTCCAGATTATCGTCTCTCACACATATATATAATCAGTGCTCAGTTTATATTAAGATAGCAAATACTCACACCCTAATGGACAGACTTCAATCTACTCCAACTTTCCAGCCATCCATATCATTGAAAATCTGATGATGGAAAGCCCAAATCCCATGCTGATTCCAACCTTATTTCCAAGCCCATGTTGAAATGAGCACTGATTATATATATGTGTGGAAGATGATAATCTGGACCAATTGATGAATGCTGGTTTAGCATGAAATATGTATATTGGTGATTATTTATCTTTTCTACATGTGTGTGGTCATGTATATCAGTTGTATGAGATAGTATGGATAGTTGGTGAGTGCTTGAAAGTCTGAGTTCAAATCCCCTATATTAACAATTGATTTTATTATATGAAATCTAAAAGATATTGTTATTGATGATAATTTTTGTTTGAAGAAATAAGAATAAATATTTTTTCACCATCTGGAAAACTTTAAAAATGGGTGGATTAAAAAACTGATGTTGATAAAGTTGAGTAGAAATATTTATCCCCTCTAAGAATCTACATATATCTTATGAAAATCTTTTAATTCACATTGAATTTTATTGATTGTCGCTACACTAATATTTCTGTTGAGAGAATGTTATTTATTGAAAATAATTACTAGAACATTGAAAAATCACAATTATCTGTAATGACTTTTTCATCTGTCACATGGTACAATTTAATTTACATGATGTAAGTTGTAATGGGATCAGCAAATTCTAGAAGGAAATTATCAAAGCAAATACATTAAGTGAAAAAATATATTTCAAAAAATATTTTTTTTTTTTTGCATAGTTTGATATTGTATATTTGTGTTGATTTTTTTTTTATATATACTTAGATTATATTCCTATTTCATCGTAAGTAGTTGGTACTTAGGTTGGTATTAAAATCCCAGCAATCAAGAATAATTTTTTACTCATTGAAGAAAAGAAATAATGCTTAAAAACATCAGTTCACTTTTTCACCATTGTCCTATTATGAGATATGGTTGTAGAATAATTGATTTTATAAACAACTAGATAGGATGGCTATGTTAACATTTTGAGTCAGGCATGCTAATTTTTCATGAAAAATTGTTAATTATATATAATACATCGACATAGTTAAAAATATCTACCTGCTTTTTGTGTTAAAATGACATTTATGTAAATTGCTGACATGGACATTATGAAATTTAAAAAAAGGTGAATATTATAACGGTTGGGAAAGAAGTGAAATATCCAGTTTTACCGTATCTGCCATACAGGGCGCCACTAGGCCATTTGAACCTAGAACATTTATAAAGTAGACAGATACGTGCTGTTAAGATCACAACCGCCAGCCCTAGTCACTAGCTCAAGGAGTAGCAGAGGTTTAAAACATTTATTAAATATATTTCTTTTAATAAAGAATAATAAAAACAATCACTGTCAGTACAAATAACACAAAAGATTTTATTTATATATAGATAAGTAACAACACACAAACTTAAAAAAAATAATTATATGAAAAAAAAAATGTTTTGTTCATTATTATTTTTACTTTAAATTTTAATCTTAGAATGTTGAGTATAGATGAGCCACCTAGACGACGCACTCAAAAGATTTTTAAAACATTTGACTCCAGGCTAAAAGTCTGCAGCCACTCCAACGCTCACTTCCAGATATATATCATCAACCAATGCAATGTGAACATGTTAGCATAGAATCACGCTGACAGGAATGTGCATCTGAACAGCGTGATATTATTGGAGAAAACATGACTTTCATCCAGTACAGGAATGTACCTCTGTCTGGGGAAAGAATCATGCATGTAATATAATAAAGAGAATAACGCTACATATGGATGGGAGAGCAGTCTATCTCGCAGGCTTGTCTCAATCCATAGAGCTGGAATGGGTCAATGGTGCAGGAAATATGTCTGCATCCATTGCAACGGTATTACTACCTCTTTGGGGTCATGCATTCAGTTGGACTCATCACCCTTATGTGCTAACACACTTCACATTACATTGATGTAAACATCCATATATATCTCCACCAGCATTGACACAATTACGAAACAAATAGTCCAAAGTCAAAACCCCTTTAAACTAACATAAACGAGTCTAGCAGCCATCTACACTCAACTTAAATTTAAGTTAATTTAATAATTTAATTCTTTAAAAAAATCTTTAGTTTAATGTTTTAAATCATTTTAAAATGACACATTATATTTAACTTATTTTTTTACCACAAATACTATTTTTAACCTATTTTTAAAATTTAATGATGCACAAATAATGATGCGTATATCTTTCAATTTTATGTTTGCAATCGCAAACCCCTACCCTCTTACCAACAGATCTTATTAAGCATGAACAAAAAAAACTACATATTTTAAGAGATTATGTTTTAACTTTAGATCAGAGTTTAAAATTGCAAAGTTTATAAAAGATAAAGTTCAGGTTTGTTCAGGAAAGAAAGTTTATAGTTCATTTTTAGAAACAAATAAAGTCGAAGATTTTAAATTCAAGAGAGTTTAGATTTCATTTTTATCATTTATAAATTATACTTTCCTTTGTCCGAGCTCGTTCCTTTGCGATGATGATTTATGAAGATTTCCGATGATTTCTGAAGATGGGATCCATGGAGATGAAAGCTGCCTCCGGCCGGCCCAACTGAAGGAAGCACAATGAAGCTGATTACATTCTTGGTGATGGCAATAATAGCTTTTTAAATTTTTTATTTTTACTTTCAGCAAAGACGAATGAATTTAAAACTTTAATTTTCTAATTCTCCAATTAATTACTACTTTTGGATTTTTCTTTTTATAGTTCTCAGGCACCTTATCTCTGAAATGCATGGATCCATCAAACATATTCCATATCTATATTTCATTGGTTCATTGAGTTTGTCACCAAGTAGATTTTGGGTTTGTGGCTAAGTAGATTTTGTTTTCCACTGAGGTCTGTATCTATATCTTTGGGCAGGAAAAGCAAGTCTTTTGTTTTTATTCCTCGATTATCTCTTTCGTAATCATCTTTTCAATGGTCATTTTGTCCTAAGGATCTGTTTGTAATTTTTATTTTTAAGATTAAAACTCTCTTCATTATTTTTAAAATCAAAAGGTTTTTTAATATATTTTATTTAAAGATTAGAATCTTTGTTTCGATTCTATAATTTTTTTAAAGCTTATTTTATTTCGATATTTAAATCAAACATTAATAAATTAATAATTTGTTATTTGTGCATTTTGAAAGTTTGTGCTTTTAATTCAGTATTAGATATTTACAAAAAAGTTAAGTATTAAAATTTAAATGTAACGCATATATATATAACGAAATTTAAATATATTCTTTATGAGTTTTTATTGAGTTTTTATTTATATTGTATTATAAATTGTTTACCGTTGTTTGGAATATATTTAAGTTTCGTTATTGTATTATTGATATTAGCGGACATTTATTTTGTTTTATATATATCTTAACAATATCCATTCTAACAATAAATATATTATAGAGGGGAAAAAAAATATTTAAATATGCATTCCTAAATGTTTTGATTATTTGGGGGGGGGGGGTTATTTAGTTAATACAATTTATCAGAAACTTATGCATAAAAAATTATAATAAATAAATAATTAATCATTGGCTTTATATCTTAGGAGTTCATAAATTATTTTAGTGCTAAAATTGGAATCGATCTGAAGATCTTATGTACCAGAGTTTAGCACTTTATCACTGCACAAAACCACACCAGGCATAAAAATTATAATCATCACTTCATTCTTATATACCAGAGTTTAGCACTTTATCACTGCATGAAACCACACCAGGCATAAAAATTATAATCATCGCTTCTCTCAGAATAAAGGTATATTTTAAGGTAATTGTTTGCCTTTGAATAAACTAGTAGTTGAAGCACTTTGGAAAGTATACTTGATTTTTTTTAAATCAATCATTATTTTTAAAGCTATTTCTAAAATTGATGTATATTATTTTAATCAACATTTGTGAAATTTTTCAATTTACACATTGTCAATATCAATTCAACTGAAATATGTAAATAAAAATATTTCTAGTAATTAACATTATACAATAAATCAAGATTAATATTCAAAGTACTGGTTTTTTAAGTAAATGAAATACTTTCAATTCAAAATGAAAGATCAAAACATTTTTTTAGAAAAAAAAAAAAAAGGACGTCTTCCCTCTTTACCTTAATTTCTTATATAGAAACTTATATGAAGCATATTACTAGCATAATTTCTTGATTGTAACTTTAAATTTTTTTAATTCTCATAATCAATTTTTTCAGATTATCATCTTAATGATATAGTCTATATGGCATAATACAAGTGAAAGATATCAGAGTTGAAATACCTTATAGATATAATTAATTAATAAAATCACTAAGAAGTAAATATGCTCACGTTATCAAACAACATTAATCAAATCAAATACATGAGACAATTCTTAATCAAAATGAGATCTTTTTCATGTTTGTGAGCAGATTGTCAGTTGTCAGGGATGCTAATAAATATAGTATTCAGAAGTTTTTCAATATTATATAAAATAGAACAAATGATATAACAATAATAGATATATTCAAATGTTAGAATAAATTATTAAATGCTGTATTGTAAAATAATATTAGATTTTTTAGAAATTTTTAAATTTAAGAGAAGCTAATAAAGGTTAAAACTTTCTCTTATCAAAGAGTATTTTGCAAAACAACTCACTTTAGAAATAGATTGCAAATAATTAAGTTTAAAATCAGTTTGAAAAAAAAGACTAAGACTGTTTTGATATGAGATTCGAAAGCAAGGGAAAAATTCAAGCAATTTAATAATTACAGTGGTTCTCAAGTTCAATCAGTTAACTATTGAAAGTATTCTTGAAATTAAAGTAAAATTCAGTCAAAAAGGTATAACTATGATATTATTAAAAGTGTTAAAAATAAGATTTAATGGTATTAAAAATGACATCCAAACCATATGGTCAGTTTTTCTAAATATTGATGAATTTGGATTCTTATTTTAATCCAGCTACAAAAAAATTGCATTCTCACTTTATTCAAGCTGCATTGAGACTTCATTGTGATGACTGATTAGAAAAGAGAGAAAACTAGTTAAATCTACTTTAGATTTTTGACAGACCTGATCAAACTATTTTTGAACAAATCTCTAATTAAAATAAGTATTAATGCTTAAACTTCAAAAACAGGAAATTGTTAAAGGATATTGTGGCAATTTACAAAAATTTGCCATTGTGGGAGAAATTGGTCCAGCTTCAGAACTTTTGCTTTGTTCATTTAAAAAAACTGTTTAGAATATTATCCTAATGCATTAACTGTTTTAAGTTTTATTTTATTTATATATTTAATTCTAACAAACTCTATTTTATATTTTTGATTGATTAAAACAAGAAGCAAAATTTTTTTAAAAAAAAAAGTTAGTTGAGTTTCAAAGCAACTGAAGTGAAAAAAAAGATTTGTATATAAAAAAAGAAAGTTGCTTTATCCCGTATTTATTATATATATATATATATATATATGTTATGATTTGTTAAAAAAAAATTTTAATATGAAACTGTCACATAAATAATCAATTGTAATGTAATGTGTATGCTTATAAAACAGTGTCCAGATGAAAAAGAATAAAAAGGCATGTAAAATAATTATTTGTATTTTTGAGTTAACGGTTTTAGTTTGAAATTTGATGAAGTCTATATACTTTGTATTAATTGCTGTGAGTTAAATTTTATTTATGTTAGAACTTATTAGATTCATTAATTATTAGACTGCTGTCGCATGGCCATTCTATATAATATCAATATGGTGGATTTATTTACAGTTCGCTTTATAAATATGGGGTCAGATTCAGAGGAGTATTTCAGTTGATTAAGGAGTATTATTAGTAAATGAGAGTCAGATTCAAAGAACCATGTCACATAATTTATATTGTTAAATTGGGATTCAGACTTAAAGTGGTCACTCTCTAGAATTATCATTGTATGAAAGGTGTATTAGTTACAGTTATCTAATATTAGATATATGTAGGGGACTAAGCTTTTAAGTTTATGATATAAACAAATTTGTATTTGTTATGGTCAACCATACATGATATATTTAGGATGTATTAAATTTAGACCTGTAGTTTTTCTGCAGCAAATGTACTCAGTCATAAAAAAAAATAAGTTTTCTATGATAAGATTTAATTGAAAGATATTTTTTTAAAAATTAATGAAAATGAACTGTTGACACTTTATAAATAACTATTGTTTTCTAGAATAGTGCATGTAAATTAAAAGAAATTGGAGAAAAATTGTTTTATTTTTTTTGAAAGAAGAAAATTATATTTTATCTGACAACAATTGCAATAATTTGTAATGAACTATTGTTTTGTTATTGGTTTAAATAGTGTGTTAACTTATTTATATGTAATATTATCTTATCAGCATATTTATTTTATACATGAAAATATACTTTCATATAATTTTATGTTTATTATATATCTATTCTTACAATTAATGTGTATGGAGTGTGGGCACAAGTCATTTTTCTGAGTTGGATAAGTGGTAAAGTTGGCCACACAATAATTTATTTGTTTTTCTTTATAATTGTAAAGCTTAAGTTAGGCCTAAAAATAGTGTTCAAGTACTTATCAGGTTTCAAGAAGATCCAATAATGATGTACTGTAGTTGGTGGTGAACCAAGATATAAATATAATGATAATAATGAGTTTATTGCCAAGTAAAGAAAATCTTCAAATTAAGAAAAAGAAATTGCAGAGTGAAGTTGTAAAAACTTCTAAAGAGAAGGCTGCAATATTTACAGAAGTGCACATGATGCAAATGATTATGTTAGCAATTCCATCAACCAATAGGTCAGAAGTTAGATGATTTTTATAAACATATAGGTTAAAAGATAGATGATCTATTCAAATCATATAAATCAGACAAGAGAGATAATCCTAATCAATTGGAAGAAAGAATAGAAAATGAATAAAAGTGGATGAATCAACAGGTAGAAAATTCATATAAACATATGGCTGAATATAGAGTATGGATACAAGTAGATGAAATTAGTAATGAAAAAATATTTTGATCAAAAGTGCAAAGATTAATTCAAAATATCAAGGGTATAAAGAAATGAGACAAATAGTTCTAAACATGGATGGATAGATAAATCAAAATATTGAAGTTTATGAATTAAAGTTATTGAAAAAATAGAAGTGGAACAAGAACAAATTAAAATAAAAGATCAATTGATAGAAGATGAATCTGTTGAGTTAAAATAAGATGGAGAACCAAAATTATTGAAGAAAATACACAAAATGAGCAGGAACAGATAAAAAATAATTGAGCAAATTGTTGAAGATAAATCTGATACATTAAAACAAGATGCATATGATGTCCTAAAATTATGTGAAGAAGTTGAAGAACAGATTTAAATAAAAGAACAAATGATTGGAAGACGGATTTGATATATTAAATCAACAAGAAGTACTAAAACTATATTATAATCTTTAGTTTTCCAGAAGCCAAATGTTAAGTAAAATTTTTGTGCCAGGATGCCTAAAAGAATATATATATATATATATATATATATATAGCGTAATTTTGTTGTGGATAAATTATGGCTAATACTTCATGACATCATAATCTTATAGATAAGAGCTGTTATATCAGTATTCTCTATGTTGTACAGCTGTAAAATAATTTTATTCGACTTAAATATTAAGAGTTTTAACTTAAATAAATGTTTAAGATGTTAACACCTGGAAATTTATTAAACAGCTGGTAATGTCAATGACAAAAAAATGTATTTTAAGTTAATAATGCTAGCTTAGTCCTGATTTAATCATTTAAAAAGTTTGTATTAAATTTAAAAGTTCAGAAACCTGGTTCAACCCTTATTTTTGGTCTGCTGGTAGCTAAACTAAAGATATAATATTTTTATTCATTTTAGTGTTAACATATAATACTCTAGCTAAATATTCTAGGCTAATTTAATTAGAAAGGAATTTAATAAATCTAGTAATTAAAGTTAGAATTTTAAATTAATGAATAAATGAATATTGTATCAATGAATAAATATTATACTTATTTAATATTTATTTAAAAATATTCTTTAAAACAATTTAAACCTCATTCTGAGAATTGTCTGGATTTAAACAGTAATAAATAAAGATATTAAATTGTATCAATATTTGTTTTATTAAAGGTATAAATTTTAATTATGTAATTTTTTTATTATTCTCCTACAGTTGTTTATTTTTGTTGGCAACGAGGACATGTTTCTAATTAATTTCAAACATCTAGAAAAATTGAATTATTGTAAAATTGAATATTAATTAGATAATTTGTGATTAACAAGCTTTCCTAGTGATAGATACATCATGGATTCAAACTAATCAGAAAAGAAGTTGTAGATTAAAAGGTTAATAAATAATCTGGTAAAATGATCACATGACCAATACTATAAATAAAGTGAGATGGACATCTGTCTCACTCAGGAGGTCACTAAGAAATCATCACACACTTATCTCACTTCACTTCAATTGTTTAATTTGTAACAGTCATATTTTAAATTTTAAAAAGTGTAATTTTTTTAATTTTTTTTTAAAGTTTGGTATGATAGAGTCATTTATAACTATCTTGTCTCATTTATCTGGATGGAAACACCAAAGGAACTGAAGTCTCTATACTTGCCAGCTTAATGTAATATATATCATTGTTGTAATTTCTAGAATATTTTTAAAATTTACTATGTTGGAAATCTTTGGAAATTATTGTTGTTGCCATTATCATGACTGAAAAACAATTATCTATTTTCAAATATAACTGAATGTCTGTGTTGTAAATAAAATTCCCACAGAATATTTAATTATCTTATTGGCAAGAATATTACAGAAAATATTAATAATTTATTGATATTTTCTTTAAAATATTTATTTATATCAAATTGTTTTGAATCAATTTACTTGAGTAAATAGACTTTTAAAATTCAAGATAAGAACTGTATAGTTATATATTGAATATAGGTACTTGTGACTTTTGACCCATGTGGCCACCAGAGGCACTGGTCAGGGTCAACTACAGAAATACTTAGAGTAGGGGCCCCAAATGCAGTATTGCAAATTCCAGCTGAAAGGTGGTGCTGTTCACAATGCGTAAGCACAGGAACAGTCCACCAGCTGGCTGGCAGCAAAGCTGCCCACTTGGTGGTGTTGGTCGCAGTGCATAAGCCCATTTAGCTTACATCATCTGCTACCAGCAAATACCAAGAACCCAGGTGGCGCTGATTTCTGTAAACACATTTAGCTTGTGTTGTCTGCTAACAGCAACTACCAAGATTCTAGCCCACTATGTGGCACTGTTTCTCCATGGTTATACACGGAAAAACTACACACTGATAGAGTTTATGTACATACTACTTAAAATATGAATGGCGTATAATGTACAGGTGTGATTAATTAAGAAGCTACAACTATTTAAATATTCTTTCAAACTTAATAGTATCACATGCTATTTCACAGTTTTATAAATGGATGTATTTTTAATTTTTTTTTTTTAAAAAATCGATCTTTTTTTTGTTAATTATTTACTCTATGGCAAAATGTTATATATAAGTCGAGCGGTGAAATTTGATGTCATGGCCACTTGAATGGCATCATAGATTTACATACAAAAGTACGCTATAATTAGACAGGTTTGATAAAATTATCGTGTAGAAATCCTCATAATTATTCATAAAATATTTTATTAATCTATAAGTCAATTCTAAATTTAAAAATCGATCTTTTTTTTTTTAATTATTTACTTTAAAAGTGTTTTTTTTTTTTTAAAATTAAAAAAAAATGTAATTTTTATGACAATCAGTTTTTTTTTTTAAAAAAAAAGCTAATTTTTTTCTCCTTCTTTCAGAACTAGAGACATTCCAAAGATAAAATCTAATACACCTGGGTCTCGTTTTATGCGATAGATAGGTTCCTCAGAAAACATGCACAAATGAAATCGCACAAAAATAGACATAACTTACATTGAAAAAGGGGGGATGCGGTCTATGATTTTTCAAAAGTCATGTAAAAGCAAAGCACCAATGTAAAATTATGTTAAAATTCACGCAAAAAAAAATGAGGAAATATAATATGACCAATAAAAATTTTCAAATTTGAAAAAAATTGATACAAGACAAACTTTTTTTAACTATAATATTTAATTTTATTCAAAATAATATATTTTTATGCATAATTTACAGTACAGTAATTTACATTTTTTATACACGTTTTAATTATTATGATTTTCTGGTGACAAC
The DNA here is from genome assembly GCA_028023455.1 of Epiperipatus broadwayi. Lineage (NCBI taxonomy): Eukaryota > Metazoa > Onychophora > Udeonychophora > Euonychophora > Peripatidae > Epiperipatus > Epiperipatus broadwayi. Next base: position 6,612,059 of record JAQFVV010000032.1, read on the forward strand.
GTAATTAATCTTTGAGACAATGATTTTATTGTTTACAAAACTCACGATATCCAGACATACAATCATTTAGCTCTCATTGGAATTTAAGAGCATGTTAATGATTAGTGTCATTAATAAGAAAATAATAATTGATTACATTCTTTTTTTAAAAAGCAAAAACAGAAAATGTGATTTAAAATGCAAAATTAACATGCACAATGTTTGAACAAATTTACATTACAATCTTGTAAAATTTAATATGTGTATACATAAAATGTGGAAATCATGATTTTAATTTTATTATTGCATAAAATATTACTATTATAAATTTAGCACTGAAAATATTGAAATTACTAAGACGAAAGTCAAATTCCAATAATGTGCTATTACTTTCAATATAACGTAAGTGTGCGAAATTTATTATTTAAAGTAATAGTGCATTATCGGAAATCGACTTCCGGTGAAACATGAATCACGTAACTTAAAATCGTGTTAAATAAGTCCGCATAAAGAGAGACCCAGGTGTATATTTAATTAATAGGGGCTTTACTAATGAATAGCTATGGTCAATTAGTGAATTGGATTGATTTAATGAGACAGAAACTGATATATGATGAATTATATTTATTGACAATTTCATATATACTTGATATAACCCATTACTTAGCATTGGATAATGCACGCAGGCATTTTATTTACTAAACAACATTACTCTAGGCCATTTAGCAAAATAAATTTGTAGCTATTATTTAATTGCACTAATTTTATGCTATATAATAAATCACTACATTCCACTTATTAGTTATGCCCTTTCATCATCAGTTCGAGTGGCTATTATACATGTAACCAAACTAGGTCTGGAGTCAATTCTAAATTTTATATTTGTATTATATTCGTATGTGGATGGATAATTTAAACCATGAAATTATGGCATAATGATTTGTACATATAATATTTAAGATTAAATAAAAATAATGTAAAATGTTTTCTTTATAATATATTTACGGTTTTCTGATTTAAAGTTTAATAGATATAACTGAAACTAAAGTATTTTTTTTATAAGATCTGTCAAATTTGCTTTTTTTTAAATAAACAATATAAAGAAAATATGTTAAAAGTTATTTATATCTAGTTAAAATAAAAGTCATCGGTTTATAATTAAAAATGTGAATTTTGTGTAAACAAGAAATCAATTAGTGACCACACCTGGGGTAAAAGTAAAATCTAGTTTACTGATTGAATTTGTTTCAACAAAAGATGTTATCATTAAATCAGAATACCGTTACTATCTGCTAAGCCATAACATTTTATAATACCTAAAAAGAAATTTAATTAATGAAATCGGAATCAAAATTATATAATTTATATTTTTTAATAATTTTTTAAGTAAATTAAAAATAACACCCCGGAGACATTATCAGTAGTAGAAATTAGATTATTTGATTTTGTTTAATTAAAAGTTGATTGGTCCTGAGGCAAACAAAATTCCAAAAAGGTGTTAATGCTTGGTGGAAATATATAAATAGGCTAGCGGAAAAGATACTCCATCTTGCTTTTGAAGAGCTGTTACTACGAGAAGCTGAAAATTTGTTAATTTATCTATGGCCTGTTAGTCAGGCAAGAATTTGTTGCCTTTGTCATGATGGAATGTTGGAAATTGATCCATCCAAGGCCGGAGCAACAACCAACATTGCCATAACAAGCTTATAACAAATAGAAGATGCCATAAGCCGGTAAAAGAACTCACCTTCGTTCAAATTCAACTATCCCAACTCCAGCTATAGAAATACCATCTTAAATCATCTCCCAACTAAAGAGAAGAGTCATAAGCCACCAAAGAACTCATCTTCGTTCCATCTCGAGTATCTGTTTTAAAATTATTAAAATCACAGAGCTCTGTGTAAAATTCAAAATAATCATTATTGCTTCAAAATCAGGTTAGCTAACTATATTGTAAACTCTTTCTAAATTGTCTTATCAATAATATTTCAATTCTATAAATGACATAGTTTTGTTAATTTCCTTTATTAACTTCTTGTTTTGCTATATAACTTAATCACTGCAGTTATATTTATTTCTCTCTTGCTTATTTTAATTATTATTAATTATGCCTGTCTTGAAACGGTCCGCATTTAGTAACGAAATATATACTTTTTAAAGATATTATTTAAAATCTTCGTATTGTATTAATCATAGCGTCATTTAGCGCTCCATTTTGAACCCCTAACTTATAAATAATGGCGACCCTTTGTGCTCGTTATTTTGTCATTTAGTAAATAATTAATGTAAATATAAAATGTGGCTTATAAATCCAAACTGTCAACGTTTTATTATTATGTTACTAAAGATTAAACTAGCCTGGAGTGTAATCATAAGTATATTTTTCTTATTAAAGTATTCGTAAGTCCCTTAAATATACTTTCTCCCTTTAAAAGTTTATTAATTATACATAACTAAGAGATTGAACGGGATAAAATAAAGTTTGTGTGTATATATATATTCCCATCAGTATCATATATGTATTTCTCATGCTACAGAAGAGTTGGCTCTTTTAATCAAGCTGACAAACTAGTGTTCATTTAATGTATGGTATTTAATTTATAATATACTTCGGCTTGGCGGATGTGAAATTTATCAATATTTTATCATTGTGCTGTTTATATATATATATATATATATATAAGATGGAGCCACTTTATTATTATATTTTACTTGTGCATAGCGTATTAGTAAAATCTTTATAGCCAACTCTACCTCCATAATATGCAATCTGTGGCATTGAACAGAAGCATTCTTTTAAATCCGTTTGATCTAAAGCTATCTGTGAGGCTTTATATGCCCATATTTAATATATAAATTTATCATAATCGGATGTATTATTAAACTTCACTCCAGACTTGGTTTGATTACATGTATAATAGCCACTCGAACTGATGATGAAAGGGCATACTAGTAAGTGGAATGTAGTGATTTATTATATAGCATAAAATTAGCGCAATTAAATAATAGCCACAAATTTATTTGGCTAAATGGCCTAGAGTAATGTTGTTTAGTAAATAAAATGCCTGCGTGCATTATCCAATGCTAAGTAATGGGTTATATCAAGTATATATGAAATTGTCAATAAATATAATTCATCATATATCAGTTTCTGTCTCATTAAATCAATCCAATTCACTAATTGATCATAGCTATTCATTAGTAAAGCCTCTATTTATTAAATATATTAGATTTTATCTTTGGAATGCCTGTAGTTTTGAAAGAAGGGGGGGAAATTAGCTTTTTTTTTTTTAAAAAAAAAAAACGATTGTCGTAAAAATTACATTTTTTTTTAATTTAAAAAGAAACACTTTTAGAGTAAATAATTAAAAAAAAAGATCGATTTTTTAAATTTAGAATTGACTTATAGATTAATAAAATATTTTATGAATAATTATGAGGATTTCTACGTGATAATTTTATCAAACCTGAGTAATTATAGCGTACTTTCATATGTAAATCTATGATGCCATTCAAGTAGCCATGTTAGCAAATTTCACCGCTCGACTTATATATAACATTTTGCCATAGAGTAAATAATTAAAAAAAAGAGATAGATTTTAAAAAAAAAAAAATGTAAAAATACATCCATTTATAAAACTGCGAAATAGCATATGATACTATTAAGTTTGAAAGAATATTGAAATAGTTGTAGCTTCTTAATTAATCACACCTGTACATTATATACCATTCATATTTTAAGTAGTATGTACATAAACTCTATCAGTGCATAGTTTTTCCATGTGTAAGTGTGGAGAAACAGCGCCACATAGTGGGCTAGAATCTTAGTAGTCACTGTTAGCAGACGACACAAGCTAGATGTGTTTATGATAATCAGTGCCACCTAGGTTCTTGGTATCTGCTGGTAGCAGATGATGTAAGCTAAATGGGCTTATGCACTGTGACCAGCGCCACCAAGAGGGCAGCTTTGCTGCCAGCCATCTTGTGGAATGTTCCTGTGCTTATGCATTGTGAACAGCACCACCTTTCAGTTGGAATTTGCAATGCTGCATTTGGGGCCCCTACTCCAAGTATTTCTGTGGTTGACCCCGACCAGCATCTCTGGTGGCCATATGGGTCAAAAGTCACAAGTACCTGAATATATTTTCAGATATTTACAAATGATTTATTAAATGTACAAAAGAAAAAGTCAAACAAATAATAAAGTATACTTCAATATAATGTATTTGTGCTGTGTTTCAACAAAAGACATTATTATTATTGGGACCCCCCTAAAAGAGAAAAGAAATCACTTTCTCCAGGTGGTGCAATAATGACAATCAATCTACAATGAAATGTTAATAAGCAATATGTGAAATTTAAATTTGTTTCATATGATAAAATTTTGGAAATATAAATTTACCTGAAAAATGACATTATATTCAATAAACATATATAATTTTTTTACATTTTAAAGATTTATAAATGCCTGCAATAATATTTAAAAGTTGTGTTATTTCTTTTTTTCCATATATTATTATAGAGACCAGTGTGGTCACATATATAATATTGGAATTAAAAATTGTCTCATGCAAATATTTAACAATGTAATAAGTGCTATTTATTAGAAGTACTTTATCATACAATAATTACAAATGTGAGTACTTTATCATACAATAATTACAAATGTGAGTAATTTGTATAATTGACTAATTTAAACCCTGTGTTCAAGAACTTAATATTGTAATCCTGTGCTTTGCACATTGTTTCTTGTACATGCTCTAATGCAGTAATTTGCTATGTGTGTTAATATTTAAATAAAATAGTAAGCAATAAATAATTTACAGTAAGAAATAAGAGTTTTATTGTATGATTTAGGTTATTTTATCAACCTGAATGTAAAATATATACCATCATTATGTTTCTTGTCTGTATAAATAATTAATGATTCTAATTATTTAAAATGTTTTGTTAAGATAGCTTTTATTGTAGTAAGACATGTACGTGTATGAAATTAAAATGTAGCTAAACATTGTAGGAGTGAATAATAGTAAGTAAATTAATCCTTTAAATCAAGTCTTTATTTAATAAAATTTTTTGCTAAGATAAGTACCTTTTACAACAATGCTTGTTAAATTGAATTTAAATAATAGTTTGTTGCCTTAACAAATTAGTTAATATTTTAATTTCTAACTAGCTATTTAAGATAGATATTTTATTTAATAAGGTTCTTTAAGTCATTAAATTTAGATAAAATTAGTCTATGTAATTAAATAATGGATTTAATTATTTAAATCAGCCTCAAATTAGTTAATAAAGTAGCTTTAAATTAAAGAAATAGTTAACTTCCTGACTACATGAGTAACGTTTGTGCTTACATGTGTTCAACAGTTACTTGGCTTTAATTGCCACGATATTTAATTTTAAGTGTCTAAATTTTAATATTAAATATTTTATTAAACCTGTAAAATAAATGGTTAATTTAAAAAAAATTTAAAGGGTTTTTAATAAACAAGAGGGGAAGAAAAGTTATTTTATTTAAGAAAAATATAATAATTATTTAAATTATCTTGTTTTATTATTTAAGTTTGGATTAATTAGTAAGTAACTCTTTTTTTTTTCCTCAAGACTATTAAAACACATGGTTATTTTAAAATAATCTAGGTTAATATGATGTAATGATTCTTAGTTAATTACTGGAAATTAATTAACCTTTTGGCCACTGATGTCTCTTTGGGATGGGCAGCGATTAAGGTTTGAGTAATGGATAAACTTATAAAACGACCAGATCATCATTTTTGAGGTTCACTTTCACTTGGTCACTCACTCTCATCCAATCAAACGGGACTGATCTGACTCATTTACCATTCACTTTATTGCTGCTCTGTACAAACTTCGGTACAACACCAAGAATAGTAATATTTTTTTATATTTTTCTTTTATTTTAATCAAAGTTAAACTATTAATTTTATTAGTTTAAAACCTACAATGTTGTCCTAACAAATTTAAGGCAAATCTGCTTTAGTCTATATTACAATTCAATTAGAACATTCTGTTTTTAAACTACTAACAGAAATGTCATGGAAAAATAATTTAGTCATAAAAAGTAAATGTTTCAGTTTTTGCTTAATTATAAACTTTGAAATAAATCAGGTGATATGTTTTAAAATGATAATTCATAAACTTATGCAGAACTATATACTAATTCATTTGATTATTATCCATTATTATTTTAAAAAAATAAAACTTAAATTTAAAGCAAAGAGCTTAGAATATTTAAACTTTAAAATATAAATAAACTGCTATGCTAACCGCTTTTATTATATGAACTGCTTGAAGTAATTATGTCATATTAATTTATAATGAGTATAATACCATGCTTACCTCTTGAAAATTAATTATGCAGTTATAAAAAAATAATTTGTTGTCTTTAGCACAGGAAAAACTGTTATTTAATTATATTTGCTGTCTCCAAGTTTGTGCTATTAAATAAAATATTCACAAGAAAAACTTGGAATTGACAAACTTCTTCGAATTTTAAAAAAATATATAAATAATTTTTATATGCTTCATTCTCTCTGCATTTTAATTATAAAAATGTTTTATAAGGATGTGATTGAAAAAACCTTTGAAATATATTTGTCTACTTAAAATAGTTTGCGGTAATCATCGACAATTACGTTTGATATGCATTGTGCTATTTGCGTACTATTTAATTTTTAAAAAAATGCTTTTAAAGAAAATATTGCTAATTTTACTCAAAGGAAACCAATACCTGAAAATGACTTATTATTATTTTGTTACATTAAATTTGCTGTAGTGTGTGCTTCTTTAAAAAAAAAAAAAAGAAGTTATGAATATTTTGCTAATTCCACTGGAACCATGGATCCAGAAAAAATTTTATAAAACAAATGATGCTATACTCCAACGTCATTGAATTAATATTTTTCTAGCTAGCTGTTATATTGGCCAACTTCTTCAAATATTAATGAATTTAATATTTAGATATAATTTAGGATTAAGAACTTTTAAATACTTATATTATGCTTATCTGGAGTTACATTTGCTGCTTTAAAAAAAGCTTATTCTTCGTTGGTACAGATGTTTCCTTATGTGGACAACCCACTGGAGAAGGACGTTGCACCCTCAGCAGAATGCTCTAAATGGAAAATTTTTAGTTGTTAAACTAAGGTGTTTTATAAAAACATATATCCAATATTTTTTTGTTTATGTATTTATTTTAATAATATTACTATATCACTATGTGTTCTCTAATATGTCAAGGTAATTTTGTGATTATTATTATCTCAAATATGCTCATATTAGAATGGGTTAAATTTCCACACACTCTCAAGTAAATTTTTATGTTTTCCATTATTTGGTGGTTAATTTAGATTTAACAATAGTTTGTCTATTGGAGATATTTACCTCATATTATTTTTTCTATAAGGTTTATGAATATTTCATTGATAATTGGTAAAACAGTCAAATATAAATTCATCAGAGATCTAGTCTATTTATAGTTGTTATAATAATACAATAGCTTATTGTTATATACTAATTTAATTGTGTATTTATCTGCTTCATATTACTTTACTTTATTTTGCATTATGTCCACTTTGTTTATTTAAATTTTATACAACATATTGTGTATATGTGTGTATTTTGTTATCTATTGCCAAAATTTTATTGTACTCTTATTTTTAAATAATTTAAGTTATTTGACTAACTGCTATTGTTGGTTTCAGAGATTGCTTATTGTTTTGATAATTTTATGCATAATTTAATTTAGTCATCTTATTAGTGTTAATTTTGCCATCGTTTTGGTATGAGATATTTGTGTTAGAAAATTAGGCCTATTTTATAATGATTTATTGTGCCTTGTGGGATCAAGAAGCTCTCCCCATGATTTATGTTTATTCTATGAACTGATAGTGCTTTGTATTTTCATGATAGTTTTCATTCCTCATTATTATTTTTAAATGTACTTAGATCCCTTGAGAGGATCATATATATTTGGTGTGTCTTTCCACATTTTCCTGATGTGCTGTGACAAAGTCCAGACATCCTCTTTTGCCTTAGATGTAGGTATTTAGAAGCCACCATTTTTATTGATATTTTCTTGCTCTGCAGAGCCTATGTTTTGCCTATCGATAACTCATGATGAACTTTTATATTTTTCACCACAATAGGTGAAGTTATCTTTGTATTAGAATTGACATGGCAATGATTAGTAAGTTTATGAAGAGTTAGTTCTTCAGGTTGCACTATGTATAGTGCTTTGTGGTAGCATAACAATGTCTGTATTGTGTTGCTGTGTTGTTTGGCCAGCCACAAGTAAACTGACAACATATTTATACCTTTTAAACATTTAATATTTAGAACTTGGCCTTTAGATAATACATACACCTTATGTTAGCTGTGTACCCATCTGGATCACCTCACCTATGGATTTGTAAGTCATTTAATATTTGAATATTATTTTTATTATTATGTGGACAGTAATTTGGTATGATTTGTGTGCATGACTTCTGTTAAATGATCCACATTTTTTTTAGTTTATTTAGAAAGTTTAAAATAGTGTCAGGCAGTCTTAATTAAATTGTCTAAATCTTATAATTGTTGATATTTTTCTAGCCTGCTTATTCAAACCCAGTTAGTGCATAATTCGATATTATCTAAATTGCCTAAATTCTATGATTACCAGTATTTAAGCTTAGTCAGTTTTAATCTTGACTAATTGTGTGTTAATCAGCTTTATAAAGCTAATTCAAGTGTTACCTGACAAAAGTATTATTTTAAATTAAATTGTTAATCAGTGTAGCAAAAGCTATAGTTGTGTTATCATTTAGTTCAAATTTTTTTAATTGTTCATGAGCTAAATTTTAAAACAAATACATATTAATTTTTATTGTTAAACCAATATGTCCATTTGGAATATTTTCTGTATAATCAACCAAAATATTTGTATTTAAACTCTAATAAGTCTGTTAATGAAGGTCTGGAATTACTTTTGTACCAATTTGATTTTAGTCACATTGTAACAGCGCCTATGTTGGCAAGTAACTACAACTTTTTTTTATGTAAATAAAATCTTGCACATAATATTCTTATATTTAATCATTAATAAATATAATTGTTGTTATTTTAAAAGTATTTAGTTTCTGTTTTTCTATATGTTGTTTGTCTTGAGTTCACTAAGTTTTATAAGTTCATTAAGTCTACTATTTACAAAGTTCACAATTTTCACAATTCTTATTTCTATTAGAAATATGGGTAACAGATAATTAAATTTTGCAGTTCCAAATCTTGACATGTCCAATAAAAATCGTTTACAAAAACTCCTCAATTCCAAAGATTGGAAGCATATAAGAGAAATTAAGATTGAATATATTTAAGATAAATTAAAATTAATATAATTCTTTGTTGAAGATTATTCAAACTATTTTAGACTGCACTCATTATTATCATTTCTTTTTAATTTGAAGATATGATCACTACATTTAATAATTTATTTTGTGTTGTCCATGGGAGAATAGAAAGACATAAAATATACCCTTTTCTTTCTATTATTTTTGAGTGACATTTTGGATAAATGGCTATGATTAGTCTGAATTTAGAATCATTTAGTATGCAATTACTTAGCAAATTAAATATTTTCTTTGTGTAATTATTTATATTATGACAAAATATTGGGAAGCATTTTTTCATAAGAAAATTATATGCCTCCTATAGTCTCCCAGAATATTAGTCATTTATTTGGCAACCAAGTATTAAAGAAGAATACCTAAGAGATATTTAGAACCCTGGGATTATCCTATTACAGCCCTGTTATTGGATAAATTGCTCATTTAAATTTCATTATTGTTGTAAAAACACTTTAATTATTTAATGTATTATTAGAAAAGTACATTATATTTTATTGTTACTTTGCAAGATTATAGTATTTGAATTTATGCTTTCTTTGATGTTCTAATATGATGAATATTGAATATTGAGGATATTTTAGATGAAGATTGGTATAAGATGTTTCTGTTGGTGCAAATAACTTATATACTCAGAGAATATAATTTGATGGAGAGGAATTTAGATTTTAAGTAAGAGTGAAGTTTATTCCTCTTCTTAATTCCATTTGTAATTATTTATTGTGTATTAAATATTTTTATAATTGTTTTAAAATTTTCCTCTTTGCCTTGATAGATGTCTCTGAAGTATCTTTTCTTTTATTGTAACTGCCACTGAGTCTAGCCCTTGTTCCATATATAATTAAGAGTCTTTCCCCCCATTATTTATATTTTTAATTATTAATCTTCACTTTCCCATAGGTTACAATATATACTTACTGCATTATGATGAACATTTATTATAAATTAAACCCATGAATATATTTAATGAATGACCATAAATTTATCCTATACTTGCTACCAGAACTATTTAAAATTTACCAAGAATATCCAAAAGAAATGCATTTGACAGTGCATAATTATACTATAGATTTTAATATCTTAGTTATATTGTCTTATATAATGGTTATATTTGTTGTCCACAAGATGTTGTTGCCAACATTGTTCTTTATATTCAAGTTTAATGGAGAATAATTCAAGAAAGAAGCAGAAGAGCATTATTTATTAATGGTAAAATGTTGAATTTATTTGTGCTACATTTTATTCATGTGTATATTATTTTCATGATATATGTTATATTTTGAAGTAGTAGAGGTTAATGTTCTCAGAATAATACTTTATCATATTTATTTATGAGAGTATATTGTTATGCTGTAAGCTGAAAAAGGAGATGTATATTTCTATAATTTATTTTTTCATATCTCACTTTGCTTTTTAAAATGGACTCGCCCAAATCCCAGCCTTATCTGATCAGATTGGGTATGAATTGCCATTAACTAATGTGTAAACATGTGGATAAATATCAATCATTGGTTAGTATGGTCCAACAGGCTCTCTGAATCTGATTGCTGCCAGTAAGATTGGGGATCTGATAATAAATACACCTGGGTCTCGTTTTACGCGATGAATAGGTTCCTCAGAAAACACGTGCAAACTAAATCGCACAAAAATAGATGTAACTTACATTGAAAAAGGGGGATGCGGTCTGTGATTTTTCAAAATTCGCGTAAAAGCAAAGCACCAACATAAAATTACTTTAAAATTTGCGCAAAAAAAAAAAAATAAGGAAATAAAATATGACTAATAAAAAATTTCAAATTTGAAAAAAAATGATACAAGACAAACTTTTTTTAACTATAATATTTAATTTTATTCAAAATAATATATTTTTATGCATAATTTACAGTACAGTAATTTAAATTTTTTTATACACGTTTTAATTATTATCGCTATTTGCCCAAAAAGACGTTCGTTTGCAAACTAGTAAAAAATCAGATTTTCATGTGATGTGATGTATTTGGCTTCTCCTTAAATGAAGTCAAGAATATCTCAGCAATTATTCTCACAAGAGGAAATACAACTAGTGCCAAGTTCACTCTCATGTTGTGTTAATGGTTTTCTGTTGACGATGATGATGATTTTATTAATTGTTTATGAACTTAGACTTATGATAATAAAAAGACATTTATTCACCACTGCTGGGAAAATTTTAATTAAAACTAACAACTAAAAATTAAATTCTTTTTTTTGTCTTTAATTTTCAATTCCGTTTAAAAACCAAATTTTGTTTTACATCACCTTAATTTCAAGTCGCCCGTAAGTCATTTTTAAATTGTTAATTACAATTAAAAATCAGATTTTAATTTTTAATTGTGCCCACTGCTATTACTGACCTTTTAAAAATAAACTTGTGGACACTAAATGATTAATAATTGATTACGTTCTTTTTTAAAAAGCAAAAACAGAATGTGATTTAAAATGCAAAATTAACACGCACAATGTTTGAACAAATTTACATTATAATCTTGTAAAATTTAATGTGTGTATACATAAAATGTGGAAATCATGATTTTAATTTCATTATTGCATAAAATCTTACTATTATAAAGCACTGAAAATATTGAAATTACTAAGATGAAAGTCGAATTCCAATAATGTGCTATTACTTTCAATATAACGTAAGTGCGCGAAATTTATTATTTAAAGTAATAGCGCATTATCGGACTTCGACTTCCGGTGAAAGACGAACCACATAACTTCAAAATCATGTTAAATAAGTCTGCATAAAAAGAGACCCAGGTGTAGTCAGCTTTTTTGGAGGCAAGGGTGACAATGTTTGCCTAATTTAAATGACAGAATGTGCTCTCAATTGAAACCATTGCTAACAGTGAATGTTTCTATTACTATCATTCACTATAGGTCTACACTGTGAGCCAAGTCCATGATAGAACTGGAAGCTGCAAAGACTAGAGCCATCTCAAGGCAAGCTATCTAGTACAGCTGGAAAAGTCATTGGACAAACTTGAGGCCTGCCCAGCATTAATGAAGTTCAGATACATGGAATTTTATTTATGGATTGTATCTTATGTAAATATATTTAATACTAATAAATCAGATTAAGTAAATTTCAAGTATTTGTATTTTTTATTACTGTTGGTTGGAATCTGCAATCCAGATTAAATACAACATATTTTAAGATTATTTCTTGCCTAATGTTACTTGAATTATATTTACATTAAATAATTATTTACCATATTTTATATTTGTTAGCTGTTGTATTTTTGTTAGAAATATTAGAGTTATTTCTCTCTATTTTAGAAATGCTTTTATATACCAGTAGTGTTAGTCTTTTTTATTATTTTGCTAGCTTATTTTTCAAATGGGAGAATAGCATTGCCTCTTTCTTATTATTTGTTGTCTTGCTAGCATTTATATGTTTATAGCATATATTTTAGGGATTGTAGCCTAGGCTCTATCTATTTTTAAGGTAATTTCCATTTAGTATTTTGTCCTGGTATGCATTCTCATTATTTTTCCTGATTAGTAACAAATTCCTAGATCCTTTATTAGCCCTCAAAAGTAGGTGTGTCTTATGATTTATGCAATTATACTTTCATTTTGCCTTAGTTTATTATTCAAAGTTGGATTTTGTTTGTAATTTGAAGTATGTTTAATATAGATTGTGTAAGATTTTACCATGGCTTTATCTGGCATCTTTTAGTGGTTTTATGAAAGTATTGAAGAATTCTAACTTATCTCTATAGCATTCTTGATTGACTTAAATGTGTATATTACATTGTGAATGTCTAATTCTTAGATTGAGCTTTGCTAATTATCAAGACTAAGTATGATAAATTATTAATTTTAAATTTTTTAAAGTTTATTTTAGGCATAAATAGATAATATACATCTGTCTTATAATTTCTTCATCAGTGGATTAGTAAGCTAATAATATTGGGTATGCTAAATATTCATAAAAGGGACACTACTTGTGTGAAGGTTATTATCATTGTATGAATGAATTGATAAATGAGAACTTTTGATTAGTTGAACAATAGAAAGTTTCTTTAATATATTAGATTATTTTGTTTAATCCAATGGAATTTAATAAAATATGATTTATTTTGATTCTTTTGTTAAATTTTGAAGAAAAACTAAGAAGTAACATTGTGAAAACTTTGGCTGTGTGGACTCTAATATTGATTAATTGTAAATTTGTTTTTGTTTTTCTGTAAATAAATATTTGTTATTATTTAAGAAATTTCTCATAGTTGTTTCTGCATATCATTCTTCCATTTATCAAACAGAAATCATTCCACATATTGATTAAAAATTAAATGCTTATAAAATATCATACAATTGTTTTAAGTATATTTGCTAAAAGAATATATGGCATTTAAATTAATAAGAGTCACTTTATAAAATTATTTAAACATTAATATAACATCTAAGAAAGATATATTTTGCTTAATAAAGAGTTATAATTATATTGTCATTTTGTATCACTTTAATTAATTTGATTTGCGCATTTCAAATCACTATACATATTTATTCTAAAGTTATTTTCATATTTGAAGATCATATTATTTTATAAGATTTCATTTTATAAAAATCTAATTAATATTTAGAAAGTGTTTAGGTAGATTTATTCTAGGATGTTTAGAATAGTTACAAAATCCCTTATCCATTCTTAATATCTAAGTGTAATTCTAGATTATTCTTTATTTTATTCCAAATTAAGAGATCATGTTATAGTTTATTTAAATTAGTAATAATGTTGTAATGAGTATAATTATGATAAGATATTATTAATAATGTTGTTATGGTTATAATTATGATAAGATATTAGCATAGGGGAAGTGTATGTCTTTTGTATTATATTAATTAAGATTTCATTCAACATTGAATAAATCTAGAGACAAAAGAATTTATAAAATCATATTACTCTGCAATACTCTAATATAATTTCATGAACTATATTACTAAATTTATTTTGATATTTGAATTTTACATTCAAAAGATGGATTTTAAATGGTAAAGATTTTAAAAGAACATTTCAAAATTTAATAAGAATTAAATAATGTTTTATCTGATCAAAGCAATGAGATACTTAGAAAATCTTTAGAAAATGGATTTAAAATATGATAGTTGTATTAAGGTCTTTGTAGAAGAAAGAAATTTAAATGTAACCCCAATGGCTTATATTCACAATATTAAGATTCTTTTATTTTTTCTAGAGTGAGTTGAGATCATTCCTCCTCTTGATTTATTAATAGTATTACTTTGTATATTTATTATATTTTATTATAATGCTTCCTCTATATATCTTTTGACATATATTATGAACCCCCTGAGCATTGCTTTATCATTTTTAGCTTATACTTTGTATTTGTATATCCTCTATTTCTATAGATTACAATATGAAAAAAGAAGAAACTCAATAAAAACAGAAATTAAAGTTCAAATGATGAAAGATAAGCTGGATGAATTAAAACAAGAGTAAGACAGTGAACTAAAACTTTTAAAAGAAAAAGAAAATGAACACAAACAGGTAAAAATAAAAATCCAAATGCAAGAGGATAAGCCTGATGTCTTAAATCAACAATCAGATGGATTAAAAGAATTGGATGAAAAGATAGTGAAATGAAAAAATTAGAATTAACCCATAAATCAAATGAGGACATGCCATCCAAGCTCATCAGTATTTTGAATAAAGAAATTCAACAGCCTAAATTAAACATCAAACTTTTACATAATCAACTTTTTACTTGTACATGTAACATGCATATAAATGTAAAGGATTTAGAGGGAGTTGATCAGAAGAAAAATATCACTGAACATTAATTTTTTTTTTAATACTAAGAAGACATTAGAGATAATACTCTCACATAACAATTAAGACTTCTCCAAAATTATCTCAGAAGAAAGAAGTTCCAGATAATGGTCAACCTCAAATCACTGCAAAGAAACATTATATTAAAGACCAATAATCTCATTAAAACTGTTATAAAATGCCTGACAGACATGAAGAAGTACATTTTTTTTTGTTGTTTAAAAGTTTGAGAACCTGAAACTGATAATATATTCATTTCACTGTCAATAATAAAGTCTTCCATATGGTTGTGAGGAAGCAGAGTTGTAAGGAGTAGCTAATAAATATTAAATTCAGAAGTTTTTAAGTATTATATAAAACAATATGATGTAACAATAATAGATATATTCAAATGCTAGAAGAAACTTAAATGTCATATTGTAAAATAATAATAGGTTTGTTTAAAATGTTTAAATTTAAGAGAAATTATATAAATTATGTTAAAACTTTTTCTAATCAAAGAACCTAAAGAAAGTATTGCAAAACAATTCAGTTAAGAAATAGATTTTAAGTAATTAAATTAAAAAATAAGGTAAAAAAGATTAGGCCCAATTTGACATGAGATTCAAAAAACAAGGGAAAAATTCAAGCAATTTAATAGTTACAATGTTTTGCAAATTTAATCAGTTAAACAAAGAAAGTATTTTTAAAATTCTTGTAATTGAAATAAAATCTGATCATAAAGATGTCAAAGTAAGATATTAAAGATGTTGAACGACAAGACCAAAGTTGTAAAAAGCAAGGTAGGATGTTAAAAACAAGACATCCAAATCTTCTTATGGTCGATTTTTCTGAAAATTAATCAGTCTGGATTCTTGTTTTAACTAAGCTTCAGAAAAATCTGGATTTTCACTTTATTCAAGCTGACTGAATAGAAAAGAGAAAAAAACTGCCAACTGTTGAAATCTACGTGGTTCTCTGACAGATCTGATCAAATGATTTTTTGAACAAATCTCTAATGGACATGAAGTATCAATGCTTAAACTTCAAAGACAGGAGATTATTAAAGAACATTATGGCACCTTACAAATGGAATCAATTAATATTTAGCATCACAGGAGAAATTGATCAGATTTCAGAACTTATGGTTTGTAAATTAAAAAATACTGTTTGAATCTTATCCTAATGTATTAACTATTTTAAGTTTTATTTTAGTATATATTTAATTCTAACAAACTATATTATATATTATTTATTGATTAAAGCAGAAAAAATAAGATAACTGCGTTTTAAAGCAACTAAAGTAAAAAAAAAAGATTTGTATAAAAAAAAAAGTTACATTCTGTATTTACTATATATATATTATGATTTGTTATTTTAAAAAGTTTTTGTTAATATGAAATTGTTAGATAAAAATAATCAATGGTGTAATATTCACTTTCAAGCAAATGTTCATGCTTGTAAAATAATTAAATTGTCGAAATGGAAAAAAAATGCATGTAAAATAATTACTGGTATTTTTGAGTTAAAGGTTTTATTTTGAAATTTGATGAGTCCATATACCCTTATATTAATTACTTTCAGTTAAATTTTATGTATTTTAGAATTTAAACCATTAAGCATCACATGATCACATTTCCTATACTAGCACATTAATTGTTGATAAACAGAGCAAAACTCTCCATACAGTATTGCCACCTGTGCTAAACAGAGTAATCAATGGATGCCAGAAGGCTTGTGCATAAAATCCCTATCCAATGCCTACTCATCCAATATCCCGACTAGTTTCTGGCTTATGGCCTTCGTCAGTGAGGAGCTTTGGATCTGAGAGCACTGCATCTATATCTTAGGATCTAATGCAACCCTCTAGCAACCACCTTTTATCTCTACTTAACTACAAAACTATGAGAATGAAATTGAAAACACAAAAAATATTTTCAATCTAAGCTCAATAGCTTATATAGGGATTTTATGCACAAGCCTTCTGGCATCCATTGATTACTCTGTTTAGCACAGGTGGCAATACTGTATGGAGAGTTTTGCTCTGTTTATTTTAGAATTTATTATGTTCCTACAATTAATAATTACACCAAATGTTAAATGGCTATTCTACACAATATTTATACAGGGGATTTATTCACAGTTTGTTCTATAAATGTGGGGGCATACTTCATTTAATTAAGGAGTATTACTTGTAAATCAGGATCAGATTCATAAGAACCATCTCACATAACTAGTTTGTATTGTTAAATCGGGATTCAGACCTAAAGTGGCCACTCCTTAGAATTATTGTAAGAAAGGTGTATTAGTTATAATTATCCCATATTAGATATGTATGTGACTAAACTATTAAGATTATGATGTAAAGGAATTTATAATATTTGTGAAGGTCGGCCATGCATGGTATATTTGAGGTGTATTAAAGTCCTGGATTTACTCTGCAGCAAATGTGTGCTTAATCATGAAAGAAATAGGTTGTATTATAAGATTTAACTGAAAAATTAAATTTTTAAAATTATATAAATAATTATTGTTTTCTAAAAAAAAAAAAAGAAAAGAGGAAAAAAAGAGATTGAGAAATGATTTTATTTTTTATAAATATATATATATTTTGTCTGACAATTGTAATATTTGTTATTCATTTAAACAATATGTTAACTTCTTTATACATAATATTACCTGATCTGCAAATATATTTTATGTCCATTTCATCGGAGACACGAGATCTAGCCTGGCGTACAAATAATATAGTGATCATCATCATATTAAAGAAAATATTTTCAAAGCTTATTTAAATATATATGTGGGGAAAAAAATGTGCCGATCTATTTACTGATGTTTACTGTTGGGTGGTGCCCGAATCAAATAAAGTTCAATTATTTAAATGTGTATAATCTGACCATTACAGTGTGTGTATATATATATATAGGTTCATCTGTATATAGCTAACACTAATGTTAGATCGATTTTTTTAGAACGATTCAAACAATGACAAATATATTTGGAATACCGTACCATATTAGTGTTTATTATATGCAAGTGAAAACATATTTTTATAATTTTTTATATCTTTTATCCATTAAAATATTTGAATTAACACTTAATCGTTTATATGATTAGCAGTTTTTACAGTCAAAGCTATATCCAGTGTGTGGAAGGTTCAAACTAATTTGGCAATTAGCAAATGGTAAGAGCTTTATATTCTCTAGTTACGAATAATTATTCTTCCAGGCAATATTTGATGAATAATTAGGGTGGCTTTTGATTATCTACATGAAAGAAACTTGCTAAGCCTGTTAATATGCATAAATAGACGAAATAATTATAAAATTTGTCATAAAGTGTGTGATAGCATCCACATACAATTTTAATAAATTTAATTTTTTAACTCAAAGATTAAATTGACATTTGTTTAAGCTACTTCAATTTATATATGCAATAAAATTTTTACTTTGATTATAATAAAATATTATCAATTGAAAGGATTAAACCTAAAATGCCATGTTCTAAAGATTTCCATAAATTGCCCTGTCTCAACTCACTCAGGTTTTTGATTATAAATTAAAAGTTGCTCTTAATGAATAATCTGGGTTATATTCTCATAACAAATGAATTGTGAACTTTAAATTTGCTTTTGTAAGCAAAAGAGAGATGAGTATTGCAACACTGTGAATATCGTTGTATTCCTTTGAGAATATTTTTTTTCCACTTTGCGCTTGTCTAAAATTTAAAATTAACTTTCAGATTGCAACTGCTATATCAATATATTATACAAAAGAAAATTAAAATAACTTTTAATGCAATCAAATTCAAGTAGAAGTTTTAAAAATGTTTTGTTGAAAATATAGAAATGAGATTAGCTCATTTTATAGATCGATTAACTATGATTATGATGTATCATTTTCAGCAGTGTGATACGAGTTTGATTTGGCATGAAACTCACAGAATTTAGATTAATTAATGTATGTGCTTATGACTTGACAATCTATTATATAAATGGATATTGTATGAAAGTAACAGTCCAATATTCTGTTATTTCAAATCTTGTATTATAATTTTTTTTTGTTTCCACAAGAGTGAAATTATATAAAAAAATGATTTTTTTACCTTTGATCTTAAGATAGTACAACCACGTGGAATAAAGTTAAGCAAACGCCAATGCTTTATTGTATTGCTTAATTTCATAATATACTAAAAACTAAATTGTGTACGTGTGTGCATGCATAAGATATTTTTTCTTCACAAATCGGCCTCATTAAGAATTAATAATGATCATTTATTAAATTTTTAATTGAAGAAAAAACATTTTATTAATACTTTTGAATGTATATATTCTAAATGCATAACTTTATAAATATAATTTATTTGGGATAAATAAATTAATTTTTCAAATACTTGTAAAATGAATATACGGTAGATCGATTTAAATCATGAGCAAAAAAAAAATTTTTTTTTTTTAACCTCCTCAATAAAAAATAACTATAGTTTTTGCTAGCTTAATTTTCTATACTTAAAAAAATATTTTCTTCTATTTAACTCTTGTTTCTAGCCGTGGCTGAATTATTAACAGGGGAATTGTACATTAGTTTTTTTCTATATATATATACACACACGCATTGAAAGTCTAAAGCTAAATTAGTCAATAAAATAATCAAAATTACCCTAGATTCACAAGTCAATCACACTAGCCAAAGAAAATAAACTCTAAAACATAATCAATAAATTTTACTTCTACAAGCAGTATTATATATATATCTTACTTTTACCTCCATTTATTTCAATAAAAAACTCCAAAAAAGAGCAATTATAAGTTAATGAGGAAACTTATTTAGCCTGGGATATTGTTAATTAGTAGTAATTATCAGTTTCTTGATAACATCAAAAGCTAAAAAAAGTTATTATTGTTTACATGGATATAATATCATTTTTATTCTTCATAATAACAATCTATGAAAATATTTAATTCAACATATATATATTCATCTTTTGCAATTCTGATGAGATATACAATAACTATAACATTTTCTTGGATTTACAAAACCATTCATGTTATATCTACTTTTGATAGTATGGTGGGTTTGTTTTGGATTAGGAAAAGGAATACTTTCTTTTTTCTTTGCCTAAGTCAGCAATATAGTAATTAAAATGAGGAATGATTAGAATCTAGTTTGCATGAATAATGAAACATAAGTAAGGATTGGAATTATCATATCAATTGTTAAAGTTTAGAAATAATTTTTGAAGTGATTATTAAAAGTTATGGGAATTTTATATAGTGGTATAATTTATAAATATTTTCCTATTCAAAAATGTTTAACAACATAGTAATAGTAAAAGTTAATATATCAGGATAAAGATTCAGAAAATAAATGATCAAATTTTACATGAATGTAATGTTTATGTGATGAAAATAATATATGTACTTTATTATTTTTATGATTAAAAATGTATTAATTAAATATCATTATTTATAATGAGTAGATAAAGGCTTTAGACTTTATTATTATGGGTAAATCATTTAGTATAAAGTGAGACTAGTAATAATTATATATAAATAATGTAATATTTGAATTTTGTCTTTATGAAATTTATGTTGAAAGTTTTTTTTCTTTTTGATAGATTGTTAAAATATCTTCAAAACAATGGGAAAATATAATTTTGAGGTAATGATAGGGAATTTTAAGAAAAATTTGTGTTGTGTTCTGATTATTATTTTTGTAATAAAAGACTAGCCTTAACTAATTCCAATTATAGTAAAATATTGATGATGTGGCATTGTTTTCAGTTTTGGAACATTGTTGATTTTTGCTTGAAAATGAATGATTGAATAGAGAATTTTGTATAATTGTTTATTTGTAGTAATAAGTTTGAGTGTTGATTTCAAAAAACATTTATTATGTGTGCACCTGAGTCTCATTTTTTGCAGATTTATTTAATGCGATTTTGAAGTTATGTAATTCATGTTTCTTCTTAATATCTTTGTATGCGGTTTTCTTTTATGCAATAAAAATTATTAGATCAGAAGTCAAACTCAGATAATGCGCTATTACTTTAAATATAAATTTTGCGCACTCACACGTCATATTTAAAGTAATAGCGCATTATCGGAGTTCGACTTCCATCTAATAATTTCAATATTTTCAGCGCTTTATAATAGTTCTGTAATAGATTTTTTGCAATAAAGAAGTTCAGAATTCACTTAAAATCAGGATTTCCCCATTTTATATACACACATTAAATTTTACAAGATTATAATGTAAATCTATTCAAACGTTATAGATGCCTATACTATGCATATTGTTGTTTTTGCATTTTAAATCACATTTTATTTTTGCTTTTTTAAAAAAGAACACATAATCAATTAATCAGTTAGTGTCCACAAGTAATAAATTTTACAAGATTATAATGTAAATCTGTTCAAACGTTATAGATGAAAAATACTATGCATATTGTTGTTTTTGCATTTTAAATCACATTCTATTTTTGTTATTTAAAAAAAGAGTATGTAATCATTTAGTGTCCGCAAGTTTATTTTTAAAAGATGAATAACAGTGTTGGGCACAATTAAATTTGACAATTAAAAATTACATAATATGATCTGAAATTAATGCGATCGTGAAACAATGAAATTTGATTTTTAAACGGAATTGAAAAGTAAAAAATTAAAGCTAAAAATAAGAATTTAATTTTTGTTAGTTTTAATTAAATTTTGCCCAACAGCAGTGAGTAGATGTCTTTTTATTATCATAAGTCTAAGTTCTTATTTTTATTTTAAACTTTTAGTTTACCCTAATGGAGAGGAAAAAACACTCAAGAAAGTGAATTTCTTTGGAAACAAAAATTTCAATTTTAGATCACTTAGCGAAATGGGAAGGATCAACAGCGATTGGAAATGTTTTAGTTTGGGCGGATCCACTATAAGAGCAATTTATTCAAATTTAGATATAAAGACCATAGAGTTGACAAAGATTATGTTGTGGAAATGGGATGGAGCAGAATATGGGAAAACAGCCTGGGGAATGTAAAATAAAGTAGCTAACAGGTTTCTCTGGGCATAATTGCTGAGAGATTCTTGACTTCATTTAAGAAGCTACAGTACATCACATCACATGATGAATGTAATGTCTCAAATAGCGATAATGTTTAAAATACCATGCATTTATGAAAAAAATGTAAATTACGCATAAAAATATGTTGTTTTGAATAAAATTAAATACTGTAGTTAGTAAAAAAAGTTTGTCTTCTATCAATTTTTTTCAAATTTGAAATTTTTTATTAGTCATTTTATTTCCTTATTTTTTTTATGCGAATTTTAAGGTAATTTTACATTGTTGCTTTGCTTTTATGCGATTTTTGGAATATTACAATACCTATCCAGTTAAGTCTAATTTTGTGCGATTTCTTTTGTGCGTGTTTTCTGAGGAACCTATCTACCGCATAAAACAAGACCCAGGTGTATTATAATTTTATTAGATGTTCTGCATAACTAGCAATCCATTGTTTGAAAATTCTAAATTAATTTAATTTCAGTATGTAGAATATGTATTCTGAAAATGAAATAGCAGTTCTTACATATTAGATCAGCAACATGTATTAGACCTGCTGTGCCTTTTCACATTTGTATCAATCCGCTGACAACTTTCTAATCTTTGATGTGATCAAAATAATGTGTACACTTGGATCTACAAACTTAAAATGATAAATTTGTCAAAATGGACCACATGTACATGATATTTTTGCAAGATTTACAAAGTTATCAGCAGCCTAAATATGTATGTGAAAAGGCACTGCAGGTCTAATACTAAAACAATTATTAAATTACAAAAATACTCTAAAATAAAATATACACATATGGAATATTAATTTCTAACATTACTAAAAATATGAATTTCACCAAAAAATGTGATCTTAAAAAGTATATTTTTAACAACAATAAAAATACTGATTTGCCATATAAAAATATGACAAGCCAATTCTTCAATTCCCAAAAGTGACTTTAAATTTGGATAAATCAATCACTAAATTACAAAAATAGTTTAAAATATTATCAAAAAAACATAATATATATATACAATACTTATCATGTAATATATAATAGGAATTGTTGCAATGAAACAATCAGTTTGTCTGTTCTACTTTATTTTAAATGGATCAATTATTTTAGTCCAAAATAGAGACTTAAACTAAAAATTTCTTCCCCAAAATGGAGGACTTTTACTTAACACATGATTGTGCATTTTTAACAATACTAAAAATACGAGTTTGACACAAAAAATATATAATATGATGCAGAGTATTAATTTCTAACAATATTAAAAATACGAATTTCACCAAAATATTCAGTCTTAAAAAGTACATTTTTAACAACAGTAAAAATATTGATGTTCCATACAAAAATATGTAAAATATGATAAGCCAATTATTCAATTCCCAAATGTTACTTAAATACAGACAAAACAATCATTAAATTATAAAAATAGTCTAAAATATTATCATAAAACCATAAAATAAACACATTGTATAATATACAGGAATTATCATGATGAAACAATCAATTTTTCAGTTCTACTTTATTTTAAATGGATAAACTTTTTCCCAAAATGGAGACTAAAAGTAAAATTCTTATTTTTCCCAAAACGCACACTTACTTAACACAAGATTGTATTTGGGCTTCGCACAAAAATGATCATAATTGGTAGTTAGTAATTCAGCACTTTTATAGGCCTTCCAATAATTGGAATATACTGTAAACTATTACAAAAAAAACATAAAATATACACATATGGTATTTACCATGTAATGTATAACAGGGATTATCATTATGAAACAATCAATTTGCTGGTTCTACTTTATTTTAAGGGAATAAATTTGATGTATATTTTTAAATTGGAAAACTACAATTGATCTGTGTGGAAAACGGTGCCTGAACAGAGGATACAATATTTATTTATTTATTCTAATGTTGTATCCTATATTACTATCTTGGCAGCATGTGTGTGTGGGTATGTATTGTAGCTCAGGTCACCCAGGAATGAAGCTCCATTTGTGTCCGAGCACCATTTTTTATACAAATCAATTGTAGTTTTCCAATTTAAAAATAAACATTGTGAATTTCGCAATTATGAATTAATGTAAGCAGATCACTGTTAGGAATGGAGCTCTAAAATTCTACAACCATGCTTCCTTACAAATGCCAATTTTATTGTTATACAAATAAAGTGAAAATCATTGAATGAAAACTATGAAAATATATATATATATATATAATTGAAATCTGGACAAAAACTACGAATGAAGCTGTTGTCAAAATGAAATCTGAACAATAACTGAGACTGTTAAAATATCACACAAAAAAAAACATGTTTGAATACGAGATCAGATAATATCACAGAGTTTATTTGACATGATCACAAGTTTATACATTTATTGTGAATGTGAAAAGGCCTACCATCTCCTCTACATTGTAGGTCTAATATGTAAGTACTGAAATTGTTTTACGAAGTTTAATATTTGAATATATTTAAATTGATATTATTGTCTATTATGGAGTTTATTGTTTGAATAAGTTTGAATTCATAACAATATGGCTTTGGAAAGTATATTGTAATTGTTAGAGTTGAGTAAATGAAATTCTAGCCATAGTATGAAGTCTTTCTAGATATCATAAACATAAAACTTGTAATCAGTATGAATCAGAACTTTCTGAAATATCTTATAATCTTGTTCATAAATAGATACAAAACAAAAATAAATAACAGTTTTGGAATGAAAATTGATTTATTTTAAAAATTATAAGATGTTTATTATTGCTAATGTGATATAGTCAATAAAATGTTTAATATTGCTCATGGATTAACTTTTTTTTTTCTTTTAACTATCTTTATTAATATTAATTTATATTAGCTTACTAACTGATAAATGTTTTGAGTATTATCTCTTCATATAATAAAATATTTGAATTATATATTGTATTGTAAAACAATACTGGGGGGGGGGGTGTTTGATAAAAATTCTGTAATTGACTAATAAATATATAAACTGCCATTTACATATGTGACCATCACTTGAGAAATATAAACTGCCTAAAGATTAAGAAAAAAATTAATTTATGCATATTATTAAAAGATTATTAGATTTATTTTCTAATATATTAGAGAATGATAAATTACATTGTAAAGGAAGAAATAAAAATGTTTTTGATGCACAAAAGAATTTGAATTGGATATTTTTTTCTTTAAAAAACTCTAAATTTGAACCTTCAAATGGAAATTTTAATTAAACAACTTGTTCATTTCAAAATGAATGACAAAGCTAAAATTAAAATTTTAGAATTAATAATAGTTTAGAAATTATAATTAAAAATGTAAAAGTTGGCAGTGAATTTTTTTTTATATGATCACCATTTCTTATGCTTGCTCAAGCTGTTAAAACAGGCAAAACTCTTCATACAATAGTGCCACTTAGTCAAACCAGAGTAATCAATGGGTGCAAGAAGTTTTGTGTACTAGATAGGGATTTTATGCACAAACCTTCTTGCATCCATTGATTTCTCTGGCTTGCACTGTGTGGCACTACTGTATGGAGAGTTTTGCCTGTTTTTTTTTCCTATGCAATGAAATGTAAATAAGAGAGAAAGAGACAAGCTATTTTTTTCCATTTTTTTTATTCATAAAAAAAATATGATATTATATATATATAATTTGTAACCACAACATTTTTTGAAGAGAGTAAAGAGGGTAAAAATATATATTGTTGTAGTAATAATGCAAATGTCATATTCTCCCTAGTTGGTAGTGTTATATGTTGTTTGAACAACATCAAAGAGGTATAAATAGGTTTGAAACAAGAAACTAGATATTATCATTCTTATTACTATTATTCTAATTCCAGGAGGCCAGCACTTCATTCTATATTGCTTTGCATTAGAGTGCAGTCTACTATTGAAGCATTTTACTGATTGTTGGTAAAGTATTTTTCAATATTTCAGTTACTGCAGACAATATGATGAGTTTAATTAGAAGAAATCTATCTACCATGTGGGGCTAGATAGCCAAAAACCATACCAGTCAAAATGCCTGGAAAATGCAGTTGGATTCAGAAATTAGTGCAGAAGTTTGAAAAATCAGCTTGTGCAGAAAGAAATGAATAGCATTATAAATTATTCAAAACCTACAGATAGTATACCTCATATAATGTCACCAGTGCTGCTGTATTTACTCTTTATAACCTCACCAATGTTCAAGGAGATCATCATCTGAAAAACTAAGGAAGGCAACAGTCAAATAATAAAAGAACTTATCTGAAAAAAGCCATGGTCAGTGACTGATTTAATATATTTAATGTGGTAAGATCTTATCATTATAAAGTACCATAAAGTCTTAGACTTGAACCATAGCTTAAACTTAAAATATCTTTTGTTACTATAATTTTTTTGCATAAGTGTTGATAGTTGTGATATACACGACAGTTTTATTTATTCATTATTAATAAATTGCTCATTTTCTTTTATTAACCCATTTAGTTTGTGTTGGTAACTCAATCAAAATATATGCTTTTTACAACTATATGCTAGCTAATATTCACAATCCTGGGAAATAATGTAATTCACTGGGGGACATGTTGAGATGGTAGTAATAATTGATGATGATCCTTTAAAAACTTTTTCAAAGTAAATTTTCTCTTTAGGAAGTTTGGTACCTTAGAATTTCATTTATTGAAACTGAAAAACAAATAAAATACTTTTGAAAGTACTTGTATTTTTAAATTATAAATCATCATCACATTGGTTAATATTTTTATAGATTTGAATTAAATTTTTATTTTATTAGTCATTCGACTTATCATTTATTTGAACCAAAGTTTACATTACACATCTTGAAGATCTCATTACATATATGTGTAAATCTTTGATTGTATATAGTTGACATCCATCAAATTCATTTTCCCTCTACCTGGTTCAAAAATTACCATTACATAATTAGATAAAAGTTACCGTCACAGAATGTATACAATTGAAATAACACAATAATGATAATATAAGGGTTCCAAGATATCTTTATCAGAAAATCTTACAACAGCTATTTTTAATGTTAATTTTAGTTACTAACAGGAATCTTATTTTTCTGAGCATATTTTATTAGTGAAAAATATCCTTGTGCTTTTCTACTTCTTGAAAAAACATTAAAGAAACCTTTTTAGATTTAGAGATATTATGCTGAAAATATTAATTTGATTTTTATTTTTTATGAAATAATTTCTTTAATCATCATTTTAAAAACTAATTTTTAAAAGAAATTTCACAATGAATATACACCTGGGTCTCTTTTTGTGCGGACTTATTTAACACGATTTTGAAGTTACGCGATTCATGTTTCATCAGAAGTCGAACTCCAATATTGCACTATTACTTTAAATAATAAATTTTGCACACTTACGTTATATTGAAAGTAATAGTACATTATTGAAATTCGACTTTCAACTTAGTAATTTCAATATTTTCAGTGCTTTATAATAGTAAGATTTTATGCAATAATGAAATTAAAATCATGATTTCCACATTTTATGTATACACACATTAAATTTTACAAGATTATAATGTAAATTTGTTCAAACATTGTGCATGTTAATTTTGCATTTTGAATCACATTCTGTTTTTGCTTTTTAAAAAAGAATGTAATATTATTTTTAAAAGGTGAGTAATAGCAGTGGGCACAATTAAAATTGAAAATTAAAGACAAAAATAAGAATTTAATTTTTAGTTGTTAGATTAATTACTAATTACGTTGTCACCAGAAAACCATTAATTAACACAACATGAGAGTGACATTGGCGCTAGTTGTATTTCATCTTGTGAAGAATCTAATTTTTTTATCAGTTTGCAAATGAAATTATGCATAAAAATATATTGTTTTGAATAAAATTAAATATTATAATTAAAAAAAGTTTGTCTTGTATCAATTTTTTTCAAATTTGAAATTTTTTATTAGTCATATTTTATTTCCTTATTTTTTTTTTTTGCGCGAAGTTTAAAGTAATTTTACATTGGTGCTTTGCTTTTACGCGATTTTTGAAAAATCACAGTCCGTATTCCCCCTTTTTCAATGTAAGTTACGTCTATTTTTGCACGATTTCATTTGCGCATGTTTTCTGAGGAACCTATCTATCACGTAAAACGAGACCCAGGTGTATATAAAATCGAAGAAATTTCTATGTTTGAAAGTATTATAATGAAAACATTTATTATTATCTAAATAATAATAGTAATAAATGTTATTGTTTAGAAAGTTATATGATGTCTAAGCACCAAATTGTAAGCTGAGTTTTGATGCAGGAACCTTCAGTTTTTATGTTCATCATGCTATCAGTGTGTTAATCCATTTATAGTAAAATAAATTGTATGTATAGTTTGTAGCTTTGTGACTTTTGGGCATTGAAGTAAAAGGACTAAACATAATGGTTCTATTCATTTGATTTTTTTTCCACTTAGAAATCTATCACATTACCACTTTAGTAAACTTAAAAAAAAAAGGTCTGTTGTCATTCAAAATATTTTGTACTTTCAGATATGAAATGATGATCGAAGGACACAAGTTTCATTCTATTAAAGAATTACCCCCCCCCCTTTTATACATTGATGAAAATCGATTTCAAACTTTTATTCTTTCAATCTGGCATTCTGTCACCCTATAAACTGAACAGAGCAAAGTCACTTTTTCTGAAAGACATAAACAAGAACTTGATTTTATAAATTGTTATTTGAATAAGTAATTGTTTATAGTTAATTTATATTTGCATTGCAAATAAAATTTATTGTAAATAAATATAAATTACTTATATATTTCACTATTGACTTATACTTATATATATATATATAGAATTGTAATTTGGAATAATCGCTTTGGAAGGAAAAAAATAAACGAAGCTTAAACTGGAATGTTTATATCTTAATATAGTATACTGAACGTGCTTTTTAGTTCTCTAAATCATTTTAGAGATATCAAAAGCATGCTCAGCATACTATACTAATCATATACACATTCCAGATTAAGCTTTTCTTATTTTTTTTCTACCAAGGTATTCAAATATTTCACTATTGTATAAAAATAAATAAATCTGATCTCTGTACTGATATTATTCTGAAATAACTTAATAGTTTTAGAAATGCATAAATCAAAATTATAAAATGCCATAATAATGATAATGATGAAAATTAAACAATAAATATTAACTGACTTCTCTTTATTAAAAGTGGTAAGCAATATGAAAATTTTTCTTCTAAATGATTGGTTAATTGTTCAAAAGTTCATGTGATATTCAATTACCAGAAGTGATAGTCTGGCTTTGATCTAGGAACCCTTATTAATTTTACTTGTACGAGATTTTTGGTTAGTAAAAAATTATATTCTAAATTACTGAAAAAGAGTATCAAAAGAAAAAGCTTGTAAATCTATATGGGCATATCAAAAACTATAAACTTCAAATAGATGATGAAAAGAAATATCAAAAGAGATTTTAAAAAAAACAATATCTATAGTGCATCCTTACAAGCAATGGATATTTGACAAACTAGATAAAACCTGTAATGAATACAATATCAAAACTTTCCACAGAGATGACACATGGTAAAGAATTGTAATCTGTACAAAACCTAAGCTTGACATGCTAAAAAAACAAGAACTATATCTATAAAATCTGTGCAAATGTGGAAGAATATATATTGGTGAAGCTGTCCAACTATTGAAAAAAATATTAAAAATAATATAAAACAATGATAGGGGGGGGGAGGCAGAAATGTCTACAGTAGCAGACCTATATACCAATGGACATAAGTTCAACTGGGAAAATATAATAGCTTGGAAAGAGAGGGGAAAGCATAAAAAAGAAAATTTAAAGAAGTTACTCATATGACAGTGGTAAATAACTTTATATGTCAGTCTAGAGAAATACTCATTAATCTTGCTCTTAAAATAAGAAAATGGAAAATTATGAGGATTTTATAAATAAGTATATAATTGCTTTTACTGACTAATGACTTTAACAGAATAGTCTGGTTATGAATCTAAAGGTTACTACTTTCTGCACTATCTAATCCTTGATCAGACAACAATACTTTAAGAAAAGAAAAATCCCATTTAAAACATTGTGTTCTATACTAAACATTATATTATTACTAATTAATAAATGTAATTGAAAAAATATAAATAAAATTTGAATTTTTCTAAAGACATTTAACAATTCAATTTGATAATGGAAATATATAATTGTATATAGAAAAATATGGCATAATATTGAAGTATTTCTGAAAGAAAAATTTGCCATTGAAGAAATTATCAGCATTGTAAAATATTTTAACAGAATAAAGTGTTCTATGTGTGGATATATTTATGGCTTACAAATTGTTTTGTATTGTTATCACAACTTAAGTATATATATATTGTTTAGAGTGAATGATCGTACTCATTGTGAGTGGCTGTTGATGATAATGATATATGTAGTTTTATTTGTAAATATATATTTTTTAAAAAATAAAAATAAATAAATCTCATTGGCTGAAAAACTTTATATGTAAAGACAAGTTAATTTTTAATTTCTAAAACTTATTTTCGGGATTCAATGTTGCTCTTTGGGGCCTAAAGATTATTAACAGTTTTTTCAGTCTTACTAGATGGCTAATTTTTCTAGTTTAGAAATCATTAGTATTGTGACCTGCTATTAGAATAGAGTCATTGTTGGTTATCTTTTTTCATTTGTAATTAGATAATTATTTTTGTAAATTTGCAAGTGACTGAATTTTGTTGGCATAGATGGTTCCTTGCATTTCGGTTGATTAAAGTTATTTGCGAACTTGACATGTGTTAATTAATTAGTTGTCATTCACGAGATATCTTGCAATTTTAGTTAATGCAAATTAGATGCCGTTAAACGTATTTTATCTAACGCAATTAATTATATTCGATCCTAACCAAATTCAGGCTGACTGAATGTGGCTATCATAGGGAATAATTGAATATATATTATTTATTATCATATCTGTGACTTTAGTCTGTAAATTATAGTTTTGTCAAGACTGTTTAATAGGAAACATATAGTAATTTTTATTTATCATTATTATTTCATTGCTGTTCGTTTTTTTTTTAATTATTATTTAATTTTGTTTGATACTTTTTAAATTATCTTCAGTGTATTTTAAAACCAGGAAACATTTGATATTTTGAACAAATGCTTTTATTTCTTTGTAATTAAAATAAATACTATAGATAATATTTTATGAAGTTTTTAATAGTTAAAACTGAAGGCAATAAATAATTGTATCTATACAGGTGTTGTTCACATCAAAGAAAATAGCAAATTTTATAGCTTTTTATTTCGTCAAGGAATGACATTCCAATTTCTTTCTAAATCTTTTTTGAAAAAAAAAATGTTATGCCAGCTTACATTTATAACTGGATTAGTTTTACAAATAACTAGCATTGGGTTATATAGATCTGAAAGTACTGTTTATATAAATAATTAAAAGATATATAGCTATATCTTAATTGGTATTTATTATATCTTCATCTAATGAAAAATCAATTATTTAAGCTAATTGGGATAAAGGGGTTGTTTGAAGAATTAGTCCATGCACAGATTTATATTTCAATAACTAAAAATATAGAAATATTAAAATTATGCAGTAAATAATATTTTATGTCTAAGTTTTAATTTTTTTATTATAGGAATAATTTATTTTATTCTAACCACAGATTTAATTAGTCATTTCAAATATTGACAGTTAAAGAGAAAATGTTTGCAGATTTAACATCAAAATAATTTTCTATTGAAGTCACTTGAAGAAGTCAAAGTTGATATAACGAGCACATTTAAAGCCATTTCATCACATCAACTAGATAAATATGTCCACACGGCCCAAAAATCAGTTTGAATATTTTTTGATGGCATCTGCATAAAAATCTAATAATATATATATATTTGATTAAAACTTCAATATTTGATTTTTTTATGTAGTATTATTCTATCATTTCTACATCTTTCTTAGTTATTAAAATATAAAATAGTACATTATGAATCATGGAATATTAAAAAATAATTGATTAAAAATAGTTTGTAAATAATAATTTAAATGTTTTTAAAAAGCAATATATATTTACTCTCAGAATTTGGAATATATTCCAAAAATTGGATTGCCAAGCAAAGCAGCTCTAATGAAGTTAGTTTAACAATGTATAATTAGTTAACCAAATTTTTTTTTTAAATAAATGCGTCAAAATTTGTATAATAGTCAGTGCATCTATTTATCATGACCGATCTCTGGAATTTGCTCCAGGCTGAGTGAATCCAACACATTTTTTTTTCTGGTTAAATAGAGTTAGAATTTTTTTCCCCTAAGTAACCATTCCATAGCGAGGCAAATAACCAGCTATCCTTTCTTCTCCACATAACCCCAGTAGACTTACTTATTTCATCCATCCAATTCACATGTGGTCTCTTTCTAGATCTTTTACAATCTTATGGAATCCAATTTAAGATTTCAATTGTTCATCTATTATCATTTCTTTTAGCAATATGTGTAGCCCAACTACATTTTAATCTCTTAATTCTTTGAAAAATGTCAGCAATACTTGTTTGTCTTCTCACCCATATATTTCAATTATATTGTTTTCTTGTTACTCCTAACATACATTGTTCCATACTTTGTTGAGTGGTCTGAAGTCTTTGTATTGCTCTTCTGTTAAATGTTCATGTCTCAAATCTCTAAGTAAGACCTGGTAAAACATATTCATTAAAAACCTTTCTTTTCAAATGCATAAGCATATTTTTTTTTAGTATTATTTCTACCAAGAGTACACAAATCTTGTTTAATTCAGTTTCTATCTGTTGTACTAATCTGACCAAGATATTTGTAATTGTAAACTTTTTCTAACTCATCATTATCAATCTTTATTTTCTTTAACATAATAAAAATCATGATAATTTGCAGATCATTGATTTAGTTTAATTCATATTCAGAACATTCACTTTCTGACTATGAAATTATTTCATCTTGATACTATTAACTCTGGTTTTTTTTTATTTCATGGTGAAGCTAAAATTGAACTGTTAAAAGCGTAAACAAACTTACTTTAACAGAATTCATGAAAAGTCACAGATCATTGGTTTAACTATTAAATATTTAAAACTTCCACTTCTATATTTGGGAATTATTCTGTATGGCAGCAAACATATAGAAATTCAACTAAGTAATTAAATCATTTAAATCAATGACAAAGACGTTGTGCCCATTACAAAAGGGGGAAAGCTCTGGGATATCTTGCCTATGTTCGTGCTATGGCAATCAGTAGTGTTCATAATAGCATTTGCATTCATTCTCAATTTTACTGGACTTTCATTTGGAGTTTTTTTAATGGCAATGTTAATCAGGTTTTTAATTTTGCATTTTAAGCTTATATATAAAATTATATGTTCCCAGCAGAATAATAATAAAAAATTTATTTGCAGTATTTTCACTGATAAAGTTTCAAATAAACAGATAAGTAAAATAAATTATTTGTAACTTAAGCTTTATGAAACATTATAAATGTTTGTGTCTTTCTTATGCTAGTTGTGACGTTTGTGTACATTGTTCACATCTTAACTCTCAAACTCTCATCTTTATTGGAAATTGTAAGTTGTTTTTTTTTTTTAGAAAAAGCACTGTTGTCTCAGAACTTTAGATCACAATATTAACATTATCCTAAGTGATAATGACTCACAGTTTTTTATGAAATAGATTTTAACATAATACTTTTAGTGGTATTAAAGTTGAAAAAAAAAATGAAGAAATCAGCATCTTATGGGCTACAGCTAACATCAAAATATGTCTCCTTTGTTCTTTTGATGGAAGAAAATGCTCAGGGGCATTCATATACTTCATATCTAGTTTTAGAAACTTAATTTTAAATGATTTTTTGCTTATCTATAAGTATTTTTCATTATTATTACAGACTGATTGATTATTATAAGTAAATACATAGATAAACTTTTATTTTATTCATTCATGTTTTACTTTTAGAAATAGAAGTTAATTGACTAACATAAAGAAAAAAACGACAATGCATACTACATCATCTATCAAAATTAACTTCATATTAAAATCTTTTAAAATATTATAATTTTTGTAAGAAAATATCAAATTTTGAAGCAGAAATCTACATTTATTCAGAAAAAAAAACTTAAAATAAAAACGAATTCATTCATTTTTAATTTTATCGTTTACTTAAATATCTGTAATAACATATATGGTATATTGTTATATTCACAGGTCAGTTTTTAAATATTTAAAACGATCAAATGTGATTTTTTTTAGAACATTATTCACTTATAAATTAAATTAAAATGAAATCAAGTCCAATATATTGAGTTTTAGTATAAAATAAAGATTTTATAAAAACAGAAAAGTTGAGCATTTCCATAAACTCCCATCAGGTGGTATGATAGAATGTGTCAGAATGCAAGATGGTTAATTTAGTGAGAAATAACTTCATTGTACAATTTGTTCATAGTAGAAGAATTCATTGAAGCACCCCTGATTGTATTCAGTTAAAATTCATATTATAGTAATATATATTGAAACAAATAAAGATCCATTATCATGAGAATCATAAAATAGTATGAAAATACAAAAAAAAGCATTTACTGTTGCACTTCCTTGTTGAGACAGAAAGAGCTTGTACATTAAATCTCTTTTACTTCAACTTGCAATTATTCTAGATTCTAATAAAAATATTAATATATAATAAAAATAATAAATTTCTCAGGATTTTATAGTAAATAATAATCAGTGTACTCTTACTCTTATTTTCTTCAATCCTAAATATCTTTACAACTATTGTTTCTTTTTTCCAAACTTTAATTAGGAATAACTTAATCTGTGTAATAAAAACATGCCTAGCAAAAATTATATAAAATGGTTGAATAATAATTTCTCTCAAGGTTAAATTAATAAATGCATGGATATGAAATATGTTTATTTATTCCCAGATACAATAATGTAAAAGAGATTTTATGTACATTATCTTATCCAATAATATTTCACATTTCAGATAGCATTATTACAACAATGATGTATTCAATCCAGCAAAGTTTTACAAGTAAGTTTGTGTTTCAAATATGACCTTTAATATCATGAATGTGAAATGAAATGATGATGGGTTTTTTTTTTAAGAATGATAAACACAAATATTAAAATCAACAATTATTTTATTGCATAAGATAAAATCAGTATTAAGAACAAATAACAACAATAATAAAAAATATGAAACACATTTAAATAAAATATTACTATCTATATTCTAAACTAATTTGAACTCTGAGTCTGTCAGATGTTTTATCACACTGTGTTGTGAAGCCAATCACATTTATAAGAATAGGTTGTATCAATATTTCATAAAAATAATCCTCAATGTAATGTTGAAGGGTAGAGATTATTATAATCATAAAAATAAATGTCTTATGAACCTTCTTAATTGGTTTATTTTATCAGCTAATCAATGATTTATAAAACACATTTACAAATAATGGAGATATTTTTCACTTTTTTAAAATAAGCAAATATAACTCATTGCTTTGCGAATCTAAATGATAATTTTACCACAAGTTATTTTTGCCTTAATATCCTTTTTCTGGATTCAATTTCAGGTTTTAACTTCAGGAAAGTGTTACTTAGTCAATACAAGGTACAATTAAATCATTAGGCTGTTTTAGTATACCTCTAGATAACAGTACAAATGTAATTCTACTAAGTATGAATAATATATAAAATCTTCCTTATAGATTTACACATTTATATAAGGGTAACTCTACTTAATTTTGAGGTTAAATATTAAGAAGTCGTAAGCATTATCCGTTTAGTATAAGTTAAATAACTATTAACATTTGTACAAACCAATTCTTACTTAAATTACATTTAATCCCATTCAATCTAAACACTAATGATAAAATCAAATAAAATATTACTTTTTTTACTGAATACTGAAATATCTGAGAAAATCTTTTTTTATATTTGCAAAATTATAAAATTATGAAAGTATTAATTTCACTGTTAAAATATCCATTCGGGAACAGCGTTAAAATATGAAATTACATTTAATATGATTATTAATCCATTTTTGAACTCGCTGATAATTTGATCGTTCATTATATCTTATATTTGCTTGAAGGATCTGTAATTTATATGTAACATTTACATATTTATTTATGATCCATTATCTTTTTGAATATTATTGATATATTCTTGCATTGGTAATCCTTTAATTATTTTATCATTGAACACACATTCTAATTTTGTCATAAATAATGATTTTAATTCTTTTAGCAGATTTATCCAAAGATTTTAGCATTCATCAGTTTAATTCCAAATATAAAGTCAATATTCATTCATTTTTTATTTTTAAATCCATTAGTTTAATAATTATGCAGGCAAAACTCTCCATACAGTAGTGCCATAAGAAACAGTGATCATGTGATGTTTAATAATTATAATTGATCAGTGATAAAGCAAAGTTTATTATCAGTCAACAAGAATGATCTTTTCTTTTTAAATCAAAATTCGTTTCTGTAATAGCAAGTTTGTAATGAAGCATATTTATTTTAAAAATACTGTTATTTAAAAATATGTTTTCTTTTATAACTGAAGATGAAATCCAATTCCTTTCTTGAGACTTACGAATATCCTTTCATGTAATGAAGAGATCAATTATTTTTATAATAGCTTATGGAAAAATATGTCCAGCAACTTGTTTTAAATTGCAAAATACTATTTTTTTTAAATATATCAGCTATTAATCATTGTTGTTTAATTGAAGAAAAATCCAGCCATTTGTTAATAATGAGACAGCAATTCCACCTATCAATTTGTCTATTTTTATATTAGCAGTTGACTATAACAAACGAGATTTCTTGAAATAAAATGGTTATTTTGTTGTGGCCATCTCTCCTCTGGAATGGTGATTGGGAATCAAATGCCCAACAAGGCACCTGCCCAGTTAAAATTTCAGCCTACCATCGGGTAGATGAAAAACAAAATGGCTATTTAAAATTTAGGACTAGTTGAAAGTATACAAGCAATGAAATTTTTTGTAGACTGTCTGATTTTCTCATGATTCCTCTTTTATACTGATGATTACATGATGTCTGGATGATATAATATTCTCCATCATACCCTGGGATTTCTTCCATTGTCAATTAAATATTAGAAGTGTTTGCTATAGTTTCTGACTCTCAAAACATTAAAGTTCAGATTTTTTAAAAAACAAAAGTAGTAAAGACTTATTCCTGTATTTAAAGACAAAACAATTTGATAAATATTTTATTCAAATAAATAAACTACAAACCTTAAGTTTCTCAGATATCTATTACATATATTTAAATTGACTTTTAAGAAATAATTCATTACTTAAATATATATTTTTAACAAACTAAAAACAATCTTTGTTACATAAAGTTCTAAATATTAAAATATAAAATCTTCCAAGCACACACACAATGTATAAAATGTAATAACTGTTGATTTTATATATACACCTGGGTCTCTTTTTACACGGACTTATTTAACACGATTTTGAAGTTACGTGATTCATGTTTCACCGGAAGTCGAACTCCGATAATGCGATATTACTTTAAATAATAAATTTTGCACACTTATGTTATATTGAAAGTAATAACACATTATTGGAATTCAACTTTCATCTTAGTAATTTCACTATTTTCAGTGCTTTATAATAGTAAGATTTTATACAATAATGAAATTAAAATCATGATTTCCACATTTTATGTATACATGCATTAAATTTTACAAGATTATAATGTAAATTTGTTCAAACATTGTGCGTGTTAATTTTGCATTTTAAATCACCTTCTGTTTTTGCTTTGTAAAAAAGAACATAATCAATTATTAATCATTTAGTGTCCACAAGTTTATTTTTAAAAGGTGAGTAATAACTGTGGGCACAATTAAATTTGACAATTAAAAATTAAAATCTGATTTTTAATTGTAATTAACAATTTAAAAATTACTTACGGTGATTTGAAATTAATGTGATGTAAAACGAAATTTGATTTTTAAACGGAAATGAAAATTAAAAAATTAAAAACAAAAATAAGAATTTAATTTTTAATTGTTAGTTCTAATTTAATTTTTCCCAGCAGTGGTGAATAAATGTCTTTTTATTATCATAAGGCTAAGTTCATAAACAATTAATAAAATCATCATCTCAAAGATTAATTACTAATTATGTTGTCAACAGAAAACCATTAACACAATATGAGAGTGAACTTGGTGCTAGTTGTATTTCCTCTTGTGAAGAATCTCTTTTTTATCAGTTTGCAAATGAAACCATTTATCAGCAAATAGTGATAATAATTAAAATGTGTATAAAAAAATGTAAATTACTGTACTGTAAATTATGCACAGAAATATATTATTTTGAATAAAATTAAATATTATAGTTAAAAAAAGTTTGTCTTGTATCAATTTTTTTCAAATTTGAAATTTTTTATTAGTCATATTTTATTTCCTTATTTTTTTTGCACACGAATTTTAAAGTAAATTTTATGTTGGTGCTTTGCTTTTACCTGAGTTTTGAAAAATCACAGTCCATATCCCCCCTTTTTCAAGGTAAGTTACGTCTATTTTTGCACGATTTCGTTTGCGCGTGTTTTCTGAGGAACCTATATCGCGTAAAACGAGACCCAGGTGTAATTAAAATGTAATATTATTTTATAACCTTATTATCTATTTCCTATTTTGAATTATTAGATGTATGTATGTAGTATTTCTTTTAATTAATTAATATAATCAACATTTTTTTTCTTAATAAAAATAGCAACAAAAGACGTGTATTTTCTTCATACAAAAATTTATAAAAGTCTACTATAAAAATCGGCTTATAAAGCTATTCAAAAATACTTTATGATTATTATATTTTCTATAAACATTAATATGAGATATTATTGGAATGTAATACTGATTACTTTTATGCTCTTTGAAAAATACATTTGCTTAATTATAAAAACTAAATTTATTAAAGCCAATAAGTCTCAAAATTTAAAATAACCAATTGACAGAGAAACTATAATGTTACAATATATATACTGAAAATATCATATGGTGTGATTTTGATTAGTTATTTATAATTAAAAATTATATTTTGTCTTTAGTTTTTACACACTCAAATATATTCACAGATGCAATCATATTTTTTGTTTTTTAGTCTTTACAGATTAATAATTGTCATATTTATAGAACATGTAACAATAATTCCATATTATAGATTATTTATATGTTTTGGAAATATAAATATTGAATGTAAATATTAAGTAACTATTTTAATATATGTATATGATCACTAGATGGAGCTTTACCAATAGCTCTTAACAAGCTTTTGTTTACATAAACACTGAGAGAGATAGAATTCAATATCTCTTTCATTGTCTCCAACCTTTAGACCATGGTTTCGAGCTAATTGGCTCACCTCAGTAAAGGGTAGGAATTCTATCTCTCTCAGCATTTATGTAAACAAAAGCTGGTTAAGAGCTATTGGTAAAACTCCATCTAGTGATCATAAAATGCAAGCTAAGAGCAAGTTACAAAATTTATAACTTGTTTTGTTTATCATATGTGTATATATATAAAATACATATTTTGCGGATTCATCCGTGTTAAAAACTTTTAATATAAATATACTGACGTTTTGACTTGGTCACACAAGTCATCCACAGAGTTATAAAAGGTAGAAAGACGGTTGTAGAGGCGCTACAATCACTGATTTGAAAAAAAACGTTAAAATTCCACCAATAGCAAAAATGTTAAATTTAGGAATGTTTTTTAAAAAAAATCTTTCCAAATAGGAGGAAGTTTGCAAATATCATCTCGCTTATTGCTACAATCTGGCCTTTTAAGTATCTCAATGGCTTCTCTAATTTTGCACTGGTAGAGATTATCACATCTGGATATGATCCTGGTACTAGAAAAATTAATTTTATGACCTGAATCTATAGTATGGAGTAGAGTGTGATGATGATGAGTGTTGTTTAACTGCATTAATCTATCTCCTAACACTGATGCGACAATTACTATACCTATGTAAGAAGCTTTACTATTTTTACATGAGATTTGATAGACACCATGAGATTCAAGAGGGATTTAATCCTTAGGCTTGGTTATTATATTGCTGATCTTTTGATAAGCAGAAAATGCTGTATCTATATTATAGCGTTTTAATATACGTCCAATACTGTCTGTAATTCCTTTTCATGGACAATTAAGTGTTATATCTTTGTTTCTATTTGTTATTTTGTAAAGTTTTT
This sequence comes from Epiperipatus broadwayi, assembly GCA_028023455.1. Lineage (NCBI taxonomy): Eukaryota > Metazoa > Onychophora > Udeonychophora > Euonychophora > Peripatidae > Epiperipatus > Epiperipatus broadwayi. The sequence continues at coordinate 6,652,574 of JAQFVV010000032.1, forward strand.
AATTATAAATTGATATATTTAATTACAAATTTATAAAAAAAAAAGCCTTATTTCAAGCCCAAAATAAACAAAATAGGAAACAAAAAGATGATAAATCAGCTATTAGGATTTGTGTTCCATATGTAAAAGGAATTACAGACAGTATTGGACGTATGTTAAAACGCTATAATATATATACAGCATTTTCTGCTCATCAAAAGATCAGCAATATAATAACCAAGCCTAAGGATTCAATCCCTCTTGAATCTCATGTAAAAATTGTAAAGCTTCTTGCATAGGTATGAGTAATCATCGCATCAGTGTTAGGAGAGATGAGCATGCTAATGCAGTTAAACAACATTCATCATCATCAGCACTATCACTCCATACTATAGATTCAGGTCATAAAATTGATTTTTCTAGTACCAGGATCATATCCAGATGTGATAATCTCTACCAGTGCCAAATTAGAGAATCCATTGAGATACTTAAAAGGCCAGATTGTATCAATAAGCGAGATGATACTTGCAAACTTCCTCCTATTTGGAAAGATTTTTTTAAAAAAACATTCCTAAAATTAACATTTTTGCTATTGGTGGAATTTTAACATTTTTTTTTCAAATCAGTGATTGTAGCGCCTCTACAACCATCTTTCTACCTTTTATAACTCTGTGGATGACTTGTGTGACCAAGTCGAAACGTCAGTATATTTATATTAAAAGTTTTTAACACGGATGAACTCACAAAATATGTATTTTATATATTTAACCCGTGCAAATCTTCATTTTAACATATATATATATATATACAGTATATTTACAGTAAGTTTTATATATTGAATTTATTTGATTCCAAGGCCTTCTGTTGGTAATCCAAGTTGGTGGATATTAATAAATGCTATACATGTGTAATACCCACACACTAATAATATATTAGAATTTAATACACATATTAAAAATAATTACTAAAAAAATAATAATAATAAAAGATTGCTGTGCAGTGTTTATAGTATAATTTTTAACAAATCTAATATAGTAATGTTAAAAATGTTTTTAAAAATTGTATTTCTAAATTAATGCATAAACAAAAATAATTAACAAAAAAAATATTGTATCCTAGATAAACAATAGTATTAAAATTGAATAAAAGTTAAAAGAAAATCAAAGACTGATATAATATTAGCAGTAACATTTTTAAAAATCAGTATGATATGCATTAAAATAAAGGCAAAGATAAATTTATTAATGTTTTTATGGTCTAAATTGATATGGACAAAATGCAAAAGGTACAATATATTAATTGCAATAAATTATTACCCTTAATGATAACCACATGTTTTATGCCAATTGCAATTTGAGTTAGAAAATAATTTTTTTATAAATTACTATTTTTTATTGAATTTTTTTTTATGGATTGTAGGTAAGTCAGTCAGTGAATATTGTAAAAGTATTGATCATGCACTCATTGCATATTGTTATTGCCAAAGTTTTCAAATAAATATCTTCTTTGTAACTCATTTTTGGCAATGTTTTATAAGATTTAGCAATTAAAATTTATCATTTTAAAAAACATGTTAGCTTTAAAGAAAAAGTGCCACAATTTTTAGTTTCTATTTCTTATAAAATTCTAAAAGATTTAAAAATTAAAGGTGCTTTTTAATGATCATCTACAGTAAATGTGTCTTTTTTTTATTACAAAAGTTGCTTGATTAATATTTTCATTAGCTATTTTTTAGAAATAAAAATCACAAGATTAACTTTTTTTTTTGACCATTAAATGTAACTAAATTGAGATTCAACTCATAAGGTTAATTTTTTTTATATATGTAGCCTTTAGTTTGAGTACAATTTGTAGCAAAATAAAATTATGTTTTGCATATTTATTTTTAAAAATTACTTTGCAAATAACTAAAATAACAAAATTATTTTTCAAATGTCTAAAACAGTGTTTCCCAACCTGTGGTGCGCGTACCACTGGTGGTACGCGAGTTGCTGGTTGGTGGTACATGAAAAATAATCAATAATGGTGGCCAGAAATAAAAAAATTAAATCATAAAAATATAGAAACGTTTTTTCCTATAATTCATAAAAATTATTTTAATTAATAATATTATACAGTAAAGTTGTTAATATGTACAGTCGATAACGATCTTTAATGTTAATGATAAATTGAAAGTATGATTAAGAAATTCGATTTTTGGAAACATTGTATCGAAAACAATTAACTGGAAGTATTCGAAACTCTACATATTAAGTCTGTCTCAAAATTGTCTTTCATGGAATATTTTCCAAAACCCGAAAACACAAATGATAATTGGATTTCAAACACCTTCTATGCAGAAAATTTAGAAAAAGCTACATCATTATCAATAAAGGATAAAGAAAATTTAATAGAATTATCATGTGACAGAACTTTATAAGTAGAATTCAAACGACACAATCTAATTAATTTTTGGTTAAAAATTAAAGAATATGAACAACTTTCTGAGAAAGCTCTTAAATTATTATTACCGTTTACAGGCATGGAATTAGTAGGAAGAGCTTTTTCTTCATATATTTTTGTAAGAAATAAGTATCGAAACAGATTGAACGCAGCTGTAGACTTATGGGTATACCTCACATCTTTTGATCCAAATTTCAAAAAAATTATGTTGTTCAAAACAAGCACAAAGATCTCATTAAATTTATTTTATAAAAATATTTGATTATGATAAGAAAATATATTAATTGTTTTTTTATAATTTTGTGTTTTTATTAAAACCATTTATTAGTAAACGAAATATGACAAAATAGTAGATAAATAATGAGTCGAATCAAGGCAAATCAATCTAAATTATTTAATTTGAAAGAATGTATCAGAAAAGGATCATACCCAGAAATTAGACTCTCATTAATTCTTGATCATCTATTGTGGATTACTAGATGTAAGCTAGTATTTAATCATCAAAATTTTAATCCTATTAACTTCATGCTGAACAATATAAAGAAAACAAGAACAAGAGATAGCCTGATAACCCCTGAGGTTATTTTTACCATGACTTGGGACATGCTGGATTTATCCTCTCCATGGCCCAACCAATAGCAAGATGCTCCGAAAAAGAGAAAACGGACTCAAATTCGGGAAAACCAAATGAAGGAATGAGAAAACACTTTGAACAAAATATGTACCAAATAACCTTTAATGTAATAATGTAATCTTTAATAAATTATTTTGAAAAAAATATGAAACTTTGAACAAACATATACACATAAATATGTTACAGTGAGGTTATAAATTCAGTGAGTTTATAATCTAGTGTGACATTTAGGCATATTTCAATGTAATTTGTCTTATTATGAGATGTGAATAAATACATGGTCACCCTATAATATTTATAATGCAAATAAAATAACACACTCGCAGTAACAAATTTCATGAAATACAATCATTTTTATGAAGTGGTACAATTTAGCGTGATGTACTACCAAGTGGTACGTGAGCCAAAAAAGGTTGGGAAACACTGGTCTAAAACATCATGTGAAATAAAACAAAAAGGCTTATATTTTTGATTTTATTACAATACTATAAAAACAAAAAAAAATTATACTTTGTACTTACATATACAAAGTATAATTTTTTTTTGTTTTGTTTTTACATAGTTGTAATAGTTATTTAAACATATTTTTTAATATTAATTCTAATATGGTCGATTGTGTGTTATCTCTTTAGTTTTTTTTTAGTATATGGCAAGAGTTATTAATAAAACATAAAACTATAGCTCAGATATTAAATTGTGGAATGCAAATTGCACAAAATTGCCATACTTGTTGGCATTTTATTTGTCAATTAACCCTTTCACCGATGATTATATAATTGGCTGAATTAGTTAAAAATCAAAACTTTTAATTGGCCAACTCATAACTTTAACAAAATCTATTGTTAAAATAGATTCACTTTTAATAATATAAATACATTAATTTCGTTTGTAAAAAGTATATTAATAATTTGTCAGATTATGAAAGTAAACGAAAGTCTTTTCAAAAATAAAATTTGATTTATAATTTAAAAAATATTCAATTGCGGTGAAATAAAAGTAATCGCTATTTGACCAACCAAAAAGATTGCTGACGTAATAATTTTTTTTTCACTTTAACGTTATAATAAATATGTAGCAATAAATAAATAATTCTTGATAATATCTTAACTATTTTTCTAAAATAATTTGATTTTTAGTATTATTTTATCAATAATAATTTGTAATTCAATTCGAATATTGTTTAAAATATTGTAAACATTCGTTTATCATTTTCGTAATAAAAATCAAAACGAACGTAACTTTTTACTTTTTGGCAGCCATTTCCCTTTCTGACAGAAGTTGGACAGCCAATAAGATTCAAGAAAAGGTGGTGAGGAGGCAGTGCTTTGGTTTTGTTTGACATATATGGTCATTTATTGATTTTTTACTTGTAAAATAATTCTGAAGAGGGCACCATCTTACAGAACTTTTGATTTTCTTTCGAATGACGTATAATATGTATATGGGATAAAAAGTAGCCAATTTAGAGTGACATCAAATATTCTCGTTTTTTACAAGTCAGGCAGTTAAAGTGTTAACCCATTGAAAACCAGGCGGCCATTGTTAATTTTTAGAAAAATTTACCCTAACTCTAATAACTTAGATATTTTGTGTTTGAATGTAATAAATATAAAAAATCATGCTGTAAAAGTAAGGTCATATATGAAAGAATGTAATGAAGCTATTAAAATAATCATTTCATAAAGAAAAAGTTAAAAAAATATATATTTTTAATAGTTTTAAGAATGTTTATTTTTACATTGATTCACAAATCCTAAATTTTGAAATTCAAATGATAAAATGACAATTTCATAAACAACTTCATCACATCCATCACAAAATTTCAAAAAAAAAGATGTATTGGAAGTCTTACCTGAGGTAATTTTTCACTGAGAAAATTACTAAAACAGCGGCCTTGTTGTGCTCCATTTTTCTTCTAGATCCAGATGTGTCCATTTGTTCAAAAGTACCTATAACAATATGAATGGTTTTTAGTGGAGAACAAAGTAATAGAACAGTGTAATTCAAAAATAAATAAATAAACTTATAAAAAATAAAATGAATAAAAATAAATCAATAAAGATATTTTTTTATTATTATTAACAATGATTCCATGTGTGGAAGAAAGGCTGAGTTCAAATACATGGCACTATAACACAGAGTGGATGGATTGATGAAGCCAGAAACTGTGTATAAAATATCCTATATTACATGAAATTCCAGTTGTGTAGCATAAACTTGTATATAAATATATTTATTATTTTGCATAAAAGATATGAAGAAAGTCTGAGTTCAAATACATGGCACTATAATACAAAGTGGATGGATTGATGAAGCCAGAAAGTGTGTATAAAATATCCTATATTACATGAAATTCCAGTTGTGTAGCATGAACTTGTATATAAATATATTTATTATTTTGCATAAGAAAATGAAGAAAGGCCGAGTTCAAATACATGGCACTGTAACAATAAGTGGAGCCAAAATGCATCAGCTCTCATGAGCACAGATACCCCAGTCACCAACTTTTTCCATCTTACATATATTTATTTGAAAGTATTATAATTTATTATTCTATAGAAAAGGGCAATATATATATATATGCATTGTGCACCATGTAACCCAGATGGTTACAATATATACAGATAATGTAACATTAACTTATATTTTTGAATATATGTAAATACATATCATTTTTATGACTATCATCAAAAATGGAAAGAAATTATTTTTCTTATGATGCTTTTTCATATATTTAAGTAAAGCACAGAATTTTATATAAAATATCTTTCTATAACAGCAATAATTGTATATATATATAAAGAATAATGTAGACAAGTTTTTTGGGGGGCAAATATTTTTTTTTTGTTCTTGTTAGTGGAATTATTTTAAAACTTCAATTTTCATAGCTTACATAGTGACATTTATCTTTTTATATATAAGATTAACTAGAATCAATTATACCTGTAAAAATGTATACTACATCATTTTCCATTCATTTTTTAATAGCTAGTTATTAGTTAAATTAATTGATGTGATATGTACATATATATTTCCAGTTATGTTTGTTGTAGTTAATATAATTTCATATATTTTTTTTCTATAAAAAAATCAGGACATTTTCATAAATCTAACAACATATAAATTTTTAACAGAATAAAATATTTTACTGATTAAAGATCCATTCTTCATGCCATTTATTAATATTGATATTAAAAAGATTATTACTGGTGAGTATTTCATTAGAAGAAAAGAAGAAACTAAACTGTTTATTAAACAAACATTTGTATGACAAGAGAACTACAAAAGAATATAAATATAGAAGACCTACTAATAATATCAAAAATATTTATAACATTGAAAAAATTACAATATGTAAAGAGGATACAAGAAGTAGATTTGTTTTTTTATATTCTAAGAATTATGTAGAAAGAATAGAATATGAAATAAAAAGATATAATAATAATAATCAAAAGATCCCATTAATATTCTAGAAATGAAATACATAAAATTATTACAGAAAATGGATAAACACAAAATTATAAATATAAATCAATATAAATTATTGTATCCTTCTTATAAAAACTCATATATTTTTACTAAGGTAAAACTTATAAGGATAATAATCCAGTGAAATTATTTAATTTGAGATATTTCATTCTACAGAAATGTTGCAAATATTTAAACAAATGGATAGCAAATATTATTGGTTATGGGGAATTTTGTATAAAAAATACAGATTCTATCAAACATAACTTAAATAATATAAAACGGAATAGAAACCAAGGTATTTTTAGTTGTATTTATATATTGGCTATTTCCAATATTAAGTATTAAATGTCTTTAGAAAAATTTAACTTTATTTAAATTTTCCAATTACATTCAACTGTTGGTAATAGCATACCAGTTAGTATATGCACAATTGTTTTAAGAGTTATTATTCTCTCTTCTTCAGGTATTACTGGCCTGACCAATGATAGTACTAGCATGAGAGTCAAACTTGGACTCTTAGATTCTTGAGTATTGAATTTTAAGATAACTCTCTAACCAATTGAGCTATTCTACCAAAGACAATAGTCAGTAGAAATTTCATATATTTATCTATGAAGTTTTTCCTGATTTCTCCATTTTTTCCTAAGAGCATGCTAATACTGTCACTCATCAGACCAACAACACATGAAGAAGAGAGATTAATACCTCTCAAAACATTGTGCATATACTAACCTATGTGCTATTACTAACAACTAAATGTAATACTTAATATTAGAAGATAGAAATAGTCCAATATATAATTAAAATACCATTATCACAAACCTTCAGGAAAACACAAAGTATTTTTACAATGAATGTCCAGAAAATGTATCCAAATATTCCAAAAATTAAAAGTATAAAGATATTAATACAAAAACTATCTCCATACATAAATGATATAAATATAATATATATTATGGAAGGTTTAGCATTGAAACATAATAATGAATATTGTAATATATGTAAAAGATGGATAATAGGTTGTGCAATTAATGGATTAATCTCATCAGTATTTACAAATGAATTAGAAATTAAAATAATTAAAAAAAATAATCAAGAAATAATACATAGTTCTAGATATGTTAATGATGCCTTAATAATTAGTAACAAATGAGTTATAAATTATATTTATAATGAATTTAATGATATATATATATATAATTAGAAAGATCTTGAACTCAGACTTTCAAGGTCCCTACAGCTATCCACTCCATCTTATGCGAAAAAGATAAATGATCTCCAATATACTTATTTCATGCAGAAACAGCACTCATCAGTTGCATCTTTTCACACATGTATACAATCAGTGCTCAGTTTTTATTAAGATAGCAAATCTTCAAACTTTAATGGATAAGCTTCGCCCTCCACTCTCCAACTTTTCAACCAACTATATCATTGAAAATCCGAGGATGAAATGTTCAAAGCACTTGTTGATGCCAATATTATTGTCATACACATGTTGGCTTTAAGTCACTCTGACCTCTCACACATAGAACCTTAATACACTCATCTAAATATACAGAAAATGGATGGGAAGAACACAATATACATGTATTTAAATATTATATATTGAGCCGGATTGATTTATGATTCAGTGGTTTTATTACTAAAATTAAAAAGGGAAAACAACTTCATTTTCATTAAATGTCTAATGCTAAAATTTTTATTATTTAAAACACATACACATTTATATTTAAAGTAGATCATTTAATGTTTATAAAATTGATTTTAAAATAGTTTACTTTCACTACTTTGTTTATAAAATTGATTTTAAAATAGTTTACTTTCACTGCCTGTTTAAATCAATTTGATTAAAAACAGACAAGCTTGCTAATTATATACTCCTGTTGCTTTTATTTTAGTCATATTTTTAAAGTTAATTCTAAAAAAAGCGGAGATTTAGTTTTGTATTTGTCGTTTTTGTTTCAATTATCCCTGGTTAGAATTCTTAAATTAGATTGAGCGGGAAATTAATATTTGCCCTGCCTGAAATATAGAATGGACACTAATGAAAGTTTTTCACGGGAAATGTAGCGAGGCAAAGATAGCCCACCAATTTTGAAGGAGAGATGGATTCATTATTAGACACACACTTAGATTATTGCCTGATAAGAGTCAGATGGTTTTGAGTAGCTGTTCGGACGTAGAATTGCCTGCTAAAAACAGAAATAATTATTGATAAACTTCCTTGCTGTGCAAGATGTCAAAATCCACCGCTGTGAGTTTTGCCATCATTAGAATGTCTGGCTAATTTAAACAAAGGACAGACCCACGCCTACCAGCTCTTCTTCAGTCATGCCATGAACCTCTAAAATAAACACTACCTCTATCTTGCCACTGTCAAAGGACCTGGAAAATGAACTATTATCAAGTGCACACTCATCACTAAATCACTAGGACTCTGCCTTACCATAAGCTAAACTTTTTCCTATTCTAGCCAGGGTAAATAAATTGCGTTTAATTAAATCTCTGCTCAATCTGATGATAAATATGTTTTAAAATGGTATTAATTGTTTTTTAAAATTATTTATTATTTGTATGTACTCTTTTCTAGTATTTAAAGTGTGTCTTGGAATCTTAGTTTTAAGATTCCAAATTTGTTTGCAGTTTTCGTTTATCAGGGGGTGCATAAGGTGATTGTATTTTATATGTTTAATATATATACCTGATTATTTTGTTAACTATTACAAAACACATTGGCAGTTTTTGTAATCTTTATTTATTTACCTGCCCTTAGTTGTACAATAAAGAATCTTTAAACATGTTTCGTTTGCGCTGTTTGTGCAAACAACAAAATCTTTTGCTGGCTATTTGTCAAGTTATTTCTTCGGGTTGTCTGAATATAGTCTATTTCTTTCTGGATTACGTAAGATTGTAATCAAATATCTGTTGCTGTCTTGTAGGTGAGATCAACCACATTTACTTTGAATGTAGTATTACACGCAGCAGTCCTGCGGCATTTTAATGACAGCAATTAGAATATTGCTGCTCGGATGTCTGCGCTGGTTTTGTTGATTTCCAGCGGGACAGTAACTGTTTTATTATCCCTGATTCAGGAAGCTAGGGTTGTTGTTTGTTTTTGTAATTTTACAACTGGCCAGCAAGAAGATATTATCCTAACCATTTCTTATATTTTAAGTGAGAGAATTTTATTGCCAAAATGTTTAATGCCTTCATGTTTGTCATACTCTTGTGCACTCTCTGGTAAATATGCGTATGTTAACATAAGTCACTTTTATATTCGTGGCTAGATGTCTTTATTATATTGTCCAACTTATAAAATTAATAAATTGTTTAAATTTATTTGGCTGACGTTTGTCTTTGTGCTTTGATTTCTCAACTGTCTAAATAATATTTAAGATATCTTGTTCCTCTCTGAGTGTAGTTCAGTGCCTTTTGATTCGCATATCCTGTCCACCCTAAAATAAATGTCTAGTTCCTATTTTCGGACTAGTGGCGCCCCTGGGGTCAGTATATGCAAATCTCAAAGATCTTTCTCCCGTTACAATATATATAAGTGCCAAACAATTTTAATGGTTAAAAATAATAAAACATATATTTTAATTAATTAGTAGCACTTTTGATTATATTGTAATCCTTATCAGCTGTAAATTAATGTAGAAGTTTAATATGACATGATTTTCCATGAGCTGTGTATGTCAGTATTTGCTGCTTGTGTGAATTTACAAAATTGGAATTTGATATTACAATATTTACATGTAGAGATTAATATAGATATTGATAATAAAATTATATTAAAACATTTCATTAATTAAAAGGATAAATTAAGAAAAATAATTTTTATAGATTCTCTAGCATGGATACAAAAAATATTTAAAAATTTTAAATATAAAAATGATAAATATAATACAGATAAAAATATAATTACTTTAATTGAATTATAGAAAATTTATGGATATATTAAAAATAAATATTTTTAATTATAAACCACCCAATTTAAATTCTATTAATGTTTCTATTAATAAATAATAATGATAGCTCTAATAAAAAATGGATAAAACTTTCATACTTCTCTAATATTTATAATACATTAATAAAAAATAAAAAGTATATAGATAAAAACATACTATTAGTATGATGAAATAGTAAAAATCTAGACAAAATAAGATTATATGAAATATGGAAAAGGAATTGTATATAATATTAATTGTGGAAATTACAATATGATTTACAATGAATATACTGAGAAACAATTAGATGAAAGAGCAAGAAAATATAATAGTGCAATTAATAAAAGAGACATTCATTATTTAAAATATAGATTTAAAATAGATTGTGTAAAAAGATATAAAACCCTTTAAACTACATTAAAGAGTCTAATAGAAGAAAAATATTAAATAAATTATATTTTCTATAACAAATATGAAAATATATAAAATATCAATTAATTTAACTAATAATTGGCTAATGAAAAATGAATGGAAAATTATATAGTACATATTTATACAAATTTTTTCCTTTGTATTTATTCTACTATTGTTATAATTTGCTCTAGTTAATTTTATGTATAAAAAAATTATAAGGGCAAAAAAAAAAAACATTTGCTGAAAAAAAATTTTCTATATTATTTTTATTATATCTATATCTTACATTGTGTGATTTATTTAAATTTTTTATGAATATAAATTGTATATAAATGTGTGATTCAATAAGAGTGCAATATTTTTTAACATGCAAACAAATGAACAAAAAACAGGCAATATATAGGAAAAATCAGATTTAAAATTAATTAATCTTTCACTTTTATGCACATCAACTATCAATAACAAAAACTTATACATAACAGGTTAGTTTGCTTCTACTGAGAAGTCAGTACATATTTGTCACAACTGAGTTTAGCCAGATTTGGAAATCAATAATAGAAAATCTAAATCATTATTTTGCCAGGTGTAGGTGCCTTGAGAACCAAATAACATTCCATTTTAAATGACCTATTGTGTATTTGCTTTCTAAGTGTTTTGACATATTTCTAGTAGTAGCATTTGTTGCGTTGTTGATTCATGCTGCAAGTAATTGAATTTGATTATCTATGATGGCATAGTAATAATGTTTTCTGGAGATGTACATCATTATACAGTGACAAACACAAATTTCCAGGTAAAATTGGATTTTGTAATTTTCTTTGCAAATGGTTGTCTATTTAATTTATTTTTTTGTTCATAAACTGAAAATACATTTATTTGTTATCTCTATAATTAGTTGGAGGTCAGCGCTATAACAGTTTTTTTTTTAAAAAATAATCGCATCCATATACAATTTGCTTAAAGTAAAGATCTATCTCCCGACCCCCCCCCCCATTGCCAATTACAATTTTTAAGAACAAATATTTTGTAGAAAAAATTAAAAGCACACAATTGATTATTTTTTTGCAAAATTTTCAACTATATATAAAACTGTAATAGTACTGCACTTCTCACTCAACCAAAATCTATGGGTAATTATTTTCTTAAAACTAATTATTTCAAAGATGCATTTAAGTCAAATAATTTATTTAAAACACAAGTTGTATTTTCAATTTTTGTTTTGATATTTCCGTGTTAACTTGTTTTTTTTTTAGAGTTGTAGCTATATACTTTTCTGCCTTCCATTTATGACCTATATATATTTCTTCTATAAATATATATTGAGTGATAGTTGTTTATGCAGCATATAAAAGATCTCGCATTCGATTGTAATCTTATCTTCAGTAGCAAAAATTTGCTTCTTACCTGCAGACAATAAATAATACCAGTCTGTCTCCTAACTTAATTACAATTGCGAACAAAAAATACTTGATTGTTTTTTAATTTGCAAACATATATATAACGTAACTGTAAGTAATGTTTTTTTTTTTCGACTTTACTTTTTTTTTATAATTATTTAATAAGCATTTCCATTTTGTATATAAATATTTTTTTATCATTACTTTATTAAATATAATTAAGTAATAAAAATGTTTAGAGAAAATTTTTTGTTGCTTTTAGTTTTTCTGCACACTTGCTAGATAAAAGTTTTATCGCTGCAAATAGTAAGATTTTATTCGGCTTTGTAGAAAATAAAGCGTGATTTCTATAAATAATTAGTTGTATTTAAAGATGTTAGAAACATATTTTAACTGTAGTTTTTGATTTTGAAAAGTTATTTGAGAAACTAATCGTTTTGGTTTTTTTTTTTAGAAGGGAGCAAAGTTTGTATTTAATTCTTCCTTCGCTTGGGACATTGAATGTTCACTTTAAGTATTGAAACTGACTTACATAAGAGATTATAAAGAAATCAAAAATCTATAGATTATTTCATTAGCCAATCAATCATTTATTTAGGGAGTTTTGGGAAACTTTGACAAAGGAATACTTCAAGATAATAAAATACTGCAGTCTTTGGATATATGCCAGACAAGTTAAAGAAATAAATTAAAATTTGAAAGAATTTACACTTGTAAATAACATATTTCTTATAATTTATTAATAATAAATGCAGCATAAAAAGTTATATCAAATAAAGTTCCCCTTTTGAGTATTATTTTAAAATCCAACTCAGTAATTTTTTATAAATTTAATTTATATATGAGCATTTGGAGACAGGGGGAAAAAATGAATTAAACAAATATTCAAATAAATAACTTAGAATATTCGAAATGCATTTAATTTTCTATTGCCTTAATATCATCAAATACTTGGCATATTTTTATTAAAATGCAAGTTATAAGATTAATTCCTCATTGTCTAATCAAACGCGATTCTAATAACTATTATTTTATCATGTTATTGAATGTTTTTGGCACTGATTTCCCCTCCCCCCATTCAGTTATTTAGATCAGCGGTCGGCAACCTTTTAGATATTGCGGACCACTGATATAATTTTTAAAGGTACGAATTAATACGAGCATTGAATATAATATATTAATAATTTTAATTTTAACACAAGAGTACGCCGTAGTCAAATTTGATGTTTAATCAATAGTTCATAGAATTCGGTATTCTTATTTTGTTACTTTTTCTATGCCGCTGACCAAATAGGGGTTAATTATCTTTTGTCTTAAATACATTAGTTCAAAGTAAATCTGTTTTTAGCATACTGTCCATGTTTACATAAGGGCTATAAACCAGACAATAATACTATATATATATGTATAAAGATTGAAGGCATAACCATTTTCTAAATATTTTCTCAATCAAACATGGCTTTCTAGCAAAGAGCTGCAAATTTTAAACAGAAGATTTTTACATGGGTTTAAACTTTAAATGTTAAACATTTAATGGGAATTCTTTGTTTATCTTTTATAAACAATTTTCATTTATGACATAATGAAGCAAATTACTAATTACAGCATCTAGTAATCACATTTGTCTTAAAATACTTTAGTCCAAAATAAATATGTTTTTACCTTATTATTCATGTTTACATAAGGATTATAAATCAAACAACAATACTTTATGTGCATGAAGATTGAAAGGGTTAACATTCTTTAAACACATTCTACACATATATATTTTTAATATTCTGTTAATTACCTGAAATAACAACTAGCTTAAATTATTTGGAATCATTATTTATGTATATACAAACATAAAATAAAATTATGTTATAAAAATATTTCGTATCTTTATAATAACAAAAACACTCTGATGAAAATTATGGTTTAGCTTTTGGAATAGGTTTATATAATATGCTTTTGTAAAGATGACACATATTCAAAATTATTTTTGATGGATTTTTATTTGATACAAACCATTTTTGGCAAATAGAACTAATAACCTGAGGATTAAATGGAGTTAACATCAGCAAGGCTTCTAGGGTACTTAACTGGATTAGTAAGGAAATTTTCTGAGAATCACCCATAGCTTGTATAAAAATGACTCTAATAATGATATAATTTGAACACTATTTTGCTACCTTTCTATAATATACTGTTTTCCAAGATAGCTGAGTAAAAGAAAAGAACATATATGTTACTCATCAAACTTTTCATTACGAAAATCCCTCCACAACACAAGAAGAGACCAAATTAAATCATGAACAAAATTATTGGTCCATTCCTATTTACAATCAAATAAGGCTTCCCATAAAAAGCTACATTTATAAACTTAAAATTATATATAAACAATCTCTTACACATACCTTTATCATCATTCAGTAAGTATAGATAGCATATATCTTTGTTCATATGTTTATGATTATATCTCTCCACAAGATGTTAAAAGTGGATTGAAATCAGTTCCTACCTTGTGTGAAAGTGTTGCAGTAAAAATTACACTACAGAAATATTATTTATTATTGAATAATCTCTGGTCTAATGAATGGCTAATAACATTATTATACTTCCATTAAATGGTTTGTGTCAAAATTGTGAGGACCATGAGTTTGACACATCAAATAAGCTGTAGTAATTTGCTATCTATATACACTGAATAATGATAAAGATATAAGATATTACAATCTGGGCCAAGTGATAAGTGATGGTTCAGCATAAAACATGCATCTTGGAAACATACATCTTTTTCAAGTATTTAATCATATGTTTAGGATTACAACCCTCCACAAAGTATTAAAAATGGGTAGAAATCTGTTCATACCTTGAGTAAGAGTGATGTAGTGAAAATTACACTGCAGAAATATTATTTATCACTCATATTGTGGCTTTTATAAATCATTTTTTTATTAATTAAAAAGTTTTCACCGGAATCTGTCTGCAATTTTGAGATTGTTGCAAATTACAGAAAAATCCAAGTGTGATGTATTGTAATATAAATTGTTCTGCTTAAATGAAGCCAGAAATTTGTATGCACTGAAGACCATATGTCTAAAAGAATTATTAACCAAATCAAATACTGTATTTTTATTTTTGAAATCCCTTTGTTATTTTCAGACCATTTAAAAACTCAAAAAATAAACATTTAATCTTTCAATAACCAGAAGAGTTTGATGATATTAAAATGTTAATGATTTTATTTGCAATATTTTGCTATTAAAAAATTAATGTATTCTGTGATAATCATAAAATATCTGGGCTCTCAAGTAGCACCTATTTGTTTCCTTTCTTATGTTATTATTATTATTATTTAAAAATTCTCTTTTTTATATATACATTTTTCTCTTTGATGCATTAAAAATTTAAAAATAGATGAATAGGATACAGATGATGTTTTTAAAGATAAGAAAACTTGTAAAAGCTATACTGAAACAGAGTGTGAAAGAAATTGAATTAATAAAGATAATTGAGAGAGGAATTATACATTTAACTACTAAATGACAGTTATGCATTTGAGTGTTGCTTTTAAGATTTACTTTCTCTTGTTTCATTGTTCTTTTTTTTTTAAATCAGTTGTTTAGATATTTATTTTTGGCATCCTAATTTTGAAGATGAAGTGTTGATGATAAATAAAAATGGTGTATATGATGTGTTCAGAGAAGTAGATTTGTTTATGCTCAAGTATTTTCCAGTAATATAAACTGAAATAAACAATATGAAAATGATAATCAAAAAAGCAAGTTACATATAGCATGACATTGCTTTATTTTAGCTATTGGTATGCTCTCTATATTGCAATATAAATATGACTATTAACTGAAACACACAGGCTTATTATATACCTGTGTCTATATATGTAGGGTGTATGAGCACAGACTTTCAAACGACCAACCACTCTTCACACTATCTCATAACACTGATACACTTGAACACATATATGTTGAAAAGATAAATAATCACCAATAAACGTACTTCATGCTAAAACAGCAATCATCAGATGCTTAATTTAACACAAATATTTAAAAATTAATTCTTCTAAAACTTATTTTTAAATAATAATTTCACTCTAATAATAGTTTTATTAAGTTAAAATTTTTTAAATAGCTGTAATCTGTTCATTAATCTAAAAGCAAGTTATAAACATGTACATTTATAATCTTTAAGTAAATAATAAAAAATATTATATAATAGTTAACCATATATATAATATTAATACATAAAAACTTTTTTCAGCAAATATTTTTTGCATTCCTTGATATAAATGTCATTTAGAGAAACCTTTAATTTACCACACATAGCAATATCTATGTATTTATATATAGAAAATTAATTTGAATCAATAATAAAATTATAATAAAACAATAGAAATACTTACAAATGTAACAAAAATAAAATTTATTAATGGTACAACACTTAACAATTATTACAGTATGTGAAAAATATACACTATATAAAGATATATGTATATTATTTACTTACAGATTATAAACTAAAAAAACGGTTTAATGGATTAAGTTTATTTCATTTTTATTTTTGATGAAATTTATACACATAGTATAATCTAAAATTCTTAATACAATTTGAAAAAGTATATTAATAAATTATAGGATATAAAAATAAAGTTTACAAATCTTCTTAAAGCCATTCAAAAAAGTACTTTTTACACTATTGACATGCATGTATTTCGCTATATGAAATTAAGTTAAAATAATATGATTTGTAGAAGTTATTTAAATTTTAAATACATGAGATATTATTTTATATAGCACTATGTTTTTTATGTAATGGTAATATTAGCGATTAAGCCAATGCACATGCGCTTTAAAGATAAATTATAAATGAATATTCTCAATTTCTCCAGACAGGAGATATAGTATTTTAGAAAGAATGGAAGAGTATTCATTTATAATTTATCTTTAAAGCGCATGTGCATTGGCTTAATCGCTAATATTACCACTTTAAATACATATATATTGTCTATATAAACTTAATGTAATTAGAAGGAATTTGAACTTAGACTTTCAAGTTCCCTACAGCTATTCTCTCTACTCCATACAATTGATACACATGACTACATATATGTGAAAAAGATAAATTATCTCCAATATTTTGTGCTGAACTAGCACTTATCAATTGATCCAGATCATAATCTCTCTCACACATATATAATCAGTGCTCAGTTTATATTAAGATTTTAATGGACAGACTTCAATCTTTTCCATCCTCCGACTCTTCAGCCATTCATATCATTAAAAATCTGATGATGAAATGCTTAAAGTCCCCATTGATGCCAATTTTATTGTTATACCCATGTTGACTTTAAATCACTTTGACCCCTCATGTGTAGGATCTTAATATGACAATTAAAAGTTTGAAGATTTTCTATCTTAATATAAACTGAGCACTGATTATAAATTTGTGTGGGAGATTGTGATTTTAACCAATTGATGAGTGCTGGTTCAGCATGAAATACATAATATTGGAGATCATTAATATTTTTCATGTTTATGTGGTTATGTGTGTCAGTTATAAGGGATGAAGAGTATCGCTATAGAGAGCTTGAAAGTCTGAAGTCAAATCCCTTCTAAATATTTACATTTTGTAGATAGAAATTATATTGCTTTTTATTAGGCAATTCACATAATTTTTTTTTATGGATGACCAAAAACTAATCTACACACATAGTCTTAAAGAAACCACTACTTTCAAAATAATGTTCATCATTATTTCATCAACGTAATCTATGAAATCTCTTTTGAAACAAGAAACTTTTTATGCAGCATTTACTTAATTGTATATATATTATATGAATATTCCTTTAATTCTGTATATGTTTTACATATATGTTCTCTATCTAGCATATTAAGTTAATTAGTTAATAGGATATTATGACAATTACTAACATCTGATTATTGTCAATGATAATTAGCATTATTTAACACCTTATTAATTTTTATAGCATATCATTTGTCAGAAATAATTTACATATAAATATTTAGAGCTACATCACAAACTGGTATTATTTGATGTAAGAAAACTTATATTTCTATGAACCATAATTATGGTGGATAATTTAGTGTCATTGAATGGGTAAATAGTTTTTATCAGCTAGAGTAAAGCCTTCTGGTTATTTTGGGTTAATTATATAAATGTTGATTTGTTCACTGTAAAAACAAACAAAAATATTTATTAAAATCATATAACTTTTACCATTGGTAATTAAAAAATGTCATATTCCTGTAGGCTCTGAAATTATGGGTTGTATTAAAAAATAAAAATTGCAAAATTAAAGCATTTACAAAAAAAAGAAAAATATTTTGAAACAATTATTCTCTACACTTTTTAACTTTATGAACCCAGTTAATATTTTTACTCTCCTCTGCACTTGCATCTTCAAAATTTTCATTTTTTAAATTATTATTGTCCAAACCTTTTAATCAGATCTAAATCCAATAATGGATATTGATTTGAATAATTTTAAATAATCTTTTTTTTTGTCTATTTAATTATAACACTTTTTTTAAAATAATTTTATTAGTGATAATTATTATTTACACTTATGTATGTTTTTTTCCCCTTCTTTGCAGCAATAAAGGTGTTAATTTGGACTATTCTCAACATGAAACCACTTGTGGTGCAAGAAATTTCAGGTTAGTCCATTTGAATATAATGTAACTTTTTTATTGTTAAGTGTTATTGAACTCTTCATTAAATGTAATATTTTTTGAATATTTATCTTAGTTCCTCATTTCACAAACTGATTGATCATGTTGCTTTTTTACATACTAAAAATAGTGTATATCCAGAAAAAAAGGTAGAATAAGGCATTACATTATAATTTGAAGATCAGATAATAGCCAGAATCTTAAAAAAGTCAAGAAGAATAATAGCTCATCTGCATTCAAATTTGTGAAGCTATGGAACATATTTCACAAACATGTATAATTTGCATCCCAAATTTCATTTCACATTTTTAGCATAAAAAGAGAAAAGTATTAAAAATAAAGGGAAAAAAAGAGCAAAAACATAATTTCTATCTTTAATATTAAACCAAATATTAAAAAAATAGATATATGAAATAAGAATTATTAGTTGCTTCATGATAGTGATCTCTGTTATTAATAGCCATTAATATAAAAAAGGTAACATTTAATTAACTAATAAAGTGTTTCAGTAAACAAATGAAAGTAAATATGTTATTTTGTTAAGTGCTTTTACAACAAATGATACAACTTAATATAATATAATGACAGAAATTTAAATTACTTTGACTTAATTATATTTCATATAGCAATATTAACAAATAAAAATCAGTCATTTTAATATCATTTTTTGTATATAACAGTCATTATCTTTATTATTATAAGTATGCGACTTTTTTTACACATTAAATAGTGAAGCTATAATTTTACTCTAATTTATAATAGCTTTGCTAAGTGCTTTCGAGATTTCATGTTTGAATCTCATACTCATAGCTTTGTAACTAACGATTGTTATGATTATGCAAATGCGTTTGAATTTTTAATTAGCCCATTGTTAACAATCGTTAGTTACAAAGCTATGCATATGAGATTCAAACATGAAATCTCGAAAGCGCTTAGCAAAGCTATTATAAATTAGAGTAAAATTATAGCTTCACTATTTAATGCGTAAAAAAAGTCGCATACTTATAATTACAATTTTACTAGTGAAGAGAAAAACAATTTATCTTTATTATTGTAATTTAAATTAATACTGGCTGAATTTTTAATATATTTGATTTTATGCGAAATATTTGATCACATGATTTCATGACATCAAATTTAGATAAGATATATTATATATTTCATATTGTTTTATATCTAAAATTAAAAAAAACCTTTTATTTATAAACATATGTATATTTTAAATGTTATGTAATGTAATAGAAATAAATAATAAAAAAATGGCAAAGAGTATTGAAAAAACTGAAAAATTTGATAACAACAAAAAGGAGTAATTTGATGTTTGAAACATGTTTATTTTACTCTTTTATCCAAAAATATGAGGCATGATTAGGAAACAATTAATTTTTTTTTGTAATTAAATATTTGTTTATAAAACATTATAAATTAGTTTATTTAAAAAAATTAAATCAATACATTTTTTTATTTTGCAAAATGTTAAATTACTTTTTTTCTCTCAATATTTACAATGTACTGCATTCATATATAATAGTTTGAAATAAAACAAACTAACTCCTTTTTTTTAAAACTTGATTTTTTATGACTATAATCATGAAAAAGAAATCCAACATTTCGACTATTTTTTATAGTCTTTTTCAAGGCACACTAAAATAAAATATATATACAATAAATATCACATATTCCAAAAAAAAAAAAAAAATTAAATTAATTAAAAATTACAAAATATATCCATAACCAAAATTTTCTTTTTTTTTTTACCTTATCTCACTCCCCTTTCCTATTACAATCACAACTTAAACACAACTAATTCCTTTTTAAAAATCTATATATATATATCAAATAAAAACTTTTAATTAAAAACCTATTATTTTCTTTTATCTTTTTCTATTAACATCCTATTTAATTCTGGTTTTATTTCATTTATGTATACACCCTCTTTTATTATCCTTTCATTATATGACTTAATACATTCCAAAGGTTTTATTTCAAAATCCCCATGCTTAAATTTATTCTTATGAATGTAAATAGCAGAATTTTTATCACCTAAATGCTGTTTTAATCTAGTTTTTAATTTATTTTTACTAGTCCCAATATATGTCATTTCTACATTCTTTCTAAAACAATTCAAACATTTTATCAAATAAACTGAATTCATAATGTCTAACCTATTATAATCCCCATTATTATTAATTAAAAAATTTAAATTTGCTTTCTTTTTATAAACTGGACAAATTGAAACATTATATTTCCTATTAATCATTTTAACTAATTTCTTAACTTTAATAAATAAATCTTTAGATATATTAAAACCAACATAAATAATCTTTTCTCTATTCCTATCTAATCCCATTCTATTCCTTATTTTATTTATATTTTTATTAGAAAACAAATGTTCAACTACACCCCTAGGATAATCATTCATAAAACATTCATTCCTAATAATATCAACCTCATTCTCAAACAAATTACTATTTGAACATAACTTAATTGCCCTAATAATTTTATTATTAACAATATTAATTTTACTATGATTATCAATATCTGAAAACCAATTATTTGATAATCCAAAAAATGTTTTTTTTTTTTTCTAAACACAGATGTTTCTATAATAACACTATCATCCCTATCAATTTTTTTAAAAATTCTAACATCCATATATTCAATAACATTAATATATTCTTTTTCCATAGTAAATTTTATTTTTTCAACTCTACTATTAATATAATAATAGGAATAAACCAATTTTTTATGTTAGATATGTTGATGACTATTTTATGGTTTTCAATGGTAATAAAAGAAATGCAGATAATTTTTTGAGTTATATTAATGGTAGAGTTGAAAAAATAAAATTTACTATGGAAAAAGAATATATTAATGTTATTGAATATATGGATGTTAGAATTTTAAAAAAAAAATTGATAGGAATGGTAGTGTTATTATAGAAACATCTGTGTTTAGAAAAAAAAAAAACATTTTTTGGATTATCAAATAATTGGTTTTCAGATATTGATAATCATAGTAAAATTAATATTGTTAATAATAAAATTATTAGGGCAATTAAGTTATGTTCAAATAGTAATTTGTTTGAGAATGAGGTTGATATTATTAGGAATGAATGTTTTATGAATGATTATCCTAGGGGTGTAGTTGAACATTTGTTTTCTAATAAAAATATAAATAAAATAAGGAATAGAATGGGATTAGATAGGAATAGGAATAGAGAAAAGATTATTTATGTTGGTTTTAATATATCTAAAGATTTATTTATTAAAGTTAAGAAATTAGTTAAAATGATTAATAGGAAATATAATGTTTCAATTTGTCCAGTTTATAAAAAGAAAGCAAATTTAAATTTTTTAATTAATAATAATGGGGATTATAATAGGTTAGACATTATGAATTCAGTTTATTTGATAAAATGTTTGAATTGTTTTAGAAAGAATGTAGAAATGACATATATTGGGACTAGTAAAAATAAATTAAAAACTAGATTAAAACAGCATTTAGGTGATAAAAATTCTGCTATTTACATTCATAAGAATAAATTTAAGCATGGGGATTTTGAAATAAAACCTTTGGAATGTATTAAGTCATATAATGAAAGGATAATAAAAGAGGGTGTATACATAAATGAAATAAAACCAGAATTAAATAGGATGTTAATAGAAAAAGATAAAAGAAAATAATAGGTTTTTAATTAAAAGTTTTTATTTGATATATATAGATTTTTAAAAAGGAATTAGTTGTGTTTAAGTTGTGATTGTAATAGGAAAGGGGAGTGAGATAAGGTAAAAAAAAGAAAATTTTGGTTATGGATATATTTTGTAATTTTTAATTAATTTAATTTTTTTTTTTTGGAATATGTGATATTTATTGTATATATATTTTATTTTAGTGTGCCTTGAAAAAGACTATAAAAAATAGTCGAAACGTTGGATTTCTTTTTCATGATTATAGTCATAAAAAATCAAGTTTTAAAAAGAAGGAGTTAGTTTGTTTTATTTCTATATTAGATATATATGAACTATTTTGAAAAGAACTGTGTGCTGGGTATATTAAATTATTTTATTATATAATAGTTTGGTGTTTTTCTATAAAACTTATAAATTTGTGTAGTTAGATGTAGTGGAAAAAAAAAGAAAAGAAAATCAAATATAAATTAAAAGAAATTAAATATTTTAAAATAAAATATCTGTAACAATAACATATTGTAACATGGAAAAGTTAAAAGCAGTAAAGAAATACATTTTTTATACGTCATTAAACATGAAAATTAAAATTTAAGAAATAAAACAATAATAAAATACAACCAAAAATTTTATTTTCTATTCGTATTTTGAATAGATTTTTTTTTTTTTAGATATACATATTTAAAATTAATGTATAAGATAAAATAGTCTTCTTTATGTAGACTATTTTGAATAACTTCAAACTACTGTTGTGTCGTACCAGCACAGTGACTGTTAATGTAACTGTGAATTTTATTCAAAAATTTTCTCGATCATTTGTATGTGTCTGAGAAAGTTAATATACCAAATGAGAAAATATTATTGTAGGATTATCATTCTGGAAGTAGCAATACATTTTATTCAATATTAAGAAAACATCTAAATTATGATAAATATAAAAATGTTATATAAAAAAACAAAGATGTAATTATATTAAAGAGAAACAGTATTTTTCTCGATTCCATGGACTATACACTATTGCTTTCAATAACAACTCAAACAGATTATGCAAATAATGAAAGCAACTGGAGTGCAGAAAATAGAAATGTGAAGAAAAACAAGTTATTATCTTTTAAGAGTAGAATATCAATAGAAAAACAGTATTAGAAATGAAAGCAAGTAAATATTATTTTAGTTTAAAAATACAACTGATTTAAAATTTATTATAATTAATAAAAATTGATATGTTGGAAATGTAAAAACAAAATAGACAAAGCCGACTTGATAAAATAAAATAAATTAAATATGTGTGTAATATGATCAATATAAAATTAATAGATACTAATAAAAATAAATATAAAAACTTGAAACAGATGTAAATTGGGAGAGGACTGAATAATAGAGTTTTGAATTTCAAAGTGAAAATTAACTTGGGTTTAAATGTGTCTTATATTAAAATTAAAGTGAAAAAAGATAAATGTGATGAAACATTTAATAGTTTAAGATGTTAGTAATATGAGATAAGATGTAATCATAGTTTAAGATGTTAGTAATATAAGATGTAATCAGAGAACACAATAATTTTTTTAAAAATCAGTTTAATAATAAATTGGTTCTTGAAAAATTGAGAAAATTAAGTTAAAAATGAAATAATATTTACAAAATTTAAGAATTCCAACTTGGTAAATTATGACGAGTAATTTAAAGTGCAATAGATAAAACTTGTAATGCGTACTTTCCAGTATCTTTGTATGGAGAAACTTTTGATTTCTATTGTAGATTGCCTTTTCATTAAACATTTTTGTGTTTATTATTATAATCTGCATTTATTTAGGAGATTTGTTAGATGCCAGGACTTGTCATTTTTAATCATTAGTCACATGAGGTGTAAATGGTACTTTCTATATTTTATTAATGGTCTGAGAAATATTTTTAAAAGTTAATTTAACTTGAGTTTAAATATGTTATGTAGAAAGTAAGATAAAGAGATTGAATCATTTAATAATAATAACATAATTAAATTATTTAGTCTAGTTTGTAATGAGAACTGATGAAGACATTAATGTCCATGAAAGTTAGGAAATTATTTTGGTATTTATTTTTATATATCAAACATGAGACCTGTAATAAGTCATATTAAGATCAAACTCTTTATGTTAGCAATAAGAAACTTACAAATAATTTTTAGTATTATTGAAAGAATCTCCCAATTTGGATTTCAAAATAATTATTATTAGAGTAAGATTTTATCCACTAAAATGTGTAAATTGCCAGTATTTGAAGATTTAATCAAAGAATTAATTCCACTTGCTTAAACACTTTTTTAAATAGTTATATAATTGTCTTGTTTTCTATAATTTTCTGATAATTACTGTCTGATATAGAATGGTAGTGTGCAACCTATTTTTATTCACATTTTTTAGACAGAATTTTTCTGCAACCTCATAACACTTTTTGACTAATTAAGAAAATATAATGAAACACATAATTTAAAAAATAATAATTGTATGTTCTTGAATTTTACCCAATAAAACTATTGCTGGGTTAAATGAGTCTGAATGTCATTAATTTTTTTTATAATGGGATATAAATATTATTATTTATTTTATTAGGGAAGCTATTGTTGGGAATAAAATATTTTATTATATTTATATTTTATTTTTAATTTTTTAAAAAAACTTATATATTTTTGTTATTGTTAAATATAAATTTTTTGATTATCAAGCTTTTTTTATGATCCCTTAGATCATGACCCACAAGTTCCATACCACTGATATAGAAATTAAGATATATTAATGAAAGTGATAAATCAAAGAAAATAATGATCAATATCATATGGATTCCTAGATGTTTGCAGAGATTTGCATAGTCCTCCTTTTGACCAAAACCTTAATGTGCTCTTTAAAAATGATATACATAGCGTTTTTATGAAATTCACTCTAAAAGGACACAGAATTCCACATGTTAATTATTATATTCTTGATTATTATCTTAAATAAGTTTATATACAGTAAAATCCATATATTTACAGAATGTATGTTATATATTGTGATGGTATAATGTTATTAAAATGATTATCTATTAATGAATAAATGGTTTAACACTTCCAGATAGAAATTTTTTATGATGGTATAAAGATACATACAATGGAATAAATATTTTTTTTAAAACCCAGTTAAAATGTCAAAATGGATCAGCATGAAATATCTATAAACTAATGATTAAATAAATATAAATTATGAATGTACAAATAATGTTGAGCAAGAATTTATATCAGTTAAACAAAAGTAAATATGTGCACTTAACCATTAGTATTTAATAAGACATTCCTTAACTTTTAATAATTATTTATTCAGTGTAATCAATAAAATGTAAATGAGAAAATATTAAAATAATACCATAAATTATTAAAATATGTAAATGTTTAATATTTTGACTAGCTGAATATTTAATATGAAAATAAAATATGTAAACTTTTTAAGTTGGTGTTAAAGTGTAATGTGATGAATAAATTATAAATAATCATGAGATTCATTTTTAATTAATAAAAATAACATTTATTAATATAAGATTAAAAAAAAATCAAGTCAGATGTCACATGACTTAATTTAACAAGCTTGTATTACAAATGTTATATATAGAGCTCGCAAATAAGCTCTTAACAAGCTTTGCAGAATATCCCCAACCCCAGACTGGTTTCTGCTATTGGCATCCCCAGTGAAGTGCTAGGATATTCAAGCATTGGATTAAAATTCCAGGACAAGCCCAGCACTTTATCTAATGGATAACTATTAAGTAGAAAATCTGAAATTTTCAGATATCCATATGTCTTCCAATACAGCTATTTAACTTAAATAGCCATATGGGATTGAACTAAATTCAGATACACCATATATTAATAGCCTTAGCAATATAACATTTGTAACACAAGCTTGTTAAATTAGATCATGTGACATCTGACTTGATTTTTTTTTTTGTAATTTTATTTTTTGCTATTAAGGCTTTGGTGATTTTATATTACTAAAGCTATTAATATATGATGTATCTGAACTTAGTTTAGTCCCGTATGGCTATTTAAGTTAGATAGCTGGATTTGAAGACATATGGATGTCTTAAAATTTCAGATTTTCTACTTAATAGTTATCCATTAGATAAAGAGCTGGGCTTGTCCTGGTATTTTTTTATTTAATGCTTGAATATCCTAGCACCTCACTGAGGATGACAGTAGCAGAAACCGGTCTGGGGTTGGGGATATTCTGCAAAGTATGTTAAGAGCTTATTTGTGAGCTCTAATTGTACGGGGGCCCACCCCTTTTTATAGTTTTGGCCGGTTTACTCTTTTACAATTTAATTTTAAAGGGGGGGGGGAGGACACGCGGCGGGGAGGGGGTTTTTCCCCCGGGGGGGGGGGGAAGGGGGGGGGGGGGGGGGGGGGGGGGGGGGGGGGGGGGGGGATATATAACATTAT
This sequence comes from Epiperipatus broadwayi, assembly GCA_028023455.1. Taxonomy (NCBI): domain Eukaryota; kingdom Metazoa; phylum Onychophora; class Udeonychophora; order Euonychophora; family Peripatidae; genus Epiperipatus; species Epiperipatus broadwayi. The sequence goes on from JAQFVV010000032.1 coordinate 6,679,689, forward strand.
TAATATAAGAAACAGTAAATAAAGAATAAAATATATAAGTTAATAAATGAGGGAAATAATCTTGATTAGAATATTTGATTATAAATTAATTATCAATAGTATGATCACTTTTATTGTATAAATTTATTATTTATGTATCTAGAAGATGCTGTGAAGAATGATTACAAAATAAACCAGAATAAAAATATATTTATATAAGCACTTATAAATAAACTTTTAAAGTATTTTAAAAAAATTAATTAAGTCTGATTAGTTGTTACCAATTTAAATATAAAATTATATTATTATCAAAGTATATGAATTATACACTGTCCTAAAATATGATTAATAAATTCTTAAATTTAAAATTTATTGCTTTTCAAATATATACAAATAATGAAGACAAATATATAAAATTCAAAATTAGTGTTAAGAAAGATAATAGATTTAAATTTTGTTTTAAAATAATCTAAATTTTCTTTTTGATCAGTTTATATTCCATGTAGTATAAGCATTTCTATAGTAAATAAATATATAATGAAAACATATGACCTGGTTAACCTTTCCAATAATTGTCGGATATTCCTTAACTAAAACTCATTTAAAAGCTCATTTATTAATATGCATCAATAGAATAATATTTGCAGAAACACTATAAAATTAAAGTTCACAAGTCATGACATCTCTGAATTAATATTCATATTTTTCATAGTCATTATCATCATTTTCAATCATTATTGATTCACTACAGGATGAAGGTCTCTTCAAATAATATATAAAGAAATATTATGCAAGCATTGTATTTGAAGTTCAATCATATTCTAATCATATTATTTGAAACATAATTTTTATCCACTTGAATGAAGTATATATTTTAAATAAAATAATCCATAGTAAAACCTTGGTTGACATTAATATTTCCATTTTTATATGAATAGTAGCACTATTTAATCCTTTGGTATTCCATAACAACATTGCCATAGTATCACAAATTTAATCCATAGTGAATTCTAAATTGCACCCTTTAGTTATTTTAATGCCAATGGACATTGTTGCACTGAAAGTATTCTGTGAATTTCTATATTCCTATGGCATTAGAAATACATTTTGCATTGAGACATTTTATTCCAAGATGTTAATAGATGTCTTAATAGACAAGTCTTTTGGAGCAAATGTTTTTTTTTGTCTAGTTGTTTATTTTTACACTGATATTAACTTTTAATATTATATATAATGCATTGATTTTACTTATTGAAAGGTAGACTAAGAGAGAGTCTCGATCTGAAATCAGGGACTTTTATACCTTTTTCTTAATGACAAAACATTTAAATCATTATTTTGCTATTGTCTCTATTATAAAAAGTTAAATTTTATTTGATAAAAAGTTCTTGAAATGCAGCAGTGTTAGTAAAATAAAAATAAATGAACAGTCTTTTAAAAATAATAATAATAATAAAAAAATACCAAAATAAAACTACAAATTAAAATACATCTTTAAAAATCACAATTTAAATATAATATAAATATATCTTCTATATTTTTTTTTTTAATATACTATATTCTATAATTTTTTAAAAAATTCTTATTAAAATAATATTATATAAAATAATATTTTAAAATAAGTGTGATTTCATATTATTTTAATTGTGTAAACACAACACACATGCATACACAAACTAAATAACAATTGATTATTTTTGTTTATGTATTATTTATTAAAAATATATACTAAATAAAAATAAAATTACAAATAAATGAATTTAGCAATATGTATTTCAATCTATTCTTTCTAATAATAAAATATTAACTTTATTAAGATAGACAATTTAATATACTATCTGTCAAAAAAAAAGTAGAATTCATGAATGTTATCTTATATTATGATCAATTACCAATAACTATTAATATTGTAACCTATTGATTTTTTTAAAAACAATTGAAAAATAAAATGTCAACAATTTTTTGTTTTTATTTTTTAGGAATATAATGATTCCAGGTTTAAATCTAGATCAAGATGATGTAATATATTAATAAAAGATTTTCATAGGATTATATGTTTTATGTTAAAAATTTAATGGAAATTTTTAAATATATTTTTTATAAATAATATTTAGCCATGATGTAATGAAACAAAGTTTCATTTAAAAGGAGTCATTGCAAACTGAAACTACATTAAGTAATAATGTATTTATTTGGAATACTTTAAATACTTGGAATACTTTAAACAAAAAGTGAATCTGCTTTTAGTTTATATTCCAAGTTTATATAAGGAATATAAATCAGATAATATTACTTTATATGTTTGAAGATTAAAGGTATAAAAAAGTTCTAAATATTTTCTCAATCAAATAAGGCATTCTCATAAAGAGATACTGATTTTAAACAAAAGATTTTCACAGGGTTATAGATTTAAATGTTAAAAAATTATTGAGAATTTTCTGTTTGTTTTTTTTTGTAAATAATTTTTATTTATGATGTAATGAAATAATATACCAATTAAAAATAGGCATTACAAACTGAAATTATTGTATTTAGTAATTATCTTTGTCTTAAATACATTAGTTAAAAGTAAATGTTTTTAGCATACTGTCCATGTTTACATAAGAACTATAAACCAGACAATTATACTTTATATATATATGTATGAAGATTGAAGATATAACAATTTTTTAAATATTTTCTCAATCAAATATGGCTTTCTAGCAAAGAGCTGCAAATTTTAAACTGAAGTTTTTTGCATGGTTTTAAAATTTAAATGATAAACATTTAATGGGAATTTTCTGTTTATCTTTTGTAAACAGTTTTTATTTATGATATAATGAAGCAAATTACCAATTACAGCATCTAGTAATCATATTTGTCTTAAATACTTTAGTCAAAAATAAATCTGTTTTTACCATATTATCCATGTTTACATAAGGATTATAAATCAAACAATAATACTTTATGTATATGAAGATTGAAAGAGTAACATTTGTTTGTTTTTTTTAAATTAACATTCTTTAAACACATTCTATACATATATATTTTTAATATTCTGTTAATTCCTGTAATAACAACTAGCTTAAATTATTTAGAATCATTTTTTATTTATTTTTTATGTATATACAAACATAAAATAAAATGATGTTATAAAAATATTTCATATCTTTAGGATAACAAAAATACTCTGATGAAAATTATGGTTTAGCTTTTGGAATAGGTTTATACAATATGCTTTTATAAAGATGACACATATTCAAAATTATTTTTGATGGATTTTTATTTGATACAAACCGTTTTTGGCAAATAGAACTAATAACCTAAGGATTAAATAGAGTTAACATCAGCAAAGCTTCTAGGGTACTTAACTGGATTAGTAAGGAAATTTTCTGAGAATCATCCATAGCTTGTATAAAAATGACTCTAATAATGATATAATTTGAACACTATTTTGCTACCTTTCTATAATATACTGTTTTCCAAGATAGCTGAGTAAAAGAAAAGAGCATATTATGTTACTCATCAAACTTTTTATTATGAAAATCCCTCCATGACAGAAGAAATATTGGTCTATTCCTATTTACAAACAAATAAGGCAAGGCTTTCCATAAAAAGCTACATTTATAAACTTATAATTATATGTAAACAAGAAGTAAATCATCAATCCCTCAGGCTATGGATTAAATATTTTTTAAATGCTGAACAAAGAATCAAGAATAGAATGAATCTATCTATTCTTGTAGCTTTGATATTTATAAGTATACCTTTGTCAACATTGATTGTAATCAGAGTAAAATTAATTTATCAGAATATGCAAAGCTGAAAACAAAATCTTAAAAACATATTGATTGTAATAATTAAATAACATTTAATATGTAAACTTTAAATTAAACATAACTCAATAATATAATGTAAACAAAGGGAGTAAATAATTCTCCAGCTTTGCATAATTGATTATGAATTTAATAACTCTTAAATACCATATTCAGTGATGATTTAGTTTGTGCTCATGGACATTTTGAAATCTAAAGACCAACCGAAAACACCGTTGACACATTCAACCAAAAAGTACTTTAAATTCATATTTTAGAAATTATAAGCTAGTAAAAATAATATGCTTTATTTCTTATGGGCATATAGTATAATATTTTAGTATTTGGAAATTATAAGCTTGATTTGATCAGACTTCTGCATCTTTTGGATGATCCTTCGAATTGGCCAAACCATCCTTCTCCCTGCATATTCCAGTGCTTTGCGCTGTCATATTTCAAATGTTTTATGAAGGTAAATTAAAAAAAAAACCTAATAAAATAAAGCATATTATTTTTACTAGCTTATAATTTCTAAAATATTAATTTAAAATACTTTTATTCAATATTTATGTCATTTATCAGTTGGATGTGTCAGCGGTAATTTTTAGATTTCAAAATGGCCATGAGCACAAACTAAATCAGGATCCCATATTCTATCTGACTAATAAATTAATTTCATTCTGAATTACCAGCAGTGTTATCAAAGATAAGCTTATATACATCAGAGGTACAATAGTTCTATTCTTGATCTTTTGTTCAGCATTTAGAGTGCTTTACTTCATACCAGGGAAAGGGGATTTACTCCCTTTGTTTACATATATATTGAGTTGTGTTTAATTTAAAGTTTACATATTAAATTTTATTTCATTATTACAATCAAGATGTTAAAAGTGAGATTCTGTCTCCAGTCTTGTATCATCATCATCATCAACCATTGTCAATCCATTGCAGGATGAAGGTCTCTCCAAGTTTAATCCATCTCCAATCTTTAGCTTCTCTTCTCCACATTACTCCTGCACACTTTCTTATTTCATCCATCCATCTCGCATGTTGTCTCTTTCTGGGTCTTTTACAATCTTTTGGAATCCAGTTTACAATTTCAATTGTCCACCTATTATCATCTCTTCTAGCAATATGTCCAGCCCAACTCCACTTCATTGATTATTTCAATGAGGTCAGTAACACCGGTTTGTTCTCTTACCCATACATTGCGTTTTCGATCTCTTCTTGTTACTCCCAACATACATCTCTCCATACTTCTTTGAATGGTCTGAAGTCTCTGTATTGCTCTTTTATTTTAAGTGTCCAAGTCTCAGATCCATAAGTAAGAACTGGTAAAACACATTTGTTAAAAACCTTCCTTTTCAAACACATAGGCATATTTCCTTTTAGTATCAAGTTATTTCTACCAAAAGCACTCCAACCAAGTTTAATTTAATGATTAATTTCCTCCATTATGTTTCCATCTGTATTAATAATCTGACCAAGGTATTTGTAACTGTTAACTTCTTCTAACTCATCATAATCAATCTTTATTTTCATATTTTGAGCAAATTGATTAAACATTACTTTAGTCTTTTTAACATTTATCTTTTTTTTTTTTTTTTCAAAACATTTATCTTTAGTCCTACTTTCATCTGATAACTCCTGCAATATTTCCTGCAGCTCTGAAGCATTATTTGCAAAAACAACTACATCATCTGCGAAATCTAAATGACTTAAATAATGTCCATTTACTTTCACTCCTTTAATTACTCTTAAGTGCTATATTCTATCTGCCTGATAAATTAATTTTGCTCTGAATTATCTACAATGTTGACAAAGTATGCTTACAAACATTAGAGCTACAAGAATAGGTGAATTTATTCTTCAACATTTAGAGTGCTTTTAATTCATAGCCTGGAGGTTAAGGGTGAATTGCTTCCTTTGTTTACATATACATTGAGCTATGTTTAATTTAAAGTAAATTTATAAATATAAATATATTAATTTTTAATTAAAATAAATGAATAATAGATAATATGCTAGGAAAGACTATTTACTAGACTTCATTCAGAAGTTACATTAATAATGATTTAATCTTATAGATATAAAATAAATGGACTCAAAATATAGACTAAGTAATTAATTAACACTATATATATATAGTTTATTTACTTAATACTTAAGATTTGAGCTAGAAAATCACTATTGATAATAGATAATATACTGAGAGTTCATTTGTTATATAAGAATAATGACAAAAAGATCTTCATTAGTTTTAAAAAACCCTCAGATTTCTTATGTCTCACTAATAAATATTATTTTAGGCATATTCCAAATTCAGTCTATTGCTGTTAGTCAGCTAATAAATCACCATTGATGTTAATCAGTATAATGACTTCTTCCAGAAAGACAAAAATAAATTTTATTAATTCAGAAGCAAGCACTAAGTAACAAAGATTTTTTCTCTCTCTTTTATTTATAAGTCTTATTGGTCAATGAAAGCATCCTATGATGTTATTTAATATATTCATATTCTTAGGATTAAGGCAATTGATTTTATGTAAATGAATGCCATTTAGATAAGTATTCTTCTAAAATTAAAGAATATGTTTTTTATTGTATTTTACGAGGTACTCTTATCACCTTCTAGGCATGCACTCTGAAATATCAAATCCAGACATCTGCTCTGAAATAAAGATCAACTTTTTAGTTGCTGATGCTATTTAAAAATCAGTATTCTATTTAATGAAAATACTTTTATATAGATGTCCTGATTGGAAACAGAAAAATATTTTTTTCTTGCATTACGTATTAATTAATGTAAACAGTTGATTTAATTATATATATAAAAAAACCATTAATTGTTATGTAAACTGTAATATAGATGATAACCTTATTTATCTATTTCATGAAAATGCTTTTATATAGACCAGATCTTTACCTCTCAAAAACCTGATTTTACCATGTAGAGTTTTATGGTTGTTCCAGAAGTATTAATTTAAATGTTAAAAATTGAAGTGAAAAATGCTATCACATAGAGAAAACTTTATAATAAAGAAATTGTTACAAATAACATCAATGTATCATTTTTTTTTATGAATTCTACGTTGCTAAATTTTTATAATTAAATTATTTTTTCCCCCTCTTACAATAAATAATTAAAAATCTGCACAAGGATCTTTAGTATATTTTAGTGGGAAAAACCTTAGATTTATTGTAAGTATTTTTAGTATTTAATTTTTTTTACAAGTATTTAATAACTACGTTTTCATGAAAATTAATCCATATATTCACATTTGAGATATTATGATTAATCTATTGAGAATTATTACAAACATTTTTTTTGAGAGAACTCAAAATCACCAGGAACAAATTAAAGAGGTAAGAACAATTATTGTTTGTGTCATTATTATCATTAAAGGATTTAAATTGAAATGTTACCTTCATCATCGCCATCACCCCTTATAAATCCACTGCAGGATCCAAGTTCAATCCATCTTCTTCTAACTCTAGCCTCTCTTCTCCACACCACTTCTGCACACTTTCTTATTTCATCCATCCATTTCATATGTGGCCTCTTTCTGGGTCTTTTACAATCTCTTGGAATCCAGTTAAGATTTCAGTTGTCAATCTATTATCATCTTTTCTAGCAATATGTTCAGCCAAATCCAGTCTTTTAATTCTTTTATATGATATCAGTAACATCTGTTTGATCTCTTACCTATATATTGCATTTTCATTCTCTTCTTGTTACTCCTGACATGCATATCTCCATACTTCTTTGAGTGGTCTGAAGTCTCTGTATTGCTTTTCTATTAAGTATCCAAGTTTCAGATCTATAAGTAAAAACTGGTAAAACACTTTTATTAAAAACCTTCCTTTTCAAACACATAGGCATATTTCCTTTTAATATTAAGTTATTTCTCCCAAAAGCACTCCAACCAAGTTTAATTCTATGATTAATTTCACCCATTATGTTTCCATCTGCAATAATAATTTGACCAAAGTATTTGTAGTTGTTAATTTCTTCTAACTTATTATAATCAATCTTTATTTTCATCATTTGACAAAATCCATTGAACATTTCTTTACCTTTGGTCATACTTTCTTACTTTCATGTGATAACTCATGCAACATTTCCTGAAGGCCTGAAGCATTATTTGCAAAAAAACAAACAAACAATTACATTATCTGCAAAATATAAATGACTTAAATAATCTCCAATACTTCTTTAGCTTTCCATTTTAATATATAAAATACTTCTTGCAGCACTGCTATAAAAAGTTTTGGAGATATGGAATCACCCTATCTTACATCCTTCTTAATGTTAACTTTGCTAGTATCATTATGGAATTTAAGTGTTACTGTTGCATTTTTATAAATATTCTTCAGAATATGACAATATTCTGGATCTATAGCTTGATGATTCAATGCTTTAATCACCAAAGAAATGTTTTAAAATGTCACCTTATTCACTATTATTTATGACATTTATCATTTAATAAATTTTTCTGTTTGGGTTAAAAGTTAAAAAATATTTATTTTACTTTGAAAAATATTAATTTATACATTTTTTTTCTATTATTATAAATACTTTTGATACTTAAATTTAAATTAATAGATTACTTTTTTTCAATATTTACCTGGATAATATTTTCAATTACAATTAAACTATAATTTTTTTTCCTATTCATAACTAAAATTTATTTATAATTTTATTTATTTTCATTACTATTTTTGAGGACTGTGAAAGACAATAGTAATGTTACAACTTCAGGACTTCCAATGTTTTCTTCTTTAGATTTGAGTTAGCAGAGTATTAAGAAGAATCATGACTGGTTTTCTGACAATGATCTTATTATGAATTTGATTAAAAGGAAACGTGGCATTTTTTGCTTGGAAGAACAGTAATTTAAATGTGGAATTTCATAATAAATATAAAGATTTGAAAGGAAAACTTTGTCTACTGACAAGAAGGTTTAATGTCTGGTGGATTAAAACTGCAAAGAAGATACAAACATTCAATGATCTTTTTTGATGCATTGAAAGAAACATTTGAGAAACAGGTGGAAAGTGTATTTTGATTATCTATCAAATAATGATATAAGAATTAAGATGATGACTTTTAATGATGTATTCATTTTATCTATTCATTTAGATTTGAACAAAGACATTCAGCTTAGTAAATCAAAACACCTCTTCTTAATTTAAAAAATGGTAAGGCTGCAGGTCCTAATGAAATATAAATATCCAGAGAAGTTAAAAATATAGTGATGTTATGGTAGATTAAAAAATATTGGAATTTTTTTTAGGAATATAATGACTCATGAAATTGTTTCATCTGATCTTAAGGAAGCTTTTACTATTCCAATTTTTAAAAACAAAGGAAATAGATAAAATTGCAGCAATTTTATTGTAGAATATCATTATTATAGATTTTTTTTGAATAGGTTGCTTTGAGTCATAAATAAATGGTTATCAGAGACTCAGTATGGTTTTAGAGAATCAAGAAGCACTGTAGACATGATTTTATTGCCAGAAAATGCAAGAAAAATGTCTTGAACACAGCAATGATTTATATATTGCTTTTATTGATGTAATTAAGGAATTTGATTCAGTTAATATGATAGGTCTATTCGATTGTCCATCAAAATTTATATGGTTTCTACATAGTAGAATGAAGTGAAGTGTTATTATTATAGTAGGAAAAATCTAGACATTTGAAATGAAAACTGGTGATAAACAATCAGTTTTTATTATAGTAGTTTTTACAGTTATTTATAGGTAGCTTAATTAAATAGGAATCAGTATACAATACAGGTTTGATGTTGGAATTTTTAATTTGAATCTATCAAAAGTGAAAACTTCATCCTATTTCAAAAAATAATTTACAGAATGCTTTAACATTTTGAATGCTATATGTAAAGACTTTGGATTATTAAGTAATCTTCAAAAAATTCAAGTTCTTCATGAGTCAAAGATGGGGGAAATCCCCCAGCAACTTTTAGTTTGAGTGGTATCAATTTGAGAATGTAAACCAGTTTAAATAAATATCTTATTAGTTTTATAAATAAAAAAAGTGGATTTAGTTGTTGAGGTTCAACACAGACTGTAATATGTAGCTGTCATTTTTACCAAATTAAAAATGAGAGAAATAACTACTACATCTAAGTTAATTATATATAGAGCTGTTACCATACCTAATTTATTCTATGAAGGTGAGACTTGAACATCCTGTCAGCACAATATAAAGGCATTAGAAAAGTTTAATTTAAGACTGTTTTGTAGAATTTTAGAAATACAATTATAAGATCATAAAATCAAACAATATGTTCTTCAATTTACTGGATGTAATAAGATTGAAAGTCCACTATTGTAAAAGTGCACCTTAATAGGATTGGACATTTAAAATGAATGAACATTACAAGACTTCTTAAAAGGGTGTTTTATGGTGAAGTTGCACTTGGTTTTCATGGGAAAGATAGATCTCATCTACATTATAAGGATAATCTCAAAGATGTTTTAAAGAAGTACAATGTAAATTGTTTCCATTGAGAAGATAGATATGATGTTGAAGATTTTCAGAAAGGGAAGTTTTCTATTGAAGTAATTTAAAAGACAACATTGTAAAATATCAAATAAACAAAGCAATGGATCAGCATCTTTTATATTAGATGTATTTGTGGTTCACAAATTGGTTTGTATAACCATTGCAAACTTATTTTTAGAGCATTTCTCTTTCTCTCTCTCTCTTTTTTCTTTTGAATTAGAATTGGCCATATTTGTTTAGGAGTGGCTGTCTGTTATTATGATCATCATCACCACCGCCATCATCATATACAACATGACATTTATCATTAAAAAAATATATTTAGGAGTAAAAATAATAATTTTGTATTACAAGTTTCAATGCCAAGAAATAATATTTTTTTTTAAAGGAGAGTTTTTCGAGTTTATAGTTCTATTTTAATAATTTATGGTACTTCGTTCTTCAAAAAAATATTAGAAAATAAGATTTTCATTTAATTATTTTTCGAATTTGAATAAACTAAATTAGCAATAGAAAAATCTATAGTTTTAAAAAAATGTTAGCAACTTTCATTTAAAATTACTTTCAATGGTAGTTGGCAGAGACGGTTAACATATTAATTATCAATAATAATTATATTTAATTTATATACATGATCAACAATTATTATATTACTATTTAAATGCAGGCAAGAGAGCTTGCAATTGAATATTAATTTTTATATGCAGATTTATTATCTGTCACTTTAATCTATATGACATCTAGTATATAATTTGAATCTAAAAGTGGTTATCTCATTATAGAAGAGTCAGTGACTTTTTTAATAGCTAAAACACAATTATTTGATGATTTAATATAAAAAATTGGAACTTATATTAATCTAACAATGTCTCTATCAAAATAAAACAGTTGATCTTATTATGTAACAAAGATTTCTCTTCATCATTCTGTAACATTTCTATGTATTCATTAAATAATCAATGAGCTTTCTAATAGAAAAGGGATGATTATTAGAAATTTGCTGTTGTGTTGAAACTGATGCTGAATATATGTTTGCTCTACCTTCTAAGATATATTAATCTTTCATATTTTGAATAGAAATGGTTATAGATAGGGATATGTTGTCATTTGTAAAGCACTTACTAAACTATGTTTAACAGTCATTGTAATTTTTTTAATTTTATACACATATTCCTTTCTTTAGATTTAGTTTAACAATTATTACTAACATTTATAATTAAATTAATCATTATTTTTTTTATCATTCTATCTTTTTTTTTTTATCTTACTGCTTTCAATTATTTGTTATTAAAACAAGAAAAACTCTCTATACACATTGCCACTCAGTGCAAGCCAGAGTAATCAATGGATACCAGAAGGCTTGTGCATAAAATCCCCTTTTAGTGCCTACTGAGTGGCAATACATATAGAGTTTTGCCTGTTTTAATAACAGTTAAGAGCAAGCATAAGAAATAGTGATCATGTAATTAATTATTTATGTTGTTGTAGGAATTACTTTGGGTACTTATTGTGTCAGTGAGACAGTGTGTTAGAGCAAACACATTTCCATCTTTTATTTTGCCATCAGTACTTTCTCATTTTTTGTGCTTTTTTTTTTCCTTTCTGGAATTAGAATGAATGACTAGTAATGATAATATTTATTTTCTTACACAAGCAATGATGATTATATTGGAAGAACTAATAAATTTAAATCAGTTATTAATGAAAGATGATCAAATTTGAGTAATCACTAATTAAATGCCCTCTGATTATTGCATTTGATAACAATTATATCAAAATTTACTCTAGTGACTAATGTGGCCTGAATTAATGAATACCACATAATTTGTTTTAAAAAATATCAAAATGCAGAATCTTTTATTGTATACGTCATTTAGTAATATAATTTGTCTGATAGTAATAGGAATAGCAAACTTTTAGAATTGTTCTGTACGTCATTAATTATTTTTTATTATATGTGAATTTTTTTTTTTATAAAACTATTGGTTGATTTCTAAATGATTGATAATGAAATTGATTGATGTACAATTTTTTAAGACATTTTTCAAATGCTGCGATTCTAATTTAGGTAATTTGCAAACAAAAATTATGTTACTGATTTTCTTTTAACAATTTTGATTATTTATTTCTTTAAATGATTTTATATTTTTATATTTGAAATTGTATATTTTTCGTTAGGCAATCAGAATATGTAGAATTTTATCTCCAGTTTTTGGAAGAATAATTTTATAATGCCATGTAATGATTGCTTGAATTTTTTTTTTCAAAATCTACTTAAGAAATGTTTAATAAATTTGTAAACGATATTGTGATTATTTAGGTCAGTTGGTATTAGCTGAAAAATATAATGATGGAAATAGATTATGTACTTGATTAAAAATAGTTTGAATACATTTCATAGTCTTCTTATCTTGAAAGTTAACTATACTTTTATATTTAAAATAATGCTAATGTTGTGAAACTTAAGTTAATTTTGGATTCAGAAATTTTGAGCTTAAATTGAAAATAACGAATTATGTTAAAATAACAAACTGTGACAAAATAAGAATGAGTTCATTGGAATAAACTTGAACTGGTAATTTTTATATTGTGAAAGTTAAAGATCTAAATTCACAACAAAAAGAAAAGATCAAAACAGTTTTTAAAAGATGGGTAAAAGTGATATTCCCCAAAATTGTTTGAAACAAATATTCTTGGAATTTATAACAAACTTAGAAGTATAAATTTATATATCCAAAAAAAAAAAAATCCCAAGTACTTTTCAATGATTAGATCTCAAAACTATGTACATGCATATAAAAACATTTCTAAGTATGAGATTGAGAATTCTCAAAAGGAAAAATTTTTGAAATAAGATGAAAGGTGTTGCTTTTTAGCATATAAATCTTTGATATTGAAATTTATATTCTTAAAAATGTGTAATATCAGAAAAGCTATGATGTTTTGATTTTTAACAGTTTTAAGAAAAATATATCTTTACACTTATGTTGTGCATAACTGACAAATGAGCTCTATGTTCTAGGATAAAATAAATAAGTTTTTTGCCCAAGAAATTAGAAAAAAAAAAGAATTTGGTATTAATATTAATTAACACAGGCAGTATGGCCATTTGAAAAAGAGATTACTTTCTATTAATACTTTGTTTCTTTAGAGTGCTTTTGAAAGAATCTTTGCAAAATAGTCTATCTTTCCAATGAATATTAACTATATTTTAAGTTTGTAATAATATTTTTTTTAAGTAGTCTGTTATAATTCATTCATTTTATATGGACATTTCAATGATAACAAAACTTTCTAATATAAGGGTATAATGTCATATCCAGTAAGGTGAAAATCATACCAATTGTTTTTATTTTATTTTCATCATATTTTTAGTCTTATAGAGTGTAAGTAAATGAAAATTTTTAAATATTTTTATGTCTTTATGTTAAATCAATTTTTACAAAATAAATTAGATTAAATAGAAAAAAATATGCTACTAATTTTGTTGCAGTAATTATGTCACTATAGTAAAATATTTTAACTTCCTAAAAGTAGTAGCAATCTATTAGGTTTTGTATTGCACCATAATCAATCATATATTTCATTCTATATAAAAATAATTTTTGTTGAATTGATAGCAATCCAGCCTAAAAATTGCTGAATTTTTCTTCTAGCTCTGGCTGGTAAAGCACTTTAAATTTTTGCCAATAATTAATGAATGAAAGTCTATACTAGTGTTTTCCTGAAAGTTTGTGATAATGATATTTCAGTTGTTTTATTGGACTATTTCCATCATCTAATATTGAGTATTGAATGTCTAGAAAATGTAACTTTTATTTAAATTTTCAAAGTACATCCAACTGTTAGTAGTAGCACACAGGTTAGTATATGCACAATGTTTTGAGAGGTATTATTCTCCCCTCTTCTTCAGGTGTTGCTGGCTTGACCGGTGACAATACTAGCATGGGAATTGAACCTGGGCCCTTAGATTCTTGAATATTGAATTTTAAGGTAATGCTTTAACCAACTTAGCCATCCTTTTGCCAAAGGCAGCAGTCAGTAGAAATTTCATATACTTATCTATGAGGTTCCTCCCAATTTCTCCATTTTTTCCTTAAGAGCAAGTTGATTAGTGTTCTCCATACATTATGTATACTAGATTGACTTATGCAGTTATTCACCATTGCCATGTGAGCAGATTTTTTGAATTTTATTTTTTGTAGTTTTCCTCTTTATCCAATATTTTTGTATTTACCAATTAAATATATATTCATTGGTACATACATGGTTTGCTACCTTAGACACATCTGTTCTCTCTCTCTCCTAATTATCAGTTTGTGTTTTTGCAAGTGCTTTTCAATAGAGCAACTGGTCTTACCAATATACATTCTTCCACATTCACATGGTATTTCTTAGGTGCAATTTTTGTTTTTCAGCATTTCAAGTTTAGGATTTATAGATGTTAGTATTCCTCATATTGTTGTATGGCTCAGGAAAGCTGTTCTGATGTTATACTGATTTCAGATTCTTCTTAATTTGTCTGCTATTTTTGATATATATGGAAATACTATAGTACCAATAAGTTCTTCCTTTAGATAGTTCATTATGTTGTCTGTTTAAGATTTTCCTAATAACAGCTGATGGATAACCATTTTTCATTAAGAGTTTATTCTATATGGAATTTTTTTTTCTAAGAGCAAAAGAAGCTTGTTCAGAAACCAGCGTTTTAGAAAAAGAATAGATTAATATGGAACAAATATCCATCGGCTGTTATTAGGAAAACCTTAAATAGTCAACATAAAGAACCATCAAAAGAAAGAACAATTATATCCATATCTATAATCAGTATAATATCAGAACAGTTTTCCAGAGCTATACCACACTACAAGAAATTCTAACATCTACAAAGCCTAAACTTGAAATACTGTAAAATAAAAACTGCATCTATGAAATACCATGTGAATGTGGAAAAATGGACATTGATGAGACCAGAAATTTCAGAGTACAAAGTAATGATTAGAAGAGAGAAAACAGATGTGTTTAAGGTGGATCATGTATGTACCATTGAACATATGTTAATTTGGGATAATACAAAAATATTGGATAGAAAGGAAAAGGTACAAAAAAATAAATTCAAAGATGCTGATCACATTGCAATGAATAACCCCATAAGTTAACCTAGTGTGATTCTACATAATGTATGAAGACCATTAATCAACTTTGCCCTTAGGAAAAAGTGGAGAAATCAGGAGGAACCTCATAGATAGATATATGGAATTTCTACTGACTTAATTGGCAGGATGGCTTAGTTGGTTAGAACTTTACCTTAAAATTCAATATTTAAGGATAGAAGGATTCAGTTTTGATTCCCAAATTAGTACTGTCACTGATCAGGCCAGCAACATATGAAGAAGAGGAGAATAATACCTCTCAAAAAGTTGTGCATACACTAATCTGTGTGCTATTACTAACAGTTGAATGTACTTTGAAAATTTAAATAAAAGTTAATTTTTTTTTAAAGACATTCAATACTCAATATTAGATGATGGAAATAGTCCAATGTATAAATACAAAGTCTTTACTAGTTTTATTTAAAACATTAACAATATTCTGTAGCCCACCTTTTGAATTTACAAAGATATCACAGTCTTCAGCTTGCTATAAATTTTGGAATTAAACAGATATTCTTTTTTCACTTATAATTAATTCAAATAAAAAATTATACCATGAAATTTATATTACATCTTATTTCAAAGACTACTGATGTAAAAATGAAAAAGAAAGTTCGATAAGATGCACATTCTTGTTCAAATAGTTCAGATTTTCCATATGCCATAATAATACTTTCTCTCATTCAATCACATAAGAGCCATATTTATAAATAACATGAACAAACAATTAATTTTAAACATTGTCACAAATCTGTTAGAATAGTCAAATGTTTTATCAAATCAATCAAAGCAATATGTTAAACCATACTTTTACTTCTGACACTTTCTTGCATTTTTGTCAACAAAACTAATGTGTGTAGTGCCTATTCATTTTTTAAGAGCACATTGAGTTTCTGGTAATCATTCAACTAAGATTGGAAGCATTTTGTTTAGTAAAATTCTTGAAAGTACATTTGCAGTGATGTATAACAATTATATTCTTTTAAATAGACGGATTTGAACTTTGGATATTTTTTTAAATAGAGGGATTTGAATTTAGGATTCATTATCTATCTCAAACAACCAATACACATGCCCACACACATGTAAAAAATGATGAATGATCTTCAATATACTTATTTTGTGCAGAACCAGCATTCATCAATTGTATCAAAGCATAATCTTCCACACATATATGGACACACTTCAATCTTCTTACTTTTTCAATAATTCAAGCATCCATTTTATTTAAAAACCAACAATGGAATGCTCAAAGCTCTTGGTGGATTTGATATTGTAGTTGCACACCTATAGGCAGTATGACAATCCAACCCTCATATTGTCAGACCATTATGTATCCATTTATATTAATAGGAGGATGGGCTGCACTTACATTATGATGTAAACTATTTCCAAGTCAATATATAATTAACCTTTTCATTCAGTATATTCATTCTCCACTCTATCTCAAACAACTGATGCACAAGACCACACACATCTGAAAATGATAAATTATCCCCAGTATGTGTCCAAGGGCTTTGAGCAGTCCATTATTAGTTTTTCAATGAAATAGATGGCTGAATTGTTGGAAGGATGAGAAGATTGAAGCCTTTCCATTAAAGTTTAAGGAATTGCTATTTGAGTATAAGCTGAGCATTGATTGTATGTATGTTTAGGAGATTATGATCTGGCCCATCTGATGAGTGCTGAAATATGTATATTTAGGATCATTTATCTTTTTCACATGTGTCTGGTCATGTGTATTGGTTGTTTGGGGTGGAGTGAAATATGAATATAGACTAAAATCTTAAGTTCAAACCCCTCTGTTTACTGTAGTAAACATTCAATGTATGATTGAATATGTTAATTATATTCTTTTATTGTTATAAATTGAAACAATAAAGTCTTAGAATCAGGTTGACAATTTCATGGAATCATCTACAATATCTCCTTAGAATGCCTACATTTTATGTTTTTTAATATTGTAGAGGTATTTTAATTTTACTAAGCTGGATATCAGTATCCAAATCTAAACAAATAAGTAGAATGGATAAATATATCATAAAAAACTATTAAGATTTGGAAATAAATGCCATGGATATGAGATAACTACTGTATTTGGATATTTGCATTTCATTTATTTGTAGTTCATCTATTTTAATTATAAAACTAATATGAACTATAAATATTACCCTACATTTAATAAATATTTTTTCATATAAAGAGAGGAGAATTGATAATAGTTAGAAATCATTGTTTAATAAGTAGGACTAATAGTCATTATGTAGAATTATGGCAAGATGACACAAAACCACAGTAAAACAATTTACTGTACAACTTACAACTGAATACTACTAAGATAATCCATTATTTTACAAGTAGACTATTTATAACTAATGTTATTTTAAAGAATAATTTTTAATGTAAATTTCACAATGTGGAAGAAATTGGGTCATTAGTAATCTCAAATATAAGGATGGATAATGAATGTTTGTAAGCATGTTATATGTTCAGACAAATTTATATTTTACCCAACTATTGAAAAGCTTTTGTCTGGAAGTCACTAAGACTTCTATCTAGACTATTTTTCCATTTATGAAACAAAATAAAGGAATCATGTTTGAGTAACCACATCAAGGTATTCTTTTATTCGAATTATTATTATTCTTTGATGGGTCTGCAGACAGTATAAGCATTGTTTTAGAAAATCTGTCTTTCTCCAAAATGTATGCTGTAATTTATACAATCTATGTGTTTAAATATTGATTGTTAAATATAGGGATAATATTTGCTATCTATTATTAGCTGCTTACAATTATCTGACTCAAATATTATTGAGCCTATGTGAGCTATTCTTGAATTTTAAATGAAGGTAATACTCTTTACTAGAATCACCCAGAGAAGTTGTGATTTTTTTTCCATGGTTTATTTCTCTAATCATAGTTCACATTAAAAGGTCATGTATATTCCTATTCTTCTTTACAATTTCTGAAAACGTGTTGGCGCATAGTGTTTACAAATAAATATATATTTAAGCTAATGAAAATCTAGAACTATTACAAAAATATTTTTTTCATTTTTTATTTTTTTTGTTTTATTCAAATATATTTCAGAAACTACTTTTTCTCTATTGAAATCCTTCCAGGAATTATTTTATAAGATACTTAGAAGATCGCAATAGACATGAAAAACACTTGTGAGTTGTACAAGAATTGTTTCTTTATGTACTGCTTGATTTTATTTATTATCAAACCAGATATGTTGACTTAAGCAGCCACACTTCTGAACTAATATTTGAAGTTAAAACTAAGATGTCAAAATAAAAATTTACAACTATATTTGTATTCTAATCATTTAATGCGTTTTTTAAAATAGCAATACTTTTAAATATTCTATACTACTCCTCAGATTTTTTATTGTAAAATTCTTAAACATATTAAATGTTATAATAGTAAATAAATAATTTTTATTTATACTTATAAAATCTTTTTATTTATCAATCTTTATAATTCTTTTCTAATGTATGCTTTGCTTACATATATTTTGAGCTTCACTTCTTGTTGCTATGTTAATTTCAAAACAGATTTTTTTCATAATAACATTGTAAATTGTGTTATTTATTTTTTCTCTATCAACTCTTGATCAATAAAATTGATTCAAATATTATGTTATGTAAGAATATTATCTAAAAAAAATTTTTTTTCTCAAAAATGGTATTAAGTCATTAGATTATGTTTAAATCTTAAAATAAAATATTGCATTTGGTCATTTAATTCTTAATATATAGATAAATTAAAAATAAATAAATGTTTAAATAATTGTCCAAGCTGGCAAAGGCTCAATAGTTAGCCTGGTCTACAGAAGACCCATTTGGAATCCAGTCACCAAATTGACTATTGATTTATATTTTTTATTACTCAAATCCAGTCACAAGATTGACTGTTGATTTATTTTATTGTTGATCATTCATAACCATGAATGGTATTTTGAGTATTATTTTCTCTTTAATTACATATAGTTGTTGATAATGCTGTTTGATGTATAGTTAATCATAGTTGCTCTAAGGAGTTAACTGGGCTGATCTAGCTGGCTGATCTCTCAGAGATCCATTGATCTCATGCTCTCATAATATACAAAATTGCTTATATATTTTTGGGATATTAACATTACTTAATATCTTCTCACTGTAATATCTTTGCCAATAATAATTATATATTGTTTCTTTATTTGAAATATTCAATTGACTTGGAATTGATGATGATTTCCATCACCCCAGGCACAGCCACCTCATTTCCATTTGATTTTTCCCATCCCATTACTATATATATATATATGGCATAGTAAACAGGGATACTGTACACATCAATCCTATTTTATATATTTTGTTAGGACACTGTGCATAAATTATTTACTAAGTGCATTTTTATTTTTATTTATCTATATTTTATCTGTCACTATATGAATTTATTAAATAATTTTATGTATGCTAGATTTAAGATATTTATATTCACATAATATTCATGATGCATCTTTTATATTTTAATTAAATGAAATCCATATAAGTTTCAATATAGAGAGTCCTCATTCTTTGCAAATGCTTATTTTACATTTTCATATATTGAACAATTATAGAACAATATGGTAAATTCTGTCTGTTTTACAACTTGCAGACTTCAAGATCTGGAAAATTACTAAATATATATCCAAAAGAAGTTTGAAAATATATATATATGCTCATAAAGTAAATGGTTTAAAAACATTATTTATTGCACTTTAATCATTTTCTGTTCATGATAGGCTTTCACGTATCTTATAAAAACTCATTTTATGTAGTGCACTATACTGAGTTTTTCTATTGTGTTAAGTCTTCAATATTATCAACTTAACAAAAAAATAGTATTGTAGTTACAGCTTAAATTTAAAGCTAGAAGTAATAAAAAGAAAAAAAAAGGTAATTGAAATATATATATCATTTATTATTTAAGAATACTTTAATCTACTATCAGAATTTACCTAAGGAGCAATAAGGAATTGGATGCAAAAACTCTAACAAATTTTGTCATTCACCTATTAATTTAAGACGGAAAAGAGACCGTATTGTGGAGCTCATGGAGTGAATATTATCTGTCTGGACTGAATATCTCAATCAGATCCACACAGTTATTATTTTATCACCTCTCTAGCTATAGCAGTCTCTGCCTGAACATATAAATAATGTTGACATTTTTCATTTTCACATCTGTGCAGATTTAAAAATATAAAATGAAAGAAGAAATTGCAAGCATTGACATTAATGTTATTAATTTTTTTTTAAGAGAGGAGAAAGATTATTTTTTCAAACAAATTTTCTTTGTCAATAAGGTGAAATTTATTGGAAATGAATGCCTTATCGCATTTAAAGCATGAAAAGTCACATAATATGACTTGTTGATGGAAATGATTATGACAATTTAACAATTATTTTGTACTAAAAGTTAAAAAATATTGTCACTATGAAAATCAAGATTTTAAGACTATGCTAATTATGGATAATGTTACAGTTCACTCAAATTGTAGATTTTGACCATTTGTACAGCAATGTTTGTTAAAATTGCATTTTTGATAGCCTACATTTTCATTCAACCCCATGGATTAAGAAGATATATCTTTTAAAAGGTGATTATTTACATCTTACATTTGAAAAACTATTAATAAATATGATAATTGAAAACAATGTCCATAACTATTGGAATAATACAATTTATTGGTCTGCTTTACATTTATTGGTCAAACTTCAGGGCTGATTGCTTTGTGTTTAATAAATGGATACTGGAAAAATGTATATCCTGAAACTGTCCATTTATATAAAATTGTTGACATTTCTCTTATGAATATGGAAATTGCAACTTTTGCAAAAAGTTCAGGATTTCATGAAATAAACTGTGTTGTTTACAATTGTTGGAGTCACATTTGTTACCATACAGTAAAAAGCTGGTAAAAATGAATTAACTGATAGCTGATGAATTAAAAAAAATAGGAAATTGATGGATCTGCATTTTAAACAAAAATGAAACCTAAATCAAAAATGTGAATCTTAAATTATTTTTTATTGACAGTAATTTATTTTTCTAACTCATGTGTATTCACATTTTTTAATTTTCTTTTATTAAATTAATTTAATATAAATATATGTACAATTATTTACAATATTTTTAAACATTGATTAATATGACTTTTAATTATGATATAAAAGTATATATTAGCAGCTTTATTGTATTCTGGAAGTGATTAATTTTTATTAACATTATCCTTATGGGATTTGTCTCCTTTTCTTCACTATTTTATTCTTAATGCAACTTTTCTGAAGCCAATCAAACATTAAGGCTGGGCATTCCTGTCTTTAATACAATTTATAAACAATAATGAGTAGAAAATATTATTATGCAAGTATGCATCTTACAACATGGTGCTCTCATATAATACCTGCATTGCTTTAATTTTATTTGTTATGGCATTAGTAGAAATATTTAAATAGTTATAATGGTAATAAATTTACATCTTCCTTTTATAATAGAGTTATCCAGTGTATGGAGATATAATGAAATGCAAGTCTAGTATTAATTTTAATTTAGCCAAACTTAACAAATAGAAAATTATGAAATAAAATACACAATACAAAACTATATTTTAGTTATATAGTCATAATAATTATAATATATCTGTGAATAATATTTTATTATTGTTATATGGTTAATATAATATTTATATACATATATAAATATTGTTTGATAATAAAGGTATTCAAATTTATAAAGTATCGATGATTGGTGAATAAAGGTTGTTTGTTCATAAGGTTTGATATTTAATATGAATTAGTGTTGAACAAAATTACATAATTTCTTTGTACATCTTTCTTTATTAATATATATTGGGTTATAAAATTTGGTAAATATTTGAATATAATAACGTCATAACATGTTTATTTGTCTGCAATTAAAGTAGCAGCCAACAAGGTTGTATTCCTAAAATATATTTATTTAGCTTTATAATTTCCATAATAGATATTATGATTTTCCTGATATGGCCTCATTGACATAAGAATCTATGAATAGTGTTAATGGAAAAGTGGTAAAATCAAATAAATTCTCATTATATATATTATTCCATTAAAGATTTTTATTCAATTGTTATTATGCACTACATAGCAATTTTGATCTCATAACAATTTCATATTCTACAACACTGTCATACCCACATGTATTTTTAAAATATAAAAATAATTATTAAAATTAACAAAGTACCATTATATTTTCATATTATCATGAGTAATTATTAAGACAGTATATGAGATTTTTATAATTGTATGTAAGTTATATATGAATTCATATTTGAAATGCATTTTCATTCTGGTCATGTATATGCAAATTTCATATTGTAATTGCAAAAATATTAAAAAAAAATTTAAAAAGTTAATTTATTGGCTGTCATAAATTAAGAATTGAAATTTTAAAAAAAGTGTTGCAAATTAATTTGAACTATATTAATTTTTCAGGAATGTTTTTATTCTTTTTAGCAATTATTTTGTTGTAACATGTCATTTAAATCATTAAGATTAATAAATAAATTGACAAATGAAATAGTTTTCTTCTAATTTTATTCATCACTTTTTAATTCACTACAAATATATGTATCACAAAATGAAATTATATGATTAAATATACTTAAAATTTTTAGTAGTTGTAAACAATAATATTTTAAAGTTGAGGTATCTCGTTTTAAATCATATAGTAATGTAATTTTCATTTACTGCACATCAGACTGTTATTAACTATAATGTTTTTATATACTATTTTAAAACTAATTAAATTAACTATTTTCTGAAATTATTAAAACATAATATAAAATCAATTTTTTTATAACTTAAAAAGATTGGCATTTTATCTAGAGCAAAGTAAACTTGAATTATGAAAAAGAGAAAGACAAAGCAATTTGGGAGTTTTATAAGGAAACAAAAAAAAAAATAGTAAAAAGAATAAGATCAGATTAAAAGAAGTAATTGGAATTATTCTTAAATGTAAATTGATTACATAGTGAACACAGTAAAAAGTGAAAAAATGTTAGAAATTATAAATAATATCATAGAGGAGACTGTGCAGTTTAGTACATTGATTGAAATTCAGTATCTAAATGTTACATGATTTTCTCTTAAGTACAGAAAAAAACTATTAATATCTTAAGAATAGAACAATGAAATAAGAAGATGGTCTAAATAAACTTATATACTTTGTTTTTGGAAATAACAATAATTAAATGATAATGCTATGCATCTTATAACTTTTAGAACCACACTAAACAATGTTTAATATATTTTTATAACTTAAATGTGGTAAATTATTTTGAAGTCCTTTTGTAATTTTTTGTAAAACAACAGCAAGAACAACCTTAAAATGCTTCTATTTGTGATAATTTAAATAACTTGCAACTTTCACTCAAATATTACTTTTTGTAATTCATTTTAAAATTGTATTAGCTTTAAATTATTTTGAGAGCATGAAGTTAATAATTTTTGTTTTTCAGAAATGATAAAACATATTGGTAAAAAACTATAAACTGTTGCTTACATTTATTATCAATAAGAATTTCATTTCAGGAATCAACAGAAATACAAAAATAAAATATTAATTGAATCAATTATCTTTAATATTGAATAGTTTAAAAGAATATTATTTTATTCTTAAGAAATATTGAGGTAATTAGAAATTTGTATTGTATCTTGAGATACTGGAGTATCATGTGATTATTATGACTTCATACTATCATAATATGACAAAAGATTGATTAAAAATAATGTTTAAAATTGAAATAATTGAAAATTAAGCTCTCCTTCTTTACATTAGATTAGTTCCAGTCAAGTTGCATGAATAATGAAATAGTAAAAAAGCAAAATGTATAAAGATAATATTACTTAAAGTTAATCAATTTCAAGATACAATTGCCCAGCATCCAATCTTTCTCGATCTTGAGCTCACTATGGGCCACACTTTCACTCTCATTAATGTGATAACAATTTCTGCTGAAAAAGACAACAGAAAAAGAAAATATAAAGAGGTTCGGACAATAGCAAAGGATTCACAGTCTATCAACGGAAAGGATTCATGTGTTTCATTGTCGAGAAAATGGAACATTTAAATCTGCTGTATTTATATACTGTATTAAGTTTCATTTACATATTGCCCATATATATATAGGCATACTTCTAAATGCTAAACTTTAAGCATTGCTATGATTCTGGCAACAATCTGCCAAAAGCTTGTTCATTGCATTTAAAACTTGTAAACATTAATTATTTTACTCTTTTCATAATAACGCTATTATAATGAGTTTATAAGAATATTTATTTTTATATTTAAGAATTATATTAATCGTATATAAAAATAAATGTTATAAGTAAATAAGGGTTATAAAAATAAATCATTTTAAAAACAAAAAAATCACTTAAAATACAATACAGAACTGTATAAATCTAGACTTGATGAGATGCACCTAGTTGAAGTTCTGAGTCTTGATTCTTTTTTTTTTTTAAATAAAAAAAACAGTTACAAATTGTCTTGTTTTTTTTTTTTTTTTTTTGCAGTTATTTTGTGAAATAAAAATACACGCTAATGGATTGTCACATTTTAAATTTCACTTTTAAATTTAAATGAAAGCTTAGAAAATGGATAATTTTTAAACAATTTTTCAAATGGTTAAAAAATTTCCACAAGCTTTCAACAGTCAGTTCTAGCTATATTCAAAGTAGAGTTCTACCAGCTTCTGCAGTATTTTTTAATTCATTGGTTATTATTTAATCCATTTCTGCCAACTCTTCATTACAAATGGCAAAGAATGTGATTTCATCAACTCATATTATGTTTTGTGAAATGCTGTACTTTTTGCAAAAGTTACAATTTCAATTCATCAGAGAACTATCAACAATTTTCATATGAATGGATAGTTTGAGGATAAATATTTTTCCAGCTCCCTAAACATGATATGATGAGTTTCCAAGCTTGATTAATAAATTTAACACAGTTCCAAACAATGAAAATTTTCCAGCAGTCTTGAACATTGTTTTCATTTCATATATTCGTTTTTTCAAACATAAATACAACTATAATATTGCTACACAATCAATCAAAATCGAAAATTAATATGATGTTGTGATATTTTTTTATTTTGGTATAAAATCTTTAAATTAATTATTAAAAATCTATGTTATAATTCAGACTTTTTAAATTTTTTTTATTAAATTTTCAAACAACTTTGTATGAGACTGATATAATGGATAACTATTCAGCTGTTATCATAAGCATGAAGATTTATGTGTTTAATATCTCCATCTCAGCTAACAAACAAAGGTTCATGAAATGCATGCATAGTGAGAGAATATAGTTTGAATTTCTGTTCTGGTTAATGGATTATAATGCCATGAAATTGAGATGAGGGATGTTAACTTAAAAACAAAAAACTTGAAAACTGCTAATATCACTTTTATAAATTAATAAAAGCTATTTTTGTCAGTGTATGAAAATGAACAATTAACATTATGTGATCTTTTGAGGTTTTAAATTTAGAAGCAATTCTTTGTGTGTGCTAATTATAAGATGAAATGTGATGTGATGCACTGTGGCTTCTTCTTAAATAGAGTCAGAAATCTCTCAGCAACAATGCCCAGATAAACCTGTTAGACACTTTATCTTCCATTCCCCACTCTAAATTTTCCCATATTCTGCTCCATCCTATTTCCACAACACAATCTTTGTTAACTCTATAGCATTTATATCAAAATCCCCTTTATCTTTTCCCAACCCCAACATAAAAATCAATAATCTATTTTCTGTATAATCACTTTTTTTCATATTTATTCTTCCATAACTTTATTATTTGTACTCTTTCTGTTTTCAAGCATTTACATTCAATTAACAAATGCCTAATATTTTCTATTTCTTCCTTACACAATTTACAGACTAAATCACCCATATTTTTCCATTTATGTGTATATTCTCTTGTTGCTAAAGATCCCATTCTAGCCTTAAACAATAAACTACTTTCCTTACTATTATCATATATTAACTTGCACCTAATATTCTGTTTACTTCTATATATATTTAAACTCTTTTTACTCTCCATACTAGTTCTCCATCTCTCTAACTCCCTATTCTTTATTAATAAATCTATTCTTTTATCCCATTCCTTACCACTATAACACTAAACAATCCTCCTAACACAATCATCCCATCTTTTGTACAAATATATTGATATAAATTCTTTATCCAAATCTTTTGCATACTGCATTACCTTTCTCACCCATCTTGTTGCCTGCCCTTTACTCATAACCCAATTAAATACTATTTTGGCTATTCTTTTATTATCCATAAACTGCAATCTACCAAACATTTTCATTTTACTTTTTTGCATCTCTCATATAAAAACTTGACCATCCCATTTCTCCTTGAATTGCCTCTCTTGCTGTCCATACATCTGCATCCAATGCATGTCTTCCTAGTTCTCTTTGTACTTTTTCTAAATAATTTAATACCCCTTTATTAACACATAACACACCATTACCTTATGTTAACCCTGCTACTGCAACTCCCATATAATTCCAGCAACATCATATTTATTATATGAAAACATTGTTAATTTCTTTATCAATCCCTTTCTTTTCTTTGCTTCATTTATCAATTTTTTTTCCCATTCTTCCAAACAATTTTTCTGATTACTTAAGACAGGTGTGTGAAACTAAATGAAATCTTCATTCCAGGTGGATTATTTTCATGCATTAGTTCTATAATATTGTCCATTTTCTGTATTAATTTAATTTAAAAGCTGAATGGTATTTCTAACTTCTTATTTTTTCTTAGGCAAGTCCTGATTAAGGGACTCATGTATTCTTAAGTAATGAGTATTATCTATATTTCATTTATCTTTCTTTTTTTAAAATTATTTCTAGTTTTAAATTTAATCTGTAACTGTAGCATGTTTTTAAAAAATTATGATAAAGAAGACAAAATAATAGAAAAAAATTGGTATAGCTTATTGAGTTGTTGTACGCTGTATAAAAGTTACAAAAAATATTCTATCATTTTCATATGAACAGAAAATGATTTCGGTACAGTAAATAATGTTTTTAAATTATTTGCACATTTTATTTTGTGAACACGAACATTTTTTTTTTAAGTTTCCTTAGTAAAATGATTTATTTTTGTAAATCTTATAAATTCTGAGGCTTCACTTTTGTAAAGCAGGAAAAGAATTTATCATGCGCTACAATTGTTAAATCGTAATCATACGAAAACGCCAAGTATTTATCATTACCACATTCTACAATTATTCATTTGCGATTGTGTTAAAGTAGAAATTAGAAACATGCAAATATGAAGAATGAGAATCCACTATATTTACAAATATGAAAATAAAATTATTTTTATTCTATTATTTTAAAGTTTATTCTTATGGATGATAACTAGAAATGTGATATTGGCCGAAAGGTAGACAAAAAAGAAAAAGGTTACGTGAGAAAAAAACGGCGAATATTTTAAAGTCGTTGGAAAAGATCTCGCTCATTAGAAATCGTAAAGAATAGCTTCTCATTAAATCATCCATAATATTGTGTTGAATGAAATTAAAAACTTATTAAATGGATGTGAGAAATTATCAAATGCATGGCTAAAAAAATTTAATCAATTTATACCAGTGTTTTAAAATTTCCTGGTATTACACTTTCATTGATTTAAATCAAACTGTGGTCTTTGATCATTATTTTACTCAAGTTTAAGCATTTGTTTTTATTTCTTTAATTAAGATTAAATTTGTTTATATCAAAGGTGTTTAATGTCTCTGCAAAGATAAACTAATTACTAAAACATATGAGAAGTGCGTGGGTACAATTTATTTTAGTTCTAAAAAGCATTTAAAAGTTACTTTGAAATGCTGACTTTGCTTATAAAAGTTGCATAAGATATTCTATTATTTTGGCCATGAATATGACGGCAAATCTCGAAAGTACTAGGCCTAGATTAATTTAATTGTTTTTGTTACTATTGACAGCTTCTTCTTCAGCGTGTAGTAAAATGAAACATTGAAATATTTATAATTAATTTAAAATGTAATCTTTGGAAAGAACTAATTGGAACAGTTCCTAAGTTTGCAATAATTATTTGAAGAGAAATTAGGAGAACTATGTTATCGTTACATGTTTAATTTCAACTAAAAGTGTGTGCTTGTAAAATACAATCTTATTCTTAAACATCAGGAAAAGATTTGTAGTTGCAATAATCTTCTGTAGAATTATTTTATAAATTTTATGTTTATTTATTTCCTGTATTAAAATATTCGGGTTATTCTTTTGATTAATATAATAACTTTTATTTCAAAATTAATTTTGAGAATAAAAATTTATTTTTTTCTTCTCATGTGTCATAGCATCAGCCGGGAGTCGCTGACCTCTCGACCACCAATGCTTGACTAAAAATTTAATTTGTGAACAATATTTGCGAAGTTAAAAAAAATGTATTTATTTATATTAATTCTTATTACAATAGAAGTAGCCTATGTCTGCAATTTACATTTTTTTTAATTATGTAAGGGATTCTTGTATATATTTGTAAATTTATGATTTAATTTGTTTTAGTTATTTTTTCATATGTTTATTTGTTGCTGATCAATTTCTGAGACATTCAATGAATACTGAGAGTTTCATGTATTTCTTGAGTTTAAATCCGTGGGAGATGTTATTGGAATTAGATGTAAGTCTACAGGTGATTATCTGTCTTAAATCATTAGTCATCCCAGTTAATATTTCTGTGTCACTCTCTAGAAGTAAAACTAATGAATATATTGGGAAAGGAGCTTCACATGACTCTATTTTGCTTGATTTGTAGAATATTTAAAATAAGTATTGGAAATACAGTTATCCCGTTTTAGTTCAGATTTAAAATGGAGTACATTTTGAACAGCATTAAAATAAACTCCCCAAACTCTAGTACAACACATATTTTACTAAGATTTAAACTACCTCTGGTATATGTGTATATATATATACAAATCTTATATATATATGTATGTATTCAATTCATAATAAAATTTCTAAACTCAAGGTGCATAGTAGTAAGGTCCATGCACTTAAGAAGAGTTAATATTTGCAACTACTCACTGTGAATGGAAAGATTTTGCAAATGTTGATTTCTAAATGAAGTAGTGGACTTAATTAGTGAAGAACTTGCTAGCTTCACATGTCAAATCAGAAAGCTTTAGATTTGCTTACAGTATATAATTAGAAAGTAGGTTGAAGATAAGATGGCCATTCTTATCTTTATAAAGTTGTAATCTTGTGTTAAGATTTTAGATGTCCCTCTTGTGGTAAAATTGAGCACTCAAGGCATATAGTAGTAAGGTTAAAGCCTTATATGTATTTATGTGCTGACCATGCACTTAATAAGAATTGATGTTTAAACTCAATATATGTATGTATATTTACCGTATAAACAGTATACAATATTTAAATAATTTAATATATCCAGCACACAGTTCTTCTTTTCAAAATAGTTCATATATATCTAATATAGAAATAAAACAAACTAACTCCTTCTTTTTAAAACTTGATTTTTTATGACTATAATCATGAAAAAGAAATCCAATGTTTCGACTATTTTTTATAGTCTTTTTCAAGTCACACTTATCTCACTCCCCTTTCCTATTACAATCACAACTTAATAATAATAATAATAATAATAATAATAATAATAATAGGAAAGGGGAGTGAGATAAGTGTGCCTTGAAAAAGACTATAAAAAATAGTCGAAACGTTGGATTTCTTTTTCATGATTATAGTCATAAAAAATCAAGTTTTAAAAAGGAGTTAGTTTGTTTTATTTCTATATACAATATTTATTATTTCTGTTATAGACTAAATTTAAATTAATAGATAGTTAAATAATTTCATTTTAATAAATTATCAAATGAGATATTGTATTATAATAAATTATATTTTAATATTAATCAAGAATGGAACTCCAAGATAACTTTTAACATTAGATTAGCTTTACAAACATAATTAATAATGATATCTATGTATTTGTTTAGGAGTGAAATCTTCAGTTATTGAATATCAAAATCTTTTCTTTCCAAAGTGGTGCAGAAGCATTTTTAGAAATTGACCAATAATCAAATATTTGGTAGCTTCATCACTGTAGAATTAATTTCTTAGGGAGTATAAATGAATAAAAAATATTTGTTTACAAAAATAACATGTAGTTTCTTCTGGATTGCCATTTGAATTGTAAGTCTGAATTATAGTAATCTTTTCATTCTTTTAGATTACTTGAGTATTGATTAACTTGCAATTAATTTTATCAGCTTTCTGGTCTTCATGAAAGCAGGCAATATTCTGGTGATAGGCAAATTATTTCTGAACTATATCTGCACTTTCTTTGATGATAGTAGGTGAGAGGCACTTTTTTATTTTATACTAGAACTGAAGTAGGAAATTCATTTTTAGATGCTATATGGATGGAAGATGATAATAAATGCATGTTATAATGAACTCAGTCAGACATGTTGATCAAGTAAACTCTGTTTTCTGTTATTTCAATGGAAATATACTAATAAGTATTTTTCACTTTGTTAGCTAGCTTTTTTTGATTTACTTACAGCCAGAATTTATTGTGGAAAGCAACTTATATTTGTTGCTGAAATCTTTATTTTTTTAACCAACTTGTCTTTTAAATTAGCTGTTACTGCTTTGATGCTCTGGTCTAAGAAGAACTAATTTAGTTTGATGGTATTTTTCTTTGCATTGCTGTTTGTAGGATCTTTAAAGCCCCCTTATCATGTTTATTGAAAAATATGTTTTTCATAAATCTGACATTATTCCACCCACCTGACCAGTGTATCTTTCACAAGCATGTCTGAAGCTATTAGTATATTGTTCCGATTTTAATTATCTATTACTTCTTTTTAAAATCAAAATATGTTTTCCTAATTGATCTGTTATAATAAATTGATAAAAAATCAAGTCATATGACCTAATTTTAATAAAGCTCCTATTTACAAATGTTATATATAGAGTAAGTTAAAAACAAACTCTTATGAAGCTTCAAAAGTACCCTCAACCTCAGACCGCGGTTTCTGCCTCTAGCGTCATCAGTGAGGTGCCAGGGAATAAAAATACTAGAACTAGTCGAGCATTTTATCAATGCCTAACTATTGAGAAGAAAATCTGAAACTTTCAGACATTTAAATGTCCAAAAATCCAGCTATCTAACTCAAATAGCCGTATGTGACTGAACTAAGTTCAGATACACCATATATTAATAGCTCTAGCAATATAAAATCGCCAAAGCATTAATAGCAAAAAAAACTAAAATTAAATTGATAAAAAATCAAGTCATATGACCTAATTTTAATAAAGCTCCTATTTACAAATGTTATATATAGAGTAAGTTAAAAACAAACTCTTATGAAGCTTCAAAAATACCCTCAACCTCAGACCGCGGTTTCTGCCTCTAGCATCATCAGTGAGGTGCTAGGGAATAAAAATACTAGAACTAGTCCAGCATTTTATCAATGCCTAACTATTGAGAAGAAAATCTGAAACTTTCAGACATTTAAATGTCCAAAAATCCAGCTATCTAACTCAAATAGCCATATGTGACTGAACTAAGTTCAGATACACCATATATTAATAGCTCTAGCAATATAAAATCGCCAAAGCATTAATAGCAAAAAAACTAAAATTAAATTAATATATGGTGTATCTGAACTTAGTTCAGTCACATACTGCTATTTGAGTTAGATAGCTGGATTTTTGGACATTTAAATGTCTGAAAGTTTCAGATTTTCTTCTCAATAGTTAGGCATTGATAAAATGCTGGACTAGTTCTAGTATTTTTATTCCCTAGCACCTCACTGATGACGCTAGAGGCAGAAACCGCGGTCTGAGGTTGAGGGTATTTTTGAAGCTTCATAAGTGTTATAATAAGTACAATTTAAAATTTTATACTTATATTGCATATATGTATGTAAATTGTTTTTTTTTTTTTTACGGTAAATTAAACAACATTAAATGAAATGATCTAATTAATATTTATTTTCAATTACCATTATCTCTGTCAGTTAATGCCTTTAATAATATATGTTTGACATTTGCATTTTTTGACTGACCACTCAGCTTTATATATCCCCCTCCCCCTTCTGTCTCAATCATAAGCATTGATTTTTCAATTAAACTGTTTTCGTGAATGCATGCTACTAAGATTTCTTTGATTGTTGTCTTTACATTGCTCATTCTATTTTAATAAATAGATATCTTAATTTCCCCCTAAATACATATATTTGGGAGCACAAACTTTACATTACTTAACTAAATAACTATTTTTTTTTTACCTTTTTTAAAAAAAATAAATGTTCATGACTATATAAAATAATATTGAAATATTTATTAAATGCTATTTTAATACTATAATTTCTGCCTAGTTGTTTTATAATTAATCTACACACTTCATTAGTTTTGTGACCTGATTCATGGACTTCACAACTAAGTCAGCTGGATATAGAATCATTACTTTATCTAATTTATTGTATGGAAGTGAAATTGGACACTCTGTCAAGTGCATTATAAAGCCCATTAGAAAAGTTTCACTTAAGGATGCTTTATAAAATTTTAAAAATGCAGTGATAAGATCATAAGACCTAATAATATGTTCTTTAGCTTGTTGTATGTGTTGCTATTGAATCTGCTATTGCAAAGTCACATCTTTATTGGATAAAGGTTATTTTATGGTGAACTTGAGCATAGTTTTTGTGGGAGAAGTAGACCTTATCTACATTATCTTAAACCCATTCTAAAGAAGTATGATATGAATTGTATCCATTGGGAAGATATGGCAGAGAATAGAAGAGCTATAAATAATATGTTGTTGAAGTATTTCAGAAAGAAAACTTTTCTGCCAAAGTAATTAAAAGGCAGTATAAAATATCAAATAAACAGAAAAATAGGCCAGCATGTTGTTTATGTGGATGTATTGGTTTGTATGATCATTGCAAAATTCATTTCTGGAATAGTTTTTTTTTGTTTTTCTGTCTTTCTCTTCTTTCTTTTTTCCTTTGGAATTAGAATGGTCACACTCATTTACATTTGAAGATTAAAGATATGATTTTTTACAATAACTTAATCAATTACAAAAGATTGTCTAAGATATTTGTAGAAAAGACTATAACAAATTTTATAAAAGATAATTAATAAAATTTTGGACAATCCTAAAGAATTTTGGTTGTTAATTAATGATTTGGGTCTCATTAAAAGAAAAATATAGCAAAGCAATATCCCTTCTTTAACAGTTGATATTTTTCAAACTTTGCTTACAACTACAACATTATAATGACCATACTTTGATCAGAGAGAATGTTGAAAAACAAATTTCAGTCTATAAATTTACAAAATGGGTTATTTGGCAACCAATAAACAACTTAGATTGAATTATAATCTGAGTTCAGATAATATTCTCACTTTCATTTGTAAAAATTGTGCTAAATATATATCTTCTTAAGCCAATAAACATGCTTGCTTATAATTGTTATTAAAACAGGCAAAACTCACTATACGTATTGCCACACACAACAAGCTATAGTAATCAATGGATGCCAGAAGGCTTGTGGCTCTCAGATCCAAGGCTCCTCACTGATGAAGACCACAAGCCAGAAATTAGTCTGGGGATATTGGATCATGCAGTTACTGGACACATTGAAATGAAAACTTGTAAATAATTATTTAGCTTTGTGATCATTATGATGATGGAATATTTATTTTATTTAATTTATGTATTTTAGTCAATCTCATTCATTTTATAAATAGAGAATGTCTTAAACCAGGGACATGAGTTGGTAATGAATAATTTAGGTATTGAAATGATGGTAGAGATGCATATGGGACACATATAAACACATCTTTTGTTATGTGAATAGAAATTCAATTTTTATCTGTTATTAATAAAATGTGTTAACATGTTTTAAATCAAATTGATCTCTGGTTTATCAGACTCATTCATATACTCACTCATTAATTTAATTGATTGAATATATTATAACAGTTGGGGTGTATTGTGGTCTTACCGTATCTGCTGTACAAGGGCGCCACCAGGCTTCGAACCTGGAAAATTAATATAGTAGGCAGATACTTACTGTTAAGATCCATTTTTATGTTTTATTATAATTATATATGACCGTCAGCCCTTGCCACTATGCAGAAATTTATAATAAATACTTCTTAAAAATATATTTGCAATATTAAAAAAATAAAATAAGCCACTGCCAGTAATAACACACACCCACACACAACACAAACATTTATTAATGCACATATATAAATATTTAAAATTGATGAATAAATTTATCTTGATTTTAATATTAATTTTAAATTAAAATTATGTGGAGTAAATCTGCAGAGATGGACAGTTTATAAAAGTTTGTTTTATAATGTTGAGTACAGACAAACTACATAGATTACTATTTAAAAACTTAAAAAAAAAACAATGTTCAACCTCAGACTAAAAGTTCCTAGCCAAACTGTTTGCTTCTTGATATACAGATGCAAGCAATGCAATATGAAGATGCTAGCATAAAACCATGCTGTCAGGAATGTGTGTCTGCATCATGATATTATTTGAAGGACATGATCCTCATCCAGTACAGGAATGTGTGTTTGTCTGGCAAAGGAATCATGGATTTAAGAGAAATTCTATATATGGGGGATAGCAGTCTATCTGCCAACTTATCCATAGAGCTAAAAGGGGTCAAAGTTGCATCCATTGCAATGTCATTCGTTCAATTGGGCTTTGCCCTGTCTGCTAAACACGCTTCACATTACATTGATATAAACAGCCATATATCCCTCCACCAGCATCGACCTAGCTATGAAACAAATAGCTTGAAATTAAACCCCTTTAAAATGAACATAAATGATTAAAATATAAAGTTATTAATTGAGAATTGCTGAGGGAAATTTACAATAAATTAAACCCAATGGCACTCATCATAAGGTGCCACATTGACAACAACTTAAAAGATATATGAATAAATATGTTTGGACACTCAGCATGAGGTGTCATATTTACTGATATATATATATATATATTTCACGCATATGAAAATAAATAAAAAACTAAATGTTAATGAATCTATGCAGCTATCTACACCCAAGTTAAATTTAATACATTTTAGTTAACAGAAAAAAATAAGTAACCTAGTTAAATACAAAAATACATAAATAAATAAAAATAAAGAGAAATGGAAATGATTGAAATAGCAAACTTATATAAAAATAAATAATAATTGATTTAGAGTTCTATTCTTGGTCAGATAGAAGTCCATTTATTTATATTACCTTTTTTTTACAGATAGACTACTCATTGAAGATATATTTATTTAAAAGAAAGTTCAATTGCTAAAAGTTTATACTTCCCCTTTGATCTTGATGACTCCTCCAGATTTCATTCAGTTTATGGAAGTTCTTGCTGATCCTATTGTTTGCTAATAGTTCTTTGGAGACATAACTGCTACAAGTCATTCATTTGGTCAGGGACCATCGTCGGGAGGCCTCGGCTGGTGCATGCAACGGAAATTAAATCTATTGCAAGACTTCTACATCGTGGATTTTGCAATACAGCTACAGTTCATATATAGCTTAATAGTCAGCATGCTACAACAACAATTATTTTTCCTTTTATAATTTTATGGTCCTCTTATCAGAAATCCAAGGGATCAATCTAGCATGATGTCACTCATTCTAATGTTCCATTTATGGTCCATGCTGTGGCTTCGTGCTTGCATTGGTCAATCTAATTTTTTTTATTCTCTTATCTGACCTTTTTAATTATTTAAGTGCCCCAAGGGCTAGTTTGCTTTAAAACAATCATTTAATTAATAAAACAATCATTTCCATTTTCTAAGATTAAACATGATAGAAATCAACATTTATTTCTATTTTCGAAAATATCAATCTTTACTTTTTTTACAAAAAAAAAAATACTTTCAAATACTTTTTTTTTTAAATACTTTTTTTTTTAAAAAAAAAGTTTTAGTTTTCTATCTGTGTGATCTATATATGTTAAACACAATCTTTTAATTTTGATTTTTAGTTTTTAATAAAATCAATTTTGATTTACGATCTTGTTTTTATTTTAATTTTAAAATAATATAACGGCATATGTATACCATTACAATATATATATATGCACACCTACAGATTATTATAACACATATACTGCAATAGAGTTGGATATATCTTAGGTCATCAAAACTGAATTGTTACATAATGTAAATTCACCCCTGAAGAGAGCCAAAGACAATATTCTCACTGGACTTGAATACTGAGTTGTAATGGAATCTGAAAGAGGGGTGAGGTATGGATGAATTAGCCTAAATTATAGCTAGATTTAATGAATAAATCAAGAGTTAGTTCATTGGAGATGGATATAATCATTGGTTAGTTACTTCGTAGCATCAGTAACAGCATTCTACCAGAAAACTCTAGGTCTGACCATAGTTAGATGTGTTGCCCCTCTTCTGATGGACAACCTGGACTGTTACACTATATATGACCATGTTGCACATATAATTAAAGAACAGGATAGATTTCAATATGTCAAAATTTTTTGATAAAGTTGATCATAATATTTTTTTTTACTAATCTACATAAACTTGGTCAAACCAATAAACTAATTTGTTAGTTTGAATTCTTCATAAAGCCAGATCAGTTTTGTTAAGACTAATGGCTAATTATCTTCACTATATAACTGTTATCTTGGAATGCCTCAAAGTAGAATTTTAGCTTTTTTTACTTTTTAATGTATATATTAAGAACTTCAAAATCAGTTTATAATATACCCATCTTCTTTGTTATACTAATGATTGCAAGATTTTTAGACACATTCATTCTATCTGTGATTGTATATTGTTTCAAAATGATATTAATAGTTTTTCTAAATAGTATGGCAAAAATGTAATAATAATCAACATAGGTAAATACTTTTCTGTATTTTACTCCAATAAATTTGAAATTCTAATATTTCAATATTATATTAATAATTTAAAAATAAACTCTATTGATATTCTTAGGGATCTTGGAATCATACTATCCAATAAAAGTTTCTTTTGCCAGCACATAGAGTCAATAATCAATAAATTCCTCGAGGTAGTGGGAACTATTTATAAACATGGTAATGTTTTTGATCCACAAAATGTAATTTTTTTCTCTTCTTGGTTCTTCCTATTTTGAAATATAGATCTATATTATGGAATCCACATTCAAAAAGAGATATAAATAAAATGCAGTTAATCTTCAAAAAGTTTCTTTAATTTAGTCAACTGAAATATCATTGTAATATATTTAATTAAGCAAAGAGAAAGCGCTAGAGATAAAACATTTTTATACCAAGTCATTACAAAATTAGTATTACTTATGCTTTGAAAATTTCATTTTAATTATTGTCAGTATAAAATTCATGCACATTATTATTTCTTTATTCAAACTTGTAGATGTGATATTTTGAAAATTTCTATTTCTTATCTTCTCGATACTTACAATTTAGATTTTGTTAGTAAAAACCTTTTTCTTCTTAATATTAATTAATTTTTAAATGTCTTAATGTATATGATATTTGATCCACAGAACTAGTAATCTTTTTTTTTTAAATATTTTTCTCATATTGTATACTTTTTTATGTGCAATCTGTAATTTGCCTTTGGCTGTAGATATCAGTTTTAGTTGGAGTATTTGATAAAATTTATATAACAAGTTATGACATGAGTCTATAACATCTCAATATATATGAAGTGTATATATAATTTTAATATCACAGTAATTACACATATTTAAAAAGGAGTTAATATTAACCTTTTGTAATGGTCAGATTCGTATGATTCGTTAACATAGTGCACAATTCGACCACCACACAGAATTGCAGCACCATATAGGTAGCGAAGCCACCCATAGTACTGAGTTCAAACATAGTTTATCGGTTCCACAATACAATCTATGAAACAATGCATCTGATGCTACATTAGTAAATATTTTTTTAGGCGCGGTGGTCATGGAGATGCAAGAGATTCAAGACTTTATTTTCGAGTTAGCCAATAATAACATCAATATTAAACATTTATATTTTACAGAATCGAGGAAATATTATATTGAATGGGTATCGAATAAATAAAGATGTAACGGCAGACGTATAGTTTGAAATTATTTATTTAAAATATTTTATACTAAATTATCTAATTAATAATATTTTGCTATATTTAAAATCTCAGTAGCGATATTTCCGATACTGTCATATTTTACAAAAATATACATTTATTTATTTAAAATATTTTATACCAAATCATTCAATTAATAATATTTGTTATATTTAAAATCTCAGTAGCGGTATTTCTGATACTGTTATATTTTACAAAGAGATACATTATTTATTTAAAATATTTTATACCAAATCATTTAACCAATAATATTTTGTTAAATTTAAAATCTCAGTAGCAGTATTTCCGATACTGTTATATTTTACAAAGAGATACACTTATTTGGCTGATGTAATCTAGCTACCCGAATTCTCAAGCAAGTATTTCAAGAGCATGCTTTCAGGGATTTATATCTTTGCAATGCAAGAGTCTAAATTAGGATTTATAATCGTAGCAGCAGAGATATATTTATTTAATTAAGATATTTATAAATTACTATGGACAGACATTTATTTGAGAGTGAATTATATCACTAATGCAAAGACGGAGTTATACTTTGAATAATAAAGTTAATAAGAAGAAACACATGGTACA
The DNA here is from genome assembly GCA_028023455.1 of Epiperipatus broadwayi. Classification (NCBI taxonomy): domain Eukaryota; kingdom Metazoa; phylum Onychophora; class Udeonychophora; order Euonychophora; family Peripatidae; genus Epiperipatus; species Epiperipatus broadwayi. The sequence continues at coordinate 6,718,970 of JAQFVV010000032.1, forward strand.
TCTAGAAAGGCAATATGAAGGTGGCATTATATTAAAACTGCGAAGCCGTGGATGAGTTTAGAACAACAGGCTGGCATTTTCCATAGGCCCAAAGAGGTAAGGTGTCACATAAGCATATCAGGGGCAAGTGGTTCATGTCACAATTACTCCCTGACTGTGTGATGGTGTCTAGCCCTACGGGAACATTTATTTGTTCACTTGTGTAGGATGATTGGGATTAATTTAAATCCTATAGAAACTGGAATATCCAAGGCTTATAATAGGTCGTCGCACCTCTAAAACATAACACATGTATAATTTACAGACTATTCTGTTAAGATTTAATATATTTTATAACTCAGCCCTACATCATCAACATTTAATAAAGAACATTTTTGACTCTCAAAGAAATGCGATTTACGGAATTATTACTTAAAATTTAATAAAATATAAAAACAATAGGTAAGCTGGGTGAGTATTAATAACTAATATGTCAGCCATTTGCTAAGAAGTAGACCCCTGCATTACAATAAATGAAGCATTGAATGCGTGTTGATTTACATGAAAATATTAAGTAATTTATAGAATTAAATATTAATGAGGAATTGCAGGACACGCATCCACTGTTTCAAGCCATCATGTATTGATATTTAGAGAATTTTGGAGATTTCTGAATTGACCAGCCAATATGAGTATATAATGGACTTTTAAGGTTTGGTTGTTGCACAAGATGTCAACCATTTTAATTAGACTTGATAATTAATATTTGGCGAGGCCCATTCGGAAATCTTATAAGCATGCTATAATTAGATAATAAAAATGTAAAATTTAGAAATACGTACCCAAGAAGATATAGAATTAGGTAAGCTAGATTATTAAAGAAATTTATATAATAAATTAATCATTAAATTCATAGTTTTACAATTTATAGTTTTACAAGTTATATAGAGATTGAGCTATAGCATGATTATTATTTAGAGTATTCTAGGGCTTGGGTACAGGTACCTGTTTATACAAAGTTTTCAGATTCAGTGGTCAGTGGCAAATTGTTCATGATTTCAGAAGTAGCAGTTCTTTCCAGCATTTAGGTTTATTCATTTATTTTAACAGTAGCAGCAGCTTTCTGATTGTTTGGGCAGCAGATCCTCTTGGTTGATTTTATGGAGGGCACATGTGGAGGTTCGCGGCATATGATGACCATCTCCAGAGGAGAATAGTCTGGGCGCTTTCTACTCGAACATACTGTGGTAGGTAAATTAATTTAAGATTTCTGGAGCCTCTCAACTGATTGAGAGCACAGCTAAAGTCTAACTAAAAGTTCTTAGAAAATTCAAAATGTCCTCTTTTTTTGATCTTTTCACTTTTGTTCTATTTTATTTTTGGATCCACTCATTTGCTCTGAGGAGAATCAATGCATTCTTGTACGTTTAATTTATCTAGAAAGCTACATTTCTATTGTTCAAGTTTATTTTTACCTTTACATATTGTAATTAAAGCTTTTAGGGAATTTTTCTTTTTAATTAATCTATTATCAATCACCAACCGTTATATTTAAAGGAATATACAATTATTTTTACTTTTACTTAAATTACAATCAATTTCCAAAATTATTATTAAATATGAAATTTAAACACAGCAATAAATAACAAACTTTATAATTTAAAATAAATGATTAAAATTATATAGAATTATATAACCAAAAGAGAAATATAAACTATATCATTTATTTTTATTTATTGCTTTAAATTTGTTATCGAAACGTGTGTGTGTTTATGGTGAATTTTACATATATTTGTACATTTTTAATATTGCTACACACACAATTCGATAACAAAAAGTTTAAATTTGGGTAGGATAGGGTGGTGGATGAGAGATGATAGAAAAAGGTGAAACTTAAGATTCGAATGCGGATCTTACTGTTTCACTTTGAGATATAACTAAATATAACTAAATTGAAATTCAAACTATAAATTAATTTATATATTAAGCCAATAAAGCCATTTACTCAATGATTTAATAGATTTATAAATGTAGATGATAACAATTAATTCTTAAGCTATCAACAATCTTGTAGTCAAGGCGACCTCCTTTAATAATAAAGGTGGTACCATGTTAAGGGTTGATTGTTATTAATTTATAAATGTATAGCCTCAAAGCATGAATAGAGCTTGTGATAAAATAAAATTATATTTTGCATATTTATTATTAAATATTATTTTCCAAATAACTAATTTAATGAAAACATTTACAAAATGAATTGAACAGGATCTTACAATCTGATTTTATTAGAAAAACATAAAGTAATAATAACTTTTAACATGTAAGTTGAGATACAACAAAAAGACATAGTTTAAGTACTATACATATATATAATTTGTATAATTATATTAAGAATTAAATGAACAAAAATAAATTTAAAATTGAAGTAATTGCTGTAGAAATATTTAAAAATATTTAGCTTTTCCCTTGTAATATAATATCATTAATGTTAATATGTTTTTTAATTACTCTTGTCTTCTATGGACAACAAAATGTGGAACTATTTAATGCAAAATTGCACTAAAATTCTTTGGCTTTGGTTAATATAACACCATAACTAAATGTCATATGGCAATTTTTGCTAGAACAGAAGTGCCATCGTAGCAACTTGGAGTACTTTCTGTGAAAAGATTAATTATAGTGATTTTATAAAATTAGTCTTTTTTTAATTTCAAATGTTTTAAGAGCTTTTATTTAAAAGCTTTTAAAGTTTTTAAAAAATTATAAAATTAATAATGCTAATGATGGTAGAAGCCAAGAAATTATCTATTCAGGTCTTGAAATGTTAATACCAAGTAAATTTTGCATATTCATTAAAAATATAGATACATTAATGTGCAAAATTTACTTAATATTAACAAATCAAGATCCAAATAAAGGATTCAAGAAGTTGTCATGATTTATGATTGATATAAATATAACTGCTTTTAGTGGAATTAATTTTCTAGTGGAAATTTACAAATATTTTTAGGGATATCATTGAATGAAAGGAAAAGTTTGCATTTCTTGTGAGATCTAATTTGTTTCAACTATTCTTGGAATTCTTGGATATATCAATATAAGATTGATAAAATTCAGAGGTTTTGATAGAGAAAGCTTTTATTCCTTAAAGAATGTGGTCATTATAACAATGTTACCAATGTATGTTTTTTTTTTTTTGAGACTTTAAGTATGCACTATTAGAAACATTAAACAATATCGGCACTGTTATCTTAAATGTTTTTTGTTTAGAGAGAAAAATCAAGATTAAAAAATGTGGATGCACTTATGTTCAGAAAATAGCTTATTATGGATTACATTATAATTACAAGAATTAGTAAGTGCAGACTGTTAGACAGATAATAGTTTAATAATGATGGTTGCATGGAAAAATAGATCTATTACAGATGTACTACTAAATATTCAAAGATTGTTATTTAGAAGCTTCTACTATTCATATCAGATTTAAACAGCTATTAGAGACTAAAATAGAACTTGGTATTTTTAAAGATTCTCATATTACTGAGATATAAAATCATCTTGACAGTTGTGTTGTGGATATAAATAAATCTTATTCTTGGGTTCACTAGAAAGAAAAAGTCTTATTAGTACTGATTCTATTATTAATGATTTACTTAAAATATATGACATTTCTCATTTAGCAATATAAAGTTTAAAGATATGAGATCAACAACTGACAAAAAGGTTTAAAAATTACTGGAAATTTAAACCTAAAAGAACATATATTCATTTATTGATTGTGAACATTTTAGATTTGCTTTTGATACACTGCAAGTAACATTTGGATCTGAAAAATGATACCATAATCTATTAAATAAATACTTACTACTCTTATATGATAATGTTGATATGTTTGGATGATTTTTAATGATATATCTTTTCTAGCTGCTCACTTAAATTAGAACAAGGATATTCAGTGTAATGAAGTTAAATCAGCTTTTTATAATCTCAAAAATGAGAAAAATTGCACATTTATGAATTTATATCACTGATTTTAAGAGTATTTCTATACAGAAATTAAGAATTGAAAAGACTATGATAATTATCAAGTATTATCATTGTTATGGACTAAAACAAAGTTACTTTCAAGGATTTTGTTGAATTGGTTGTATTTAGTTAGATATGAATGGTTTATCATCACCAGCAGCAGTTTCAAACTTAATTAATCCACTGCAGAATGAACATCTCTCCAAGTTTAATCCAGTTTCCCTTATTTTTAGCTGCTCTTCTCCACAACACACCAATAAACTTCATTATTTCATCAATCTATCTCACATGTGGACTCTTTGTATATCTTTTAGAATCTTTTGGGATTCAGTTTAAGACATCAACTGTCCATATATTATCTCCTCTAGAAATATGTCACAATTAGTATCTGCATTCTTTCAATAATCTCAGTGATGATTACTTCTTCTCTCACTTTGTATTCCATTCTTAATCTTTTCTTGTTACTCGTTACATACATCTCTTCATATTTTGTTAAGTGACCTAAAGTGTCTGAATAACTCTTGTACTTCAGGTTCATAAATAAAAACTTGAAAAACATATCAGTTAAAAAATATTCCTTTTCAAAAACATAAGCATATTTCCTTTTAATATTAAATTATTTTCACCAAGAGCACTCCATCCAAGTATAATTATATGTTTATTCCATCCATTATGTTCTCATCTGTATTAATAATTTGGCCAAAGTATTTGTAGTTGTTAACTTTTTCTAATTAATGATTATCAATCTTTGTTTTCTTTTTCTGAGAAAACTCATTAAACATTATTTTAGTTGTTAACATTTATCTTTAATCCTACTTTCTTATTTTCATCTTATAATTTTTGCAATATTTCCCAAAGCTGTTAAGCATTATTTGCAAAACAATCACATCATTTTGCAAAATCTAGATGAGTTAAATAATCTCCATTTAGTTTTACTCCCTTAATTTACTATTTTAATTCACAAAATAATTCCTGTAAAACTGCTGTAAGAAGTTTTGAAGATATGGAGTCACTCTGTCATACACCCTTCTCAATATTAATCTTCTTAGTATCATTATGTAATCTAATTATTGCTTTTGCATTTTGATAAATATTCTTTAGAATATGACATTATCCTTGATCTATATTTTGATGATCCAGCACTTTAATCACTATATAAATGTTTATAGGATCAAATGTCTTTCCATAATTTACAAACCCAAACATAATGACAACTCATATTCATTGGTCTTTTCTACGACTTCTTCGATATTTGGACATGATATATTATGTTAAAATCATTTTTAAATCCAGTTTATTTTTTCAGTTAAAATTCAAGGTTTGTTATAGATGAACTGTAATTAATTTAACAAAGATTTTGTATTGAACTGATAAATGATTGATATGTCTTTAATTTCTAATATCTTTTATCATTTTTTTTAAACATCAATATTAATTGCATTTTTTCAATCAACTGATACATCTTTATCATTTAGACATTTGGTATACAACTTTGCCAACAATTTTTATATTTTTTCACCTGCTCCTTTTGTCTTGCTTCTTTATTTAAAATGCTGGGCAATTCACAAGTTGTAATAACTAGGGGATACTTTTTTTTTAATACATAATTCTTTACAAAACTCTTCAATGTATTTCATAATGTCATCTTTATTTTCAATGATAATTCCACCACAAAAATACCTTGCCTTCCAGTGTCAAAATGTATTCTTCATTTTTCAGACTTGTATTCTCTTCTTTAGCTTTTCTGGGCAGTTCAGAATTATATTTTTATATCATTATTAACTTATTTTCATAAGATTTTACAGAATTCTAGATATTCAATTTTTCTTAATGGATCATTAAAAAAAATATTATTTCTTTTTTTGTTCAAACATTATCTCGACTCATCAGAATATTTATTGGTAAATTGTTTTTTTTTTTTTTGTATTAGCTATTCTTCTTGCAGTTCTTAATAATATATCAGTTATTTTACTGATTTCATTCCAGCCTGAACCATTTTCAAAATCTGTTAATCTTTAAAAATAATTTGCAAGTTCTAATTTAAATATATTGGTTTGTTTTTGAAAAATTAGGAATATCAGTTGTTAATACTGTCTTTTTTTAATAATTTTCATCACTCTAATTTTGCATTGACATATATCACTTCCTGAATTGAATCTATTTAGTAATATTGTAGTTTGGAAATATATATTTTCTATTAGTCAAAATACAATCCAATTCTTCTGTATTTTCATTTGAATATTTCCAATGTCTATTTTTGTTTAATATTTTTTTCAAAGAAAGAATTTATAATATATAGGTTTTCCTTTTTTTTGTAAATTCCATAAGTCTGTGTACTCTTTCATTTTTATCACCATAACAAAATTTACCCCAGTATTTTTAACTTTTGATTGTTTACTAATTCTAGCAATATAATCTCTTATGATAAATTAAAAATATTATTTGGTCTGATTAAAAGCATTTTGTACATCCATATAAAAATCTTTTTTTAAAAAATCATAATGAGAACTTGTTGAGCATAAACCTGAATTAAAAAAAAAAAAAAAACTTCATTTGATATCTTTCATTAATTTGAATAACTTATCTTGCTATTTTATCTGCTATATCATCAATTTTCACAATGTTATTCTTCTATATTTTTATTTATAATAAGTCCCACTACACTTTTTTTTTCAATATATAATAAAATACATATTTATTTTTTATATCAATTGTCTCTTTGCACTTTCTTCTAATTTCACAAAATCTAAGAATGTTTCATTAGTATTGGACAGTTTTTCTTTCAATTTGTGCAATCTCTTTCAATTGAAAGTGATCTGCAGTTTTAGTTACCTAAATAAAAAGTTATCATTGAATGGCAGCCTGAAACTGTAGTAAAGAGATTTTTAATACTTTCCACTTTTTGCCAATAACCATTGTCTTGGTTTGACTTTACCACTTTATCATAATTGGAAATATCTATTTTTATTTATACACACATTTTCATCCTGCCTTCAAGAAAATTCAAATAATATTTTAGTTAAAAACTATCAGGCAATTGAGAAAGAGATCATAGTGTTTCTTGATCTTAAACTCAGAAGTAAAAAACAATAAACTTACTATGCTGACTAATATGCAGGGTGATAAGCAGACCATCCATGTTTGTTTACTGTTTGTTTATTATATGAATAATCAGATAGTAATAACAGCTGCAATGATATAAAAGCAGTGATCGGACATTAGGAATTTTTCTTGTTGGTACTATTAATGTCTTAAAGGGGAAATCAAAAAAAGTCTCTTTCAATTTATGGAAAAGCAGTGATCGGACATTAGGAATTTTTCTTGTTGGTACTATTAATGTCTTAAAGGGGAAATCAAAAAAAGTCTCCTTTCAGTTTATGGAAACTAAATATGGTTTTATAGAATCAAGAGATGCATTTTATATAGTCATTGGCTCAAGTTCTTTATGGTTTCATAATGATAGAAATATCTTCAGTAATTTTTTAGTTTGGATAATTATCATCTTGAGAATGTGAATCAATTTAGATAACTTAATGCAACACAAACTCCAATATGATGCAATTACATTTAATCAATTAAATGATTAGACATATTTCATTGTAATATAATGATTGACACTAAATTGATTGTGTATAATGAACTATTATTTTTCATAATTGATTGTATTAAAGTGGTATCTAACATAAGGATCTAACATAAGGGGGTTAGAAAAAATATCAATAATTCTCCATAAAATTCTTAAAATATAATGGCAATATCATGAGACAAAATGGTATATTTTTATTTTCTGAATGTGATACTATACTATCCATTATTGTAAAGGCACATCTTCGGAGTGTTCATATGATGTATATGAAGAATAAGATATATTTGCTAAAAAGTATTTCATGATGAACTTGGGCAAGTTTTTTTGAAAAAGGCAGTTCCTATTTACCTTATAAAAATGATCTCTAAGACATATTGACTAAGTTCATTGAAAAGCTATATTGAGAAAAGAATATGATAGAGAGCTATTAGTTAATCTTTCAAAAAATAAAGTTCACTGCAGAAGTTAAAAGACAGTATCACAAGATGTTAAATAAATATTCTACTAACATATGATATACTTAGTCGAATTTATATTGCAAAGCCCTTTTTTATATTTTTATTCTCTGTTTTTATTATTATTGCTAAATCTTCCTATAATTAGAATGACAATACTTATTTACGAATAGCCGCTAATGTTTGAGGGTGTGTGCCGGCAAGCAGAAAACATTTATTTTGATTAAAACAAAAATTAAAAATAAATATATGAAAGAAAAAAAACTTAATAGAGCGACAGAAATAACTATATATATAATAATATTTTTCAGTTCATTTATTTTTTAATTTATTCGTTTAAAATGGGATGCTGGCTCTAAGAAAATCGAGTATATCTGAAGTCCCAATATTCCTTTCAGATCTCTTAGTAGTAAACAATATTAATATCATCTTCCTGTTTCCGAACTATCCCCTGAGTTAAAAGTTTCCTGTTATATAGTTGGCATTTATCTTTGTTTTAATAAAGGTAACTAACTGAATGGTTTTGTACCGACTAATTGATACAATAAATTAATTTCTATTAGGAAATAATTATATCGCCATGTATGCATATTTAGGACCAGGTGAGGATTCATTTGTTTTCTTTGTTTATTAAGCTTGATTGTTACAATTAAACTTCTAATATTTTAAAATATATGAAAACTTTAGTAAGCATTAGATAAAATATTAAATTGCAAATACAAATGTATTGTAGAAAATAGTTAATTGTTTACTTTTAATATATAAATGTGAATATTCAAAATAATAGCATATTTAATTTTTATTTACTGTTAAAAATAAATAATGAGCGAAGTATTTCTGAGAATTCACGTGGTATATCTAAAAGTTTAAAATAAATTAATTTGTCACTCGTTATTTCACAATTTAGTTTTGAAAATTTGCTCTAATAAAAATCAGCTGCTTTTTAGAATTAAGTTCAAGTTTACAGAGCAAAAACTGTTTCTCCGCAAGATCTATTTACGGTACAATTCTTAAGTAAATTGAATTTTTCAAATGTTAAGAGGGAAAAATATTCGTAGTTCTTATATATACACAAACACATTGTATGTATGTATGCACGAATATGTCACTTTGGATGTTAAATAGGTTTATACATACAAACAGGCAGTAATCAACTAGAACACCATGAAAACATTAATCAACTGTCTCTTTTTTCTTTTCTTCAACTCCTCTTTTTAAATTCGATTGTTTAATTACGTTAACTAATATCTCTATTTTCTTACTATTAATCAGATTTGGTATTATTAGTCTTAATGTTATAAAATGAACGAATTATTCTAGTACATAAAACTTTTATTTAATACATGTAACTTATCTAATTTTTTATATATATTTTTTATCTTAACTTTGTTGGAAGTCATTTGTATTCCATTTTAATCTTTCAATGTCTTTTTCGAAACAGTAAGTAAAAAGACAATATTTATTTGGCTGATGAAGATTTTACAATTTTCCTTCATTGTTCATTTCTAGCTAATGCTAGTTAGGTACTCATTAATGATTCAATAATTGAATAACTGTTTAGATAAGGTAGGAGAAACATCCCAAAACCTATTCATAAATTATTAGCTATAATGGAAAAGTTTTTAAGTTTCACCAAATTCTAATTTAAGGTAATATGCAAAGCGTATACTATAATAATTTAGTTTGCCTAGTGCATTTATTTATTAATTACATGAATTTTGTTTAATTTTTTAATATAAACACTCACACACATATATTTTAAGTTGTATAAAAATATGATTGGATAGTGAAATGTGAAGTGGTTTTAAGAAAATGTTAATCTATATATGTACATTGCACAGGTATAAAAGATAAAAATGTTTTGGATTATTATAGAAAAGATTGTTTTGAAAAATAAGTTTGTTAGAGAAGCAGAACCCATGATGAGTTTATTTTCATGGATAAAAAATAAGAGTAGATATTATAGGATTCTGTAATGTTAAGTGAATGTGTTGTAGGGAAAAAAATGAAGAGAATGCAAAAGTTAGTTGTGAATGTAGGAGCAAAAATAATGAAGTTGGTATTGTTTTAGATCTGTAACGGTCCATATTCCCTTAAGGAATGAGGATGAACGCATCTAACTATGGTGGATCTTCATGTAGGATGCCATGAATGATGGGATAAAAATCTAATTCATGGTTGTAGCTATTTCAGATGTGATAATTTAATGTTTTAACATTCAGTACAGATACAACTTAGACCATTTCATCCAATCTTTACCTCTCTTTATTATTCCGTTATGTTTAGTATTCGAACTCAATGTTAATTTTACATGTAACTCTCTTCAGGGGTCAATTAATGCCCTATAGCAATAATAATACTTTTATATAAGTTCAATAGATTCTCAAAATTCCTTCCAACCAAGTTATCACAGTGTTAAGTCAGGATGATATGTATATGTATTCAATTTTATTTTATTATGAAAATAAAATAAATAATTAAAATAAGTCAAAGACCTCCTGAAATTTAAAATAAATTTAACAATATTTATTGATTGAAAACAATTTAAATTTATCTTTATATAACAAAATGTTTGATTACAAGTGTTTACATACATTTCTACTATATTAGTATTGTACCAGTCAAAACATATTGATCCATATAACATGGGCTGGAACTCACAAAATGTACTTCAAACCCAGTCAAGGCCAAGATTTAGGTCAGGGACCAACCTGAATTTGAACCCACTCCATAAGCTCCAGATCAAACTTCTAATGAATAATATATAATGATGGCATGTGAGAATTCATTTTAAATCTGGACCACTAGCAGAGCAGAAAAGATAATGAGACATCTATTAACTAAATTAAAATATGCATATACATAGTTGTACGTGTGGAAATGGAGAAAAAGGAATTCGAACTACTCAAACAAGTTAAGCAACAAAAATTAGTTTAATACAATGACAAATTATTTACATACATTTATAAATTAACTGCCTACATTGGTATATGCATGAATGAGCAAGCGGTCTACCAAACAGTATATAATTACATAATGTCATTCATGCTATTATTTCTCATATGCTCTTTTATTAACTAAATAATATATATAAACACATATCTTTGGTGGGTCCAATATTAAGATGCCAATCGATTATTAGAAAGAATTTACATAAAATTGCTATTAACGCTTTTATATACGGTTCTGAAACATGGTAATTAACATTATTTCGGGTAGCATTTCGAGATTCATTACAGATATAATACAAACTGTTTTCATGCCATTATAGTCATGAAAATAAATAAAAATACATTTGAAAATGTATTTGACTATATGACAAAATACTTAATGAAAATTTCTTTAATTAGTGCTGGTAAGAAGAACGCTTTATTTTCCCAAAGGCATATACTCTTAAATTTAGAAATAGATTATGATGGTAGGATTGGATAATAAGATTGAAATAACATAATATTCGACATTTATATATATATTTTGAGCAGAGTGCAATTTTAATATTATTACAGCACTAAAATTAAGTCATAAGCAAAAGAAATAATAATAATAATAATACGAAGTGGTACTGACATAATGGCAAAGGACTAAGAGGAAAAGGTAGTGCTTCAGGATGAAAATGAAGTCTAAGACCACCTTCTTGGGCAGTGCTTAGAGAAAAGTGGATAAGGCATGCCGTGGACGTCACCGACATGCAGGCCTTTTATACGAAGAAAGTGGATAGGCATAGCATGTGCCAGACTTAGGGGAATCACCACCAGAGGCCTTTTTATATGAAATAAATGGTCCTGGGAAGGTCAACTATCCTCAGGACAAGGCTTGAGAAGAAGTCTATGAGTTCAATCTTGTCGCAACCCCCAGATTAAAAGATTAGAAGCATGTAATATATATATTCACAAAGATATGCCGAATGTCAGTAACACAGCATGGATGGATGTCACTAATGACATGGAATAAGATTTACTGGTTTAAAAATAAATGACCCTAGTTTGAATGCCATAATTTATACAGATAATGTGCGATGTCACCATAATATATATACAAGATTTTACTTAATAATTAAACTAGTAAAATATAAATTAAATTTACCCCCTTCTTTTTCTGCTGTTTAAAATGACTCAATCCCACCTTCATGGATTTTACAACAACTGAGAATATTTAAGCACATATTATTTTAAGAGTATGGGAAAAAATAAAAGAAAGCTAGCAGTTATAGAAAACAACTAATAGGTCACCTTTTCAGAAATGAGTAAATAATATTTTTAAAATTTCAGAGTGTTAATTAGCCTAAGTTCTGGATTCCCTGGGTAGAATCCAGAGTTGAATAAATAGCAAAATTTCATACTAAAGCATAAACAAAATGTTGACTCGTAAAAACAATCTGGTGAGCCTATTAATTAATAATGCATTATGATTTAAAAGGATGTTAATAATCTTAATTCATGAAGGTTTACTTAGAAAAGAAGAAAGAAAAGATTTTACAAAATTCAACACATCAGATTGCTTGAGATTGGCATATTAATAACTAAAATAGACATATTAAATTAAGTAATAAATACATATAAATAAATGACTGCACCAAAGTTAAAGAAAGTTAGAGCCTATGAGAGAGAATTAAATTTATAGAAATCATTTGAGAGCAATTTACATATTAAAAAAGTTACAAAGTTAAATTATACATTAGGAGAAATTGATAGTAGAGTTTGAGACTAGTTAGGCAAGCTAGATTTAGTTTCAATGGTGGTGGTTTAAAATAATTTACCTTGCACCATTTAAGAGTCCATTTTTCAAAGTATGGCATTTGATGGATCCATGTAAATTTTTCTTGGTGACAGCCAGCTTCCGATCAGCATTCCAAAGTTCTTTTTAGGCTTTCTTCATTTCAGGGCAGCAGGATATTATGGCAGTGGAAGATGATCTTCATGAAATGGGCTTACATACTCAATCATTATTTTTTAAACTTTCAAACTGGCGTGGGTTATGTTCACCACACAGTTCTTTCAATAGTAGCTAATCTGTTGGTGATTTAAAATCCAGCCATTTTATACTCCTGCCCAGGTATTTGAAGAACACTTTCCATTTCTCATCTCTAGCTCAAACGTAATCTTTAATCTAACAGAAATTTTACATTTCTTTGTCCATTGTTTTTGAAAGATGCAACTGTTAGATAACATTCCAAAAATATATTCAAATCGATTTCCAGATTGGAAATAGATTTGACAAAATGTTTATAACAAAAGTACAATCGTTAATCTTAATCCCTATTTTATTTTAAGTAAAAACTTTAATTAAAAATTCCTTCCCCAGATTAAAACAATAGTGTTTTCAATTCTTTAATTATTTTTGGACAATTAATGGTTGCATCTTCCATCTTGGATTTTATAAAATATACAGTTTAATAGGAAAAATAAGCAATTTAAAAAGAAAAATTTAAAAAATGATGTATAATAAAATATTTAAAAAAATCGGTAGTTGTTTTGTTGACATACACACTGCTGGATGGCATGATTTATGTGTTAAAACACAAAAATGCCATTTACGCGGCTGACATTTTGCAGCCGTGTTTACATGTAATTCAACAATTCTGCTGTACTATACATTCCAGACTGCTTGGTCACATCGCAGTAAATTATTTCTTCCGAATTGCACACTTCACCCTTTTTTAGGGTGTAATGTGAGGGGGTGTTAAATTTAAGTAATGAAATGTTTTTATTTTTACCTTAATTTTTATTTTATATTTTTTTAAATCATGCAATTGAAGTATTTGATAATTAACGGACTGTTTAACTTCTGGTGTGAAATTTTAATGCGAAAAACATTGTCGAAGGGTATGTTTGAACATAGTCGTAAGTAGTTAATGTGTCAACTAGCGTTTACACGAGAAAATAATAATGGCGCAGGAAAATGCAGACATGGTTCGATTGTGTGATTTACCCACAACAGAACACGATGCAGTGGCCTTTTTGAAAAGCAAAAATGTATTTACAAATTCCATGAAGTGCGAATGTAGAGCGTCCATGAAATTTAGAATCATAAAAAGTAACTGTCAGTTTAGATGCTTGGCTCGTTCATGCAGTTGAACGGTTTCTGTTAGAAGTCTCACTTGGTTTGATGGCTCCAGAATACTGTTGGTTAAAACTATACATCTAATATATTTCTGGAGCCATGAACACCTAACTGTCGAAGGTGTAAAGAAAGAATTGGGCTAGGCAAAAATGGCATTTTGCATTGGACCAATGGTCTGTGTGAGCTGTGCTCTGGAGTCTTGGCCTTGCTGTCAAATTGGCGGGCCTGATTTGTTAGTTGAGGTTGATGAAACTCTTTAGCTGAAGAAAGAACCACCAGGGAAGAGTACTACCTCCACAATGGATTTTTGGCAGGGTGTGCCGAGAGACACACGAATGTTTTCTGTCATGCATCCTTGTAGATTTGTGTCCACTCTTTTGCAGGCTGTGAAAGATAACATCAAATCCAGATTGACTATTTTCTCAGACTGTTGGAAGGGTTACAGTACTGTTGATCTTGAGGCGGCTGGGTTCCACCATTGACAGTACACCACACTTACAACTTTGTGGACCCTTCCACAGGAACACACACCCAAAACATAGAGCATCTTTGGTGCCTGCTAAAATCTCACAACATGGGGAACTCCCAGGAAATATCTATCAAATTACATGGCCAAATTTATTTGGCGGCGTCTCCACAAAGATGATGTTTTTTCCCTGGCCATACTTGCAGAGATGTCTTTATCACAGCACGTCAACACCCAGTAGGCATCTTGAATTATTTAATTTGTTCCTATTATTTGGGAAAAAAGTTTATTTAAAAATCTTTTACGTTATTTTTGTAAATAGAATAAAGTTATTTTTACAATTGTTTCCAGTTTTGACTGAAACTAAAAGTTTGAAAAGTTATTTCTCATAATTTTAATATTTGATGTTATATTTTATTAAAAATGAGTTTTAAAGTTAGTGTGTGTTATTTTTAAACCTTTCTAAAGTTGTTTATCTTTATAGCCAAAAAAAAAAAAATTCATCAAAACTTTTATTTTTGTTGATGTTATTTTTTAAAGAAATCGGCAAGTAAAAAAAAAAAAGCCCTCTAAGTTTTAACTTTGTTTTTTTTTTTTAAAAACCAAAAAAAAAAAAAATGTTATTAAACTTTGTCAATGTTCTTTTTAATCGTTTATCAATTTGTTTATCTTACTTTCAACAAATTTTTACGGTTAAGCTAAACAAAGGTTACATTTTATAAAAGGACAATATTAATGAGAAAAAAAAAGGTTATACAATTGGTTTTTAAAAGAGACTGATTGTTGTGATAGTTTTTGTTATTTTAAGTTTGTAGAAAACTGGAATAACTTCCAAGTCTCCTCAATTATGAATTTGGAAGATAGTAATTGATCTCTTGATTTTATCTTTTGCATAGATTACAAGAAGCATGAGTTATGATCTGGTTGAAGCTGGGTATATATTAACTAACAACTCACGTACCAAATTGAATAAGTGATAAAAATTGAAAGTCTTATTATAGGAAATTGTTTTTTAATACATTTTATTTGAGATTCTATTCTTGTAATAGGGTGGGCAATGAAGCTTAATAAGTTTTATTTTTGTTAATGTTAAGTTTATAAAAAAAAAAAACACCTTAATCCAAAAAAAAAGCTCACAAAGTTTAAAATTTATTTGTGTTAATTATTTGGATACCCCCCCCCCCCCCCAAAAAAAAAGCTTACCAACTTTGAACTTGTTGATAACTGTTTTTAAAAAAAGTGGTAATCCCAAAAAACTTTGTTTATTTTATTTATAGATGTCACCAAAAAAAGCTTAATAACTTTAAACTTGTTGATAATTACTGTTTTTTTTTAAAAAAATCAATCGAATAAAACTTTGTTTGCATTATTTATTTGGGTATCCCCCCCAAAAAAAAGCAGCATTCCAAAAAAAGCCTACTAGGTTTAAAGTTCGTTTGTATGATTTACTTATTACATTTTCATTTACCGTTGTCAAATTCCCTCCAGTCCAAAACCCGATGCCATCCATTTCTGCTAAATACTCTAATGATTATTACTAAACAAACTCAAAACTAGAGATTATTTCTAGAACAGATATATACCTACACTTTAAACCTCAATTAAATATTAATATATTTGATTTTTTGAATGTGACACACACAGAATTAGTCACCTTTCTCTATTCCGTATGTAATATCTTTACAGTTATAATAAACACCTCCATACTTTTGGATATATTTGTGTAACCAAAAAAAAAGGCTTAATAACTGTGAAGTTTGTTTTAAAATGGTAAATACCAAAAAAAATGTTATTTTTACAAATAAAAAAGCGTCCTAACTTAAAAAAAAAAAGTCTACTAAGTTTAACTTTTTTTTATGTAAAATAAAAGAAAAAGCCTACTATGTTTCGAGTTTGTTTGTTTACCAATTTATTTGTCTTTCAAATTGTGTTACTTTATAATTTTATTGATGATATTTTTGTAAAAAAGCGGCAATCAAAAAAAAAGTCCAACTAACCTTTGCGTTTATTTATTTTATATTTATTTATTATTTGTTGATGTTAATAAAATAAATGTTTACAAAAAATGTAATAAAATTTGTGTTTTTTATTTATTTTGAAATAAAAAAAAAAAAAAGTCAAAAACAAGTACTTCAAAATTCTAATTGAAAAAAAAAAAAAGGCCTGGGAATGTTCATAATGTATATTTAAAAAAACAACAACAACATCCCACTGCGTGTATGTCGACAAAACAACTACCAAAAAATCAATATTTTGTTAGTATGTTTGCTCCTATATATATATATTTGAAGCACCTATGTACTTTAATTTAATAAAAAAAGAATTAATACTAATAAAAAAATGTTATTGAAATGTTAAAATTTTATATCCTAGGCGTGCATCTCAAATATATACATACAATATATATACATGACAAAAGGAGCAGGATGGAATATAGGGTTTAAACACAGGTTAGTAGATGAAACCATGAAGCTCAATCTTAAGCTAAGAGTGACTGCTTCATTATATAAATTTTAAAATTATACCTTCCCATATCCCATAGTAGATATGTATCATAGCACAAACAATATTTAATAGATTGCAAAAATAAATAACATTTTATAATTCAAAAGATTATGATGCCACTATCTAACTAAATTTAAATTAAACAATATAAGTATAAATGATGACCTTTATAATATCCAATTCTTTTGAGGAAATTCCATTTCTATAAGACCTCCCATCTATATATGGTCGCTATCATAGAAAGAAAAGACCTTTCATCCAAGGATATTAGTCATTTATACCAAATAATAAATAAACAAATATTAATAAATTAACTTAATAATAAATAAGAATTGTATCATGTCATAAATGAATGAATTTAAAATAAAGAACAATAAAATCTTACCTTCATATTAAGTTTAATTCTTAACTTGGTCAAGTCGCTGCATAAGTGAGACCTAAATTTTATTAAATAAAAAAAATTTAACTCAAGGATCTTTCCCCATTTTTCATCTAATGATTTTCCAAAATGGATTATTCCAAAGTAAGCCGGTTTTAAAGGCAAAAGAAATAAAATTAAATATGTATAGATGTTGATACACAAAAAGAATATGATGTATTTAAAGTTTATGATATTATCCTATTCATTTTCCAAAATTTAAGTAGCAATGTTCATTAAGAATAAAGTTCTTTTATTTCCAGTCATCAATCATCAGTGAGACAATGAGTATCCTCCATTGTTTCATAAATATTCTTCTCGCATGATGTTGTCATCTCTTTCATTAAATGATCTCTCTGTAAACTGAAGTTAGATATTGAATTATAGGTAATACAACATCTATTGAGCCACACCATTCGATGGTGCTGTTTCTATGCTAAAGCACATAAATATGCTGTTTACAAGGCTGCTCATAGATCTTACGGCCTGTAAACTGTTCAAACACTAAGTGCACCCTTACCCCAACATCTCTAGCATGTTGAACATTATTAGCGACGAGTATACGACACTCTCTCTAGACATTATTCTTGACTATTGTACAGCATATGATATGAAGGTTTCTGTACTTGTAATGATGAAAAGTCTATTGAACGGATTTATTTTTTTTTGCTTCAATGTATTGTAATTGATGTGAGTTGGTAAAAATTGTAATGAATTGTCAAACACCCCTCCTTTCATTGTCAGGGGTCAGAATTCACAAAATGAGGAGTGTAAATCATGATTCGGCAAAGTTCACGATCAAGTCGCGCACTTTCCGAGACTTTTTCAAGATCAAAACAACAGTTCAATGGCAGACAATCATTCGGCATTGTAGTTTTGAGATTGACCTGCTACAGAAGGCAAATGCGCTGGCCTTCCTTCAACCCCAAAAAAGAAAATATTTGACACAGCCAGAAAAAACTGTCTTTTGTGTGGTTTAATGAAATTAAGGCATTGTCAAACATCTGGAATGGAAGGTCCATCACATCAATGGTGATGAAGGGGTTCCATTTGCTCATGGAAGTCTTTGAGGGCTGGCTGGGAATCACTTTTTCCCAAGCGGTACGGCTAATTTATTCTTGAAGATGGAATCAGCTTACAGTGAAGCGTATTACAACTGACTTGGAAAGGTGTCAAAACACCATAAGGAATATAACCACAGGTCTTAGAGAGGTCTGTCGAGAAAGCCTTGTTTTTCGATAAACAAAACAAACAAAAAAAAAGTTTCTTCAAAAACAATCAAAAAAGACTTGGTTATTAAAAAAAAAACAAAAGAGACCAGACAAAAAGGAATAATGTTTTTTTTTTTTTTTAAAAAAAAAAAAAGACGGAATATTTTTAAAAGCCCCCCAAAAAAAACATTTTTTGATTTTTAAGAAAAATATACATCAAACCGGTTACAAAAAAAAAACAATAACAAACAACAAAAAAGTAAAAAAATTCAAACCAATCCAAAAATTAAAAACATAAATCAACCAAATTTGAAAAACAGCCCGGTAACGTTATATCTATTCGTTTTTCACTAGCAACAGCGCCATTGGATGGTGTGGCTCAATAGATGCTGTATTACCGAATTATATAGATGATATATATTGTAGGCACTTCAGTAGAAATGAATAGTTAAACTGCTTTAGGTTATAACAATAGCATTTGATCCTATGGGAAAATGTATTTTACTCACAATGGATTTTCTATAACTTAAAATCTTCTTAAAATAAATTTAGATATATAAATTTATTTGATATTTGTCTTCATTGGAATTCAAGTTTAGAATGACATTGTTAAGAATTTCCCTAATTATTATATTAAAGATAATTTTGCTTTTGAAATTATTATTGATATTAAAGAGTAATTTATTTACTCTTTTCTTGAATGATATTAGAGTTCTCTGTTAATGAAAATTTTATAAACAAGGAAAGTTTGTCCAAACTATTGATCCATCTTTCTTATGTGTTCAGTATTCAAATACAGTAAAATAAATATGTGTAGTGACTAGTCCATTTGAAAAAAATGGAACTGATTTGAAAATTAGTTGATTTAGCTTTTATAGTGGAATTGACTTTGGGTAATTAGCATGTGTTAAATTACTATTTCATTTCACAATTTTGTATTCGATTATTGTTGAATACATCATAATTAATAATTGTGTAATTGTGTTTTAATTTTATTTTTCATGTTTAGTTGCTAAGATATGACACTTGACTTTAGATTATCTCTATGTTTGAGTCTTGGTTAGTGATAATTAGTTAACTAATTATTTTCTTTATATATATAAATGATTGAAATCTAATTATTTAATATAGTTATTTCATTAAAATAACTATTTATTTGATTTAATTTTTATTATTAAAATTTTATAATCTAATGTTTAAGTTCTATATGTGTGCATATGGGTGTTTTAACATAAAAGGATAACATATTTACTGTTTATTAATTAAAAATTATATTTTTAAATTTATGGTTTGATATTGCACACAAACAAGTGAGCTTAATAAGATTGTAAGCTATTTTTACAACTCTCTACTCTTACAGGGTTAAAAAATTTTAATAAGATAAAATTTCAACATTTAAAGTGTATATATGTGTTCTAGCGGTATATGTATATATTTCAATTTAGGTTTATAAAAGGGGTCATACAAAGTATTTCATATCTGCTTTTTGTTATCTTTTATATATATTGTAACGATATATAAATATGCCGTTACATTAATTTAAAATAAAAACTTTTAAGTTCGCAAATAAAAGTAAATTTATTAAAAGCTAAAATTAAAGAGTTGTTAAACATATATATATTCACACAGATGCAAAACTTTAAAAATATTTTTTTTTTTTAATAAATGAAAAAAGTGTTTGAACGTATATTTTTGTAAAAAGATTTATATATTTTTGTAAATGGAAATGATTGTTTTATAAATTAATTGAAAAGCAAACTAACCCTTGGGGCACTTAAAATAAATGAAATATAGATAAGAGAATAAAAAGAATTAGCTTGTCCAATATAGAAGCAGCAAATAAAAGCCCGGACCATAACTAAAAAATGGAACAGTGACGTTTTTGTTCGTGGAATCTATAGGAGGATTATAAAAGGAAAACGATTCAAATTAATCACTCTTTCTCACATTTTAAAAAATGAAATGACTGTGATACCAGAATGGAACCAGCTAAGGCTACCTCTAGAATATCAGACCAGTCTTCTATGAAAGTCTTTGTGGGAATTGCCAACAGGAACTGGAAGCTCTTCTACTGTAAGCAATTGAACTGAACAATTTTAAAATCTGAAGTAATTAAGAACTTTAAAGATTTGATCAGTTAATCTAAATTTTAAAACAGGAACTTTTCTCTGACTTATGTTTCAAATTAATTATAAATGTTTAATTTTTACATATATTTGTTTGCTAAAAAATCATTTCCATTTTTTTAAAATTATTTTTTTATTTTTGTATTAATATTTATCATTTAAATTATTAAATGCATTAAATTTTAGTTGGGCATAGACGCTTGCATGGATTTGTTCACGTTTAATTATGTTTTTGTTTTCATATATGATTAGAATATATAGACATTCAGTAAATAATGATATCTTCCGGTGAATATCTAAAATGTATTTATTCGAATGTCTTATTAGTTATTGGTGTTAATGCGGCATCTTATGATGAATGCCATTGGGTTTCTTGTGAATTCCTTCATGCAATTACATCAATGACTTTATATTTTGATCATTTATGTTTATTTTGAAGTGTTTTTGAGCGTGTAATCTGTGTAGTCAATCTATGCTCAACATTAAAAAAACAAACTTCTATAAATCCATCTGTGTGAATTTAAATAAATGTTAAATTTAAGTCAGGCGTGAATGGCTATATAGATTTGTAAAGTTATAATAAGGGAGGGTAATCTTAGGTTATTCGTTTCGTAGTTGAATTAGGTCAATGAATTGGATATATTGATGTAATTAGTAGATGTAGTATGAGATTCGCTATGGGCAGGATCGTTTTATACGCCGCACAACACCTTGTTGCCTATGGAAGGGATGGTAAGATGGAAGACGAGTTCCTTCCTATGGAGTTTTTTTTATTGTTGTTCTCGTCAGATAGACGTAGTATTCTTATTTGAATGAGAGTCAATGTCTTCTCTAACTATACTGTTCAGATGTCCATTCCTGACAGTATAGTATATTGTGCTGTTTTATTTTCATGCTACATTGAATACATCAATGTATCAGATGGATTGACGCCGGTTTGACTGCAAACTTTTGGCCTAAGGTTAAATAAGGTATAGAATTTTTTTTTCAAATGCAAATCTATGTAGTTTATTCATACTTGACAATCTTAAGATAAATATAAATTTCATCTGTGTAGATGATTTAAAATTTTAAAATAATAAGTTAAATTAAAAGAATGTTAAAATCTAAATAATAAATTTATTCCTCAAAATTTAAAATGATTCAAAATTTATATGTGCGTAAATAAATGTTTGTGTGTTATTTACTGGCAGTGGCTTTTATTTTTTTATATATATTTAAGATACAAATTAAACAAGTTATTTATTATCTCTGCGTCTCCATGAGCTAGTGACAATGGGCTAACGGTCTAAATATAAAATAAAGTGGGATCTTAACAGCGCGTATCTGCTTACTTTATAAATTTTTCTAGGTTCAAATGCCTAGATGGCGCCCTTGTAGTGCAGATTACGGTAAGATTCGATCTTCACTTTCTTTTGGATCGTTATAATATATATTAGCCTGGATGCTCTCATCATTGAAATGATTATCCTTAGGTTTTTATTTAGTCTTGTTTCCCTTCTCTTTCTCCTTCTATAATCTGCATATAATAGTTATCTGAACTTTATGGTTGACCAAAATACAGTTTAAGAATGTGGGCATTATATGCACCTTTCATTTTCCCATTTATATCCAGAATGCATTTGGACCTTTTTGTTATATTATAGTAAATGTTTTTTTATATGGCTTATGGAATTTATGGCATTTGATTTGGAGTTGTTTACTAAGGTTATGAGTCTTTATATAAACCTGGTCTCCTACTTTGAATTGGTAGCTATTTTTCTTTCTTATTTTACCTCTTAGTTTTGATTTATTTATTAATCTTTGATTTACCTTTTGTATATCATATTTTATATCAGTCTGGTTGGGTTTAATTGGAGGTTGATAATTTTAAAATAAATTTGGAATTGCTTTATTGAAATGTAGTTTAATAGGAATGAATACAGTAGATTCATTCACATTCCAGTTAATATAATTTACTACACATTTCACTTGTTTTACCTGTCCTTTATGCTCATCCTCTAGGTAAGTCCTAAACAAACATCCAAGCTCCCACATTACATGTTCACAAGGGTTTGATTGTGGATTTCTAATGGATGTTAGCACATGTTTTATTTGAGATTTTTCTACCCACTTCTTTCAATTTTTATCTAGAAAATATATACTATGGTCTGTTAATATGATTTTAGGTTTTCTTATCATTGTGAATTGGAGGGTGTTTAATACTCTGACAGTAAGTTTTAGCTTGAGAAATTAGGTAGGCTGAACATGTTTGGAGAAGATATCATAAAGTGACTAATAAGTACTTTTGTTTATTAGATGGAGGCAATGGTCCATAATAATCTATAACTAAGATCTCATTTGGTCTTTCAGGGATAATAGGTTTTACGTATTAATGAAATCTTGATTTACTGGTTTGGCTCTTGGGCATATAAGACAATCACGAAGTGATTTTAAGATATCTTTATACATTTTAGGCCAGTAAAATCAAATTTTCAAAGAGTGTTGTGTTTTGTGGGCACCAAAATGTCCATATAAACAGTGGATATATTAGATGAGTGGGCTACATAAAGTTTTAGATATTATTATCCTCCATTCATCTATATCTTTTATCAGTTTTGTGAAGTAAGACCAGATTTTCTAACTTATAATGATTGAGATCTTTCAGTGCATTCAAACCTTTCACTTTTCTTAAAACTCTTATGATGGGGTTTAAAATAGGGTCACTAAATTGTATTTCTGGTAATTTTTTTAAATTGTTTTTTTATATTACTATCAATCATCATGCTAATATTCGTAATGTAGGCATTCTCTATTGATAGATGGTTTTGTTCTGACTTACATGGATTTCGACTCAACACATTGGCCACAATATTTTCAGATTCTTTACAATATTGTACTGTATAGTTGAATTCCTGAAGTAATAAACTTCATCTGATCAATCATATATTGGTCAAATAGCTGTGATTCAGGAATTCAAGGCTTTTGTGTAGTCTGTGATCACTATAACCTCTGATCTGAAATGCATCTGTTGAAACTTCTGGAAGGCCCATGCTATTGCTAGTGCTTTCTTCTCAGTGACCATGTAGTTTATTTCTAGACCTTTCAGGAAACAGCTAATAAACTTTAGGATTTCAGATTGGCCATCATCCTGGATTTGAGATAGCATTACCCTAATTCATAACCACTACTATTAGTTTGGACAATAAATGGTTTACTAAAATTAGGACAAGCTAAGAACTCTGTTTTAATATTTGTAAATGCTGCTGTTCCTGGGTTCAATTCCATCTCTCATCTTTTCTAATGAGCTTCAACAAAAGTTCCATATAGTCAGAAAATTTCTGATAAAAATGATTATAAAAATTACATAAGCCTAAAAATGACCAAATTTATTTTTGTTGATGGGTTCAGAAAAGTTTTGAATGACACTGAGTTTATCTAGATGAGGCCTTATCCCATTGCAACCAACAATGTAACCTAAGAAGACTACTTGGTAACAAACTAAGGTGCTCTTCTTGAAATGGATTTTAATCCCTTTTCTGTTGCACTTTTTATAAAATACAATTAAATATTGAAGATGTTCTTCAATTGTGATAGATGCATATATCACATCATCCATATAAATGGTAATGATCTATTTAAGCTCAATAGATAGGGTTTTATCTAAGCATCTTATCAGACCAGCACCCCTATTTATCAGTCCATAGAGCATCCTATTATTACATAAAACTTTTGCATCGGAATGCACTGTATTGGTGATCTTCTGGATGAAGTTCAATTTGCCAATAACTAAAGATTAGGTCAAAGGGTGGGAAACACCTTTTTATTTCCAAATTTCACAAATAGTTCACATATGGGCAGTGATATATTCCTGTAAGAAATAGTAATCTTATTTAGTTGACAAGCATCTAAACAAAATTTCATCGACCCATCTTCTTTAAAGTTATAACTGGATTACAGTAGGGTGAAGAGTAGTTGGAAATAATTCCCCAATTCAATGTTTTATTAATCTGTTAGGATATTTCTGCATGATACTGGAATGGAATAAGATATGATCTGGATTGAAATGGTTGGTTATGTATTAATTTAATTCTTTACTGAAAACCTATCACTCCTGGTATATCTGATAAAACTGTGTTGAATTTCTTAATAATAGATTGTAATTTTATAGCATCTTCATTTTCAAAATTGGATTTTGTGATTTTATTATCTATGAGTGCCTCTGGGATGGTAGATATTATAACTTCAAATAAATCATATCTTGGAAGCAATGTCATTTCCAAGACCTCATCATTTATCCTAACTGTTTTATCAGAGAAATCAATGACACATGTTCAGATGTAGGAAGTCTGCCCCCAGAATGACATCGTGTATCAAACCATTCAGTATTAGGAATACACGATGGAATATTGTTTAGCCAATGTTGATTTGAATCCAAATCTGTTTAGGTGTTAGTTTGGCCTTTCTACTATTAGCCATGGTAACTTGAACTGATCTGAGTTTTAATATTAGAGTTCTTAATCAATATTTCTTGATAAAATCTATTTGATATAACTGAGATTTGGCTATCAGAATCTAATAGAACTTTGATCAATATGCCCTCAAACATAATCTCTATCATAGGGCAGCTTTGTAAGGCAAAATTAGGAGCCTTAACTTCCAATGAACACATTAAATTGGTGAGTTCTCAGTTTGGAATTTGATTTATAATTTTGTTCCTCATGTTAATTTGGTCCCTGGAGGTGAAGAACATTCTTTCAAGTACCTTTTTAGTTTAATTTCGGCTGGATTTTTGGGAGGGTGATTACTACACCCTGTTATTGGGGATTTATCTAAGCTATGTGGAGGGTTTAATATATGTTGATCATTATGATTTCAGTTTCTATTATGTAACTGGTTTTCCATGAGTTGGGTCATAAGGTTTTTCCTTTCCAACGGTTCGGGTCATTATTAGTTTTCTTTTTTTAAAAATAGCATTAGCAGTAACTTTTTTTTTCAATTGTTCTTGTAGATAAAATTTGAAGTATTGATAATATCAGTACTGGCTAATAACTCTGCAACTTTTAGAATTTTTTTTTTTTTTTTTTAAAAACTTGTTCTATAATTTTAACATTAGTACATAAAAGTGATTTGTTTAATTTTCAAAGGTAAATTCCTTTCTACGATCCTGATCATCTCACTTTTATTGAGATGGTAAGTATTTAGTGTTCTCAGTTTAGAGATTTGATGCCGGAAGAATTTTCTGAATGTTTCTCCTGGTCTAGCTTTATATTTTTTGTTGGAATAAATGGTATAACAAGGACTCTTCTTTATCTCTATTCCAATTTTTTTTTATTAGTAGTGTTTGGTAGTCATTAAAAGTAGATGGAGTTTGGAATAATGATTCCCACCAAGTTAAAGCATCTTCTTGGAGGTGGCTATATGCGATAATCACTTTTTCTCCTTCAGATAAGTTGTGATTTACTGCAAAGTAAAGATCAAACTTCTCAAATGTTCTATAGGTCTTTCATTATCAGATCCTTTTGAATATTTTCAATCTCATAAATTGATTTATAGTAATATGCCTTGCATTTGTCTCTGTTTGACTTATTTGGTCTCTGTTTGACTATTTGTGTAAAATCTGTATGATCAACAGAATTATTAGGATATGTATTCAGAATTATTCCTTCTATGTTGAAATTTAGGGAGTAGTTTTCCATTTCAGATTGTGTTCGGTTTATTATTGTTGATTCTGTATTTGAATCAGTTAATCTTTGTGGATTTTTAAAAGTGAGCTCTATTTCATCTTCTCTAGTATTTCCTTCTTTATCTAATTGTATTTTATGTTGGATATCATTATGTTGTGGTCAACATGCAAGTGTATTTTGAGATTTGTAATTCAATAAATTTGAATTTTTGTTTAAATGCCTCATCTATGTGATTTACTTTATCATGAATTTCTGTTGTGCCTTCAGACAATTTTTCTAATATAGTGTTTTCCGATATTCTATGATTTTCTATACAAGTTATTTTAATTTCTACCTTTTCTGAAATTTTTATGCAATTTTTTCAATGATTCTTCATTAATTTCTGAGTCATTAATTTGTTTCGTGTAGATTTGACTAATTTTATGATTCACTTTTTTGTAATTTTTATTTGCATTTCTGTTTGTATTTTCTCCTGTTTCTCATCTATTTCATTTTTAAAAATTTCTCTGGTACTATACAATTCATTACATTGAATATTCATTTGATCAATGAAATCCTTTGAATCTGTTAACATCTAGTATCTTTTTCTTCAACATCTTTTTTAAAATTTCTTCTAAGGCTTGTCTCATCTCGGTATTATCTCTTTGAACATTATTTAGACCTATCAATTACTGTTCGATATCATTAGATAATTTATTCTCTAAATTCTTCATTTCCAATTTTAATTTAACATTTTTCCATATTAATTTTCAATTATAATGGTTTGGAACATTTGTTTTATAGTCATGGTATCTGTTGTAGCCTGTGTTAATTCAAATGTAGTTATTTGAGACCATCATCAAGTGTAATCTTGGTTTGAGACATTGATTCATCAGGAATGGGTGTTTGTGTAGAGTAGTTTACTCTCAGTTATAGCAATTCCTGATAATTGGATCAGTGAAGATCTTTCTTCAATATTCCTAATATTTTCTCCTTCTTCAATAATATTAATATTTTGTACTTTTTCAACACATTTCATTATTGTATTGACTAAGTTTTTTCTGCTTCTTGTAATCATGAATTGTTTTATCTTGGTTATAAGTTTATTTATTCCTTATTTACTAAGAAGGATTATTTATCATAGGATTTCATGTGATATCTTTCCTTTTTAGTGTAATTTAAAACTTTTTCTACCTAATAAAAAAAAATTATTTTTTTTTGGATGTTATTAATTTAATGCCTAATTTAAAATTGTCTTTTTAATTGTCTGACTCATCTATTTAATCATTCATTATTTTATTTTAATGTCTGTATTTATTTCATTATTTATTATTTTAAGAGTTTATATGAAAATTATCTCATCATTTGATGTTTGAAATTATCTATCATTGCTCTGTGAATCAATCAATCAAGGTTATATTCCATAAAATTATTTATAAAATTTTTTTTATGGTTGTAGTTGATGGTAAACTATTGTGTCATGCCCCTAAAGTTTGGAACCAGATGTAATGGACAATATTCTCTTAAGGAATGTGGGTGAATGCATCTAACTACAGTTGGACCTGGGTCTTCATTTAGGATGCCATGAATGATGTGATAAAAATCTAATCCATGATTGTATCTATATCAGGTGTGATAGTTTGATGTTTAAACATTCAGTGCAGATACAATGTATACCAGTTCATCCAATCTTCACTTTTTTATTATTCCGTTATGCTCAATATTCGATCTCAGGCTTAATTTCACACTTAACTTTCTTCAGGGGTGAATTGATATCTTGTAGCAATAATAATATTTTTATATAAATTTGATAGGTTCTCAAAATTCTTTCCAACCAAGTTATCATGATGTTAAGTCAGGATGATATGTATATGTGGGTATATGTATTCAATTTTATTTTATTATGAAAATAAAATAAATATTTTAAATAAATCAGAGATCTCCCTAAATTTAAAATAAATTTAACAATATCTATTAATTGAAAACTATTTAAATTTATCTTTATATAACAACATTTTTATTATGTGTTTACATACATTTTATAATTGCAAAGATTATGATAATACTAGCTAACTAAATTGAAATTAAACAATATAAGTATAAACAAAGTCCTTTATAATATCCAATTCCATTGAGGAAATTCCATTTTCTATAAGACCTCCCTATCATTGAAAGAAAAGATCCTTCATCCAAGGATATTAGTCATGTATACCAAATAATAAACAAACAAATATTAATAAATTAATTAACTTAATAATAAATAACAATTTTGTCTTGGCATAAGGGAATGAATTTAATATGAAAAACAATAAAATCTTACCTTCATATTAAGTTTAATTGTTAATCTGATCAAGTCGCTGCATAAGGAGACCTAAATTTTATTAAATAAAAAATATATTTAACCCAATGATCTTTTTTTATTTTTCATCTAATGATTTTCCAAAATGGATTATTTCAAAGTAAGCAGGTTTTAAAGGCAAAGGATGTTGATATACAAAAATAATATGATGTATTTAAACTTTATGATATTATCCTTATTCATTTTACAAAATTTAAGTAGCAACATTCATTAAGAATAAAGTTCTTTTATTGCTAGTTATCAATCATTGCTGAGACAATCAGTATACTCCATTGTTTTAGAAAAATTCCTATCACATGATGTTGACAGCACTTTTCTTAAATTATCTCACTGTAAACTGAAGTTTGATATGGAATTATATATATATTAGGCATTCCAGTAGGAATGAATGGATACAATGCTTTAGATTAGAACAATAGCATTTGATCCTATGGCAATATGTATTTACTCATTATGCATTTTCTATAACTTAAAATAAATTTATTTAGGCATATATTTGACGATATTTGTCTTCCTTGGAATTCAAGTTTAGATTGATATAGTTAAGACTTTCTCTAATTATTATATTAAAGATAATTTTGCTTTTGAAATTATTATTGATGATATTAAAAAATAATTTATTTACTTTTTACTTGAATGATATTAGAGTTCTCTGCTAACAAAGATTTTATAAACAAGAAAAATTTATCCAAACTATTGATCCATCATTCTGATATGTTCAGTATTCAAACACAGCAAAATAAATGTGCATAGTGACTAGTTCATTTAAAAAAAAATGGAACTGATTTGGAAATTAGCTGATCTAGTTTTTATAGTGGAATCAACTTCTGGTAATTAGCATGTTCTAAATTACTATGCAATTCACGATTTTGTATTCGATTATTGTTGAATACATCATAATTAATAATTGCATAATTGAGTTTTAATTTTATTTCTTTCATGTTTAGTTGCTAAGATACAACATGATCTTAGGTTATCTCTATGTTTTGATTCTTGGTTAGTGATAATCAATTAACTTACTAATTATTTTCTAAATATATATATATATTGTAACTAAATTAAACAGTGATCAAAGATCCATGTAATGTAAATAAAGGTAGATCAAAAGAATTATAATTGTAATATGCAACTTGCTGGTTATAAGCTATTAAACAAAAGATCAGACTGAGTTATCAATCATATTAAGGATCATTGGATTAAATGAAACATACTTCTATAATTAGATTTCTTAAGATATCACAATATCAATAATTAGACACAATAATGCTGGGAGACTAGTCATTTAAGGTGTCTGGCCTATTTCAAACCCTAGTTAGGCAGGCATTGTATCATCAGTAAACAAGTAGAAACAATAAACAAATTATTAAGAACAAAGTATTATAACTCAGGAAATAACATCAAGTGGGTGAGTACACTGGTAACTCAATAAAATATCTTCTCAGGTATACAGATGGTAGATTTTATTCACTTTCATCTCTTGGTTTGAGGTCAAGTGCATATTTAAGTAAATAACAAGTGAATATGGTCTAGCAGGGTGCCACTAGATTATCTGAACCTAGACACAGTTATATCTTATAACCTTTTCACATGTACCGGGTTTGAATCCCTTTTTGGTACTTTATTTCTAATAAAAATGGAGGATTTTGCTTTTAGATCCATATCACTATATGCACTAATATTTAGGTAAACATAAAACATCTTTAAACTAAAGTGGAGTATATAAAATTCATTAGACAGAAATCATTTTTTAGATCTTAACATAATAAATATGTTTCAATATTTTTTATAAGTTTTACTAACTCAGATTACTATTAATTTAGGATGGCAATTCACTCATCCTTGCATGATATAGATGATGGAATGGTGGTTATTACAATTATTCACAAATGTCAACTAAATACCATGAAATTACTATTTATTTATGGCCTTTAAACATTTATCTATCTCATTAAGTAAAGCATGATGATGACGATGATGACAATGATAACGATAATCGTTTCAACCACAGCTTTAAGACCAAGCCTAATCATAAAATTTAGTTTCAGAAATTAATAATTAGTGGCTAATCTTAGTATATCTAATTGGAACTTAAATAGCTAATATTCACCTTGATGATGAATGATCACAACTAATAAAAAAAATATACTCTTAATGAAATATATACGCCTCTGTTTAATAAAACAAATTAACATTTATTACTGCATTTCTAACTTATACATAAAAATTTCTATATCTACATGAAAATTGATATTAACAATAACAACAATAATCATAATCGACTGTTTTAAAATCATAACATTAATTTTAAATTCTTCCCCCTTTCCCGTCAAATATATATAATGTATTTCAAATTGGATACTAAGTTTGCTAAAGTTTTTAATTCACAAGAAAATATTTCATAAAAAAAAATATTCACTCTTTTTTTTTTTTTTGCACACATACTTTTACAATCTAACCTGTAAAGTAAAATGATTAAAAACAAATGTTAGTAAAATTGGAAAGAGCAAGTTTGTTAGAAACAAGTTTTAAAGTACCTTTTTCTCCCCCTCCCTTCTAAGCTCTGAAATGCTATACTTTAACTTAAAACACAAATAATCCAATATTTTAATACTGCCTCTTATTTTACATTCACACACAATTACATATATGCAACAAGTATTATTATGTATGTGCGTGTTTATCCCCATGAAAACTAAAAGATTATTTAAAACCAAAATAATAATACAAAAAAAAATAATAATAATATTTTACATATCAATAACATTTCATAACTTTAGGTTAATAGACAATCATAATTTTAGTACATATAAAATCATTAATGAAGCTTATGGTTATCACTAGTAAGAAATTCTTGGTTTCAATCGATCTTAGCTGTTTTAAAAGTTCTGAGATAACAAATGAAAATATACAACTTTATTGCTAAAGTTTTACTAAGTCTCTGATATCATAAAGAAAATATATATAAAAAAATTCATATTACCAGTTCTATTCTTTGGTAGCGACTTCCAATGATTCAAATTTATCTTGTTTAATGTCTATCTATACCTTGGCAGCAACAATTTTTGTGTTTCTTTGGAACTGTCTCTTTAAGTGTACAATTATTTGATGGTGATGATTCTACTGAGGTTATTTGCTTTAATGGGAATCGTATTGGCACTGGAACTTTTCTTCACTTCCTGTTAAGCATGATTCTTTTAATTGATGAAGTATATCAGTTGTCTTCAGGTTTATACTTTTTTCTTGGGTTTAAACTCAGTCACTGGATTCAATTTGTAGTAGATGATTCAATTTGTACTAGATGATTTAATACTTATCAATCGATTAATCGTTTTCCTTCAGCTTTCAAATGCAGGTGAATCTTTTCTCTTACTGAAAATATCGCATTTCTTTCAGTCATCAGGTGTATAATATTTTAATTTCAGACAAGACTTTTTTTATTACTTTTTTTTCCCTATATGATGTGCTAGCTCTGGGGGCTAGAAAAGCCCAAGATGGCCTATATATTTTTCCTAGCCCGACATCCTTATATTTTAATCTTCAAAAACTTTATATTAAAAAAAAAAGATTTTAAAATTGATATCTGATGAATCAAACGCTTGTCTCTTAGTTTCAATATTTAAAAAATCTCTTTTACTGATTTTTCCCAGACAGGTTTTATACTTGATTTTTGAGTCAACTCACCCAATTAGAGTGATAGTGTGACTTTCTCTATCTGCTGGTTAAAGAAAAATACAAAAATCACACTATCTCGATTATTCAGATTAATCCTGTTTTGAAGTAAAAATTGTCTTAATCCTTTTTTTTCTCATGTATCTGTCACAACTGTCTAAGTTTTTAACAGAAAACCAACTTTTATAAAAACAAAATTGTTTAAAAAAAAACATATAATTTAACAGATCTTCTTTTTCTTTTTCAATATGTAATAAAATGTACATTTATGTATGTAATGTACACACACACACACTTATTCAACTCATTTATAAAGCTGGCCTATTACAATAATCTAAATGTTTTTTAGAAATTATGATTTTAATATCTAAAATTAAATTTTTAACCTTCAAATCCTAAACTATAACTCTTAAACCCCAAATTATAATCATAGATAAACAGAATAGGAACAGATAATAATAAAATAGAAACAGAACAAAACATTAGAATTTAGCAAATGCAGGTTAGCTTTGAAGAGAGTTTAATATTTGAAATATACAATTAAATAGCTTACGCGTATACTGCCTATTTATGTGTAACAAATTATAACTTTACTTTTTAACAAAAAAAAATTAAATATTGAATAATTAAATGTGTGGACCATTCTGTTTGAGTTTTTATCAACACTCAAACAAATAAAGAATATAACTGTTGCCCCACTCTCTTTCTGTCTTAAGCTTTCAAAACTTGATCTTGTAGGGTTTAAACTTGGGTGCCCTACAGCTTCCTTTACTATCTAAAAATGTGATGATGATTTTTGTTCCACATTTTCTTTCATGCACATTACTACAAATTTAGCTAATGACTAAATTGTAATGGCACAATATATATATATATATATATATATATATATATATATATGTTATATATCTTTATAAATTTTTCTAGGCTCAAATGCATATATATATATGAATGATTGAAATCTAACTATTTTAATATAGTTATTTCATTAAAATAACTATTTATTTGACTTGATTTTTATTTTTAAAATTTTATAATTTAATGTTTAAGTTATATTCATGTGCATATGGGTGTTTTAACATAAAAGGATAATGTATTTATTGTTTATTAATATATATAATTTTAATGTGCAAATACGCGCACAACAACCGAGCTTCATCAGGATTAAATAACAATATATTATAAACTCAAAATAATTATAATATCTAAAGAATAATGCCCGAGCGCTTTCAAGAGAACTTAGCTCTCATAATCATGGGCAACAAAGAATAAGCATAGCGTGTTGGTATATGCTAAAATATGCTGATATATGTAAATTAGTTGAAAATAAATGCGTCAGCTCTAAATGATCCATTTCTTAGAGATTTTGTAACACGCATCTTTCCTATTCATAGCCTTATCATCAATAGCAATAAAACAAGCTTCTTTAACTTTTCTCTTAATGTCATTTCTCTCCCTGCAAACTATTCTTGCATTTTTAGGTTCACATGCAAGACCAGCTGATTTCTGATGTATTGCAAATATTGAGTTGCAATTTGGGTCTACCTGGGCCTTATTGTAAGAATATCTGTGCTGGGATAGTCTTGTAGAAAGAGTTGCTCTCGTTTCCCCATAGTATGATGCCATGCAGTTATTTTCTGGACATGAAATATTATATACGGCCTGAGAGGTGTTGTTGGGTGTTATAATGTCTTTGGTGTTATTAATAATTCTATTTGTATTAGGGGGTGTATGAAAGCTTAGTTGAAATTCTTTATTAAACATTGAGTAAAACTTTCTATGGGTAGTTGCAATATATGGTAACAAAATTCTATTTTTCTGCTGCTTAATAACATTGCTGTTTAATTTACTCTAAAATTGTCTAATCTTCCTATCAATTGTGTAATGCTTGAAGCCAAAATCTAATAAATCATTTCTATATAAGATTAAGTTTGCCCTTTTGTCCGATTCAAATCTGCAAAGTTGCTCATTCCTATGCAAGAAAGACGTTAAACCAGCTAATTTATTAATAGAAGGCATATTTGAAGTAGGTTGAATATTGCCTCTTTTTTCTATTGGTTTTATAATCATTGTATAATTTAGTCTTTGATCCTCTCTTTGCACATACATATCCAAGTATTTAGTTTTCCCTTCACGATGTATGTGCAAAGAGAGGATCAAAGACTAAATTATACAATGATTATAAAAACCAATAGAAAAAAGAGGCAATATTCAACCTACTTCAAACACGCCTTCTATTCATAAATTAGCTGGTTTAACGTCTTTCTTGCATAGGAATGAGCAACTTTGCAGATTTGAATCGGACAAAAGGGCAAACTTAATCTTATATAGAAATGATTTATTAGATTTCGGCTTCAAGCATTACACAATTGATAGGAAGATTAGACAATTTTACAGTAAATTAAACAGCAATGTTATTAAGCAGCAGAAAAATAGAATTTTGTTACCATATATTGGAACTACCCATAGAAAGTTTTACTCAATGTTTAATAAAGAATTTCAACTAAGCTTTCATACACCCCCTAATACAAATAGAATTATTAATAACACCAAAGACATTATAACACCCAACAACACCTCTCAGGCCGTATATAATATTTCATGTCCAGAAAACGAGAGCAACTCTTTCTACAAGACTATCCCAGCACAGATATTCTTACAATAAGGCCCAGGTAGACCCAAATTGCAACTCAATATTTGCAATACATCAGAAATCAGCTGGTCATGCGTGTGAACCTAAAAATGCAAGAATAGTTTGCAGGGAGAGAAATGACATTAAGAGAAAAGTTAAAGAAGCATGTTTTATTGCTATTGATGATAAGGCTATGAATAGGAAAGATGCGTGTTACAAAATCTCTAAGAAATGGATCATTTAGAGCTGACACATTTATTTTCAACTAATTTACATATATCAGCATATTTTAGCATATACCAACACGCTATGCTTATTCTTTGTTGCCCATGATTATGAGAGCTAAGTTCTCTTGAAAGCGCTCGGGCATTATTCTTTAGATATTATAATTATTTTGAGTTTATAATATATTGTTATTTAATCCTGATGAAGCTCGGTTGTTGTGCGCGTATTTGCGCATTAAAATTATATATATGTATAGTAAGCACCTGAGTTTAATAATTTCTGTTTATTAATCAAAAATTATATTTTTAAGTTTATGGTTTGATATTGCACATAAACAAGTGAGCTAAGTAGTCTCAAATATGTGATAATTATTCAAACATCAAATTATGATTATGTTGATGAAGAAGTAGAAAGCAGATGCAAGTTTTAAAAATGTTTAAAAGGGAATATAGAAGTAATTTTTAGGGTGAAAAAGATATAAAGAGTAAGAAATAAAAGAGATAGAATATTGCTTAAATTTGTAAGGAAAATAGCATGTTAATAAAGAATACATTCCAGTGATAAAAATAAATTTTGTTTGGATTATGAATTGATTTCAGAGAAAGTTTAATAACACTATTGAGTGCTTGGATATATCACGGAATTGACATAAATTTAGAAGACATTTTACAAGCAGTAAAACTGAGATTATCTTTTAAGAAAATAAAAATAGCTAAATTAAAAATAGTAATGATGCTTTGAGAAATTAAAAATAGGGTACTAAGAAAAAAAAATGATAAGAAAATAAGTGAAGGGCCATTTGCAGTATTGTCAGATTAGGGAGAGGACACCTCTATTAAGTGAATATCATGCATGTAGCAGTAGAAATAATTACTACTGTTACAAATTAAGTTTATACCAGCACTATAATTATAAAACAGTGTAATAAAAGTAAAATAA
The DNA here is from genome assembly GCA_028023455.1 of Epiperipatus broadwayi. Taxonomy (NCBI): domain Eukaryota; kingdom Metazoa; phylum Onychophora; class Udeonychophora; order Euonychophora; family Peripatidae; genus Epiperipatus; species Epiperipatus broadwayi. Next base: position 6,755,271 of record JAQFVV010000032.1, read on the forward strand.
ATTGATTAATCTTAAAATGTATTTCTTTTTACTTATAATGACAGATAAATATAAATGTCAAATATGTGATTTAAAAGCATCAATCCATTTTTTATTTATCTAATAATCAGAAATAATAAAACAATGTAGCAATTATATATTAAATTTATGTAACAATTAAAAAATAAAAATAGCATTTTTTTTTTTTAGGAATTATTAATTAGATAACATCTAAAAAAATATATTTATTTTCCAGGAAATCACACATAAATAAAAAACTTATAATCCTTTAAATTATACATTCAAAAATGTGAAAGTCAATAAATATAAGTTGATTATATTTAATAATTACAATACTTATTGCTCAGATAATGAAAAATATAATGCCTTTTCATCTAAAATAAAAGAATTTGTATCTATTCTGTTCATTAAAAAGTACTACATGTAATTTTTATTTAGTTAATAGAAAATTATTATATGCATAGTTCAAAATGTGTAATAATCTTATAAAATTTGGAAAATTACCTGAGATGCCAAATACATGAATACTGAAAGCATATAAACAGCATGACCCTCTAAAAGAGATGGCTAATGGTTGAGCAATGTATACATTGAACTCTTATTATCAAACTGCCAAAATAGCAAAGGTTTCACTTTAAAATTATGCTGTTATATTGAATTACCATTAAATCAATAGTATTTTTGCAAGATCTTAACTGATTAAATAAAATATTTAATTATAGAATTAATCCAGACTAAAAGTACAAATGGTTCTAGGAAAATTATAGAAATTCCTATATTGACAGTATATGGAAAAGAAAAAATGAGCATATCATTCATGGTATAGCAATGAGATACTTAGTATAATATCAGAGATAAATAATTGACATTAAATAACACACACACACATATATATAAGTATGTAGAGGAAGTTTAGCAATGAATTGATACATAAAATAAAGCAAAGCAAATGTGGTTAAAAAGAAATACATAAAAATAGAGAAATCACATAGTGGTTAACCTGATTTGATGTATAATAATAAAGGAAGATTCCAAATACAAAATGGTAATTAAAAAAAAAAAAGAATGGCAGATAGTTAATGAAGAAGAATCATCAAATGAAATTGGAAGGAATATGCAAAAGATTTGTATGACAATAATCAATCATTGTTTACATTTGTTAAAAAAAAGGAATCTGATAAAGTTTATAATGAAGGAAGATGTGGCAAAAGAGTAAATGGCATGGAGTTGTAGAAAAGCTCAGAGAAGAGATGAAATTCTAATTAAATCACTAAAGTCATGAAATAAAAGGCTTGATGTTTGTAGAATAATTTATAATTGAGAAGATTTATCAATAGATTTTTTTTAAACATTTTTTATGCCAAAGCTTAATTTCACTTGCTACTAAGGTCTTGTTGAGTGTCTTCAACATCTGAAGATCAATTTGAATTTTAAAAAATGCAAAGAATAGTAATAGTTTTATTGATCTCAAAGGGCTTGTAATAGAATGAATTGGATTATTTTAGTGAAATTTGACAGAAAAAAAGCATAGATTGGATATAAAAATGATTGAGGGAAAAATCTGTAGAAGAAATAAATATTGATTAGAATGTATGACTATTGTTTTGTTCCATTTAAATGAGGATTGTATCTTGGCAGGGATTGACTGAGAGGATAAACTTTACAAAAATTTAAGAAAGGTGAATGGAATTTGTAATAAGTTTAGGAATGAGAATAATTGCAGCTAAAATTAAAGCAAAAAAAAAATAATTTAAAATTATAGAGTAAATTCTTAAATGTTTGAGAAGTTGGTTAACTGATGAAGAAAGTAATGATAATGATGAATAAGAATTAATATTTTCAGCTTTCTTATAAAGTATTTGTTTGAATTGTTATTTTATAATGGACAGAAAGTTGGGCAGTAATAAAAAGAAAGATAAAAAGATAGAAAAACAAAGAATAATTTGAAAGTACAAGATTAGAAACATAAAGATGTTGAAAATAGTAAATGAAAAAAGATTGCAAAAAATTAGGAAGAGAAATTGGATTGGATATATACTTAGAGGAATTATGAAAGAAATACTTAGAGGAATTATGAAAGAAATATTGAAAGTATATGTGAAAAGTCAGATAGCATTAGAAAAAAAAAGAAAGTAACTCTGAACTTATAAAAAACAGAATAAATGATAGAATGTTTAATGATGATCAAATATATAAATCAACTCTTTTTTTTTGCCTTGAATATGATTCAATCTCAGATCTGTATGACAAGAGTGCCTGATGGTTCAATCAACTTTCAGTTTTTTTATACTCAATAGTTTCAAAATGTACAGACTGATTTAGGCAAATGCACATTTAATCAATCATCAGAAGAAAATGTTTGTATTTTTGGGGCTGGGTCAATAGAAAACTGATAGTTTCAATAATGAGCCTATCTAAAATGATAGACATATAATTGCTATTTAGTATAGCATTACAGCCTTTATGAATATTAGATTCAGAGAGAAAGTTATGGGCTCTAGCTATGTTACAAAGCATATTTTTTTCTTTTACCAATGTGAGCTTTGATACCTAATAGATGTCAGATGATAGTGCTTAATAAATTTCTGTTCTGTGTTATCCTATCAAATAATCTCAGAATAGTTTTTAAGGCTTATAAATTTTATTGAAGAGGAGCTGTGGATCTTATAACAGAGTACCTAGACTTTTAGGACTTAATGCACCATCCTTCTAGCAATCATCATTTACTTTTTTGTTTTACTATCAAGCTATCAACTCCAATTGAAAAAGATATAAATGTTCCTAATTTAAACTAACTTGCCTATATAATCATATTATGCTAGTCAAAATCATGTATTCATTCAACATGACCAATAATCCAAAGCAAAAGTACCTTGAATCCAACCATGCACAAGATACAGATGCCAGGACAATTGTGGATCCTAACCTATTTGCCTGAACTCTTGCCTCTCTGACTAATGGATAACATTTGTGATGACACCAACAGTCCTTGGTTTTATTCCATCCCAGCTGGAGGTCATGGTTCACAAGACACTCAAAATAATATAGGGTTTATATAAGAAATTAATGATTTGATCAATTCTGATGATTGCAGAACGATACAGATGTGATTTGATATTGACTAATAATGGTTTGAACCGTAACATTTATAGTCTTTTCATGACAACATTACAAAGAATTGAATTTAAATCAAAGAAATATTATAAATAACTAGAGTAATTAATATTAGAGATTTGAAGTAATGACAAATTAAGCTAATTCAAAGTAATAATATTACAGGAATTTATTAAGGAAGTGAGTGATTGGCAATACAAAATAAGTCAAGTTTTGTCTATACAACTAGGTTATACTTCTTGAATTTGCAATTACATACTTTAAATACTCATTAAGTACATCAAGTAAATTTTAGAATTAAAGAAATATTTGAACATTTCAATTTAGTAAGTAACTGCAATCCATTTAAGACATAAATTTGTTTTGATGTAGCTAAATGCATAAAGCTTTGGTAAACAAAGATAAAAATTTGTTAATTGGTCTGCCAAGAACCAATCAGCATTAAAATGTCATTATTAGCCCTCTTTAAGAGATTACAAATTTAAGGGAATAAATTTATTATATATATATAGATAGATAACAAGACATGAGCGATGTGCATTAAAACACTACTACATTTTAATCAGTTGTATGTAATGAATGTGGAAAGCAAAATAGTTCATCTTAAATAAATAAATTAGATGGTTAGATTTAACTAATTAAATGGATAGGTTAGTGAAAGATGCGCCATCATGAAAGAAAGCATTTCAGGTTTGTAAATAAAGATATAAAGAATGATGAAGGCAATATACTGTTATAGATTACAACAAAAAACAAATGAGGTCTGTTACGATCCTCTGGGTGGCTTTGCTAAAAAAATCCATGGTATATACAGGCAGATTATAAGAGAAATATTGGCCTTCCAGCCAAACCATGTCTCTGAATAATAATGATAGATTTGATGTGCTAGAATTCCCATGCACATTTTAATGGCAATGCCTGTAAAAGATCCCTAGTGGGAAATATGTCTACTCTTAAGGGAGAGTCAAGGATTGGACTGGTCATATTTAAAATTCTGAAGGTCCTGAGAGGTGAGTAGCAAAGCAAGAACAATAATAATAAACAAATGGTTGTAACTATAAATTACATAACGCCTTAGACATCTATATATATATAGTGTATCACTAACGATCATAGTAAATTAATTCCTAATTAAATAATTGGCTCTCTGACATAATAGAATGTCCACAGAAACCTTGAGCCATTAATGAATGGATCATAAAGTATAATAAAAGGAAAGGCAAGAATTAAAACTAAACTTAAAAGAATAAATTATTCTTCACACTTCCCAAATATTTCATTTATTAGTAATTTATCAAATAATTCATCATCGAAGATTACAAAATAAATCTGTCTTTTAATTAACATAGACAGACTGGGCATTGAATATCAAACTCACTTCTGGGAAGTTTGACCACATATAGCATAATAAATTGTACCTCACAATTTTAATATTTTACTGATATCATGAAAATATATATGTATGAAACATATACTGGTAGTAGTTGATATGAAAACGCTATGATAGATGTGCTTTAAATGATTCTCTTTTAAGAGATTTGGTTTACAGAAATTGTGATAGATTTTATTTAACTGATTTAATAAAATACATTATTCTCTCAGAGATAATTACGAGGGCAATTTTAAGTTGGAGATAATATTAATATAGCTAACTTTAAAATAATTTCAATCATTTAAAAATAAATTTATAGTATAAGAGGTACAAAACCAAACGAGCTTTCGCTATTAATTAATTTAATGGAAATAAGTATTCTGAAACGATTTTTAACTGAAGAAAATAAGAGGGAGAAGGTTTAAAGTTGCTCATCAAGTTTTATAACTTGGCAGTTTCAATAAGTCAATATTACAAAATAAAGCAAAAAAAATATTTAAGATAAATTTGCAGCATCAAAGTAAGGTGAAATTTTAATAAAATTGATAGTTTAATTTTAAGGAAGAAAGTTAAAGATGTATTTTAAGATTAAGTAGTATAAACATTACAGATATATATATAAGATACAAATTAACATTGATTTAAAAACAAAGTAAAAAACCAGAGGCTTGCGGAAATTGGATGTTACATCAGAACCAATCGGTAGACAGTCCATGGCTAGAAACAGGCAGTTATAAAATCAGGTCTTCATTCAGCAGGCTTCCTTGATGCAGTTTAGCCTCATGGGCTCAATGTTGAGAGCACGGGAATGGTATTGTGATGAGCTAGTGGAAACAAAGCTCCAAGAAGCAAACGACTGATCTTTTCACCCCATCATTCTTTAGGCACGATGTAACAATATACCTTAATCAACTCTCTTCAGTAATCTGTTCTTCAATCCTCTGAAAAATTTTACTATTTATACAATCCAGCCTTATCTATCAGGATCCAATGCGCATGATGTTTATTGATGACTTTCTCTGTGATCAGCGTTTGCCTGAGTGGGAAATCTACAATCCTGCATTAAACATGCTCCAAGGGTTCATTTGCTAATTAAAAGAAAACAACCACAAACATGATAAAGTTTATCAAGTCATCTTATTTATCAGTCATCATATTAACAAAGCCTACTTAATTGAGATTTAGATTAAAGAAAATGTAAATTTTATTCACAAAAATTTTAGGAATTTGGTACATTCTACAAATAAATAATATGATGACTTTCAAACTTACATTTGATATAAAACTTAAATAACAAATTTACAAAATATATCTTACAAATATTAGATTGTTTACTTAAACAATGCTTTGATGTACATTTATCAAAATATAAAAATGTTACTAACTGATTAATTGGAAAAATGAATTTTAATGAAAAAATTTAAAATATTTGTAACATTTTATAGATATCTAAGATTCAATTATTTACTCTTAGTGCTAATTTAATAAAAATAAATAAAGTATAATTTCTATAAATATTATAAAATAAATCACTATTATAGAGAGGTTAGCTTTAATCATAAAATATAAATTAATGAAATATAAATCAGATAAAAGATTATAATATTGATTATAAGATACACCTACTACTGCCTATTATGAGATGGGTATCAGTTAATATATAAGATTGGGTTCCAACTCATACTAGTGCTGATGACATTAGCACTAGGTGAAGCAGAAATATGTACTATAATAATTCCAGTTTCAATGTAGATCTAAAACCAGTTCAATATCTATATATTATGGTGTCCTTATTTTAGTGACAACTATAGGCATCTCTATCCTATGGCCAGGATTGATATAAAACAATAAAATATATGATTATCACATGACTCCAGCATACACTTCTCTAATTCAACAGCATACTCTTTTTTTCACTACTGTTATGCCACCTAATGTAAGCTTTAGAAACTAATAAATTTGCAGATGATAATCATTAATAAATCTTTATCTAGTGGTGTCCTTTTTAATATAACTAGACTAGTTTTTAACTTATGGTTTCATCAGTGAGGAGATTTGGATTTTGGAACAGTGCATCTGGATCTTTACAATGTGATGCACAAGAATCATGTGATAGTCTTATAATATTTTATTGGTTTTACAAGGGAAAATAATATGCTCTTGAAATATCTATGTGTGAACTAGAAGCATGTGATGTCATCATGTTATTGGTTTTATATTGATCCTGACCCCAAGATAGTTATCATCTGTTATTAAAAATCTAAGGACATCATAAAATAAAGATACAGTGGGTTTCAGATCTATATGACTATACAGGCTAGTTTATGTAAATTAGAAACATTCTCATATTTTTTAATTTGGGCTGAAAACTCAATATTAAAACAGAAATAAATGAAAGATCCATTAGAACCTAAAGGTCCAGCTACACTGGTCAAGATCTAAATCCATTCACTAGTGAAAGCCATATACTAGACAGGCATATATTATACACTATGATCTAGCATCTGTTAGTTACTAAAGTTTGCAGTAAAAATGGCATAGCAGTGAGGAAAGAAGCTGAATTGTGATAATCATGTATTATATGATAGATAATAATACTCAACAGAATAAATTCATTGTAAGGTACAAGCAGAGATGGTACCACCTATTTTGCATACTAGGAAAGAATGACTACTACCCCCCATTCCAAAAAAATTTGCAAGCTTGGATTTTTAAAAAGAAATATTTTATAGAAATTTTTTTAAAAAAATCAGAAAGGTATATTTTGTAAAAACATGTAATTTGTATAAAATTGTGATCTTTAAATATCAATACTATGCTCCTCACTGATCTCAAGGCTAAAGCAGTTGCCCAGTTTGCCTAATAGTGATGCTGGTCTTGGATGCAAGAACCAAACAGTGAGCTCTCTTACCTAGTGAGAATGAAGATATTGAATAATACCACATGAAAGGATAGCAAAGAAAATTTAATAGACTTTGTGAAAATTCAGTCTTGTTTAATTCTATGTTTGATTTTAAAAGTATTAGATATCTTTTTTATCGAATTAAATGATGACTTTTATACTTTTATGTAATAACTGATTACTGTTAGCAGATTTTGTAAATATTCTGTGGTTTCTAATACTGTTCAAATAAATTAATAACATTTTTTTTGTTATTACCTACTTATTTTGAGAGATTATTACATCAATGATTAAATATCTATTTTGAATCCACATTATTTTTTAAAAATAACCCATTCAGCAAATTTTGTAAGCACTTTAAATAGCTGTTCTTAACATCATGTATATCTGGAATAATCTTATCTTTGTTCCAAGATCAAAACAAGAAGTCACAGAAATATTTTTTTAATTTTCCTTATGAGTTTCAGACGCACATCTAATACTTTTGTTTGAGAATCTACCAATGTATTTATTCTTAGCAAGATATTACAATAAAAACTCAGTAAGATAGTAATTATATCTTAGATTATGGATTTGTTATCAGAATATATTCTGATTTAATATTCAAATGATTATTAAGATGTTTTTTTTCTATCAACAATAGTATGAAGATAGTGTTTTCCTGAAGGTTTGTGATGGTCATATTTTAGTTGTATTTATATATTGGACTATTTCCATCATCTAATATGAGTATTGAATATCTTTAGAAAAAATTAACTTTATTTTAATTTTTTCTAAAGGTATTCAATACTTATATTAAATGATGGAAATAATCCAGTATATAAATACAAGTATGATATACACTTATATAATGAGAGTTACTTTAATGATACATAATTTAGCATAATTCAATAGTAGAACTAAATTTGTTCAAAATCAGTTGCATATTTTTTGATTAGAATTTTGTGAAAGATTATCTTTAATTTAAAAGTGCTTCTTGTTGTTGTTTTTTTTTTCATTTCAGTAAATAGTGTGATGATTGTTATATTTTCTTCAAATCATTTCTTACCTGAAAAATTATTTTGGCCAAACAAAAAAATTGCATGAAAATAAATATTTGGCTTCAAATTATTACAAGTCATAGTGTTTTTGTTTTTGCAATAAAATCTTTTGGAAAGATAGATATATTTATATCTTTAAAGCTTCAAATGTCTGATAATCTTTTTAGTTTCCAAGGCTTTTGAAATAATGTACAAAATTTATTTTAAAATTGCTAATAGTAAAGTCATTACTAGTACACTGATAGGCACATGGGATTTTAATCAATCTGTAAATAAGTTCAAAATGCATTCAAAATAGTGCTTAGATTAAAATTTACTACTAAGATAATTAATGAATGCTAAAAGCATCAGAAAAAGTTTTAATTGTGTAAATGTTATTTTTGGAATAGAATTCAAGAAATCTGACTAGTTTTATTTATTTTATCAGTGCCATGGTGACCTAGATATGTTGGGTGGGACTAATGATGGTCATACTTAATATCAAACAATTCTGTAAAATCAATTAATATTGGGTTCATTATTGTAAAATGTAAAGAAAAACATAATGGCAGAGTCTAAGTGTACATTGCAAGGATATAATAATATGAATTTTACTAAAAATTAGGTTATGATCAGTAAATAAGATTGATATGTGAAAGTAATAAAATTATTAAATATAATGTAAAAGAATGTTGAAGTTTGAATGAATATTAATTTTCACTTCCAAATAACTGCTTATTTCATAAGATTATTAAATGTTTTGCAGTGGGAAATTAATTTGCTTTGTACAATTTACTCAAAAAACAAAAAAAGAATTGTTATAGTTTGGGAGTTCATAAAAAGCTTGAGCAATCCATGGGCCTTGAGCTCCAGAATACATTTCTTTACCCTTACACCAAACTGTGCAGGATCTTTATACAACTGAAAGTGGGAGACAATGCATTCAAAATAGTTGCCAAATTGTTGATAAAACTAAATGAAATAGAGAAATAACTGATACATTTCAAAATTAAGAACAGTTCATAATCAAGATAAACTGCATTATTAAAAATTTTATTGATGACAATGCAGTATTAATATTTGTAATAATAAAAAATGATAAATTGAGGTAAAGCAATTAAAATGAGAAATTAAGTAAATCCATTATATATTTTTTCACAGTTTACACTCTTTCTTTAATATCAACCAAAAAATGAATAGAGACATATTTTTTTGTCAATCATTTGTTTGGTTGAAGAAGAAACAACATTATCACTTGAAGTTAATTTTATAATGTATATATATATCACACATACATAGTTTTATTTTTTAAATTATGCTTTAAGCTTTCTTAGGTAATTAGTTGTTAACTTACCTTATATGTATTATATTTAAATACAAACTAAGAATAACATTATTGTATTTATGCTAAAGTAATATAGGAAATAAGTATAAAATAAAACAAACTTTATTATAGTGATAAAAGAAAGGAGAATTTTGTATAAATTGAGAAGAATATAATACTTCATACACAAAATATGGAATTACCTGTGATACACTCTTATTATTTTTAGGGTCACTTTATAATCTAATCATTGTAGTCACAATTTTGTTATTGGTGATTCAATAATTTAATTATTATGAAAATGCTTATAGAATCAAGTGACTTTTATATTCTACCAATTTAAAGAATAATGTCAATTCAAATTCATTGATCCGCTGTGTTAAAATCTTTTAAATCCATTTTGTTTTTTCTTTTTTTTACTTATTTGAGTTCAAAGTTCACTGAAGATGAGTTGCTATTATTTTGGTAATGATTTTATATTTCTATATCTTTTTAATCACCTCTTAAATATTAATATTACTAATGCATTCTTCCAATTATCTGATGCATCTCTATATATTTAGATATTTGATATATAGTTTTATCTTTTTTTTTATTTTTTGACCAGTTGTTTTTAAGATATTATTAATTCCATTATTGCTTAATTTTCTTTATTTTAGAGATTTAATTGTATGTCATCTCTTTAAAATAATTAATAATTTAGAAGATATAATAATTGTAGTGGTTATTTTGTTATCCTATTCGTTAATACTATAAAAGTTCTTTGTATAACTCTTTCACAGATTTCATCATGTCTCTCTTTTTTAATAATAGTTTTCACTTTTTTCTTATTGCTGAAACAAGCTTTTTTCCAATACCAAGATGTTTTATATTTTTGAAACTTCTATTCTCTTCTGTAGCTTTTTTTGCCAATTCAATTATATATTTTTGTATTATTATTAACTTACTTTTGTACCATCTCAAAAATCTGGATATTTAATTCTTTTTAATGGATCATTTTAAAATATTTTCATATTCCTTCTTTTTTTTCATGTATTATTGTGCCTTGGTGAAAAATTTATTACTGAATTAATTGATAGTTTTTTGCCCAATCTACTTTTATTACTTTTTAAATCGCATATTAGTTGTTCTTTTATTGATCTCAATTAAGTCTGAACCATCTTCAAAGTCTGCCAATATTTTAAAATAATTAAAAAATACATATTTAAATTCATTGGAGTAGTTTTGAAGTTAAGATATTAACTTTTATTACTTTCTTTTTTAATAGTTTTTGTCTAATTTTTCATTAATGCTTATCCTACATTTGATTGATTAGCAGTTCTTCTGTTGAATCTATTAAGAATATCACAGTGTTGAAATATACATTTTCTGTAATCAAAATATAATCCACACTTTGTCTCTATGACCTTATCCATTTAATATTTTTCTCAAAGAAAGAATTCATTTTATACAATTTTTCTTTTTTTTTACAAATTATACAAGCTTGTGTTCTCTCTCATTTCCATCTTTATAGCTGAATTTATTTTCATTTTTCAATTGTTTTCCAATTCTAACATTTGAAGTCTTCCACAAAAATTTAAAATATTGTTTGATATAATCAAAAGCATTTTGTACTTATATATATATATATAAATAAATACTCTATTTCTTCATCAGAATGAGAACTTGTTGGGTCATAAACCTGAATTATCTGCATTTTGATATCTTCCATTTAGTTTAATAACTAATTTTGCTACTAAGTCTAACTCATCATCATTTACCATGGCATTATTTGTTCACTATCATTTATAATGAATCCTATCTAATAGTTCTGACATTGCAATAAAATATAGATTTTATATCCATCACCACTTCACCATTTCTTCTAACTTTAGAAATGTTAATAATATCCCAATAAATATTAGTTACTTCTTCACATTCTTGTAATCTTCTTTCACTTGAAAGTTATCTGCAGTTGAAGGTAGCTAAATAAATAATAATCATTGAATGGTAATCTGATTCTGCAGTGATTCTCTGCTTTTGGACATCAACGACTATCTTGGCTGATGACTTTACAATCTCCTTGGAGTAGGGACCATAATTTAGTTGTATTTGCAGTGATTGCAAATATCTACACAAAAATCATTCACATACTTTCAGGAAATGTCAATCAATGTTTTAGTAAAAAAATTATTAGGCAACTGTGAAGAAAACCATAGTATTTTTTTTAATTTTAAACTCAAAAATAAAAAGCCAATAAACTCACCATGATGGATTATGCTTGTTGGTGAGCAACCCATCCATGTTCTTTTACTACATGAATAAGCATATAATAGTAACAGCTGGAACAACAACAGTATATGAGATTTCTTTAGGACCTTGAAGAGAAGTCAAAGTTGTTGTTTTGTTTTTTTTTAATTTAATAGCAAAGTTTTTTGCAATCTGCTTTTTGTAATGTTTCATTATTACTTTTAACTTTAAATTTATTCTATCTAGAGTTGTTTTGTTTTATTAATTGTAAATTTTTAAATGCTTTGATTTAATAAAAAAATTCTGATGATTGGATCAAGTCTTGTAGTCAGTTTTTAACATACTTTTATCACACAGATTTTTTTTCAAATTTTAAACACATATTGAGTATCAATGACAATGCAATATAATAATGCACTATTTTACGATTGCATAGCCCAACAATGTTTGTAGGTTGCAGTTCAAATCATGTTGATATCAGTTCATTAAGCTTTTAGTGATGTGCAATAGAAGATATAAGAGTATATATTTTTTAAAATATACTTTCAATGAATTTTGTTACTAATTCAACTAAAAAGCATTTACATTTAATTAAAGTAGAAAGAAGTGAAGAATGAAATCTTAATTTCTTTTGATTGCTTATCTGAAATTTGCTATTTTAAAAACACAAAAATCTTATTTTTAACATACTCAAATTTTATTTAAATACTGGAAATATGGCAACATAGTTTATATTCGCAATTTTTAAACTTGAATATGGATAGTTATAAAAATTTAATTGCAAAATATCTGGCTACTAACAAATAAAAAATAATATAGATACAAAATATTTTATAAAAAATGCTTTTATTTAATTTATGGAGGAATATACTAAAAACTAAAAAATATTTTTTTTTCCTTCAATCACAATTTTGATTGTTATGTGTAATTTGAGATAAAAGCATAAGGCATCCATTAATCACTATTTTTAAAACTAATGATTTAATTAATTAATTTATGTATAAATCACAGTTTTATTTGAAGTTACATTTAACAGCTAAAATTGTGGTTGAAAGGAAAAAAAATTCTTTTGACTTTTAATGTTTCACTCAAATTACGTAAATCATTTTATATATACTATTTTACAACTAAATTTACAGTTTCAATTTTTTGAATTGAAGCTTTTTTTAATGAATTCAGTATTTTGTGTTGAATTTTGCATGCATCATGTTTTAAAAATATATAAATATGTTTTAGTAAATTATTTTGCTAGAATAGCATTATAATTGATTTTAAAACATTTTTATTTATTTATTTAAAAAATAATTAAAAAACTCTTTGATTATTTAAAACGTAACAATAAATAAATACGATCAGTTTTTTTTGTTTTTTTTAATGTAAAAGGAATAAATAATATTCACTATTATTAAGTTAGTCGGTATTGTTGTTGAGTGTTTGAATTAAATTTGATGTTTTTTTTCTTTTTCTTTTTTTTTATGAGTTGCTATAATTCTCATTTTCCATAAGTTCAGAAAAAAAAAAAACGAAATTTGATCTAAGCATATATTTATTTAATTTATATTGCTAAAATACTCTTATGAAAAGGAATCTATTATAAAGAACATATGGCTTCACAGAATTTTTTCAAAAGGATCCCATTATTGATTATAAAAAAGTACTTGATCATTATAATTGTTATTGCTTGATTATAGTGCTTTTTAGCAAAAGAAAGTATGTAGGGAAAAGAATCTTAGATTTTCCAATTGAATAAAACTATTGTACTCTACTGGCTATTTTAATACTCAAATGTTTTAGACTCAGAATAAGCCACAATGCAGTAAATAAATAAAAGTTATATATATAATACCATTATTTTTATAATATATATATATATACTTTATTATATATACAGTAAATGATGTTTAAATAATTGAGTATGATCTGCTGGTCAATCATGATATCTTTTTTTAATAGTTCTGTTTTTCAAAAATATATTGTGATAAATAGTATATGTAAAATGATAGCTTGCTTTATTCTATATATTTTGTAAAATCAGTATTTTGAGTAAATCAAAAAATCTGAATTTTTTTACCTGGTGAACATTTTGACCATTGTTTATAATTATCAGTTTTTTTTTAAAGGCCTGCCTTTGAGAAAATTGCTAAATAGGGACAGTATCATTATTATATTTTTTCTAATTTTGTTTACATATTCACTAATAAATGTAAAAATTAGATTTTAACTTTTATGTCTTTTTCCTCCAGTATAAAAGTAAATCATGAGATAATTAAAATAAAGTAGCTTGCATACGCAATAAAGGATTGAATAGTTCAGAGGTATATTGTACATTTAATGAGCAGTTAAGCGCTACAAATATTAATGCAACTATTTATCTTCCTCAAAATGCATAGATATCCAAATCACAATTGACTTTATGAGAAGAAAAATTCTTACAATTATAGTAGTGAGCTGCTATGTTATTATTAATGTATTAAGGTTATGGAAATTTGTAAGTGTCATTATTATAAAGAAATGATTCATAGATAGAATGTTTAAATAATAATTCTGCTATCATGCAGATAACAATAAAAAAAAGTGTTGTAATTTACTTTTGATGAATAATGTATATATTAAAAATGAATAATTAATTGCTTGGAAGTTCATAAAAGCTTTAAGTACTGAAAATAACAGAGCTCAGCTGTGATTAATGGATGTTAAGCTTTACTGCCATTTTGCCATTGCACAAAGTCAGGCAGAGGAATAATAGTAATAGTTAAAGATTAGTATCTCATATCATGTGACACTTGAGCACCCAAGTGGGACATGATTTCCCCCTCCCTGAGAATCTATCCAGGAATGTTTAATTCTGAGTTATTTAAAAGGCATATATTAATGCCACATGAGTGAAGAGCCACAGTTGTATTAAGAACTACTTGCACCATTTCTTATGGAGATATCATGAGAGAATATCTTTTTCTCACTTCTCTCAATAATTTTAAATTCAGGTTATTGGTAAATATATAATATCAGCTTTATATATTTCAAGTCAGTCTTTAATTCTGTGAGCAATATTTCAATCTCATAAAATCACAAGTTGACAAATTCCATATAACTAAACTACCATATATATAAACTGATATACTGTATATCTTTACATACTATAGGTATATGAACTTATGTATTTCATTGTCTTATGATAAATTCATATATTATTATAAGTATCTATCTAATATTTTTTTTAGTACATTTTTTTTATTTATAATGTCTTAATAAATAGTGAACTATATGAGCGCATTTAATTTTTACCAACTTTTAAACTTTTTATGGCATTAGTCTGAGTCATTCATTACAATTAAAAACGTTTTAAGATTTGATTATTAAATATTATATTTGCGTAATCCCGATATTCATATTAACAATCAAAATAAATAATTTAAAACCAAAAGCCATGTAAGGTGCACTGTTTGTATTTTTAAATATTTGCTTTTTAACTGTATTATTGGAATGAGATGAAGCAGAATAATTAAAGATCATAATAAATCATTATGCATGAATTATTAGACAAAAACATTTCAAAAATGTTTTCTTAATCATTAATAATGAAGTCAAATATTTCTGCATTCAATAAAATAATGAAAGAATTATATTTATCTGTGTGTCTATACATTTAATTGTATATACTCACTAGTATTTATTACATATATACTAAAAGAGACAAAACTCTCCATACAGTAGGGTCTACTCATCTAATATCCCCAGACTAGTTTCTAGCTTGTGGCTTTCATCAGTGAGAAGTCTTGGATCTGAGAGCACTGCACATAGATCTTAGGATCTAATGCAACCCTCCAGCAGCCATTTTTTATCTCTACTTAACTACAAAAATGTGGCACTACTGTATCGAGAGTTTTGCCTGTTTTAATAACAGTTATGAGCAAGTATAAGAAATGGTGATTATGTGATGTTTAGTGGTTTATTACCTATATACTATTAGTAAATGGTCTGCTTTCTTTTTTTTTTATAAAACTGACTGAAAACATCAAACAATATGACTTTTTTGTATTTGAAAGTCTTTTGACCTTAATTTGGTCTGTGTAAGAAAATAATAATTATTACCTCTGATGGAAAACTTTGATCCTGCAATATGGAATCCTTTAAAAGTAAACTTTTGTATGCCAAATTTGGCAATCAAGGCAATAAATACTATTTCACTTGTAGTTGATTAATGTTATTTTATAATTTAATCTTGCACTTCATACTTAGCATTATATTAAACTTTAATGACATTCTAATGTTTAGAGATTTATTATAAAATAATAAATCCTTTATAAAATTATGATGCATTTTGTTAGATTTAAAGAAAAAAATGTAATTATAATAAATCTATTTTAAATACCTACTTAAATTTTTTACATATAATAATACTTTTAAAATTATTATTTTTTTCTATTACAACAGCAAAAAATAATTTCTCTGGATTTATTTTAGGTAGTTAATATTTTAAAAAAAATTAAATACATATTTTTATGGGCTCAACTTAATGAATAAATATTTTGTAAATCTGGCATGTTGTAGCTAAGTATAATCTTTTATCTATTGATTATACCTATTGTCTTTATTAGAAATTTATATCCCTAGTATCATTTTTTCATTTCTAACTATTCTTCATATAGAGAGTCTGTTTCTTTTTTTCTTATATTATTTTTTCTTAACCATCTTTTACTAATGTAGTAAAATTCCAGTTTATTCTTCAATGGAAAGTAAAAATAAACAGTAATATTATGCAAATGATAATAGTGAAATTATGGATAAGAATAATTTAATGATTATTCACTGAAATGCATGTAAAATACAATGCATATTATTTTCATAATATGTGTACATGTGTATATAATTTTAATGCCACAATAACTACATACATTATTAAAATAGCTGGGATTAATATAAATGATAGTGATTAGATTTTTTATATTTACATTTATTAACAATTTTAATTTTATAAATAATCAAATATAAGTGAAAAGATATTTAAACCATGGTTCAGGATTTTGTAAATCTTAAAAAAAAATTTAAACAGCACTTATTAGAAAGAGTTTTTAAACTGATATTTGTTTTGTGTAAATATCATGCCTCAATTCAACATATAGTCTGTTTAGAACTAAAACATTCCATAACCATTGTCTATATATCAAGTACATTTTGTGATTATATATGATATAATACAACTACTCATAAAAGCTTACATCATTACTTTATGAATCTCTACAAAGTTTAGTATAACTTCAAATTCATTACCTTTTATTTAAAAAAAAACTATCCATACAGAAAAACTGTAATTTGTCTCAAATTGATATAATAAAATGACAATAGTTGATCTGAGTAAAAGTATTATTTATATGGAAATAATTCAAGGATCATAAAAATATGAATTATGTACAAAAATGAATATGCAGGAATGATGGATTACTGGGCAGCAGTTTTATAAAATGTTGAATCTGACTGTTTATTACAGTCATTTTAATAATGAAATACAAGCTTATTATATACCTGTATCAATATATGTAATATATAGGGGAGTATATATTACAGTCATTTTAGTAATAGGAAGATTTTTTCTAATAGTATGGGAGAAAACAATCATTAATTACTCAAGCGTTCTATGTTAAATATTTTATAAACTGACAGAATGCCACTGTATGATTGGTAGAAGTCAGTGTTATAATTATAATACAAGACAATTAAAAGTAACATGTTATCAGGTGTTCATTACAAAAATTAAAATAATCCTGGAAATTTGTTTTGATTTGTATGGAAGTGGAAGTGTTTTCCTTTTATTATTGAAAGACTTATCAAGGTACAAAAATGTTATAATTAATTGCATTTTGTCAATGCTAGGATAAATTCCTGGACAATGGTGTTATAAAAATCTATATTTCTAAATGATATTTACTTTATTTTTTTATATTTATTGAAATCATTATAAAGTCATTTTATAAACGAGTGTTAAGAAAAGATAAAATAATTTAAGTTTAAAATATATATATATGTTCTGCTGAAAGCATGCTTATATAGATTTTAAATTTAAATTACTTTATCTTTTCTTAACATTTGTTTATAACGAATTTATAATAATTATAAGAGTCTATATATGTTTAAGAATTAATCTGGCAATTAAATTCAATATTGTTGTTGAGATAAGCAATAATAAAATTATAATTATATTTGTAAAGAGGAGGGACTGATTATTTATTTATTGAAAGCAGGCCACAAAAAAATTTACCATATAGTTTTTAGTTGTAATTTCCTAGATAAACATGTATTTGGAATTTAATTTTATTGATTTTTACAGAAAATTCTTTTTAAGCATTTACTGCATAACTTGTAAGATTTATTTTATCTAACAATATACTTCTTAATAAGTACACAATTTTTAAAAAAATTATGATAGTACATTAAAGTATGGCTGTATAAACTATGACAATTCAATGTTTAAATAACAGGGAGGACATTCTGGGCAAAAATAGCATTAGGCAACTAGGAAAGATCTCTCAAAAGTGGAAAAATTTATGCTAATAAAAACAAGTTATCTTTTTTTATTATTATTATCATTCTTAAAAAAAAAAAATAGCGTGATTTATAAAATACAGCAAATCTTGCATATAAATGTTTTGTTTTAACACATATGAATCAAATGATAATTTGAAATATAGTTTTAAATGCATTTAATTATTAATGAATATAATTTTTTATTTCTACAAAATCAAAGCCAGTTTTAGTAATTATATGCTAGAAAAATTTAAACTTTATTTAAACTTTTCAAATATATTCAACATTCAGAAATAATATACAGCAGTGGTGTCCAGCCTTTAACTTAGCTTAAGACAATTTAGAGCAATAAAAATTTTAGGCAAGCCATAAATAAATTTTGCACTTTTAATATTTCAATATTAAATGTATTTAATGCATAAATAATAAAAATTTGTAATATGATAAATATATAATTATATATTCTTATACTAATATTTGTTATGGATTTAAATACAAATTAAATACAGAAAAAACATAT
Organism: Epiperipatus broadwayi; assembly: GCA_028023455.1. Lineage (NCBI taxonomy): Eukaryota > Metazoa > Onychophora > Udeonychophora > Euonychophora > Peripatidae > Epiperipatus > Epiperipatus broadwayi. The sequence goes on from JAQFVV010000032.1 coordinate 6,774,273, forward strand.
TAATGTCAAACCTGACATTGCATGTCTTCCACTGGTTTTTTGTACTGTGATACATACAATGTTATAGTTAAAGTCATGCACTCATTTAGATGTTCATACCTGGATTTTAATTCTGATTTTAAAAAGTTCATTGCTGAAAAAACACTTTCACAAAAATAAGTTGACCCAAATTAGGAATTTAACTATTGAAAAGTTTCTTTTTTTGAATGGATATTTTTTCTCTATTTTTGTTTTTAATCAGACTGAAAATCACTTATTTTCATTTCTAAATTAATGGCATTTTTATTTATCATACTTGCAATTTGTTGCAATACATCAAAAATATTAGTATCACTAAATGGATTTAAAATGAATGAAGTAATTGGCTAAATTTTGTGAAAATCAGAAAATCTAATTTTGAAATTATTTTTAAGTTCAGCAAGATTTTCAGAATATTTTTTTCAATTGTCTTATATTTTTTAACATAGTTCTCCAAATTTGAAAAGTGACTAAAGTTACATTTTTTTATTTGGGATATCCACAAATGGAATTTTTGATTTAAATGTGTTTACACTTCATATTAATTCAGTAGTAGTTTTTTTTATTTTCCCGAAGTTCAAAATTGAGTATATTCATTTTTTTTATTGTATCTGTAAGAAAAGCTAAATCAGATAATTGGATAGGATTAGCTCGAGTAATCAATAATCTCTAAATTAATTTCTAGTTGTTGGTCGTCTTCATTGAGAATTTATTCAAATTGATAAAAAAATGGCTTTATATTAAAGAAGTAGAATGAACTGCTGCTTTTAATGTAGATGATGGAAGAAAATGAAAAAAGTCATGTGATGCTTTGTTGGTTATATTTCAAAGTGGATTTATATGAAGTATAATAATGGTGTTGTCATAAACATCATTCTCTTTTAGGAGATGCAGATTAGAAGAATAAGAAATAAATTATTAGATGAGAATTGGACAATGGCTATGATGTTCTTATAAAGAAAATTTTTTTTTTTTTATTTCTCTAAAATACGGATTGCAAATAATATAGCATAATTTTCAGAGTGAAAAGTGTCTGGAAGATATCTGAGGTTTGCCTTCAGTTTTGGAATTTAAGAATGTTTATCTGTTTTTAAAAAGAAGGATATGTCTAAACTATGTCAGAAACAGCACAATTCATGGCAATATGAATTTATCAATATGAAATAAATATACAACAAAGATGGAAAGAATTGAGATGAGAATGATTCATTGAATGAATAAGATATGGAGTGAACAGAAGTCTAGGGCTGAGGAAGAGTTGGGTTTGAACTATTAGAAATAAATTGTGATATTAATAACACACCTGATAGATTGAATTTAGTGATATATAAAGAAAAAAAGAGCTTTACTGAAAATGTCAAAAATGACTTGATAAAGTTTTTCTGTTATTGATGATTAGGGTAGAAGTAAGTAGATTTAGGACATGTCCATAAAAAAGTCATTCTTGATAAAAGTTATAAGAAACAGATTAGATGAGGTATTGAAAACTTGATTGTGAGTCTTGAATATCTTATAAGTGATTTTCTCTAAAATGCATTAACTTTTTTTAATTGTTTTTCACTAACACATTTATTAGTGGGATGAATAATCTACTTGCTTTCATTTTCTTCCATTTGTTTTGATTTTTTTTTTTTAGAATTATAGATGTAGATATTATCATTTTATAATCTGTGACATGTAATGTATTTTCATTTTTTTTTTACTTCCATGTAAAGTTTAAGTATATGTGGCTTTGCAGTTCAAGTGATGTTTTAATACTTCTTCAAATTTAAATTAAAATAAACTTTTCATCTTGATTTCAGTTATTACTTTCTCCATCTATAAAGTTAGTAAAAATTACATATATTTTTATTTTTATGGAAAAAAATAAAAGTATGAAAAGTAAATTAAATAGTAAATTCCAATCAATTAATGAAAATATGTAATAAACATTATTAATGTTAACATTATTAATGTTAAATTTTAATGTATAACATTAAGTATCAGCTAAAATTACTCAATTTAAGAGTTTGCTTTCAATTACATAAATTTTGAATTGATTTTGATAGCCATCTTCAGCTAAGATCAATGTAAGATCTACTTGGTCAAAAGCATTTCCCTAAACTATATGTTTTTAATATATGTGAAAACATAGTTGTTAATATTTATTTTACATATTTTATAATGAACTTAAGTCTTACATACATGTGTCATGCAAAGCAAAACATTATAAATAAAAAAATAAGTTATATAATTTTATTGAAGAAATTAACTCTCTAATGATTAATATAATGATCAAATATTTTTTTAACTTTTGCACTTTCAAACTGAAACATAAATTATATGCAATACAGTTATAGGGTATTATTGTACATTAATTTAACAAACTAAATTTTTCTAAGTTAATTTTTAATGTTGTAGGAATTTATTAAATACTACATTATCTGATAATTAATGAATATACTCATAGAAAAGATAGTTTTTTTTAATATTTAGCTTTATTATTGCCTAACATGTTTTCAAGATATTTTTACTATGTTATATTCATGACACATAGTGGTCATTAAATGGTTCTATATAACACTGATATAAAGAATCATTTACACTGATATAAAGAACCATTTAATGACCACTATGTGTCATGAATACACTGATATAAAGAACCATTTAATGACCACTATGTGTCATGAATATAACATAGTAAAAATATCTTGAAAACATGTTAGTTAACACTGATATAAAGAACCATTTAATGACCACTATGTGTCATGAATATAACATAGTAAAAATATCTTGAAAACATGTTAGGCAATAATAAAGCTAAATATTAAAAAAAACTACCTTTTCTATGAGTATATTCATTAATTACCAGATATTACACACTGACTCAGAAAAGAAGAAAATTAGTAACAATTGAATTCAATATTATATTAAAGATTTAGATATTACATAATAATGTTGTTAATTGCTTTGGAGGTTATGTGAAATTTGAGCACCAAAAATAGATAGTGCATTATAGTTTTATTTAAATAAACAAGGTTTTTTTTATTTTTATTTGGCTCATTCCACACCTGAATCACCACCCTGTATAGTGAGATACTAAAATAAACTATATAAAAATATTTGACAATTAGTTGTTCATAGTTTCCCTAGTGCCTAGTTATTTCATTTTTTTTTCAGCCAAGAACTTTAAATACATATGGTGAATAAAGTTACAAATCATTTAACAAGTAAAATTCTTTATTATATGGCAACATTGCAAATGTCTTTTAATATATTAAAAAAAAATGTTAAAAAGATATTCTGTTTTTAGCTCATTTTATATTTTTCTTTTTTTCCAAGTTGTCCAAAATAATTTTCAATTTTTTGTTTCATTATGAATATATAAGTGAAGATTGAATCCTTTACATATTTTATTTACTATAAATATTTTTTCTTTTATATCTTTTATTATGTTAATTTAAATGCATTTTAATAAGAATTATTTGTTTAGTATATATTAAATTCATATCACAAATAATGAGAAAAAATAAACAGATTTGTTGTAATTGAACAACTAGATACTTATTAATATATATATTATTTAATAATCTCAAAAATAGGCAGATATTTAAATAAGGAACAGTGGTCCTTCTTTCTTTTCCATTTTAATGTTGCCCCATTTCTTTTATGCTTTCCATTTATAACCTATGCAAATACCTTACATATATTAATTATATTAACCATTACTTACATTTTTAACGTTTGCAAAGTATTTTATAAATGACTATATAAAAATATTTAATACATTTTTTTTAAAAAAAATCTTTCTATGATTATGTGTGTGCAAACATTTGTATTAACATAAATACAAGTTTATTATAAAATATTTAGGAAAATTCTTCTCATTACACAGTCTTGAAAATTATACATAATGACAAAATTCTCATATTTTTGATATGATATTGTGTATAAAGCAGCAGACCATGGGCACAGCTCCAATAAATGTATGACATTTCTTTCATCAATAGAAGGCTGCCTAATATAATAGACACATGTTAATTTTATGATTAGTCAACACTTATGAGACTAACCTATATTAACCAAGAACTCTCCAGCTAAGAATAGATAGATAATCATTTACTGCCTAATAATTAGATTATGATCTGATTTGGCTTTAGATTATCTGCTTCAAAAAAAGTCCTAGTAATATTTAGAAATTTGCTTCAAACCTGGCATTTTAACAGATTTTTAAAGTACACATTCTTAAAGTTACATCATGGAATCCTTCCACATAAATGTGTGACTTAATACATAGCAATGTAGGTATCAACTTTTTTTAGCATGGCAGCAATAGTCTTTTCAATTGTTCATGTAAAATTATATCAAAGATATATTCCTACATCTGTGGCATGATTCACAAAAACAATACTGGTGGAAGATATAAATAATATGGAGATAGATCATTATAAAACATGTTCATCTATTTCTTTCTGTAAACTTTATTTGCAACTATGGCAATTGAATGTTCTATAAGATGCTACTGTAGTTAATACAAGTTATACAATCTTAGGTAATAGGCTTTGATCTGTTAATTTGTAATTAGACTATACTGTATTTCCTGAAGATTGTGCCAGAGATCCACAAACATTTAATCTTTTATAAATACTCTGAATGTAAATATATATGTATGAATGAAAATACATTTTTTTATTAATGTGTAAAAATAAAACATATTAATCATTGACAGTAATAATTTATCTTGTTATGTTACTTTGTTGTCATATAACTAATAAATTGTCATATTGATATTGACATTTGAATGAATGTTGTTAGCAAAATATTTAATATATATTATAATAATGACAAATAAATGGTTAATTTTATGAATAAAATGACGTTTTTTTGTCAACTTAATCAAAGAGCCGAGGTTAGTGAATCATAACAAAACAATTTGAATATTTTGATAAAATTGTTTCTGTCATGTAAACATCATTTTATAAAGGTTATTTAAGTCATTAATCCTTTTTAAATTTATATATATGCTTATACATTTTATTTACATGCCCTAGTGATAAATCCCCTACTGAGCCGCCCTGCAACATATAATGAAAATTTAATTTTTCATCTAAACTCCCCCCCCCCCCATTCAATTCAAAGTAAAAGTAGAAAATAATTTTTGTTCAGAATTTTGCTACTATAATAGCTGAAAGCTAATTTATTTGATGTCTTATGATAAAATTTAATATGCTGCAAATGAAACGTTAATGTTAAGTCAAAATGTTGTCAAGAAAATTTATTTTTGAACAAGTTTGTATGTTCCTTTTTTTGACAAAATATATAGTATGTGTTAGTGAAAGGGTGTCTTGATATCTCTCCAGGTTATCTGCAACACCATTTCTGAATTAATTCATGTATTCTTTAACATTGTTTAGCTATTTCCCACAATAATTTGAAGACATTAGCCTATTTGGATCTTGAGTTATAACATAAAATATAACATGCTGTAGAGCAATACGTTAGCATTAAATTGCTACCAAAACATTTGAAATGATTTAAACTGTATACAGAAAGTTGTAAGTTGCAATAATGTTTTCAAATAGTTGTCAATTTTAGGTTGGCAGAGAAAGCTTTGAAGACAATCTACAGCCAGGCACATCAAAAACAATTAGAAATGGAAACAAACATGCAAAAAGTTGCCAACATTCTTTGAACTGATTGCTTTGGGTTTGTCAGATTTATTGAGGAACTCACTAGTATTCCCCAAAACACTTTCCATCATGTTTTAAAGGCAGATTTGAAAAAATAGACAATCAGCCAAAAAGATTTTAGAATGAAATACTGCAAAGACATGCAACAAACTGTAACTATTGATGTAAAATTCTTGTCAAACATTATAACAGATGATAACGTGTATATTTAATATGAAACTTCAATCAAGAGCCAGACTACAGAATGGATATCACCAGAAGAAGGGTAAAAAAAATTGCAAAACCAAAAAGAGCCTAATCAAAATACTGTTTACTGTTTTTTAAAAATTCTAATGATATTATTTATCATGAATACATTGTTGAAGATTGGATGGTAATCATTAATTATTATTTGGATGATTTGAATTATTTGATAGCCAATGTTTTATGCAAGGATCTAAATATCATGAATAAGACTCTTAGTCATCATTAGACAATAATGTCCTAGCCACAGTGCCAAAATTATGCACAATTTTTTTAATTAAAAAAGCATTAATAAATATGGTTTTAATTTCTCCTTGTATGTAAAACAAAAATACTTAATTGTAATTATTAATTAGAGAAAATATAACTTACTATTAAAAAATTTTCAGCTGAACGTTTTCGACGAACCATGCCTCATACTCATAGCCTTCATGAAAAGTGTAATAAATATATGCAAATGTAAATATTCAAATAAGCTACTGTTACGTAGCCCATTTTTTCGAGATCTCGAAGCATGTGTCCTTTCTGTTAATGGCATGGATGTCTCTGTTAATATAGAATGCCTCCTTTATTTTTCTCCTGTAATCATTTGGCTCTGAACATAAAATAATGGGGTTGGCAGGTATGAAGTTGTGCCCGGATTGTTTACTATGTTCGAAAAATACAGAGGATGTGCTGCTGTTCGTTTGAGCTCTGTTGAATGTGTAATGATGTTGAGCCAATCTGGTATTAATTGTGGCTTTCGTTTCCCCATAATATGTAGCGTGGCATCCGGCTTGAGGGCAGGAAATAGAGTACACCACGTGTGGGGTGAGCGATCGATCAATGAGGTCTTTAGAGTTATTGATCAACCTATTGGAATTGGGTGGAGTTCTGAATATTATGTTGAATTTATTGTTTAAAGTTTTCGTTATTTTCTTGGATATTTTAGGGATGTAGGGGATTGTTATTCTAGGTAGATTAGTGCGAGGTAATTTATTGTTTATTGTACTATTAAATTTCATGATTTTCTTTTTAATGGTTTTATGTTTGAATCCTGCTGCCAATAGATCTTTAGTATAATTGTTTATATTTTCTTTCCTATGTGCTTCATATTTACACAGATGAAAGTTTCTAAACAAAAATGCATTAAGACCTGCAAATTTGTGCGATGCGGGTGAGTTAGCGTTAGGGTGGATACAGCTGCGAATTTCAAATGGTTTAACAATCATTTTGTAATCCATTGAATGGCGATTTCTCGATAAAGAGAGGTCGAGATATTTGAGTTCTTTATTATTTTCATATGTGATAGTGAATGATAGTTTAGTTGAATTTTGTAATTCACGTTGTATATTTAAAATATTATTTTTAGAGGTTATGATGAAGATATCGTCTACATATCGTATATATATGAAGTCTAGGTTAGTGTTGAAGTATTTTGGAATGATGGATTGCTCGTATTTATTTAAATATATATTAGATAAAACACCACTAATAGGAAGGCCCATGGGCCAACCATCTTGCATTGTGTACCATTTGTTTTCGAAGAGTGTAAATATATGGGAATCAAGCCATGTCAAGAAAGCCATAATAAATTTAATTCTTTCATTAGGACAAGATACTCGTAATAGCTCTTCGTGTATAATTTGGATGGATGCTTTTCTGTTAATTGATCCGTATAATTCCTTCACATCCATCGTGGCCATAACAGAACTATGAGAGATTTGAGTATTTTTAATTCTGGTGATGAATTGAAAAGACGAATTTATCGTGTAAGAGCCAAAATTAAGGTAATCTATAATTAATTGATTGACTAATTTGGCTGCGTCAAAATAATGCACTCCAGCGAAATCCATCATCAATCTAAGCGGTTCGCCTGGTTTATGTAGTTTTGAATTGGCAAACATTCGGGGGGGGGGGGTCTAGTGGCAGAAGGATAAATCCTGTAATACTCAGATTTAGTAATCCCTTTATCCTTAAAAATCCGAAGCACGTTGTTAATAAATTTATCTCGGTCTAGTTTAATATTAAAAGTGTTATCATGTACTAACTTTAATATTTTAATTTGGTCGTGCATTTTATTTTTGTAATCGGTGTTATTTAATAAAACAAAGCGATTGCCTGTTCCTCGAAAACGTTCAGCCGAAAATTTTTTAATAGTAAGTTATATTTTCTCTAATTAATAATTACAATTAAGTATTTTTGTTTTAAAAAAGCATTGTTTTGCTTGAATATCTGTTGATTTAACTTCTATTGACTTTTGGGTATTTCCAAAATTAAAGTTGGTCATAAGCATATGATAGTTCAATTCTTGACATCCAGAAACTTGCAATAAAGTTTTTGCATACAATTCTGGTAGAGGATTTCAGGAATTACTTCAAACAGTTTTACAATAATTTCCAGTGGTGTATTGTGAAATAAGAAAACTATTCTGAATAATCAATAATAAAAGTAAAGGATAAGTAATGCCTTTTATATTTTTCAAATCAGTTAACTTTTTATTGGGATATATTTGTGAATATTTATACAATTTATCTCATCTTCAAATAAATGCTACTGGGTATTATGTGATTTGCCAAGTTTCTTTCAAACAAAAATATGGTTTAAAAAAGGTGAAATGAAGTTGAAGTTATTGTAAACCTAAAAACTAATTATAATAATTGAAAAGTAATTTCATTTTATTTTCTAATAATTACTTTCTATCCATGAAAAGTTTAACGTTTTTTATTATCTACCTATAGATTGAAAATGTTTTTATTACTTTAGTTCTAAAAAAGATTATAATAATAATTAAAAAAAAAGATACAGCAAAAACTAATGTTTATCATTTAAATTTGTAGATTGTAATTTTAAATTATTACTGCATATTCAAACTTAATGTACTTTAAATTTGCTGCTAAAACCAAATTTAAGCCAAGATATAGGTCCTATTTTTATTACTATTAACATTATTGGAAATTTAACTAAAATGCATTTTTACAAATTATTTTTTTAAAATGTCACCTAATAATACTATCAAAAACATTCAGTGATATAGGAAATAGCTTTCTGGGGGTTATTGTTTGATCAGTAATGGTTTCTCAGAATTATTAATAGAAAAATTTTTAATTCAAAAATATCAAAAGCCTAAGTATAAATTCTAGTATGTACAAATAAATTATAAAAAAAAAAGAAAAACATAAACTTAAACAGTTAAATTATTATGATGTATATAAAAGTGTAAGATTATTATTATTTTGTGAATGAATGTCATTAATGGAGTTTATTGTAAGAATCCTTTTAATTTGTGGTTTAGTTGGTTTCATAAAAATATTATGACAATAAAACTCATAATATATTCAACACATTTTTAGGAATAATGTTGTTAATGTTTAATCATGACTATATTTTAATATACCATTCTATTTTGATATATACAAAAAATCTAACTATATTTTAATTAAATATTTTCTAAGATATAAAATGTATTTACAAATACAGTATATAAATACTATATTAAAAGATCTTTGAAGATAAACATTTATGATATATATATATATATTTTTAAAATCTGCTTTTGCTCCTAAGAAAAGGATTTTTAATGACAAAAAAAAAGTATTATTTTTTAAAAAACTTATTGGTGTGATCTTAAGAGGACATTGTTAAAATAATTTATAGTTAAACTAATTTCAATATTCATATGTGTTTACTGCAACATAAGACTTATTACTATAGCTAATTAAACTACATTATATAACAGCACTTTATTTTACTGTCTATTTTCTTCATTCTTACACAGATGAAAAATGGCTATTATAGTTTAATATCACTTTATGTATTTTCCTTACAAACTTGGTACTTATATAAGGTTAAAACCTTAGTACGTGCTGACATTGCGCTTAATAAGAATTAATATTTACAAATTTGAATATTTGTGATATTTAAAATACCCATTGCACAATTCATGATTACTCAACTGTGGAAGTATGAGTTCATATTGACTGGATGATATAATGAATCATTATATTAAAATAATTGAATAATTGATTATTGTTTTTGTTTGGAAATTTATAAGAAATTCAAGAATCAGAAGTAACAGAACTGGAGATGTGGTCAGTGGATTTTGAGTTCCAGAATACATTACTCTATCATTATGCTATATCATATAGTCCATAAAATATAATGAAAGTTAGAAGATACATGGATATTTAAGATTGGATATTTGATTTTGTTCATGTCAATCAAATACCATATATGCATTAATATATTTTTCATTCTAATGCCTAATATAAAGTTCTAAGCATATGACATTTAGGTTGAAGAAAATCTAGATATTAGTCAGTAAGTTGAACATTTCTCTAAATTCACTAATAACTATGTTAATTGAGACTATTTTTACACATTTATTATTGTATATTAAACTTTTTTTAAAATATTGTCTTATTATTCTGGAGTATATATATATCATATTATTTAATATATTTAAGCTACTAATCGTAAGATAAAGAATTTAAATGAAAATTTTGATAGTTTTTTTTTTTTTTGGATTAAATATTTATAATTTTGGGTTATATTTTACTTAATTTAAATTTTGTATGACATTGAACTGGTTTTTATTTTAACTTGTCATTAAACTTCATATTTAGGATGACAATTTTTTTCTTTTGGTATTGATGACCTTAAAGTTATTAGGTTTTTACTTTGTAGTTTTCTGACATTTTATATCTTTAATTTAAACTGATGCTAAATTAAAATAATTGCACTTTAATCATCAAATAGAAATAAAATATATGAAAGAATTTTTTAAAGATTTGTTATAAAAAAAATGTGTGCATTCACATTCTATTTAACAAATAACCAAACTTAATTCTATTTTCATTTATCATAATTTATTAGCATTATTTAACTGTATTTTATTTAATTAAAATAATTATTGTTTTGCAAATGTAATGAATTGTTTAAGGAACAAGAGAGAAATATATTAAATAAAGAAAATAAATTATATATATATATATAGTCAGGGTATTTTGATGAAATTGATTTTTCTCTACTTTCTACTTTTGTTGGCAGCAATTATCATGATATTGCAGTACAGTATATGTAACAGTTTTTTTTAATATAATAATTTGTCATAATAAACAATACACAAAAATGTTACAAAATAATTACTACATTGTCATTATGAAATATTAGGGAAAATAAATAAATCTGAATAAAGTTATAAATGAAATTATAGTAGATAAAAAGATTAAAAAGAAATAAATTATTAAATAATCTACATTTAAAAGTACTCTGAAAAAAAATATATAAAAAATTATAAATGAGATAAGAAATAGGTATAGAAAAAAAAAGATTATACGACTACCTTGTATTCACTATCTTTTGAGAGACTAGAGCAAATAATCATGTAGTGTGGATAAATAATGTGGTGACAACATTTGGCACAACTTCAAATCCACCATCTTTTTTTTAAATAAAATAAATACTTTGCAAAACAGAAAAGAAATAATAGCAGAAATAAAATAGCAAATTATAGGATGAAAATGATGTGATTAAAAGGGATTTCTCATAATTATTCATAATGAAGCATTTTTTAAATAACATTTTTTTTTGTCTTTACTTATCAACAAATAAAAGGACAAAGATTAGTCAGACTGTATATTATTTCAGATTTAACAAAAAACTATCCATTTGAAAAAAGACTGCAACAGGATTACTATTTATCAATGGCAGATGTGATAAAAGTCTGATTGACTAATAATGGAATCAGAAAAACATAGCATTATCTTTAAAATATTGATCTTGAAATTGAAAAGATCAGCTGATGAATATAGGAAAATAATAAGAATGTTGCAGCAAGGTTTCACTATATTAATTATTTATATCTAAAGATGGAGTTTGAAAAAAGAATAGAAGAATAAAATTATTTGTCTATTTTAAAAAGTAAAATAATTTCATAGTCTAGTTTTTGTTTTACATTGAAATATTTCAAGAATATCACTCTGTCATTGTCATTATTAATAGTTTCATTCATGGTCAATGATAAATTGTAAATATAATCAGAATGTTTGAGTAGGAGATGTAATCTATTTTAATATATAAATGTGAAAGTTTGTTTGTTTGTGACTTTATAATTCAACAAATATCACACTAGTATTGGTGAATCTTGAATGATTTTTCTTTTTCTCTTGCATAGAATTTTATAGGCTGTAAATATTTAATTTATGGTACTTAATAGTTTTAAAAACTTTGTTAATTTACAATATGCACAAATGCTATGTTTATAGGTGTATGTTATAATACATACACATATAAAGCTTGAGATATAATATAAACAATTGTTTATCTATGTGTGTGTGTATGTTGAAATACATACACATTTAAAGTTTAAAAATAAGTATAATAAATTTTAATAGAAAGTGAAATTAAAACTTATTGAATCAGTAGATAAAATAATTGCAGTTTTTAAATTATAACCTGGGGAAACAAACTAATTCTCTACAAAGAGATAAGAATGGAATGCGATCAAAAGCATTAATAAATAACAATTAAAAAGAAAATTTTTCTTATGTGGATGCATCTAGAGATAATAAATAATATGAAATAATGTCAGCAGGATCAACTAATTAGAACAGGAGTTCTAATAAATAATTAATAATAAAGAATTCATCTATAGAAGAACCAAGAAACACTTACTCATGGAAGCTACAAGCATATCATACCATTTACAACGTTCTTAAACACTTTATCAATACTATTTTTTATATCAAAACCTGCAGTCATCATCAGAGCTACAACATTCAAATATATAATTATATAAATAATACACTTATACACATATTCGTATACATAATTAAATACACAAAATAAAATATACATTTTAACCTGACTATTACAAATAATCATTTCCAATTTTATTACTTTACTCTTAAATAATGTTATCCACATTTATCTTATATTACCCTATTTTATTTTTTTAAAAATTATTATTTATTACAATTTTAATTTTAAAAAAACTTTAACTTTTTATTCTACAATTTAATACATATTATTGTCTTTTTATTTATATTTTTAATCAACTCCTAACCTTTTCTTATTTTTATTAAATAATTATCAATTAACTTTTTCCACATACCATTTACAACGTTCTTAAACACTTTATCAATACTATTTTTTATATCAAAACCTGCAGTCATCATCAGAGCTACAACATTCAAATATATAATTATATAAATAATACACTTATACACATATTCGTATACATAATTAAATACACAAAATAAAATATACATTTTAACCTGACTATTACAAATAATCATTTCCCATTTTATTACTTTACTCTTAAATAATGTTATCCACATTTATCTTATATTACCCTATTTTATTTTTTTAAAAAATATTATTTATTACAATTTTAATTTTAAAAAAACTTTAACTTTTTATTCTACAATTTAATACATATTATTGTCTTTTTATTTATATTTTTAATCAACTCCTAACCTTTTCTTATTTTTATTAAATAATTATCAATTAACTTTTTCCACATTACAAATTATTTTTTTACATTACAAAAATTACCTACATCTTTACAATCCTATTTCTAAAAACCCAACTCACAAAATTTTCAAAATTTGTATACTTGTTTAACACCTCTCTCTACTGTCATTTTCTTCAACTTTATTTTTTTAACCTTTTCCAAATTCAAACTATTGTTAATAATAATTGTTTATAAAATTATTGTCTTTACCCCAAAATCCCTATTAAGATTTTATTTTATATTCTTAATCAATATTGCCTCTTTAATTTTTCTATACCTTCTATTATTTGTATAATTAATCATTTTTATACTCTTTCTCAAACCTATGACCTGTTTCTAATGAATGCAAATTATCATATTTATGAAGAATTAATCTTGTATGAATTGAATTTTTTTTATTTCTTCTGCATAATTAGTTTTTATATTTTTACTTTTACATAACTTGCATTCAATTTTATATATTCAATTTATGCATTTTTCTACTTTTTTCACATATTTATTATCTAATATATTAAGTATATTTTTCCTTCTTTTATTTACTATCTTAAATTTTATTATGTTATTAAACTTTTTATTAATTCTAATAATTATTTTATTCATGCTTTTTACAATACTATTATTATAAGTTTTAATACCTATAAATTTATTCTTATCTACTTTATTTTTTCTACGTAACCTATCCCATTATTTTTATCTTGAGGTAAAGACAATAATTTTATAAACAATTATTATTAATAATAGTTTGAATTTGAAAAAGGCTAAAAGAATAAAGTTGAAGAAAATGATGGTAGAGGGAGGTGTCAAACAAGTATACAAATTTTGAAAATTTTGTCAGTTGGATTTTTAGAAATAGAATTGTAAAGATGTAGATAATTTTTGTAATGTAAAGATTTTGTTTTATATTCTTAATCAATATTGCCTCTTTAATTTTTCTATACCTTCTATTATTTGTATAATTAATCATTTTTATACTCTTTCTTAAACCTATGACCTGTTTCTAATGAATGCAAATTATCATATTTATGAAGAATTAATCTTGTATAAATTGAATTTTTTTATTTCTTCTGCATAATTAGTTTTTATATTTTTACTTTTACATAACTTGCATTCAATTTTATATATTCAATTTATGTATTTTTCTACTTTTCTCACATATTTATTATCTAATTTATTAAGTATATTCTTCCTTCTTTTATTTACTATCTTAAATTTTATTATGTTATTAAACTTTTTATTAATTCTAATAATTATTTTATTCATGCTTTTTACAATACTATTATTATAAGTTTTAATACCTATAAATTTATTCTTATCTACTTTATTTTTTCTACGTAATCTATCCCATTATTTTTATCTTGAGATAAAGACAATAATTTTATAAACAATTATTATTAATAATAGTTTGAATTTGAAAAAGGCTAGAAGAATAAAGTTGAAGAAAATGATGGTAGAGGGAGGTGTCAAACAAGTATACAAATTTTGAAAATTTTGTCAGTTGGATTTTTAGAAATAGGATTGTAAAGAGGTAGATAATTTTTGTAATGTAAAAAAATAATTTGTAATGTGGAAAAAGTTAATTGATAATTATAAAATATTTAATAAAAATAATAAAAGGTTAGAAGTTGATTAAAAATATAAATAAAAAGACAATAATATGTATTACATAGAACAATAAAAAGTTAAAGTTTGTTTTTAAATTAAAATTATAATAAATAATAATTTTTTAAAAAATAAAATAGGTTAATATAAAATAAATGTGGATAGAATTATTTAAGAGTAAAGTAATAAAATGGAAAATGATTATTTATAATGGTCAGATTAAAGTATATATTTTATTTTGTTTTATTTTGTCTATTTAATTATCTATATGAATATGTTTATAAGTGTATTAATTATATAAGTATATATTTAAATATTGTAGCTCTGATGATGACTGCATGACAGTCGAAACTGTTAGTTTTGATATAAAAAATTATATTGATAAAGTGTAAGAAAGTTTAAATGGTATGATATGTTAAAGTAGAAATCAATATATATAGGAAAAGGAAGAAGAAAATTAAGCTACAAGCATGCAAATGTGCTTGCAATAACAATGCTGGATATCATTATGCTGTCCTTGATAGCTAATATTGTAGTGAGACTTGCCTCCAAATATGTCAAAGAATGTCTAGGAACTAAACAGGCCACACTGAACTTTATGGTGATTTGATAATGCTTTTGGGTATGTAAGTATCATATATATGATATATATATAGTTAATATTCTTATAATGGTTATATTATTAATCTATTACACTATAATCCCAAGTTGCCACAGTATAACATTTTACCAAGTGAAATTCATATTAGCCTATGTTTGATAGCATAGTGATCTCTCCCAGATATAGTAACAAAGAAGATAAATTTAGACAAATTAATAAATATTTTTTAAAAAAGGAGAAATTGGAAAATATGAGTGGCATTTATAGTGTAATTTGCTTAGGTTGTAAAAAGATAAAATGTTTCATATATTGGTACAATAAAAAATAAAATGAAATCTAATTTAAAACAGCATTTAATAAATAAAAATTCTCATATATATCTACATATGAAAGAATTTAAACATTTAAAATTTGAAATAATGATATTGGACAATGTGAAATTTTATAAGGAAAGTTTAGTTAAAAAAGTTTATACAGTATATAAAAATAAGAAAATCATTCAGTTTTTGAGAGTTTTCCTGTAAATCAAGATGGCCGCCTGTATTTTTGATAAATGTACAGTTTCAAATGCCTTTAACCTACCAAAGATGTGTTAGATGTTAAATTAAAAAAGGAATAAATTCTGATAAATTTCATTAAATTTGTATTTCAAGTTTTTTTTTATGGGAAGCGATGGGAAACTCTTAACATTGTCATAATTGAATATGTTTTTTTTTGTCAACAGGTTTTTTGGTAAATTATCATAATGATAAAAGTGTAGGACCTTCCTGTCATAGAATGTGATGCAGTGGACTGTTTTCAAAGGTACAGTATCTTGTTCTTCCAAAACATGCGCATTAATATGATCACAATATGATTACATGCCACCAACATGAATAAAATGTAAATATTGTATTTATATATCTTTTTCATTTTTCTGTTAATTCAAAAAAAAAAGAAAATAAACTGTAGATATTGTAATTAATTTTTCCCCAATTATTTAAAAAAAAAAAATAACAGCAATAAAAATAAAATGTAAATATTAAATATGTTTTTAGCAGGCATTTTTTTTGTAAACAACCCCCCCCTCTCTGAAATCTGTAGATTTATAAAAAAAATACAGGCTGCCATCTTGGTTTACTGGAAAACTCAAAAAGTATCAACTATTCAATAAAGTGTTAAGTTTGTAACTTTATAAGTCAACAAGCATCAATCTCATTTGTTTCATGCATAGAATTTTATAGGCTATAAATTTTTGTTTTATAATATTTAATTGTTTTAAAAACCTTGATATTTTGCAGTACATGAAAAGAAAATAACTTTAGATAAAGAAATAAATGTTAAAAAAAAGGAGGGATTGGAAAATATGGATACTATTTGTAATTGAAAACTAGCTGTATCCATGGCTTTGCTTGCATTAATAGAATAAAAGAGTGAAATGTAGTTGATAATTAAAATATATTTAAATAATATATACATGACAAAATAATACATAAGCTATCAACAGCAGATAAAAATAACTATTGTAATGTATTTTCATTGCAATATTGTAAGTCAATTTTACCTACTGTTGATAACTCATGTGTTATTACATCATGTAAATAATATTTAAATATTTTTTAATTATCAACAAAGTTGACAGTACAGATAGTTATGTATATAAAAAAAAAGATATTAGAAAATCTTTGTTTTATTTTTTAACTAAAAATTATTATAAAACCTGCTTTAGGATAATATGTAAGGAACATAGTGGAATGGAAAAGATAGCTCGATAAAGAAATCAAACAAAATTTGATGATGATTACATTATGAAAATCTATTTTTTGAAAGGAAAAATATTTTTAAACATTTATATTAAAGATACGAAAACATTTCTTCTTGACATTATAATCAGATTTCAATAATAATAATAATAATAATAATAATAATTATTATTATTATTATTATTATTATGATGATGATGATGTTTCAAAGCAAAACTTTATTGAGTCTAAAAAGTTACAGAGTCACATATAGTACTATATTGATTTGTTACAAATGCAAAACAAATTACAACAACTTTCAGTATGTAAGTCTTTATCAATTCTGCATACTTTCTTTCTTGTTTTTAAATTTGGTCTTCTATTTAGTTCAGTTTATGCTTGCATCTCTTTGAAGTTGGAAAAAAAGCTGATGCTGAAAATGTCATCATCTATCATATTAGACTTTATATTTTATAGACTGGATCTTTGTTTCAAGTGTGACCATGTGGCTGCAAACACATCTGGTTGAGCTAGGATGCTGTCTCTTTTTCTGAACAGTTCTAGTTTTATTGAATATGTTGCTGGGTGGCATCGAGGGTTATTAGCAAGTGCAAAAGTGCATCTGGTACACCAGTAGGCATAAAGGCTATATGTTGCTGCACGAATAGCAGGGATGTTGCCTTTTTTAAATGTATTTATTATTTCATCAATTGAAATGATAGCCTTTCTGTATGTGGTAAACATTGTGTGACATATTGTTTCTAGTGCACTGCAGGAATGAAGAAAATGATCTTGTGTCTCTTCTTCTCTATGACATAGCCCACACATGGGGTCTATATTTGTGTAGAATCTACGAAATCTGAGGAAATGTGTTGTGGGTAGAGCATTAAGATTAAGCTTAAGTAGAAAATCAAATAATTTTGGTTCTAATGACCATTTTCTGAATTGTTGCAGTAGTTGCCTGTTGTCTATCCCAAGAACTGATGGATGTAGATTAGGTGTCTGGTTTGGGTTTAGTATATTATAAATGTCCCAGTATGTATACTTGTTGTCATTATTGAGTGATATTTTGTTGTATATTGGCTTGAGTTCTTCAATCAGTGTGGATAGATATCCATATGAAGGGGGTGGTCTGTCTGTGGGTATTATACTAATTACACACTCCAGGTCTGGAAATCTTTTTATGGTTGCTGTTATTAGATTTACTGATTTCTGTGTGTAAAAAACATTGATTGTATGGAGTCCAAGTCCATTGCTATGTGGTGGTCTGCTCAGATTTTTTAAAGAGATTGCCACTGTCTTTCTCTTCCATATTAGTTTGTTACAGATTGATGAGATTTTGGATATGAATGTTTTTGCAAATTTGATTATAGGTGTGTAGTAGGTAATTTTTGTAATTATAAGTTGATTAAATAGTGCTACCTTTGCGTATATTGACAGGTATGACTTTTCAAGTGAGGTTGTGATTTTTTCAGCATCTTTTTTTAATTTATTTTGAAATTTTTTGCCTCATTCCGTTAGTTCCAAGGTAGAATGGGAAACCAAGGAAAGCAGATGGTTTACCATTAAACATCTCTGTACAGTGCTTGCCTGTGTATATTGACCATGCAGCAGTTTTATTTGTGTTAATTTTTAAATTAAAATTTGAGGTATAATTCTTGATTATCTCTTGTAATATGGGGAGGTTCTTTTTAGAGGGGAGGAAAATGGTTACATCATCCATATAGGCTATGCATGATATATTTAAAACAGTGTTTGGGATTTGAATGCCTTTTATTTTTTTCTGTATCTCTATTAATAGAGGATTTATATATATTGTAAAGAGCAAAGCACTGAGGGGGGATCCTTGTGGGATGGATTGACTCGGTCTGAAGGTTGGTGAATTTTTCCCATTCAATGTGATGTGAATTTCATGGCTGAGTAGCAGATTGGCTATTATATATAGTAGGGATGGAGGTATTGTTGTTTTTTTCAGCACATCTAATAATTTGGCTATAGGCACTGAGTCAAATGCTGCCTCAATGTCTAGTTGAACTATAATTGGTGCATATTTCTTTCCTTTTTTTACTACTTCGATTATTGTTTTGTACATTAAGGCACCCTGGCCAATGGATGATCCTTTTTTGGCATATTGTGCTGATGATAACACAGGGAGTATATGTTGTTCTATTTTCTCCTTTATTACTCTTTCAAGAATTTTTATTCCTAAAGGTCCCATTGAAATTGGTCATAGATTAGATAAAGATGATATTGCTGTTGGTTTTTTGTTAAATGGAACCATTGCAATTGGGTATAGACTTTGCATGTTGTAAATTTTTTGGGATATGTAATTGGCTAGATCGCACAGGTATTTGGCTGTGAAGTGACTAAGATGTTTGAACACAAATTTTGGGAATTCCTTGTGGTCCTGGGTGACATGTGTTTGTTATTGTTGCAAGTTGAAATACAATGTCAGTTGTTTTTATTGGTGTGTCTGTTTCAGGGTCTCCAAATATGTCTTCATTTGGTATGTACACTCTTTGTTTTTGCAGTTTTTTTTAAAGTGTTGATAAATTGGGTTTATCATGTTTTGTCCAGCTGTTATAGAGCCATCTATTTCAAGTGCCATAGGCACTCTGACTGTGGATGGTTATCCCAGTGCCCACCATATGTATGCTCTGGTCCAAGTGTGTTGTTGGGTAAGGTATATTTTTTTCTTTTTTATTGCTACATATTGCTTTAGTGTGTTGCATGTATTGTTGTACATTTCTGTAAGTTTTTTTTATTTGTGTTTGATTATCTGTAGTTGGTCTGGAAATGGTTATTCTTTTATGTAGTTCATCTGCCAAAGCTAATAATCTGGTGGGGGGTGTTGAATTGCAGGTAATATGATTGATGTTGAAAGAAAGTATATTGGTGAATGCTATATACTTTTGTACTGGATCGAGTGACATGTTTTGAAGTTTTTGGAGCATTATATATGTTTCTGAATATAGGAATTCAGTTGTTTGTGCTGGAAGAAGTATTCGCATAGTCTTTTGAAGGGCTATTGTTGTATTCTGTATTTTTGTTAGGTCGAGGGTGATGAACTGGGCAGCATGATCTGAGATTATAGATGGACAGAGTTCAAGATTAAAATAATGATGTAACATTGGTGAGTAGAAACACAAATCAATAAGTGACTTATATCTATTGTTATTAAAAGATATTGAGTTTAATGGGAGAAAACCTTCAGCACTCATAAGTGGGATTGTTATTTGATGGATCCATTTGGTGACAAAAGTTTGGTAGGTCATGTTGAAATCTCCCAGGAGTATTATGGGATTTGGTGTTGCTGTAAGCATTGAATTTATTGTTGCTATTATTCTGGAGATGATGACAGGGCCTGGTGGTATATAGACAAATACTAGGTTAAGTGTGATATTTTTATGATGGAGTGTTATTATGATAAGATTAGAGTCAATATATATAATTTTAAAAGAATCAAAAGGGCAGTTGTGGGATATAATTATACCTGTGCCACCTGATGGTGATGATGATTGCCTTGAGCAGGCACAAAACCCTTGGCTGACTAAATATTTTGAAGGATCAATTTGAGAGCCACTGTATATTTTTGTTTCCAATAGCCCCAGTATGTGTGGTTGTGTTTATGTAACCATTTTTTGAGTTCAAAAAGTTTTTTGATGGCATTTAAGCCTCTAATGTTTAGAGATCCAATTTTTATCTTCATGTTATAGGATAATTTTATAACAGGGTATTGATTTTTATTGATTTTTTAAGTCTAAATATTTGTTTATATTGCAGTAGATGGATGCTGATACATATTTAAGACTTGGTAGGGTTTATTATCAGTTTTTCTTTCATTTAATATTGGTTCAGACTCTATACAGGCAATTTGTGATGAAACTGAACAGTTGTCCATTTGTTGTTGGCTTAAATCCATTTCTATTTCATCATTTTCTAAGTTGTATATGTCTGATGAGTTGTGCTTTTGGTCTGTTTTTTTGCCTTTTTGGATTCATGGTTTTTAGGTGGTCTACCTGGCTTTCTTTTTCCCTCTGGTGTATTCTCTTGAATGGGTGGAAGAGGGGGTTCTATTGCATCCATTATGTTTGATGCAGTTTTGTTTATTATTGTGGTTTGTTTTATTATTGGTGTACTTATATTATCTTGATTTATATTTTCATTATATAGCTGTGTGTGTTTATTTTCTGTTTGTTGATTTTTACTTGGTATACCTTTTGTTTTATTGAATTGCTGATCCTGTGATGTAATTACTGCATTTTGTGTTGTGGTTTCTTGAGAGTTATTTTCGTTTGAATCTTGGGTGTCTATGTTAGTTTTTGTGTTATTATTTTTTTGGTTAGTTTTTGGGATTGGCAATTCTGCTCTGTTATCATTTTTGTTTGTGGGTGTTTGAACCTGTTTTTTTCCGGTTTCTATTATTGGGTTGTCAATTGATGTAGTGTTATTAGAAATTTTTTTTTCATCATCAGTGGGTTGTTCTGGGGAGAGGATTTTGTTTTGTTCACAGTGATTGCCTTTTGTGTTATCGCACTGAGTTGCTAGGTGGCCTCTCTGTCCACAGCCAAAACAATGTGGTTTTAAACCTCTTATGTGAAGAGAGAGTGTTGCTTCTTGATCTGTAATTTGTGTTGGGATCATGGCAGCATCTACGTTTTTATGGAGTTTTATTTTAAATTCAAAACGATTACTACATATCGGTATAGGTGTGTCTTTTAAATAAATTGGCTGTAGGGCAATTACTTTTCCAAACGGGTTTATCATTTTTTGAAAATCTTGTAAGTTGTATTTAAGATAAGTATTTTTAAGCACTCCAGTAATAATATTTTTCCGGTTTTCATCTATAATTACGAGTGCGTAATTATCGAGTGCTAAAATAGTGGATTGAAAACGTTCTTTTTTGCTGTTGAGTATAAAAATCAAATGGTTATATATCGCGAATTTTGAGGGTCTGCAATACAAGAGATTGTTTCCCATAGTTCATTTTGCATAATTGCTTCATATAATAAAGCTTTTGGGAAATGATATAATGAGCATTGACTATCTGTTACTGCGAGTACTAGCGATGTTGGTGAAAAAAACCTGTGAAAAGTTTCAAATAACATATGAGTCACCATATCATTGAAACGGTTTTGTCACATTTTCAAGCGTTTCTTTTGTCCAGATTGCGGCTGGGGGTTGTTGTTGTTTTTTATTATTATTATTATTATTATTATTATTATTATTATTATTATTATTATTATTATTATTATTATTATTATTGTTGTTGTTGTTGTTGTTATTGTTGTTGTTATTATTATTATTGTTTTTTAGAAGGTGTTTCATAGTACAATAAGTTGCACATCTATTTACCATGCACACATTCTTTGAAGTTTGAATATAGACCTTGTAAATTTTTTGGAAATCTAAGTTATAAATACTCTTAGAATTTATCTTTCAAATAGTTGGCCCATAAGTAACCTAGCTAGCCATCAGTGTAGGTTATCTACCTATTATCCGCTGGATAAAATTTCAGGTTAAGCTGAATTGTTTAGATGAATGCCGATACACTGACTGATCACTTACAAAGAAGTGTTATATTTCTTTAGAAAATGAACTCATAGTTTAACTTAATTTTTTAAACTCTTTTTTTAATAGACATACTTTATATAGATCAGGGCTCTCTACTTAAGAATTCAAGGGCTGCATTAAAAAAGAAATATTTATTGGGAGGGGGGAGGGTCTGCATTCAGAATAATAAATACAGTATATAGGCATATATGGTGTTTATAAAAGTTTTTATTGAAACAATAGACAAGATACAATAATTGTTTATAATAAACATCAAGATTATCAATTAACGATAGAATTAAAGTATCTAATAAGCTTTTGATTTTAAAATTATTTTTATTTTTCACACAAACCCTCATAACAGGTTGTGTTTTAGATTGACTCTGATATAAATAACATATATGTATTAGAATATAATAATTTGCACTGAAAAACAAACCTTGTTCTTTTTTTTATAGAGTTTTTAAGAGTCTAAAATAATATAGTATTAATATATTTTTTTTCAGTTGTCTTTAATAGAAATATGTTTGAATTTTCAAATTAAGTACAAGACATGTATTTGATATATGTATTAAACATTTATGTGGGTGTTGTCAAACCTGTCAAATTTATGTCAAACTTCTATGGAAGTTATTTAAAATATGAAAAAAATTGGTAGTATCAGTGTACAAACAAATTTTTAGAGGTTAATTGAATTGAGCTATTTAAATGATTTTCATTACTTAGCAATATTTTTTTATTATTTATATAATAATAAAAATCTTTTTTCTTTATAAGAATACATATACAATCATTAAATCAGTAAGTGTTGAATGTTGAGGACAAGTAGTGGAAATTCCTCCTGCTTAAATGAAAACAATACAGTCACAAACCTTCACAAATTTCTTTGGTGTTACCTGTATTGCTAACTAATGTCTATTGATTTAATTATTGTCTTTCTATATCTATGATTTAGATAAAATGTTTACTGATTTTATGTGTTAAAAACTGTGATGTGATGTACGATAGCTTCCAAGAATCTCTCAGCCACTATGCCCAGAGAAACCAGTTATCCACCTTCCTTTCCTTTTCCATTCCCCACTCTAAATTTTTCCTATATTTTTTTTTATCCTGCTCCACTCCATTTCCACCCCATCATCTTTGTCCACTCTATGACCTTTATATCTAAATTCCCCTTATCTTTTTTCAAACCCAGTATAAAAACCAAGAACTCATTTTCTGTATAATCACTGTTTATATTTATTCTCTCACAACTTCATTATTTGTATCCTTTCTTCTTGTAAACACATTCAATTAACAGTCTCCATGCCTTCCTTACATAACTTGCAGACTAAATCACCCACATTCCTCTATTTATGTGTATATTCATTTGTTGCTAATGATCTTGTTCGAGCCTTAAACTGAAGCTATTTTCCTTGCTATTATGATAAATTAACACACACACAATATTACTGTTTATTTCTATATATATTTAAACTTTTTTTACTCTCCATACTAGTACTCCATCTCTCCAATTCTCTATTTTTTTATTAATTCATCTATTCTTCTATCTCATTCTTTGCCACTATAACCCTCAACAAATCTCCTATCACAATCATCACATCTTTTGTACAAGTATACTGCCATAAAGTCTTTATCCAAATCTGTTTACAAATACTACATTTCTCACCCACCTTGTTGTCTGTCCTTTACTCATAACCCAATTAAATACTATTTTGGCTATTCTCTTATTATCTGTAAATTGCAATCTATTGAATATTTTCATTTTGCTTTTTGCATCTCTCATATAAGTGGCAAACTTACTATATAATAGAGCCAATCAGTGCAAGCCATAGTAATCAATGGATGCAAGAAGGTTTTTGCTTTTAAATGCAGGCTTCTCACTGATGAAAGCCATAAGCTAGAGACTAGTCTGGCAATATTGGATGAGTAGGGACTAGATAGAGGATTCTATGCAAAAACTTTATTGTGTTCATTGATTACTATGGCATGCACTGTGTGGCTCTACTATATGGAGAGTTTGTCAATATTTTTAATAGTTTGTGTAAGTGTAGGAAATGGTGATCATGTGATATTTAGTGATTTTAAGTTGTTTACATTGTGACTTTTGAAATGAAATTTAATGCATACTTATTGATTATTACCACTTTTTTTTAAAGAATCAAAAGTTGAAAATTGTGATTACTAAAATATATTAACTTGCATTAGATCTATAAAACTATATGCATCATCTCTGTTCCAAAATCTTTGGGTTGGATTTACAATATATTGGTTTGAATAACAAGATAAAAGCTTAGATTGAAAATATTATTATGTTTTCAATTTTATTCTCATAGTTTTGTAGTTAAGTAGAGATAAATATGGCTGCTGGAGGTTTGCATTAGATCCTAAGATCTATATGCAGTGCTCTCTGATCCAAAACTCGCACTGACAAAGCCACAAGCCAGAAACTAGTCTGGGGATATTGGATGAGTAGGCACTTGATGGGGATTTTATACAAAAGCCTTCTGGCATCCATTGATTACTCTGGTTGGCACTGAGTGTCACTATTGTATGGAGAGTTTTTCCTGTTTTAATAACAGTTATGTGCTAAGCATAAGAAATAGTGATCATGTGATGTTTAAATATTAACAGCTGAATAGAAAACAGTACAGATTTTACATTTCCTTCTGGAAGGCTAATAATCTGGATTCTGGTTATAGGATTATGGCTTGCACTAACATTTCAAGTTCATTCATTCAGTTATTGTTTACATCACGATTTTTGGAGATGGAAGAGAGCTAAGAACATCAGATTCACTCAATCATTTAAATTAAGCTTTTAAGGTAAAATTGATTCAAGAATCTTTAGGCTTTTATTGCACTAAATTACACAAAACACATAAATAATTTGATATTAAAAGATCATAGCTAAAATCATTTCAAAATTAAAACAATCCAATTGAAATCAATTTCCTATCATATTGGTTTTACTATTTCCTTAGGATTTTATTTGGGGGAGGGGTGTTACAAAATTACATATTTCTAAATACAAATGAAGTAAAAAATATAATGTTTACTATTGCAATGTAAAAACGAAAGTGGCCAATTATATACTTTGCAATAATACATTTAATTTTTAAATTAATAGGTGACAGTTAGAATTTCACATGATAGATTAAAATTTTTGTAAAAGAAATTAAGTAGCATTATTATTTTTATTATTAATTAATTAAAATGATATAAGTAAAGGTAAAGATGCTGTATTTTCTCTCTGTATCAGGTCTTGTTATAGCATTTATTATTATGATTATGTTGCTTGAATTTATCAAAGATAATGTCTAATGATTTCCTTGATTCTTAAATAAATCAAAAGATTACGTATTTATTTGATATTTGCAGAGTATTAAGAATGGTCTTTTGAATCATGTTGAATGATTTTCCCTATACTATTATTTTATAAATATTCTAAACTAAATATTTTCACGTTGTTACTGTTGTTTTATTTTTTTGTTGTTATTTTTTATCAATCTACACTTCTTATCTATAACAACTACCCATTAATGTAGAAACTCCAGTTTCTTCTCTTTCATTATGCATGTGGTTTTAAAAACAATCTTCATGTATCAGATGAACTAGAGACATTAAACACCTAGATCTCCATGTCCATACTGACTTCCTCAACTTATTTTTCAATATTATATAATAGTGACATTTATTGTATTGTTTAATGTAAACATTAAATAATAATTGAATAGAAACACTTCCTGCAGAAACTTACAGGTATTTGATATAAGTGGAACTTACCCAATATTACTTTTACATAGTTGAATAAAATGACAGAATTATCTGTCAAGTAGCACAGAAATAAAAATATATATCATCACAACATTTTTTTTTCCCAAATAGAATCTTAAGAAGATAATAAGGAAAATCTGATAGAAAGTTGATATCAGTTTAATTGCCCATGAAAAGAATTATTGAACTTGTTTGAGTATAAAAAGATTCAAATTGTTCGTGACTGTTTACATAGAGCATTGCTATTCTCAGAATGATGATTGAATTTATTAATAATAAGATAAATAAGACTGCTAAAACCAAGATTAGAAATCAGTGTTTATATAAGAGAACATTATACATTATTATGATATACTGAGCCAAAGAGCAATCTCAGCTAAAGCAAATTACATCAAGTGACAATACCCTAGCAATATCTATGAAAGTAATAGTTTCTTAAATAGAATATTTGTCAACAAGCTGTCATTTCATGATGTCTGATGGTTAATATGTATTATATATTATGAATATTATGATATGAACATTTAGATAGTGGTCAGTTGAATCATATTTATAACTTCCTTTAAGTATTTCTTTTACTGATATCTAAAAAAGTTTGTCAAACAGATTTTTTTCCAACATTGAAATATAATGATGTATCTGTCATAATCTGGACAATCTTATAGAATTCTTTTGACATACTTATTTCTCTGCATAAATTATCCAGAATTACAGTATATTTGAACATTTTAAAGTATAAGATTTATGCCAGTTAGCACTGTCTTATTCCAGAATAATAATGCTCCAACTCATACAGCTCATAATGTGAGTTATGTGTGGGTGGTTTTCTGATTTCATTGAGTAATAGGTCAATATACTTCACTGACATCTTTTAAAAAACTTGAGGAATGGCTTAGTATTTTTCTACACAGTATTCAAATGTTATTCCACACAAAGTGCAAGCAAGGCATGGTTTAAATGTCAAGTCCCATATCATCATAATAATTCATATATATATAGCCATTATTTTACTCAACTTCTATATATATTTCAGCTACTTACATTATGCCTAGTTTTTCTTACATTGTAAAGTTTACACAAGAAAAACTAGGCATAAAACATACAATGATTTATGGCATTTTTTTTACATTAATGAAAATCTCAGTATTTGCAATTCATTTCTGATAATTTCAGTTATATACTCTAATGCTAGCCTATTCTGTTTGAATTAAATTTTGCCAAATATTCTATGATTTATACTTGAAATTTTTTTATGTAAACTATTATTAGTGAAAATGGTTCAAATATGTGAAGTTTGAATTTCTGCCCTGAGCAACCACTATCACTGTACTCAATTCATTTTGGCAAAGTATCAGTTAACTATCTTTATGCTTATGCAAATTTATGTACAGCAATTTTATAATGTGAGCTATTATCAAAATTCTATTGCAAATATGATCTGTATATATTTTTATATGTATGTATATCCATGATTGTGGTTATATATTTCTAAGTATCTATCCTGTTAAATAAAATATTTTGTATACGTAGCATATATATATTGTTACTTTTCATACTTGCAAATTGTATATAGGTGAATAAGTTTAAAATTTCAAATACTATAGTTTTTCTTTCTTTCTAGGAAGTTTGAGACTAGATTGACATTAACAGCAAACTGTAATTATATTTCTAGTTGTCTTTGATTTATTTTTAGTCCTCCATATGCTGGTAATATGTCAAATGCAAAGGCTGTGATCAGGAAATAATTGTCCTGAGTCTTTAATTCTTTTTTATTCTGCTTTTAATGTAATTGAGATTATTTATAATAGAAAAAAAATATTTGGGAGATATATATTTATTTTTAAAAATATAATGCTGTATTAAAATATTTATCTAATTACTATATTTTATTAATCAGATTTAGCCAAAAAATTTAATATTTATTTTTTGTTGCTTTCTATACCCACTATTAAGAGAAGGGGGAGGGGTCAATCAGGCTATTAAAATAAAACTACTATAATATAATATTCTTAATGATTGTGCCAGATGAAACTTAGAAACTAATAGAATTTCCCTGATAGATAGATCTTAGAATTATATTTAGCTACCTGAAAACGGAAAAACTGCTATTTTTTTGGTGCTAAATCTTATAAAGATTTCATCTATCATTCAATGCCATGTCCTCTACATTTCGCAAATCCCTACTCGAAGAAGCTACCAAATTTGCCAAATCAATAGCCAATACATACCTTTCATTTCAAGGAAAGATAGCCCTAATTAATTCAAAAATAATGGGCAAGATCAATTACTATCTACCCATAATCTCCCTTACCAAGACTTTCAATACCCAAATACAAAGACCTGTAATCAGCTCAGCTCGCCTTTATCAGCACAGGAAACTCAATGGGCTGTCCCTCCATTTGCTGAACACGATTATGCACCAGAAACAACACTCCCTGGTGCATAATCAACCCTGTAATACCCACAGATAGACCGCCACCTCCACGCACTGCCTGGATAAACTCCATCATAAGCAAAATTCTCAGAATCAATGGCAATTCCAGCTTGACCCTCCAGAACAAAATAAACATCTGGGAAGCACACACAC
Source organism: Epiperipatus broadwayi (assembly GCA_028023455.1). Lineage (NCBI taxonomy): Eukaryota > Metazoa > Onychophora > Udeonychophora > Euonychophora > Peripatidae > Epiperipatus > Epiperipatus broadwayi. The sequence continues at coordinate 6,803,535 of JAQFVV010000032.1, forward strand.
TACTAAATCTGGAGCCAATAACAATCCAAATACAATTGGGCCGAACTAATCACAAAATAATGAAAACCTTTAAACACCTAGCAATGGAACCAAAACTGTTGGATCACATTATAAAAATAAATCTTGGTGCAATTCCAACAAGCTGGTTCCTACATTTCAGAAGATTTATGTCAAAGATAGACCCAATATGCCATCTCTGCCAAAGAGGTGAAGACACATTTGAACACATTATTTCCCTCTGCCCAGGATATCAGGACATCAGGAGAGCCATCAATGAGGAATGCAGCATTCCTCTCCTAAAGATCCTAGACCTTAAAAGCTGCTTGCACTCTGGTGACTTCCCGGTCATACGCATGGCTATATTTATCTCATATGCCCTATGGATGGCCAGGTGCGATTCCAAATTCACAATACCCAGACCAGACCCATTTGAAGTATTTAACATCCAGCTAAAAACCTTGCAGGCAAAAGACTTAATACTGGCCTCAAAATTCTTATTCAACAACACATGGGGCCTATATAGAAGGTTGGCCCCATAAAAATGAGACACTCACTAACTTAGATGACAAATCCTTTGATTTGTACACAAAAGAATCCCAATTGAAACAGCAGACTTCTACCTTTAGCTTTGCATGGCATAAACCAAATGTATATAAGTTACAATAAAATTTATTTTAAACTAAATCTTATAAAGATAGTAAGTTAAACAAAAAAGGTATTGCAGTGCAAAAGCAAGCAAAGAAAACTCAATTAATAGGGGAGAAAACTCTAACAAAGAAAATCATTGTGCAAAACAAATAACCTGGATATGATGTGTGAGTATAACCAATGAGATACAGTGGATGTTTTTAGAATTAGGAAAAAAAAAATGTATTTCAATTAAACTTGTAAATTTCATGTCTGAATCTGATAATAGTGAATCAAAAGAAAAAAATTTGATGTTGAAGTGGAATTAAAAACAAAAAATTTTAACATCTTTTGTAAGATGATCTGCATGAATGGCTAGTAGAAAATATGGTTCTCTTCAAGGGATGGGTCTTCAGATTGTCTCAAATCATTAAAACATGAAATTTATTATTAAAAAAAAAAATCAGTGAAAAAGTATTTTATACTTATTATATCATCAAAATAATATTTAACAACTAGTTTACAAAATAATTAAGTAGTTTACAAATCAATGCTCACTAAAAAAAATGTTTACCAGAAATAGCTTAAAAAGCAAGGGCCAATAATTGAGTTTTTTTCAAATTATTGAAACATAAAATTATTATAAAAAGGAAACAAGCAATTTTTATCTGTTTGTATATTTAAAAATTATAGTATGTATTATGAAAATTAAAAATATTTAATAAATAATTTTTAAGACAATTAGAGAAATTAAAATAGGATATACTTTATTTTTTATGGTCATAAAGTAATTTGTTTTTATAAAATGATCATTAACTTCTGGATATTTTATTTACTGTAAAAAAAAAAAAAACCCTTAAAAATATTCATTTTATAAAATGCATTCAATAACATAAATTTTTGCTTGATCAAAAATTAAACTGATGGTAGAATAACTATTATTCTGAAACCCATGAATTCAAAAACTTATATTTTTTGAAATTTCCATATTGAAAAAATTGAATTGCTAGAAGAAAAAAAATCTATATATTATGCTAATATGTGTAATACTTACACAACATACAGTATATAAAACAAAAATGTTGCAATTCTTCTTTAAAGTTTAATTTTAAATCAAATAAAAATGAAAAAACTATTCTAACATCCAATCACTTTTGTCTTTGCGTGTTTACCCAAAAGTTACCTTTTGTAAAACAGCATACAAAAAAGGTACAACTTTTTTATCAAATTTTTTCCATATATATAATTTTTTTTTTATGTAATCTTGAGGGTTATTGTCTTTTATTTTGTCTTTATTCAAATGTTTTCAAAAGTATATGTATTTTTTGTGGTTATTTAATAAATTTATAAAAAATTTAATTTTTTTTTTTTTTTTAGTTTTTGTAAGTCTATATTCACTAATAAATTCTGGCTTATGGCTTTTGTCAGTGAGGAGCCTTGGATCTGAGAGCACTGCATCTAGATCTTAGGATGTAATGCAATCCTCCAGCAACCACCCTTTATCTCCATTTAACCAGAAAACTATGAGTCTTAAATTGAAAACATCTTAATGTTTTTTATGACTACATAAGCTGTTTTCAATTTAAGACTCATAGTTTTGTAGTTAAATGGAGATAAAAGGTGGTTGCTGGAGGGTTGCATTAGTCTTTTTAAAACAATAAGTACAGGAATATTGTAATAAAATCACAAAGGAACTTGTCTTTAGTAATAAAATTAATAATCTCATCAAAAAAAAGCTTTGATTGTATACAGTACTAAACTATATCAAAAATAAATTGGAAAAATTATATATTGTATTAGCTAAAATACTATTTACTTATCTAGTTTTGTTTAATGTTTTCATGACAAAATTGCAAATCAATATATCTTCCTACCATAAAATGAAAATTTTACAAAAAAAAAGCTTTATTATTACACAATTAAAAAAAAAATGTCATCTAATCAAGTGTGTACCAAAAATAAATTAGAAAATGTACATTATATTAAAATACATATTTTGTTTTATTTTTTATTTAAATGTGTTTATTATAACATCAGCATGTTGATGAAATGTCAAAATAATATTACTACTAATAAAAATTAAATACATAATTGTATCTATATATCATAAGAGATGGCTTACAACTAACCTTCACACCTGAAACAGTTTTTTCACAATGTTTGAATTCAGACCAAGTGGTAGGCAAATAATTTATCCTATATACCTGTTTATATACATGAAGTGTATATGTATATAAACATACATATTGTACCATTTATTTATATATAGGGTACAAATTACTATGTAATATTGTGTATCATTTAAATAAAAAAAGAGAGAACCCGATCTTTAATTTTTTTTTTTTGTAATATAATGTTGTTTTAAGAAAAACGTACAGTGAAAGTTTAATTTTTCTTTTTTAAATATAAGTTAACTAAAATAAATTCAATGTTGGAAAGTGCATACTGAATAATTGATTCAAATAGTGAAAGGAATTTCAAAGGTAAAAGATTGCTATCAGAAACAACGAGAAAAGAGACTTTGTAATAAAAAAATGAGAAATAATGTAGAAGTGTATAAAATAGAACAAAAGGTAAAAAGGAATATGCGCAGAACTTCGAAAAAGAATCTGGGGATATAAAAGGAGCCGTCAGGTTTGAACGGTGTCTTTTGTCTTGTTGTTCCAGAGAGTGTTGAGCAATTTGAAGTGCCTCGTATTTTTTGTTATACAAAAAAAATATTAATAAAATGTGTCCACTTAGATACGAACTGAAATCGCTCACCATGAATGAGTAGAACGATCGTTTGCCGACATTTTCTCTCGAGAAAAGTCACCTAGATCGTCATCTGGCTCTACCTAAATTTGATTGGAGATTTGGAAGAAGTAAAACTAAAAAAACCAACTATTGCGGACTACCCACTGACTGAATTGGATGTCGGAGGATCAATGACCTACTTAAATATCAACTTACCGGTAAGTTAATGGCCATAACTTTTACATAAAGCTTTATGAATAGAGAGTTGAATGAAATGTTATCCCATAATTTTTTTGGATCGAAAGATTTGCGAACTGAGAAGTGAACTAAACTGTTACCACGGAAAAATAAGACACCAAATAGTTATTACTTCAATATTTGAATCAAATTATTAAATTCATATGCACAATACTTTCCAATATTATAATTTTGTCTTAATCATAAATATTAAATGTTTGACAGGCTAGAATAAATCTTTATTATTAACTTAACTTTCATTGTATGTGTATAAAATTAATATTATTCTATTTAAGTTTTATATTTAGTTATTTAAATTCAAATTAGTATACAAATTACCTTTACTAAATAGATTTATTTTTCTTAATTAAGTCAAAGGGGAATATCTTCTACTTAATGGGAATTTTAACCCAGATCGTATAATTATTACTTTACGAGTTACAATATGTTTGACGCAAACTCAGTGGGTTTAACGACTCTGGAACCCTCAAGTCGAAATTAAAAACTGATTCAGCTCACAATTGTACTTAGTAATAATTCTAGGCTGAGCTGATCAGGAAAGATAGTTATGTTTTTAGAATAATAATGAAACGTTCTTATTTTTAAATAAAATAAATGGATATTTATTTTTCTGTTGCATAACTTGATCAACTCGCGCATTTATAATGCATATAGAGGCCTAGAATACGGAAAACGTTATAATGGCTTGCCAAACTTGGGCTTATGAAAACAAAAAAAACCACGACCTGAGAAAATTTAAAAAATGGCATAAAATTGAGAATTTAATGTCCGTAGCCGGAAAATAAATATAACCACAAATAGTGCGCAAGTCTAAAAAGTTAGTGCGTATGATTACGAAAGTTTTTTTTTAAGAATATAAGATTTTAAATAAGTTTATATTGAAACAAAATAATAGCGGATAAATAAAATAATAAATAAAATCGATCAAAGGCTAGTAATGACAGTAAAGGTAGAGAGGGACGGGAGATTATAGGGTGATAAAAGAGAGGGGTGTCAGTGAACGAATTTATTAGCAAAGCAAAATAAAATATTGAATTTATATTGTAACAGTTGATGAAGTTAAGATTTTGTTTACTACAGCAAAAATAAACAACACGGCATATATGAAATTGAGAAGTAGTAAAAATATACACAATATGGCAGAAGGTGAGAAAGAATTGAAAGAGGGTGTGGAACCCTTCATAAGAAAACTATTACACGAATTCAAAATGGAATTCAAAGAAGATGTAAAGAAAGAAACGGCAGAGATGGTCAGAGAATTAAAAGAAGAAATAAAAGAACCAGTAAAAAAGAAAAAGAGAAGAAATAAAGTGATCAGTAGAACAACAGAAGAAAAGAGGATAGATAATCTTATTTGTGAGTGGGATGGCGAATCGATTAAGTACACGTCTCAAGAATGCCCAAAGGTTGTTTTGCAAATGAACGATGTCAAGGTAGAGACATTGTGGGATTCTGGCAAATAACATTGGCAAATAACAAAAAGGCACAATTGGGCTCAAAACAAGTTTGGGTGTAAATTAAAATAGGGGATAAAATTATGCCCCACATGCTATTAATTCTAAAAGGATTGGTACATGAAGCCATATTGGGGTCAGGTTTTATGCACAAAACTGTGTGTGTGATCAATTATAAAGATGAAAAAATTATCTGCGATGGGGAAGAAGTGGAGTTTGGGTCGCGGATAAGAATGAACCAGCAAAACATGTAATATGGAGGTTGGGATAGAACAGCCTTCAATAGAGGCATGGATTGATGAGATAATAAATGAAGTGAATGAAGGATGGAAAGAGGACCTAAAAGAAGTTCTAATTGAATAGAAATCGAATTTTTCAGATAAACCTGGGATTATTAAAGGGTATGAGCACAGGATCAAGGTTGCTGACAGTACACCATACCAGGCAAGATCATACCCAGTGCCACACCAATATAGAGCTGAGGTAGAGAGAGAATTAGCTAAAATGGAGGAGTGGAATATTATCACTAAGGGTTCATCAGCATATAATAACCCATTGGTGGTTGCAAAAAAAAAGATGGAGCCATAAGACTGTTTGGATGCCAGGCAATTGAACAAGATTACATGGCCAGATCAAAATGTTCCACTTCCAATTAATGAGTTGGTAAATAAATTCTGGGGAAAAAAGATATTTTCCACGTTAGATCTGACTGCCAGCTATTGGCAGATCAAGTTACACCCTGCTGACCAGAAGTACACAGCATTTCGATATAATGGTATATCGTACCAATTTAACAGAATGCCTTTTGGTCTCAAGAAATAGTGGAGCAAGCCTGCTAAAATGTCTTGACCATGTGCTGTCCCCTGAGATCAAAACGTTAATCACTATCTACATGGATGATGTGATTATTGCATCCAATAACTCTCAGGAACACTTACAACACCTCAAGTTGTTTCTACAAGAGTGCAATATGAAGGATATTCACATTAATTTACAAAAAAAGCTGTTTAGCAGCGGAAGAAGTGAATTTCTTAGGGCACTTAATTAATGCTAATGGAATCAGATCCCACCCGGACAAAATCCAGGCAATACAGGATTTCCCAGCCCTCGAACACCAAAACAGGTGAGATCATTTTTGGGGCTGTGTAATTTCTACAATAAATTTTACAAAAACTTTGCTTCAGACATGGAGCCTCTGCTGCAATTATTATGTAAGGGAACATCATGGAAATGGACGGAAGAGCACGAGACCAATTTTAGGGTTATTAAAGAGAAATTCCTTAGCCAAGTGATGTTGGTTTACCCTGACCTAAGGAAACCGTTTATTGTTCAGGTAGACAGTAGTGGGTATGGGTTAGATGCAGCTCTTATGCAAGCTCAAGAGGATGGTACCTTAGGTGTAATTTAGCAGACCATTGAGAGGTGCAGAGATTAATTACTGTGTAACAGAGAAAGAGGCCTTGGCTGTGGTGTGGGCATTTCAGAAGTTCCGCCAATTCTTGATAGGATCGGAAACAATTGTTAGGACAGATCATAAGAGCCTGGAATTCTTAAACCACAGTTATTTAACAAATAGTAGGCTAATCCGATGGAGCCTTTTTCTCCAGGAGTTCAATTATTCCATCCAGTATTGTAAGGGCACTGAAAATGTAGTAGTAGACACATTGTTCCTGATACTCAGGACCATCTGCAGATGGAAGATATCTGTTTGACAAGTGTAGACTTAGAAACAGACACTGTAGTAGAAGAAGGATTGAGACACTTAGGAAAGGCACAACAGCAAAGCCCTACCTACAAGAAAATTATTGACCAACTAGAAGACAAAGATGAAGTGGGAAAAACAGCAGACACTAACGCTGGTGAGAGATACCACCTGAAAGAAGAGATACTGTGGTATATCACTGACCCGCAAAGGGATCAGTGGAAAATGATTATACCAGAAAGTTTACAGGAAGGACTTATTGAGTATACCCATCGTTTGTATGGGCACTATGGTGTAAATAAAGTGGAAGGCTTATTGAGGACATGGTTCCATTGGCCGAATATCAGAGCACAGATCACCAGGATAGTAAGCTCATGCGAAATGTGTCAGAAGACAAAACCAGCAAACAAGTCATATCAAGGTCCATTGAATCCTATCATCCCTAAAGAACCCAATGACCTGGTGGCTATTGATTTCTATGGACCATTACCAGCTTTTGTGAAAATGAAATATCTACTAGTAGTATATGACGTTTTTTCAAAATGGATGTCAGAATATCCGGTGACCCAGGCCAATACTAGGAATGCCATACGAGCCCTTGAGGTATGATATTTTAAAAGGGTAGGCAAACCAAAAGCTATTTTGACATACCACAGTACGCCTTTCACATCTTATGATTGGCAACAGTGGATAGAGAGGATGGAGGTAAAACACATATTGTCATCCATACAAAATCCGCAATCAAACCCTTGCGAGCAGGTGATGAGAGAGTTAGGATGCCTCTTCAGGGTATATACTGTGTCCAACCATAGAGGATGGGTGAAACAACTCCCAAGGGTGTTAAATTTCATAAATTGGACTCATAATGATTCTACCAGATTTGCACCTGTAAGACTTCAATTCGGACAAGCGATACCAAACATTGACAAAAGGGAGAGATCGCGAAGAAGCAAGAAAAAAATTGGAACCCTGTGCCAAGCTCTGGACCCAGCGGAAAGGAGGCCTGTCTGATAAGTTTAAAACAGGGGATACAGTATGGGTCAAAACGAACCCTGTGAGCCAAACTGGGAAGCATATTTTTAAAAAGTTCCAAAATTTGTACGAGGGACCTTACCAAATTAGCCGACAGGATAGTTCAAATGCTTTCACTTAAAAGAATGGTGAAGGAGAAAGGGGTACCTATAACGCTAGGTCACTGAAACCGTATAAGCCTAGGATGTGGGTTAGAAGTACTCCATAAAGACTTATTAAGAATAAAATTAGTTCAAACCTCTATTTTTATTCTCGTTCCCCTGCCCCGGGGGTATTGTACCATTTATTTATATATATGGTACAAATTACTATTTAATATTGTGTATCATTTAAATAAAAAAAGAGAGAACCCGATCTTTAATTTTTTTTTTTGTAATATAATGTTTTAAGAAAAACGTACAGTGAAATTTTAATTTTTCTTTTTTAAATATAAGTTAACTAAAATAAATTCAATGTTGGAAAGTGCATACTGAATAATTGATTCAAATAGTGAAAGGAAATTTCAAAGGTAAAAGATTGCTATCAGAAACAACTTTCTGATAGTAATTAAAAATGGCAGAAATTCATAACGAGAAAAGAGACTTTGTAATAAAAAAATGAGAAATAATGTAGAAGTGTATAAAATAGAACAAAAGGTAAAAAGGAATATGCGCAGAACTTTGAAAAAGAATCTGGGGATATAAAAGGAGCCATCAGGTTTGAACTGGGTCTTTTGTCTTGTTGTTCCAGAGAGTGTTGAGCAATTTGAAGTGCCTTGTATTTTTTTTTATACAAAAAAAAATATTAATAAAATGTGTCCACTTAGATTCGAACTGAAATTGCTCACCATGAGTGAGTAGAACTCTATTGTTTGCTGACATTTTCTTTTGAGAAAAGTCACCTAGATCGTTGTCTGGCTCTATCTAAATTTGATCGGAGATTTGGAAGAAGTAAAACTAAAAAAACAACTACTCTGGACTATCCACTGACTGAATTGGATGTCGGAGGATCAATGACCTACTTAAATATCAACTTACCAGTAAGTTAATGGCCATAACTTTTACATAAAGCTTTATGAATAGAGAGTTGAATGAAATGTTATCCCATAATTTTTTTGGATCGAAAGATTTGCGAACTGAGAAGTGAACTAAACTGTTACCACAGAAAAATAAGACACCAAATAGTTATTACTTCAATATTTGAATCAAATTATTAAATTCATATGCACAATACTTTCCAATATTATAATTTTGTCTTAATCATAAATATTAAATGTTTGACGGGCTAGAATAAATCTTTATTATTAGCTTAACTTTCATTGTACGTGTATAAAATTAATGTTATTCTATTTAAGTTTTATATTTAGTTATTTAAATTCAAATTAGTATACAAATTACCTTTGCTAAATAGATTTATTTTTCTTAATTAAGTCAAAGGGGAATATCTTCTACTTAACAGGAATTTTAACCCAGATCGTATAATTATTACTTTACGAGTTACAATATGTTTGATGCAGACTCAGTGGGTCTAACGACTCTGGTGCCCTCATGTAGAAATTAAAAACTGATTCAGCTCACAATTGTACTCAGTAATAATTCTAGGCTGAGCTGATCAGGAAAGATAGTTATGTTTTTAGAATAATAATGAAACCTTTTTTTTAAATAAAATAAATGGACATTTATTTTTCTGTTGCATAACTTGATCAACTCGTGCATTTATAATGCATATAGAGGCCTAGAAATATGGAAAACGTTATAATATAAACTAATATGTTTGTCTATTTGTAGAAGTTAATTTTTTTTTCTCTCTCTTCATTTAAACTCATTAACTAAAATAATAATTAATTGACTTATAGAACAGATATAAGCAAAGGTCAAAATAGATATGAGGTCAAAATTGTTGCTAAGTGATCGAATTTGGAATAATGAAGATTAAATAATAATAATAATAATAATAATAATAATAATAATAATAATAATAATAATAATAATAATAATAATAATAATAATAATAATAATAATAATAATAATAATAATAATTTGTCTTTTTTGATTAAGTTGTAACAATAGGTTTTAGCTAGCACAAGAGAAACAATCTAGTGTTTTTCTTTACTTGCGGACTAACAACAGAACTATCAAGACATAAAAATAAAAAGTCTTTTATTTTTTTGTTATTGAAAAAAAAAAGTAAATGTTCAGCATTTAAAACAGTAAAATCTTAATGTCTATATTTTAAAAATAATCTAAAGTCTTTATAATTTGGATAGAAGGAAAATGTAAATTTAAACTTCAATTTATAATTACCAGGAATGAACTAATGACATAATTTATTCTGCAAGCTGGAATTTATTATTATAGAAATAATAAAAAAGAAATGTGAAAATATTAGAAATTAATTGTTTTTTTAAGCCATTTTCATATATCTATTGGAGCTACAATATAATTAAGTGATTGATAAAATGATTACAATGTGTAGGAGATAAAAGACCAGACTATAGGATGTTCCAAAGCTAACTTTGATGTCATTTTAAAAGTTTCCATCAAAATGTCTGTTTTTTCTGGTGAACATCAATCTTTAATGGATTTATGTACATTCAGAAGAGCTAATTTTGTATGTGTTTGGTTTAACCAAGTAGCATAAAATATGTGAATATTAACAGAGTTGGTGAACGGCAACATTATACAGGGAGATTGACATTTAAATTTATAAACTCATAACTGTAGACAAAATGCTTGATTTCCCAAGGATAAATATATTTTGTTTTGATTCACATGATTATTATTATTATTTTTTTATCATTTCTATTTGAAAGTTTATGTATTGTAATTTTTTTATTATTATGTATTCAAGATTCATTTTCAAATTCGATCATCTGCAATTTAAAAGTGGAAGCAGTGAATAGATATGTGTCATATGTTGATGTTTGTTAAAAAAGCAAACACAATAAGTTAATATGTATAATTTTTAATAAAAGTCAATTTACAGATTTCTCATCAAGGTGACTTCAAGTAAGGTTTTATATATTTAACATTGAGGGCAAACTTTAGGACAAACAAAACTATTTTATTTACTAATAAGTTTTAATAATATTTACTTGTAATTTTTTTTGTTTATTTCTGAGTGCACAATTAATCCACTAGAGTAAATGGTCTTTTTCGTATCTATCATTAATTTTTACTATGACTTACACACACATATAGATGGGAGTGGGGCTATATATATATTTTAATAAAAAAAAATAGTTATAAATATATTTATCCTAACATAAAAATATCATTCTAATAATTACAGTAATGGGGTAGTTTTAGAATTAGTGAACTCTCATTTTGTTTTGTTTTTTGTTTTATGTATATATTTAGTGAATTATTTAATATCATTTTGTGTATAATATACTTCAAATTATTTTGTTTCTGTTGTGTGAAGCCATTAAAATGATAGAAAAGCATTCTTGATAACCGAATATATATTTATTTTATTTTTTGTTTGTAAATATTTATTATATATATGTTAATAAACATACTAAGTTGTTTAAACCAATCTGATCTCTGTTTGATCATCACCATCATCATTGTGCATTTATACCACTAGATGTTTGATTATCACCATCATTACTGTGCATTTATATCATTAAAAATGTCATCATCACATTATCAATTTACACCATTAAAGGTTTGATGATCATCATCATTATGTATTGCTCTCCTAAATGATTGATCATCATCAGTATTTTTTTATATCTATGCTTATATATAGGCATATTTGGTTAATAATTGAGTAAGTCCATCCCTGAAGAGAGCTGACTGCAAGAACTCCCTGAGTTTGAATTCTGTGGGGTAATGGAGCCTAAAAAGCGAGATGTAATGAATATGCATTAGTTTAGGTCATATTGAAATATTGTAAGTAAATTATGAGTTAGCATACTAAAAGTAGATGTGATTTGGAACTAGGCATTTCATTGTGACATCTTTAACATCCTATTCAAAGGCCTAGGTCTGACAGTAGTGAAATGCACTCCCTTTGTTATATGCCATTCCTGATTCTGTAATATCTGGTGCACCCAAATGGGGTGTCAAATTATGGATTTAGGATGTGATTTGTGGGTTGGTTGACACATTGTAGTAAAGTCATCAATCTACTGAGTCATATTCACATCATCTTATAGTGTACCCTGCAGTTCTGTTACATCTGGTGCCCAACATTTTGGCCTGAACATAGTTTAGATGCAAGGGAGGTTCAGCCACTGGACTGGAATTTAAAAATTTTTTTTTAATGTTTTTTTATTTTACCCTTAAGCTTTAAGTTTCAAATCCATATTGGACATACTCTTTTATATAAGACCAAAATATATTCAATAGGAATGATACAGATATATCAATTATTATTATTTTTTGGGGGAGAGGAATTTAAAATTCATGTTAAAAAATAAATAACATTAAAAGTGAGTGATGAATACAACATGTGGCAAAGTGAACAAATAGAAATAAACTTTTAAATAAATAATCAATAAGTGAAATAAAAAAATAGAGGAATTAGGCAAGTTTAGACATCAGTTAAAAATAGACAGTAAATAAATAAATAATGGCATGAAGTGGCTAGGAGTCCTATGGTATTGTATTTTGAGATTTGTAAGTATAAAGTTTTTTTTTAATAATTATTTAAATAGATGTTACTAAGAAGTGGAATAATATTTGGAAATAAAAGTATAGAGACTATGGAAGAGATGTTAGATACTAGTGTTGTTGAAGGGGAAAGTGATATTAATAATAGTAATGGGGAGGGATCTTTATCAATCCAAACTCCTGGGGGATCTATGATGGAAGAGAATGAAATTCTACAGAGACTGGGAGAAAGTGAAATAGCTTTCCAGATGCAAGAAGTCCCCACTTATGAGATTATTCAAGCATCTGAAAGTAAAATAGTACATGATACTGAAAATATTTCCATTACACCACAAATGTTTAAAGAAATGATGAACAAGAAAATGATGGTCCATATGAACAGCATGGAGGCAAAAATGGATAAAAATATGCACAACTTGGAGGCAAAAATGGATAAAAACATGAACAACTTGGAGGCAAAAATGAATAGTGTGAAAACTGAAATAGTTTAGAATCAAACATGAGTAGTATGATTAATAATCTGAATAGTAAGATGGATGATGTGATAACTGACATAAGCCAAATAGTGGCAAGAATAAGTGCTAATATAAATTATAATGAAAAAGGAGATAAGACATTACCAAACCCATAGATAAACTCCATTGAGATAAACCTAAGTAATGATATAATGCAAATTAGTGCTGGCTACCAATGCCAAGAACCCAAAATTTACCCTGAGCACAAAGTTTGTGAACATAATGGTGACATCCAGAACAAATGACCAGTAGTTCAGATTAACTATTCAGATGGATCTACCAACCAAGAATCCATGCATAATGGATCCTATACATGCCAGGAGATGCAAGTCATTGGGACACAGCAGAGTGATGACATAGAAGATCATCATAGCACTGTTGAAATGATGGAACTTGATATGCCAAATTTATAAAGAAGGATGGATAAAAGTAAAGCAGAGATTCTTCATAACACAAAAACATTGGCAATATCCACAGAAGTCCTGTGCAATATACAATGTCAGGTAGAGAACTCATAACAATTGACAACTCCACATGTGAGTAACATGGAATTTAATTTAGATTATGAAGTTCAGGAGTCTAGAAAAAGACATTCTGATGATATTTACAATATCAAGGAAAATTGAACCCTCATAATCCTCTGTTGGCCACAAGTCAAACAATGTACATGTAATGGGAAAACAATTCATAACTGCCAAGTTGGAAGAAATAATCCCAAATACCTTACTAGCCAGTTCCGAAAAACATATGCTTAACTTACACATAAACATGCCATGTGTTGGAAGTATTATGGATGAATACATGGAAGAAGGTACAAAAGCAGATGGCTTGGATATATACTTGAAATCATTGCACAACATACATATGCACTATCAAAGCCACAAACATGACACTGGAAAATTAATTGACAATCATCGGAATGAAGCATTACCAATTGCAATGGCTGTCATAAAAGATTGTTCTTGTAAAAAGATTATATATAAAGACAAAAGTGCAATCAATATATATGATCATCTTAAATGTGTATCATGGCACTTTAATTTTTCATATGATGAAGTTGATGACCAAAATATGAGAAATCATTGCATAATGATGGAAAATAACCCACTACAATCGATCAAACAGAAAAGTTTCCGGTATCACAAGTTGTGCAATACATACGAAGGCAAAGCACATGTTAGGGAAGGACCTTCAAATATTGCAGACCATTGGAACACATAAAAGGACTATGGATAGAAATTGAATCCACTATGACTTTGTAAAAAGACAATAGATTTATATGTACATAGAGAAATTTGGGCAATGATACAGATGCTGTCAAAAGAAAAAGACCTGCTCAAGGATATGTCATAAATGAAGACACTCATTTATTGTATTAAACCTTAGTTTTTTATTATTATTCCCTAAATGTAGAATGTTAACCTACTAAGCCATTTTCATTGAACATAAGTTGTAAGCTAACAGAAGTCTGAGACTGATGTATAAATTTATTTAGTATACTTTCTAATATGGAATGCATCAAATAGTCATAGGTATTGTGAAGACAATTCCATAGCTACTAAATCAGAGATTAATAAAGGATATATTGGAAGCTTAAAAATGACTTGCTATGAAACCAAATCATAGAAATCAGAATGTAAGAAGGTCTAAACATGAATTCAGAATTGGAGACAAACTGCTGATAAAAACTTCATATCCTAGTAAATCACAGGAAGGTAAGTATCATAAGTTTAGTAATATATATGAGGGACCATATACCATTGTTAAGCAATCAGGTTCCAATGCATTTTGGGTAAACCAAGGTGAACAAATCCAAGGCACCTATAATGCCTGTATTTAAAGCCTTATTTTGGATGTTTTTTATAACAATTCAGGATAATATCAGGAAATTTTTAACATAGCTGAGATATATAAATAAAAAAAGGGTAAACTTTGTAAAAATAGCAAGTGTGATGTATAATATATATGTATATAAATGCACATGTATAGTACAGGGTTAGGGATATTAAGTTTGATTAGGGTATTTCTCAATTAATGCATAGATGCAATCATGGAATACCTAGGGGCTAACTAAAACAGATATGTTATGATATTTGGCTAGACCTTCAGAATCCAATAAGCCTCAAAGGAGCATGGAGAAGGTTGGCAAATAAATAGAAAAAAAAGTTAGAAAGTAAGGGAACTGATGTAGAAACCCTTCACCAAACCCAAAATAATCATGCATTCTTAATGTACTTGTGAGTGCTAAAATTTAAAATCCAGTTTAAAATTTTAACTCTGTTTAGGAGAGGGGTGTTGTAAGAGATGGCTTACAACCAACCTTCACACCTATCCCAGTTTTTTTTCATAATTTGAATTCAGACCAAGTGATAGGCAAATAATTTACTCTACATACCTGCTTATATACATGAAGTATATATGTATATAAACATAAATACAAACTAATATGTTTGTCTATTTGTAGAAGTTTTTTTTTCCTCTCTTCATTTAATCTCATTAACTAAAATAATAATTAATTGACTTATAGAACAGACATAAGCAAAGGTCAAAATAGATATGAGGTCAAAATCATTGCTAAGTAATCGAAATTGGAATAATAATAATAATAATAATAATAATAATAATAATAATAATAATAATAATAATAATTTGTCTTTTTTGATTAAGTTGTAACAATAGGTTTTAGCTAGCATGATAAAAACAATCTAGCATTTTTCTTTACTTGCAGACTAACAGCAGAACTGTCAAGACATAAAAATAAAAAGTTTTTTATTTTTTTGTTTTGAAAAAAAAGTAAATGTTCAGCGTTTAAAAACAGTAAAATCTTAATGTCTATATTTTAAAAGTAATCTAAAGTTTTTATAATTTGGATAGAAGGAAAATGGAAATTTAAACTTCAATTTATAATTACCAGGAATGAACTAATGACATAATTTATTCTGCAAGCTGGAATTTATTATTATAGAAATAATAAAAAAGAAACATGAAAATATTAAAAATTAATTGTTTCTTTAAGCCATTTTCATATATCTATTGGAGCTACAATATATTAATAGTGATTGATAAAATGGTCATTACAATGTGTGGGGTGTAAAAGACCAGTACTGTAGGATGTTCCAAAGTTAACTTCAATGTAATTTTAAAAGTTTCCATCAAAATGTCTGTTTTATAAAATGCTGGTGAACATCAATCTTTAATGGATTTATATACGTTCAGAAGAGCTAATTTGTATGTGTTTGTTTTAACCAAGTAGCATGAAATATGTGAATATTAACAGAGTTGGTGAACAGGAACGTTATACAGGGAGATTGACATTTAAATTTATAAACTCTTAACTGTAGACAAAATGCTTGTTTTCCTCAGGATAAATATATTTTGTTTTGATTCACGTGATTATTATTTTTTTTGCTTTTATCATTTCTATTTGAAAGTTTATATATTGTAATTTTTTTTATTGTGTATTCAAGATTCATTTTCAAATTCGATCACCTGCAATTTAAAAGTGGAAGCAGTGAATAGATATGTGTCATATGTTGATATATGTTAAAAAAGGAATCACAATCAATTAATATGTGTAATTTTAAATAAAAGTCAATTTACAGATTTCTCTCAAAATTCAACATTGATCTATTAAGGTGACCTCAAGTAAGGTTTTTATATATTTAACATTGAGGGCAAACTTTAGGACAAACAAAATTATTTTATTTACTAATAAGTTTTAATATACTTGTAATTTTTTTTTTGTTTATTTCTGAGTGCACAATTAATCCACTAGAGTAAATGGTCTTTTTCATATCTATCATTAATTTTTACTATAACTTACACACACATATAGATGGGAGTGGGGTTATATATATATTTAATAAAAAAATAGTTATAAACATATTTATCCTAACCTAAAAATATCATTCTAATAATTACAGTAATGGGGTAGTTTTAGAATATATTTATTATATATATGTTAATAAATGTTCTAAGTTGTTTAAACTAATCTGATCTCTGTTTGATCATCACCATCATCATTGTGCATTTATACCACTAGATGTTTGATCATCACCATCATTATTGTGAATTTATATCATTAAAAGTTTTATCATCACATTATGAATTTACACCATTAAATGTTTGCTGATCATCATCATTATGTATTGCTCTCCTAAATGATTGATCATCATCAGTATTTTCCTATATCTATGCTTATATATAGGCATATTTGGTTAATAATTGAGTAAGTCCATTCCTGAAGAGAGCTGACTGCAAGAACCCCCTGAGTTTGAATTCTGTGGTGTAATAGAGCCTAAGAAGCGAAATGTAATGAATATGCATTAGTTTAGGTCATATTGAAATATTGTAAGTAAATTATGAGTTGCATACTAAAAGTAGATGTGATTTGGAACTAGACATTTCATTGTGATATCTTTAGCATCCTATTTGAAGGCCTACGTCTGACAGTAGTGAGATGCGCTCCCTTTGTTATATGCCATTCCTGATTCTGTAATATCTGGTGCACCAAAATGAGGTGTTGAATCATGGATTTTGACTTGTCATTGGTTGGTTGACACATTGTATTCAAGTCATCCAACTACTGAGTTGTATTCTCGTCATTTTATGGTGTACCCCGTGGTTTCATTATAATATAATACATAAAATACACAAAAAATAAATTAGTAAATATATAAAATTATTATTATTTTCTTTAATTAATCTTAAAAATTGGATAATAATATGGCTACCATATATGATAAAATATTTAAAATTGATAAAAATTTAATGTATCTGTACCATATTTTTATTCCATATTTATGCACAAATTAATATTTTTGATTAATAATATATATAGTAAAATATTTATTTGTTAACTATTACTGATTTTATGATTTTAAAATATGTTTTAAAATAATATGTTCAAAATTTATGATATATTTTGAATCTGTTTTGAGTTCAATTTTTTATGCATGGAAAATGAGATATTTGAATTATTATGGGTTTTGGAGAATCAATTTTTTCACTGTCCAGAATAAAGGTTTTTTTTTTCTTTTTACAAATATTTTAATATGAATGACATTATTCATATTTATAACATTTTCAAAACTGAAAAAAGTAAAAAACAAAAACAGAAATTTTAGAATAATGTTTAGCTTGTATACACATCTTTTTTTAAATATAAAAGACTAATATTATAAAATTATATTTTTAGTAAGATATTTATTTATCAATATATTAGTTATCAGTATATTAACAGTCTTTTATCATTCTGATTATTGGTAAGTTTGGCCACCCATAAAATTTTTAAAACACATTTTATTTAAAAGAGAAATATATGATGTAAAAAATTAATTCAAATAAAGTTAATATCTCACATCTGAATTAAAGAGAAAAAATCTAAGAGTGAAGATTCTATGGGAGATATAAATTCAAAAGTCATCCCTGAAATGAAAGCTTTAAGTAAGAAACTTTTCTAGGGATAAAAGTAGAACAGCACTGAATAAGATTTAACAAGCAATTCAGCTAGCATTAAAGTTTATTCAAGATTACAATAGATGATAGAATTGGAGAAGAATAAATAGCTTTTGAGAAATTCTTCCCATCCTCATTCAAATTAAGTTTTAATTTTAACCCCCCCCCCTCTCTTAGATAAGAAAAACAAATCGGTATTAAGTATATTCAAATGAATATTTTCTTCTATTCTTTAATCACTGACATTTGCCGTTAATAGCAAAATATAATTCTTGTTTTATATTTAATAGATATTGGGTTAATTATTTCCCCTACTCTTTAACATTAAATCGACTAAATGTACTTTTTAAAGTATCATTATACTTTTTTTTTTTTTTTTAATTAAAAGAAGTTTTTTAAATTCATTTCTTTTCAAAATATTAAATCTTTTCATAAAAACTACGTAATTAATTCTTAAGCACTCATTGATTTCGAGTTTGATGAAAAGATATAGTAAACATAAATTAATTAAATTCACTGAGCCAGCTTTGGGAAAAACACCCCAGAAGCAGCACTATGATTCTGGCAGTGTTTTGCGGAAAGCTGGCTCAGTGCATTTAATTAATATATGTTTATTATATCTTTTTATCAGAACTTGAAGTCAACGAGTGCTTTAGAATTAATTCATTACTTTTAAAATATGATGGAATCAGAAAAAGTATTATTATTACAGATGGAAAATCTGGAGCATTTGAATTGAAAACTAGTGTTAAAGAATGATGTATACTTGTTCCAAAAACTGTTTTGCTTCTGTTTACAGATGCCTTAATGGAACAGGAATTAAGATGCAATACAGATTTTATAATGAAATTTTAAATTTAAATCAAAAGTGTAAATAAGAACTACATCTTCTTGGATTCGGAATTTATACTGTGCTAATAATTGTCCTATTTTTTTCATTTCAAGTGACTATGTACAGAATTCACTTTATGTTTTGAATGCAACATTTAAAGATTTTGTTTTAATGGTTAAAAAAACTCAAGTTCTTTATTAGCCAGTAATGGAAGATAAGTCCTCAACAACTATAGTTATTAACATGAGAATGTAAACCAATTTAAATACGTTAGTAGTTTTCTAAGTAGAAAGATGTTGAGATGCAACACAAAACTTTAATGTGTTGCAGTTGCTTTTAACAAATTTAAAGATAGAGTCTTTCATCTCAGAGAAATTACTATGTTATATACATCTGATTAAGTTGACTGCATATAGAACTATTATTTTATCTAATTTTTTGAATGAAAATGAGTTTTGGACACAATATAAAGATATAAGGATGCTCCTTAAAATTTTAAAAAATGGCAAGATTATAAAAAATAATCAATATGTTCTTCAGCTTGCTGGATGTAATATTATAGAATCCATTATTGTAAAATCACATCTCTATTAGATTGGACCTGCAAAACAAATGAACAATATGTGACATTCTAAGAAATTCAGTGTTTATTGTATCTATTGGGAAGATATAGCAGAGAATAGAAAACATTGGAGAGCTACAATTACACAAGGTGTTGAAATATTTTAGAAAGAAAAATTTCTGCTGAAAAAATTAAAAGACAATTATTACAAAAAAGTGAACTAGTATTTTCTATATATGGATGTATTTGTGGTTCACAAATTTGGTTTGTATAGTTATCACAAAACTCATTTCTAGGTCAGTTTTTATTTTCTTTCTTTGAAGTTGGAAAAACCATAATCATTTATGAGATAGCTGCAATATTTATCTATGTGTATTTTTAAAACAGTTTGCATTTATAACTTTATGAAAATCTTTAAACATTGAATTGCTTGTTTTATAGTTTCTGTTCTTTAATTGTTATAAATTTCCATATGTATTAGCCTGAAATGATTTGAATATAATCTTGATAGTTCATCTTCATTGTATTTTACATTTAAATGATAATGTTCAGATTTAAAATGTCAATAGAAAATCCAAACTCAGGATTTAAGCCGAAGGAAAAAAAAATACTTCTTGCTAAAATGATAAGTTAATTGGGTCAGGAAGTGGACATATGTCCCCGATATTAATAAAGATATTAAATTTTTTATTCATCATTAAAAATGCCAATTAAAGTTTACATCATTAATTCCAAGCTCAAATTATGAGAAATACATCAACCAATATTAAATTACATAATGTATCAATACCATGCTATATGAGTAAGTCAAATTTTATGTAAGTTCGATTTTTCCTTTGGTTGCATGTTAAATATTACCCATGGCCATTTTTACTTATTATATTTTTAGTTTATATTTTTATTGGTTTCATACCCTATAAATATAAATTTGATTTTTAGTTTTATTCTTAATTTTTTTAAATATTAGATTTAACAAATATGTTTCATATTCTAGATATAATGGAAAATTGTATATTTTCTTTCTTAGCTTAGCTTCCCCCCCTTAAATTAAGATGTAATCTCCTTTGTTTGTTGGTAAATATTTTGGTCCTTCAAAATATATGCTATTGGCTTTTTTATCTTTACTTTTTCCATTACTATTTTCAACCATTGTTATCTATGATTATTTTTAGTCCTTATATTCCAAGCATAAATGAATTTAAAATTTTTTATCATAGAAATTAGTCAAATAAGTGAAATATGGTCATATTAGAATAGTCAACTTTATCATTATATATATGTAATATTTTAGTAAAATTTTATATTGTAGACATACCCTGCTTAATGCTTCTTTGGTTAAAACTATTTTTTTACATGGTCATATGCAAAAATTGATGTGATAATTGATTAAAAATCAAAGTATTTTAGAAAGTTGAGAAATATTTAGATATTGCATTTTAATTATTCATGCTTTATTTATTTATTTATGTAATATATGAATTATTATTTTTTTAGATAGTTAAGTACTCACAAATTTTATAAAGGAATCTGGAAAGATTTGAAATATATATATTCTTTAGTGACTTTATTAATCATTGCATGCATAGATTACATAGTTATTTATTATGTGTTTCATAGTTCATGATTTTTTTTACATTATGTTTTTTAAATTTCACTTCTAAAGCTGATAAACACAGCAACTATGAGTGTTCCTGAAACTATTGATGAGACTCCAGTAACATCTAGAAAGATCAGAGTAGCTTGCTTTATTGCTGAATATGGGAAAATGAATCTGTTAGAGCTTTACAAAAAAAAAGCTACATTTTATGCCACCTTTTTTCAATTATATTTGAAATTTTTTAATTGAACATCCTGAATAGAGATGTTTATTTGAGGTGTGTCTTAGATTGTAAAATTATATCTTAATTTAATAATAAATCTGATCTACATAATAGGTTTTCATACATTTTCTGTGAGGCATCTTGACTTCTGATATCTAATGGGTAATTAAGTAATGATTTTAAAATAGGCCAGTAATATTTCTCAAGTGGACAGATGACATCGTTCTATGGCCTACCCTCAAAGTAACATGTTTTCCTGCTTGGAAATTAACTTCATTTTATGATGAACTCCTGATTAAATAAGTAGCAAATTATGATAAATATTATTAATGCTTGAAACTAAAAACAATCATGTATTATAATTCAAATTTGTATACATTTCTTTGTTAGTTTCTTTCTTCTTTATGATCTATTGCTGAATGCACTTTGAGTGAAATTCATCATAATTATAGCTTTAAGAGAGTTATGATTATGGTGAACTTCACCAAAAGTACACTCAGCTTTAGGTTATAAAGAAGGAAAAAACCACTTCATTATGCAGATGAACAAATGTATGCAAAGTTAATTACAAATATAAAGGAAATGATAATCAATCATATACTATAATAATGTATATTTTATAAAATTTCTAAGAATGCAAATATTATTTTAAATTTTTTTCCATTGATTGTAATATGATTGAACATTTTTTCTCTTGCATTTATTTCTGTTATTCAGAAGTCAATTATTTATTGAAAGATGTGAAAAGGAAGATGGAGAGGGATCATTATAGCTCAGTCTCTCTTTGAAAATAAAATCATAAATAGTTATCTGTAAATTTAAAAAAAAAATATATCTTGTAATTTAATAAAGAAATTGCTTGATAAAATTTATTTCATTTTTACATGTTGTATATTCTCTTATTAAATTATATATACTGTTAAATAATTTTGTTTAAAATTATTTTATTTAGCATTCTAATTTTGAGTCATTTTAAATATTAATTATGATGTATTTACTTTCTTATTTTCAAGTCTATTATACCCCATTATGAGAATTCTTGTGTGTCATCAAATTTATTGCATGACTATCAAATATAGTAATAGAATTAAGAAATAATAATATTTAAAAAAGTGCCTAATTTATTTTCAAGATTTTCATCCCAAGTCGAATGCTTGGAAATAATTTACTTTGACAAATCCATTTTGCTTTTCTAGAGATGAATGTGTAAGCAGTGAATAGGCGAACATATATACATAAGATTAATTTTTATACAAAGTTTGAGCCTTAGTTTTTTCTTGGATTATAAACTAAAATTTACAGTTATCCTGCTAAAAGAATATAATCTAATGTATTTACTTTTCTGACTGTTGTTATATATATATGGTAATGCAAAAACTAAAAAAAAAAAAAAAATTAAAAATGGATAGAATTTAAAATGAAATGAGCATACAAATTATTTTTCTTAATCTTCCATTAAAAGGAAATGAATATACATAATTTTAATTTAAATATAAAATTAAAGTTTTATTTTTATTTTAAAAATTTAACTTAAGTTAAAAAAATAACCGTAATCTTTTTTATTTACTCATTAATCATCAGTTTATTTTAAACTTGAGTTTGTTCAAATAAATTATGAAAAGGTAAATATATATTTAAAAATGTTGAATTATTAAGAAGCGTTTGTGTGTGTATTTAAGAATTAATTTTATACACAAGTGATTGAAATATTTATTTATTTATAACTATTTTAGGACAACTTGGCATCTGTACACCTGTCCGGACTGGAAATATACAATTTCTGATTGGAAATTTTTTTTTGTAATTATAACTAGCTAAATTCTATCTGAAATGATTGGAATAATTAAATGAAACTTATATTCTTAAAAATTTTGGTGATCTTTTAGAGAATTCTATTGTTTTCCAATATGCACATTAAATCATATATTTGTTTTGATTGCTTGGTAGATTGTGCAATATTTGAAAAACCAAAGTGATAAGTTGAACACAATTGTTCGAACATCTTGACTAAAATTCGGTTGTTGTTGTTTTTTAAACATTTTATGTAATTATTTGAAAGTAGGAAATGTCAGCAAAAACTTCATAAGATTTTTTGACTTCAGTAACTTATAACAAAATGAAGTTGTCCACATAAAAATAGTTTTGATAAAATTATATAATTGTGGGAACTAGATTAACCTAATGAATGATAATAAAAGATTTCTGGAATCACTTGAAACTGGTGATGGCAATATTCTGGAATAATATAAGGAAGAAAAGCTTGCTCATTGTGATTCACTATGGAATATATTGTGAAATTACTCTAAAATCAGCATGTTTTATTTGAAAGATCATTATGGGGATCTAAATTACATTACAGGTAATAAGATTGATTTGAATTAAATGTGTGGTTTTCTGAAGCAATTGAACACATCGGAGATGAGTAATCAGAATTATTTAACTAAAATATATATATATGTAATTATAATTAATATTTTAATATTGAATAAATATAATGTCATATGAAATTTACCAATTCTATTTTAAATAATAATTGAACTGCCCTCTAGATATGGTCCATTTTTTACTGTAAAAATTTATTGGACAGCTAAAGTGCAGTTCAATTATTATTTAAAATAGAATTGGTAAATTTCACATGACATTATATTTATTCAATATATATACTTTAAATGATCAAATTTCAATATTAAAATTTGTCCATAATGTTGCCTTATATATAAAATAAAAAATAATCAATTTAAAAAATTGAAATAGACAACTCATTATAAATATATAAAAAATTAGATACATCATCTCGACTTTTATTCCTTAATGGAGCTTTTCAAGATGTTACTTTTTACACAATCACATGTGATGTGATGCACTGTGACTTCTTTTTATACAGAGTCAGGAATCTCTCAGCAACTATGCCCAGAGAATCTGTTAACCACTTTAACTTCCTTTTTCATTCCCCACTCTAAGTTTTTCCATATTCTTCTGTATCCTGCTTCATCCCATTTTCACAACATAATCTTTGTTAACTCCATAACCTTTATATCTAAATCCCCCTTATATTTTCCAAAACCGAGCATAAAAACCAATAACCCACTTTTTATATAATCACTTTGCTTATATTTATTCTTCCACAACTTTATTATTTGTACCCTTTCTGCTTTCAGGCATTTACATTCAATTAACAGGTGCCTAATATTTTCTATGCCTTTCTTATACAACTTGTAGACTAAATCACCCACATTTTTTCCATTTATGTGTGCATTCCTTTGTTGCTAAAGATTCCGTTCAAGCCTAAACAGTAAACCACTTTCCTTGCTGTTATCATAAATTAACTCACACCCAATATTCTCATCAATTATCCTACAGAAACTCCCCCATTGATTATTACAATCCTTTTTTTTCTCATAATATATATATTTACAAATAATCTAAAAAAAACCCAATAATAATAATCTCTTATTTTTAAAATTATAACTCTATAAAGTTTCCAATAATATAATAATGCCCATTTCCCCCCTAATTGTTGCCAGACTTTTAACCATGCTTATACATTTGTTTAAATTTTCTTGAATATTCAAAGTTTTATAATATTTTTTTCCTTGTAATTTTTAACATACTTTATTACCTGAATATTTTTTTTGCAATTCATTTTTATGTCCACTATCCAAAAAATGTATATATGGTACTGATCTTATATCTTTTTTGTTAATTGCCCTATCATGCTTCTTATCTATTTCCATGACAGTCTTTACTGTCTGTATATATATATATATATATATATATATATATATATATATATATATATATATATATATATATATATATATATATATATAAAATACAATACCTGTTATAAAATATTATATATATAAATTTTAACAGTAATTACAATATTATAGTTTAAATTCTTTTGTAGCGCTTTCGATTACATGATAATCCTCATCAGCTTTAACTGAATTTCAAATTTTTTAAACGTAATGTTACGTATATTTCCATAAGCTGTGTATGGCCATAAATACAAATATGGCCATACACAGCTTATGGAAATATATGTAACATTAAGTTTAAAAAATTTGAAATTCAGTTAAGGTTGATGAGGATTACCATGTAATCGAAAGCGCTACAAAAGAATTTAAACTATAATATTGTATTTACTGTTAAAATTTTATATATATATCATATTGCAAAGGTCACAACTAATTTTATAAACCAACTCTGTTCTATTTTTAATATTACTCATCCTTTACTATTTTTTAATTCTTTCTTAATATCAGGTAACTTTTCTTTTATCAATATCTTATATAAATGCTCTGAATATGGAACTGAAACCAACTTCCTGTTGGTATACCCATGCTTTTCACTATCTTTTGTAATATTATTATTTCTGAAAATTTTTTGAATATCTTTTTTTTTACATCCTATAGTAACATAATCATTCTCTACTTCCAATTTCCATTCAAAGATTTTTTCACATTCAATGTTAACCTATCATTTTTAACTTAAACCTTTTCAAAGCTCATATATTCTGCAAACATGGCTGATATGAATTTGAATCACTTATACTTCTTTTTTCTTTATCCTTAATACAATGTTTAATAAGTATTTCACCATTAATTCCTTTTCTTAAAAAAAAAAAAAGTCTAAATATTTTAATCGATTATTCTATTTATTATTGTTCAATTCTTTAAATGCATTAGCAATACTTTTTCTACTATTACCTATGACAATTATATCCTCAACATTTCTATAATATTTCTAGAATTTCCTTATTTTTTATATAATTATCAATTATATTTGTTTCTCTATAGTCAGTCATAATTGATGATAAAATCCCACTAATAGACCAACCCATAACACATCCCCTTTGTTATATTCCAAATTTCTTCATTATATTTAAAATATAAAGCATCATTTATCAATAATAATGCTTCTCTGATAACATATAACAATATTATGTATATAATGTTTTTATTAACTATAATAAATAAAACAAGATACTACATAAAAACAAGGTAAAAATTAGTTAAATATAATTTGATTTTGGTTTTGGATTAAAGACCAAAACTTCAGTACATAAGGAAAAAAATGCAAAATATTTTTGTAAGGGACCTTACTTTATGGTTAATTTTTTTTTTTTCATATGTCAAATGTGTTGACCGGGAAGTGAATCCAGGCTAGCTGCTTGGAAGGCAGCTATGCTAACCACTAGGCCATCAACGCTTGACTGTTTACATTTTGTCTTTTAAAATAGGCTTTGATGATGAATATAGTTTTTTTATTATTTTGTTCATGTGGCAGCATATGATTTAGAAATTTAGAAGTAATGTTAATTTAATAAAAAATAATAATTTAATGACTTATTGCTTTTGAGTTCATAAGAATTTTAACATAAGTGACTGATTTGAGCCACAGTCCATGGAACTTGAATTCTAGAATAATCATTCTACCATTGTAGTAAACATTATTTCAATCTACTGTTATCATAGAGTTATAGTTTTTAATGCCATAATTGAGTTGCAAAAATTTCTTATTGAGTCAGAAACTATGTAATGTTTGGCATCCAAAATTTTTTTTTTGAACTATTACCAAGACTTTATCAATTTGTGTTGATAGAGTTTGTTCTGTAAATTGAATTGTTTGTATGCAGATAAACTATTATTTAAATCTGATTTCAGCTTATGAATATTATATCAGTTTACCATTTCTTAATTGTAACAGTCCTTAACATTGGTCAAACATAAGTTTGTCCATAATGTTGTTTTCACATAATTAATAATGATTCCAACACAATTGATATAAAACAACTATATAAAAATAAAGAAAATATTTATTTTTATATAGTTTTATTTCATTTGTCTTGGAATCATTATTATCTTAAAATAATCTATTAATTCTTACCTCATGATTTTTAAAAAAAAATGATGATTAATTAGAGAATGAATCACACCGATGATTATATTTACTTTTCTTGATGTATTGACTGAATATTGGGAATTTTAAAACCATGACAATCAGTTGTTTTAAAACAAATCTGTGATTTACACAATTTTGTTAGGATTCTGGACATAAGTAATGTATTGTAGAGATCATTTCATCCCATGATTTGTCCCAAAAAATAAATACAAAACACTGATTTTCTGCATATCATCTTATTATCTCTGAACTGCTCAAAGAGTACAAGGATTTCAATCAGGTTTTGGGTTGTGACTTTTTATATCTGCATTTAATATCAAGCAAAAAAGATAAAATTAAACTATGGATTTAATATTTATAGGAATACATTTCCACCAAAACTAAAAGTTATATAATTTTACAATTACATTTATTTTTTAATTTTTAATTTATTATATAGATGGGTTTCTAAACAATCCAAATCAATCTGGAACTTTTATCATCTAACTAATAATAGCTAGATATTTATTTACTAACTAAAATTGGTCAGGCTTACATCCCATGTTTTAGCATAGTAAATATATGCACTAATGCTAAATCATGGGATTCTTTTTAAAGTAAGCTCAGCCATAATTTGAGATTATTTCCTTCTTACTATGCATTCAAACCTTAAAGTTTATGTCCAGGGGAATTCTTTTTTTTTAATATTTT
The DNA here is from genome assembly GCA_028023455.1 of Epiperipatus broadwayi. Taxonomy (NCBI): domain Eukaryota; kingdom Metazoa; phylum Onychophora; class Udeonychophora; order Euonychophora; family Peripatidae; genus Epiperipatus; species Epiperipatus broadwayi. The sequence continues at coordinate 6,831,725 of JAQFVV010000032.1, forward strand.
GGAAGGTGTAATCCTCAAAGAGAAAGTCTCATTAAACAATTATTGCCAAATTCCTCAACAAGCTTTGTGATAAATGCTTAGCTAGAGAAAGCATTTAAAATATCTCTGTCAGGACCCACCCACCCCAAACCTCTGACCATGGTTTTGTGCTCTGGCACTTCTCAGAGAGGTGCTAGGGTAGGTTCAGACACTAGATCTAAAACACCAACCCAAAGTCAGCATTTAACTAAAAGTTATCTATTGAGTGGAAAATCTGAAATTTCAGACACCTACATGTCTTCAAAACAGATCTTCAGCCATACCATATATTAGTAGTCTTAGCAATTTAACATTGCATAAGACTTAAGACAGAGACTACAAATAATCAAAATAAGAGTCATAGGTCACATGACCCTATTCTTTTAAGCTTGTAAGTTATGAACAATGAGGATTGCCAATTCCTCATTGTTTATAACTTACAAGCCTAAGAGAATAGGGTCATGTGACCTATGACTCTTATTTTGCCTATTAAAGTCTCTTATTGTTTCAAAAGTAACCAGGGAATTTTTGGAAAGTTAAAATATAGATGACTGCAAAACTTTACCAATATAAACTAATATATTTCGAATTTGGAGATTTCTAAGCACTTCTTTCACTTTAAGTTTTTTTAACAATATTTAATTTAATGGCTACTTTTCCAGCAGATTTGAAAACATCATAAACTTTTTCAAGTCTTTAAAACTCTGTGATATAGGAATATGTTGAATTAATAAACACTGTTAGAAATATTTTTTGTCTTTAAGGTTACTGAGTACATTCTTAGGAATATTTTATCAGTTTCATGATGATAAATCTATCCTTAAGTGTTCCTTGATCATAATAAAATACACCAACATCTTATATTATTAATAATGATTTTCAAAATATATTAAAGCAAGCTTTTGAATGTATAAATGTTTATGATTAATTTTCTCTAGAAAGTGTACTAACTATTAATGGATAGATAACTTGCATCATAGATAGCATATTGTGAGTTATGCATTAATTTTTTATGCAAATACCATATTGCTTTAGAGAAAAAATATGTTATATTACTGATTTTTATCATCCATTATTTTTATTGTCTTTTATTTCAGTTGACATTGTTTATGCTTTTTGATTGCCCTAACTATTGATTATGATTCAGCTTTAAAATAAGATTCAATATCTAATATTAATTATGTATTGTTTAATTTAAGCTTGATTTTCAAGCTGGTGCAATTGTGGATATCTATTTGTTTCCATAATAATATTATTTTGGTAGTTTCTTGAAAATTTCTTTATGCAGTCATTATTTTTCATGGTCTACTGGGTTTTTTCTCTACAAGATCATAAATCATCACTTGAGATTAAAAATAGGTCATGCAATATTCCAGCAGTCAAATAGAAATTCAAACTTTTTTTATTTACCAATATAAAATTGATTCAGGAAGCTTTACTTCACCACTCCGTTAGTGAACTAAACAGTACAAAATAATAGTTTTTAAAAAAAAAAAAAAAAAAAATAAAACAATTTGTTTTAGTTATATTCAGTTTATACTCAAAATAAAACCATATTTTTGAAATATTATATATATATCTGTATTTTCATATTTCAAACAATCTTTTTAATACAATAATAGTATTCATAAACATATCTAATTTAATGCCAAAAACTTTCATAAACATATCAAAAATATTTGCTCAGTTATTTGACAGGAACATATTTTTCATAAATTTCTAGCCATTTTATATTACAATTGAAAAACATATATGGTTTTTGAAATTAGGCATCAAATATCAAATGATTTTTGATCAAACATTTTATTGTCCTGTATCGCTTCACATAGTGGTAGAATGATGAAACTGAGAGTTAAATATTTCTAAATGGAAGCTCAATATGTCGCTTTTGGTGCTTAAATCTCATGGCGTCCCACACAATTTGATTAATGTAGAAAATTATCATGAATTCAAATATCATTAATTCACAAAATTCTATTATCCAAACAAAATTACAAAGTTATTATTGTGATTTATTGTTTTAATTACTGCTAATATAAATATATTTCATATTTCAATTTATACAAACTGTAGATAGATTTTATTTTCAACGTGTTGAATTTGTAACAAAGAGGGATGGGGGGGGGGTATTGAAATGTGAATTCATAAATAATAAAAAAAATAATTTTGTAACCAGGAATTTCGGATGAATAGTAATCTACCTATGTAATTACTTAATCCTAGATATTGCTTAAAGCTCAAGTGTGTTTGCTGATTTCAGTTAAAATTGAACTTATTAACTTCCACTTCAAGATGCAGAGCACCCTCTGTTAAACTGATCTTCGATAAACAACATTTTGGACATGACAAATAGATAGGCAAACTATAATGATATATATATCACGATAATATTGTTATGCTGTAATTAAATACTAAAACTGAAATATTTTTTATTAATACTTGATATGCTTTAATTATTTTAAATATTACACTATTTTACATAAAGAAGATATAAATCTTGATAATTTTTTAACATTATATATTAGCTTAAAAATTGAAAACGTTCGGAAAAATATTTAACCTCAAATCTAGTGAGGGGGGTGGGTAAACGATGTGACATTTGAAAGTCATTACATTTTTAAAAGAATAGAAAAAGAACTATATTAAAGAAAAAATCTGTTAAATTAAATTTTTTTTTTATTGTAATATATATATTAAAAATCTATTTTTACTTGATTGATGACTCTATTTTGAGTAATTGATTTTTTCCTCTGGATAAAAGGTCAATGGTAAATCAATCATTTGAAATAAAATTTCTTCTAAAATGTTGCTACTCAGATTTAATAATAAACTATTTAAAATGGACTCACATATACACACACAAACAACAAGTAATAAATGGCAAATTGGTGCAAGTTTGTCCTAATTTATTGATACATTATGCTATTGGGCACTGTAACACGGCGATTGATTGATGGATCCAAGAACAAACTATTTATTCCTTTATCGATTTTGAATTAAAGTAAAAACAATAAATTCACTTTGTATAATTATAGTGTTTTTTTAGCCTGTCATTTGGATGTTCCACATCACATGATTTTCAGACCACATTGAATATATTGTTTTTATCATTTATCCATCAAAGTTAAACATTATTAGGTTCCATTAACCCTTGGATTAGGGACTACCTGGAAACACCGAATTCTGCATGCCAATCTCATTTTTGCACTGAATAGTTTTATTCTGTGCTATGATGTCAGACTCAAGAGCTAATGTTTTGGATCATTTCTCAAATGAGTAAAATAAAAAATGAATAAGTAAATCTTATTTTAGTCAAGAAAATAGAACTATTATATTCAATTTGCTGCTTGGATACTTGAACATTATATTACTCCCAAGTCGCTAACTATTAGGGTGTTTATTTTTACTAGATTCTATAGCTTGGACATTTTTTTTTTTCAATTCTTGAGAATTTCTGAAATAATCTTAGCTGTCCATCCATATGTAGTTATTTTTAGCTGAAGATAAAAGAAGTATCAAACAATTTATATTAATAAAATGAGTACATAACTATGAGGGGAAGAAATTATAATGTATTATAATTTTATCACCAGCATATAGATGCATGTCTCATTTTGTGCTGATTCCATAAATTTATCTTTACTTTTATACAATGTCAGGATGGAGGTTTTTTTTAAATTATTAAACCTTTCATATATTTGTGTATGCAAAAAATTGACAGTTATTTCTTATTTCAATTTATTTAGCAGGTTCTAATAAATTTAAGTGATTGGAACAATTATTATTCTATACAATTCTATAACTTTGAAAATTTTAGGATCTTTTTGCTAAATTAAAATTATATCATTTTAATTACAATGAACTTGTTATGATAATGTTGGAGTTCAGAACTATATATCAATTCTAATTATAGATTATAAATATCAAATTTTGAATGAAATAGAGTGAAAAATTTTATTGATTGTTGTTAATTTTTACAGTTGGAGTTGCAGAAATATTTATGTAATTGATTGTATTTTTTTGATTAATATTGAAGTAGTTTGCAAATTTATTCCAATTTTTTGTTGTCATAAGCCATGCAAGGGGACACATATAGCAAGTTATGATTTTCTCTATAACAACTTTTTATTAAAATTTTGTACATTTTGTTCCCATCAAACACTAACTTTCTCACTAAAAATTTTAAATCTATTTTTTGTTACATAAAATATATGTGAATTTTTAAAAAATAATTTATTTTGGAATACTTTATATGAATGTTATGAATGAGACCATATTTAAGTACCTTCTATTAGTTGATTATTTAACTAAAATATAAAATATTATACAGTATAATATAAAAATTCTGAATTGTAAAGTTCACAATTCAGAATTTAGTTAATATATAAAATCCTGTATCTCATTTAAATAATGAGCTAATAGAGAGTGCTTAAATATTTTCATTCAGTTTATAATTTTGTAATGCATTTATTCACAATTGATTATATTTTGTATTAAATAAATTGTTTGTGGAAGTTTTTTTTTTTACTAGTTTGGCCAATTGCAATGAGTAATATCTTAAGATGCCCAATGCTCAAAATATATATATATCTATGCCTCTTCTAAGCTGTGTTAAGAGTTAAAATTTTGCAATGCTAGTTGTTATTATTTAATATTTTTCTATTATAAATTTTTAAAAATTCCATTATCCACTTCACTCTTATCTTATCAAATTTTTGATATGAGCATTTTATTGCAAGTTGCGGGGTAGTGATTAGTGTGAAAAGATTTCAAATAATAAGAGAACTTCAGGCTCATCTGATATATATCTTTGATTACATTAATTATATGACACTATTCAACAATAGCCAAGTGATGTGTCTTGAATAAATGACTTATATTTCATTGATATGGAAACAATTAAAACCAAATATTAACTTATATAAAAAGGATTCATTGCCAGGCAAAACTAGTGGAGAAGGATTATTAATGTATTTATCACACACACACACACAACTTGTATCTTAAAATATTGATTAATACAAAAACAATTTATAATCTCTTACAAAAAAATACTACAATAATATTTTTAATGTAAAATTCAGTCATTAGAATCATATATAACTGCCTGTATTCCCTTATGAGAGTGAATGCATCTACCTATGGTCGGATCTGGGTCTTCATGTAGGATGCCATGAATGATGTAATAAAAATCTAATCCATGATTGTATCTATTTCAGATGTGATAATTTAATGTTTAAACACTCAGTTTAGATACAACTTAGACCAGTTCATCCAATCTTCACATCTTTTTATTATTCCATTATGCTCAGTATTCAAACTCAGAGTTAATTTTACACTTAACTCTCTTCAGGGATGAATTGATATCCTGTAGAAATAATTATACTTTTATATAAGTTCGATAGATTCTCAAAATTCCTTCAAACCAAGTTATCATGATGTAAGTCAGGATGATATGTATGTGTGGGTATATGTATTCAATTTTATTTTATTATGAAAATAAACAAATAATTTAAATAAATCAGAAACCTTAAATTTAAAATAAATTTCACAATATTTATTAATTGAAAACAATTTAAATTTATCTTTATATAACAAAATTTTTGATTATGAGTGTTTACATACATTTCTATCATATTAGTATATAAATTTTAAAATTATACCTCTCCATATCTCATAGTAGATATGTATCATAACACAAATAATATTTAATAGGTTATAAAAATAAATACAGTTTTATAATTCCAAAGATTATGATAACACTACTTAACTAAATTTAAATTAAACAGTATAAGTGAAGACATTTGCAATATCCAATCCTTTTGAGGAAATTCCATTTTCTATAAGACATCCCATCTATGTATGGTTCCTATCATTGAAAGAAAAGGCCTTTCATCTAAGGATATTAGTCATTTATATCGAATAGTAAACAAACAAATATTACTAAATTAATTAAATTAATAATAAACAAAAATTCTGTCATCATAAGTGAATAAATTTAATATGAAGAACAAAAAAAAACTTACCTTCATATTAAGATTAATTATTAATCTGGTCAAGTCGCTCTGTAAGGAAGACCTACATTTTATTAAATAAAAAAAATATTTAACCCAATGATCTTTCCATTTTTTTTCATCTAATGATTTTCCAAAATGGATTATTCCAAAGTAAGTAGGTTTTAAAGGCAAAGGAAATAAAATTAAATATTTATGGATGTTGATACGCAAAGATGATATGATGTGTTTAAAGTTTATGATATTGTCCTATTCATTTTCCACAATTTGAGTAACAATGTTCATTAAGAATAAAGTTATTTTATTTCCGGTCATAAATCATCAGTGAGGCAATCAGTATAATCAATTGTTTCATAAACATTCCTCTCACATGATGTTGACATCACTTTCATAAATTATTTCATATAAACTGAAGTTGGACATTGAATTATATAGATGATACATATATATATATATATATATATATATATATATATATATATTAGGCATTTTAGTGGGAATAAATAGTTACACTGCTTTAGGTTAGAACAATAGCATTTAATCCTACGACAAAGTGTCTTTACTCACAGTGCATTTTCTATAACTTAAAATCTTCTTAAAATAATTTATTTAGATGTATAAATGTGTTTGATGATATTTATCTTCCTTGAAATTCAAATTTAGAATGATATCATTAAGAATTTCTCTAATTATTATAGTGAAGATAATTTTGCTTTTGAAATTATTATTGATGATATTAAATAGTATTTTATTTACTCTTTACTCGAGTGATATTAGAGTTTTCCGCTAACGAAGATTTTATAAACAAGGAAAATTCATCCAAACTATTGATCCATCTTTCTGATGTGTTCGGTATTTGAACACAGCAAAATAAATATGCTTAGTGACTAGTTCATTTATAAAAAGTGGAACTGATTTGGAAATTAGTTGATTTAGTTTTTATAATGGAATCGATTTCTGGTAACTATAATGTGTTAAATTATTATTTCATTTCATGATTTTGTATTCAATTATTGTTGAATGCTTTATAATTAATAATTGTGTAATTGAGTTCTAATTTTATTTCTTTTGTATTTAGTTGCTAAGATACAACTTGACCTTAGGTTATCTTTATATTTTGAGTCTTGATTAGTGATATTAGTTAATTTAATAATTATTTTATACATATATATAAATGATTGAAATCTAATTATTTTAATATTTGATTTCATTAAAATAATTATTTGACTTGACTTTTATTATTAAAATTTTATCATCTAACGTTTAAGTTATATATGTGTGCATTTGGATATTTTAATGTAACGTATTTACTGTTTATTAATAAAAATTATACTTTTAAGTTTATGGTTTGATATTGCACATAAACAAGTGAGCTTAATAAGATTGTAAGTACCTTTACACATGCAATGACATTTTCAATAGAGAAAGAAAAAGTGATCTATCTGTTTGGAGATTTTGAAAAATATTTAAAGTAGTTTGCAATACAATGAAGCTTCTCTTTTTTTCAGTCAGATATTGTTTAAGTTAATAACTTTAAATCTATTATTGGATCCATAAAAAAAAATTCTTTTGTTTAATATTATTTTCCAAAAATCTTTTTCTTTTACTATTTTGTTTCTTGTTTTGTAAATTAAATTTAACTGCACATTATATACTATTAATTCATTTGATTAAATTATTTAAATAAGATTATCGTTTTTTCCCCATTGATTAAGCTATATATTAACATGAGATATGTTTCTTTACATATAATGTTATTTTTAATAAACTATTTTTTATTTAATTTAATAAAAGTCCAGTTAATAAAAAAATGTTGAAGATCTCTGACATTGATAGCAAAGATGTTTGAGAATATCATATACTTGCCAGGAAAATAGACAAGTAGTTAAATACTATATTTATATTAGATCTTAATTTTCACTTGAAGCAGAAATGATCGGATTGAAATAGATTTTGTGCAAATTATGAGATAATTTAATTCACTAAAAATGTATTGATTACTGTCAAAATTTACTAGCTAAAAAAAAAAAAATCAATAATGAGATAAATGGACTTCAACATCACATTAATGAATCATCAATGATAATTCTGAATAACTAAATTTTAAATAAATTATTCTAATAAGAACCATTTGTATGATCACCAGAAGAAATTGAGACTATCCAATAAAAATATTACGAAAAAATAAATGTTGAGATAAGAATTTATAACAGGTCAAATAAAAAAGTATTGTTTTTCTGTTATATAAATTAATATTCATATAATCAAAATACTGCTGAATTCCAGTGATAATTAAATACTTCAAAATAGAAGAAATGACCTGTATTTCAATTGTTCAGAAAAAGATTTTTTTTCAGTCTTCTCATTTAGGAATAGAGTCCAGAAATCTTGCTTTCTATTAGAATATTATCAAAATATTAAACTGTTGAGAATATAGTCATTGTAATTTGCAACATATAATAAAAGGATTTGATTTATTTTATATTTTATTTCAGTTATAAATTAAGATAGCATAAAAAGTATATTCAATTTAATATTTTATCAAATACATTATCTTCTAACTAAATATTGCCCCCCCCCCCTCTCCATATTTCTTTTTAAAAGCAAAGCCATTTTGGGTTTTGTTTTTTACAAAAATTTTGCTTTAACATTATTAATTCAGTTCGTTTTATTGTTTTAACCTTATTGTGTAAATTCCATATAAATAAGGAAATTATTAAATTGCTCATTAAGACCCACAAACCGACTTGCAATCTTAAAATTGTTTTTATTTATAGGCTATATAAAATAGAAGAATGTTTAAATATGGAAATATCAAAAGTCATTAATTTTCCTAATGAAGAAATTCAATCTCTTTCTTGGACTTCCTCCTCATCAGGTAGCCTCTGTTGCGCTCCACTCTGCAATAAAAAACGCACTTTTGCTCTAAATCATAGCTCACTTTTGCATTCTATTGCACTGCTGACCTTTTATTAATGATATTCGTACACCTAATTAATTCAAAATAATAATGATATCTTATAATAATTTTTTGTGTTTTTTTATGTAGGTCCACCAACCAAAGTGAAAAAAATGAAAAGTCCTTTTCAAAAGGAATTGGATGCGAAATTGAGAGAACGTCGTAAACGAGGTCTATGCATAGATCTAGATGATGAAGATGATGATGAAGAATTCACAGGTGAAAATGATTTGACTGCAACTGTGAATCCTTTAGAAGAAGGTACTTTCTTGAGTGCTAGTATTTATTATTACTATTTGGTTTCATTTATTTAAGTATGCATAATATCAGAAAATTTAAAAAATAAATCACCTATATATACTTTTTGTATAAAAATATAAATTTTCTTTCTTTTAATTAATATTAAAAATTTTCAGAGAAATGTATTCTGACCAGTTACAAATTTTTATGGAATATCTATTTTTTTTATTTTAGAATCAATCATTTTAAATTTAAGAAAACTGTAATAAGATAAATAAATGATAAAGAATATTTTAAAATGAAAAAAGACGCTCAATTTCTTTTTATTTTTTAAAAAATCCATTCTGTATTTAGAAAAAAAATCTATCATTTTTATAGTCACTTTGAAATAATTAAGCAAAGTACATATTTTCTCTCTAACTTCATAAAGTCCAACAATGTTCCAATTAATATTAGATAATTATTTTTTCTATTTTGTGCATTTTTCCTTTGTTTGAAAATAGTCCACAGTTTCAGATAGCTAAATAAAAAATAATCATTCATTGACAATGTAGATTTGTAATCCAGACGTTTTTAGCAATCTACTGCCTTCAATTACTAACTATTGCCTTGGCTAATGATTTTTTATCCTCAAAAAATAAATAAATTAGTACTTGTAACTACATATCCACATTTATTCTTTCTCAAGAAGATCCAACTGATATCTCAGTTAAGAATCAACACCGTTTTATTTTCTTGATCTTAGAAATAATTAGTTGTTGAATAATGGTGTACAGCTCATTCTTGTTCATTTGCTTTGTAAAAGTAATATCAGGGTCATTGCAATGACATGAAGAAGACATTAGGAATTTTCCCTATTCAGTTCCTTTAAGGCCTCAGAAAATCCAAGAGCCCTCTTTTAGATTCCTTTTGCAGACATACACAAGTAAAATAATTTTTATAAATAAATAATTAGGCTGCCAACAGACTATACAAATGGCACATAATGGAATGACCTTCCTATATGAAGATTGACTACAAATAATAAATAAATAGTAATTGATCAAGATTATTTTCTCCTGCTTTGCATGATAAGATGTTGGTCCAACAAGTAGGTAATGTTTTCATATAGGCTTTTCTGTCTTCCTCTTTTTCTTCTTCAATTACTTAAAACACTGTGAGCTCTAATAAACACAAACATCTTACCATTGGTCATCTTCCTATACTAACTGCGGTAATAGGTTTGTGTGTTTGTGCAATCACATTTCCTACCTGTAATTACGCTCACAGCATTTTTATTTCCAATTTCATTTTTCATATTTTTTAGCTGAAGCCATTGAGATTTAAGAAAGCAATGACAAGGACAGATGTAGTTTAGTACTGGCAATTTTTAGTTGTAATTATTAATGAGTCAATTTGGAATTTGATTTGAGATAGGAGTTTAAGTTGGACAAAAATTGTATAGTTAGGTAGCCCTATTTGGAATCCTCCTATCTACTATGAAAATGGAAGGGATATAGAAAAGGTAATCTAAAAATGGTCTGTCTCATAATCTGGCTAAGTTGCATGACTGGCCAATTATCATTAAAATAATAGAAATAATCTTATTATCAATAATAGTGGTAAATCTGGAGGCAATGATAAATAATAAAGACAAATATTATAAATTTAATTTTCTTCCTTAAATTTAGAAATACAGAATATGAGAACTTTAATTTATACAAAATTCAAAATCAATATAGCTGCTTTTAATGATACTTATCTTGCTGTAGAAGTTGAATAGAAAAAGTGAATGACCAGAAGTTGTTTTGGAAGAGCAGATCATCCAGCAAAAGGAAAATTATGGTATTGAATTTGTTGTAAAAGTTAATTTAGTATCTTCTATTCTTGGAATTCCTTATTGTAAAAAAAAAAAAAGGCTAATGGTATTAAAACTTTCCTTGCACAATGTTTCCTATTTATTAGTGCCTATGTTTCAACTTTAGATACAGTGAATTCAATGAAAGAAAGCTTTTTTTATTGGATAATATTATTACTGCAATATCATTAAAAGATCAGTTTTTTCTTCTTGGAAACATTAATCCATGTGTCAAAACAAATAGTAGATTTTGGCCAAAAGTTATTGGAAATGCTGTTATAAATTTATATGATCTATTGTTGGTGAATTTTTGCACAACATATGGATCAAGTACTATTAAGTACCTTGTTTAGTTAGAAAACCACTATAAAGGAATATGACTATATTCACATTAAGAACAATGGTATTTAATATATTACATTACAATTAGAAATCAGAATATAAGTTTATATTACATGAGCACTTACAATTGCAAATTATTGAAAATATTATAGATTATTACTTTTCAATATTAAAGTGATAATTGCATTAGAAAGTAGATTTTATTTGAATCATATTTACAAGAAAATTGATGGTTATTCTTGAGAAGTATTTGCTATATGTATAAAATTTCAACACTAAAATTGCTAGTTTGTATCTCCAGAATTGTCGTTGCTGAAGCATGGGATTTTCTTAAGAAGTGTATTATGGATTTTGGATTCATTAAAAAAAAGAAATATGATTGTTTTATTATTAGTAATTTGATTAAAAGGAAATGTATCATTTTTTGCTTGACAAAATAAATTAAATGTAGAGCTGACAATAAGATCTAAAAATGATTGGTAGATTAAATTTACAAAGATGATACAGACTTTCATTGATCCTGTTTTTTTTTGATGCAGTGAAAGTAACATATGAATCTTAGAAATGGTATCGGAATCCTATTAAATCCAGCAATGACAATCTTATATAATGGCCACCAAACAAATGATTAGCTAAACTTTTAGCCCTAACAATACCAGGATGTCTTTTGTGTATTAATTTTAATATTTTATTGCTTCTATGGGGTGATGTGAGCACCATATCATCCATCAATATGAGTTTTTTGGCATTGATGGTTAAACCTACTGGTGAAAAATTTTCATACCAAATATCATAGAAAGTATTGCTATATTTACATGATTATAATTTCTTTCAGTTTTTGACAAAGATTTTGATACCTATGCTATAACTCTCTAATCCTCTTTAAATGTGTGTTTTATTACTGCACTAATTCCATGTTCTGATGCACTTTTTGTCAAGGTTGTTTTAAGTTTCTCATTGTAATGAATTAAGTAGCTGACTGGATGTGGTAATACTTTTGTATTATAAAAAGCTTTTTCTTGACTTCATTCACTTTTATTTTTGGCTCTTCTTTAATACATCATATAGGGGTCTTGCCACATGTGTCTTTTCTTTTAAAAGTCCCTCAAAAAACAAATGAATAAATAATTATTCCCTAGAATAATGAAGGTGACACTATATAATTTTGTAGCATTTCATTACAATATATATAATGAGCACTAGAAGTATTCTCTACTACATATTTTCTTAGTTTGAATCAATGTTTAAATTGAGAAAGCTCTCAGCTGTGTCCATTAATGATCTCAATCAATTTAAATATCTTTAAAATAAATTTCATAAATGATTTAAATATTCATTTTTTCTAAACTAAGTGTTTCAGATATTCTTTTATATATATATATATATATATATATATATATATATATATATATATATATATATATATATATATATATCATCAACCATTATCAATCCACTGCAGGATGAAGGTCTCTCCAAGTTTAATCCATCTTCTCCGATCTGTAGCTTCTCTTTTCCACAACACTCCTGCACATTTTCTTATTTCATCCATCCATCTCACATGTGGTCTCTTTCTGGGTCTTTTACAATCTGTTGGAATCCAGTTTAAAGTTTCAATTGTCCATCTATTATCGTGTCTTCTAGCAATATGTCCAGCCCAACTCCATTTCAATCTTTTAATTTTTTCAATAAGGTCAGTAACACCTGTTTGTTGTCTTACCCATACATTGCGTTTTCGATCTCTTCTCTCACGAAATTTGTGTCTTATGCTTTGGTTAGAGAGCATTTCAATTACTAACTGTAATAGTTACATGAACTTTAATCTCAAAGTAATCCCAATAGTTTTTTTTATATGTCAAAGCATTGTCCGGGAAGCAAACCCAGACCAGTTGTTTGGAAGGCAGCTATGCTAACCGCTAGGCCACTGATGCTTGATAAGTAATCCCAATAGTTAATATATCAAGATTAATACTCTAAAACTTCTAATGCTTGTAAGTTTTTTGATTGATTTTGGATCAGGGACATTTTTTATTGCTTTCATTTTTTCAGCTGATGGTTTTATTCTTTTCTCTGATATAACATGACCTAAGAATTCTAATTTTTTCATTTTCCATATGTTTTTTTTTTTTTTTTGCATTCAATTTAGCATCAAATTGTTTAATTTTTCACATTGTACTTTTAATCTTGTATTTGGTATTGGTAGGAAATTTATATCTGCAATAAGAAAAAAAGATGGAATTATTACTAAAAAGAGAGATGACATCATGAAATTGGTAGAACATTTTTATCAAGGATTATATAGTAATAAAGAACAAGTACCTCCTATATCTATTACATCTTCCGAATTGCCCAGAATTTTAAATGAAGAAGTGAGACATGCAATTAAATGTATGAAGAAAGGAAAGACTCCAGGAAATGATGGAATTATAATTGATATATTAAAAGAAGCAGATGAAGAAATAGAAACAATTTTAGCAAAGTTATATACCAAATGTCTAAATGATAAAGATGTACCGGAAGATTGGAAGAATGCAGTAATAATATTAATATTTAAAAAAGGTGATAAAGAAGATATTAGAAATTACAGACCTATCAGCCTTTTATCAGTTTTATATAAAATTTTTACCAAGATAATTACAACTCGTCTACAGAGAACTTTGGATTTCCACCAACCAAGAGAACAAGCTGGATTTAAAAGTGGTTTTAGTACAATAGATCATATCCAGGTATTGAGAGAAGTCATAGAAAGGTCAAACGAATATGAGTTGTCATGTTTTGGATTTGTAGATTATGAAAAGGCATTCGATTCTATACACATTTCTTCAGTGATTAAAGCATTGGATCATCAAGATATAGATCCAGGATATTGTCATATTTTAAAGAATATTTATAAAAATGCAACAGCAACAATTAGATTACATAATGATACTGGAAAAATCAACATTGAGAAAGGTGTAAGACAAGGTGACTCCATATCTCCAAAACTTTTTACAGCAGTGCTGCTAGAAGTATTTTGTGGATTAAAATGGGAAACTAAAGGAATGAAAGTAAATGGAGAGTATTTAAGTCATTTAGATTTTGCAGATGATGTAGTTGTTTTTGCAAATAATGCTTCAGAGCTGCAGTAAATGTTGCAGGAGTTAGCAGATGAAAGTAGAAAAGTAGGACTAAAGATAATGTTAAAAAAACTAAAGTAATGTTTAATCGATTTGCTCAAAATATGAAAATAAAGATTGATTATGAAGAATTAGAAGAAGTTAACAGTTACAAATACCTTGGTCAGATTATTAATACAGATGGAAACATAATGGAGGAAATTAATCATAGAATTAAACTTGGTTGGAGTGCTTTTGGTAGAAATAACTTGATACTAAAAGGAAATGTGCCTATGTGTTTGAAAAGAATGCTTTTTAACAAATGTGTTTTACCAGTTCTTACTTATGAATCTGAGACTTGGACACTTAATAGAAGAGCAATACAGAGACTTCAGACCACTCAAAGGAGTATGGAGAGATGTATGTTGGGAGTAACAAGAAGAGATCGAAAACACAATGTATGGGTAAAGACAACAAACAGGTGTTACTGACCTTATTGAAAAAATTAAAAGATTGAAATGGAGTTGGGCTGGACATATTGCTAAAATAAATGATAATAGATGGACAATTGAAATTTTAAACCGGATTCCAAGAGATTGTAAAAGACCCAGAAAGAGACCACATGTGAGATGGATGGATGAAATAAGAAAATGTGCAGGGGTGGTGTGGAAAAGAGAAGCTAAAGATCGGAGAAGATGGATTAAACTTGGAGAGACCTTCATCCTGCAGTGGATTGATAATGGTTGCTGATGATGATGATTTGATTTCTTATGAAGCTGTGATGATTGATGTATCATCATAATATGGAATTACTTCAAACTATTTCTGTTAGAAATATATTGATCTTAGCTTGGTATTCTGAAGATTAGATAATTATATTTAAACCATCCAACATGTGTAATTAATATGAGTGTTTTTGCTGGTTCTTTGCTTACAAGGAACTGGTGAAAAGCTCACTGCAGATCTACTTTAGCAAAATAACCACAATTTAGAAATTGAACTAGTACTTCACAAATGTTAGGGGCTAAGTATGCATCTTTTTTAGATTTTTATTTATTGTCTTATGATAGTGTTTACAGATTTGTATCTTTTCATCTGGTTTCACAATAGCTACTGTAGTTGTAGCCTATTCGGTTTTTCCCTAAAACATGATTTTCCATTGGTTACTATATTCTAGTTTGTATCTTTATCTTTTTCATAAATAGAAAATAGAATTCTTTTGATTTGTGGATAATTGTCATTGCATTGTCAATCATTAATTTCACTGGATAGGTATTTATTTCTTCTAATCCTATTGAAAATAAATTTGGAAATGCTAATTTTATTTCCTCTTTGGTTTTAATATGTTTTGTTTTGTTAACTTCTATCCTTAGTGACTTAAACCACTCACACCTATTATCGGATTAATATTTTTTTTCTATGATGTATAATTTTACAATCACATTTCTTTAATTTAATTTTATGGAAACTTTTACTACTACTTTCATTTTGATTTTGTTGCCATTCATGTCTTTTGTAATTATTCTAGATAATATATATGTGATTTGAATTTAATTTTCCCTGCAATTTTTTTCCAATCATTTCATATTATAACAACACTTGACTCTATCGATTTTCATTTTTTCTCTGAAAATATATATATTGGAATTTGCAATTGATAGAATTGGTCTTCTATTTTTTAATTTTCATTGAATGTTTTAGAGCTAATAGCTTTTGATTTTAACTGTTCAGTTTTTTTTATTATTATAATTTACAGATTTTTTCAAGTGGCATCTATAGTGCAAGCATTGCAGTCTTTTCATTTTTTCATTTAAATTTGTTGTCTCAATGATCATACTGCAACAGAAACAAATGAATTTCTTTATATTTATTTTTTTAGTACTATCTAAAATTATTTTAATTTTTACTTTGTCAATATTTTCTGATTTTTTGATTAGTTTTAGACCCTGAAAATTTCTCACTTGTTTTAAAATTAATTTGTAAGCTATTCCTATCTGGATTACTTTTTTTTTTTAAAGGTCAAATCACTTTTTAGCAATGACTGTTGGTAGAGTTTATTCTCAGACATATCCCAAATAAATTAATCAAGAAAAGCTTTTTTTGTAAAATCTTTAAAATAACAAGGCTTTATTAAATACTTGAGAATCAAATCATGATGTGATAACTTCTTGCTCTTTTCTTGACATTTATTTCTAATAACAGTTAGGTGTAGGACTAAAATAGCTATTTATTTCCAATCACTTCAAGCACAAATAAGTTCATCTCACTTATTCCGATTGCATATATATATATATTTAAATCTACAATTTTAGTTCACATTTTTCATTCATGTCATTTAGAATTTTTTTTTTCCCAATTATTCCAAATAATTTAGCAACTCTGCCATTATTGTAAGTGTAAAAATTGCCTATGATTGTCTGTCCTAACATCTGATTTTTAAATGCTTTAGTTTTGGTCAACTGCACCAATTTTTTTTTCTCTATAAATTCTGTTCTTTCCCTAAATTATAATTGACTGCATCAGTTTTTGTCAACCGTTGGCAATTTTCTTTTGCTATAAATTCTTCTTTTTCTAAAGTTTAAATCAATAGCAGCAGTTTTATTTTGTCTTATCTCAGAGTGTTAGACCAATTCCCTGCTTATTAAGTTTTATTTAATAAGCTTTTTGAGCTAAATTTTTATTATGGTGACTCTTGATGGTGAACGTTAATAAATTAAATAGGTATCTGGTATTTAAACAGCATTTTCTGTATTAATTATTGGCAAATGGTAAAATCTATCATAAATTATATTCTTATATAATACAATAAATGGTACTTATGAATTAGTCAGGTGATGAGATTTCACATAAATATTAATCTGGCAATATTTATTTGGAACAATGACAACTTATAACTTTATTTACTGGAAATGACACAAGCATCTTCTAACATACATTTCCATTTTTTGTGAGAAATTATCTTCCACCATCTAAACTTATAAATATGTTTTATTTTGATAAATGGCCATCTATATCTTTATTTAGTGGAAACGAAACAAATAACAATTTACATTTTTTGCGATAAATAATCTTCCAACAAGTAAACTTTTAACAATCTAAATTTATTACAAATTGTAACCAAACCAAAAAAAACAAACAAACATATATTTAACCATGCAATTCTGTTTTGTTTTTTTTACAAAATGTTTCTTAGCATTACTGCTGTCGACTAAACTTTTTTACTTCAAACCACATTCCGTTACAAATGATTACTCTCTTTCAACAATCCCGAACAAAACATCTCCATTATTTGGTCATAAAATTAGCAGCAAAACCAATATTTTGACTAATGACTTTTTTCTCATTGAAATAGTATCTAATATTCACATACAAAATTAATTCATTTCTTTTTTTAGAAGATTATAAATGTGTTTAATTCATTCTTTATATACAATTTGTTTCTGCCAGTGACTTTCATCACCACCGGACTAATACGGTAAATACCCAATAAATTATATAGGCTATAAAACCCTATGGCACATAAAATAATATCAAATGTAACCTGCAAAAAATCCTTAAATCTATGAATTCACTCTTCAGGCTAGACATATCTAGGTGGAAATTGCTCTTCTGAAACAGTCAGTTTTCAGAATTGAAGCATTACATTCTGCTCTCTTTTCTATGCTGTCTTGTATTCAATTGATGTGTATTTTTCAATTTAATTCATATTATAATTATTCTTTCTTAGTAAAAAAGGGATTATCTTTTTTAAAATTAATTTACTGATTACAATTATTATTCAAAATCTATTTTTAGTAAATTAAAACAATAACACTCTTTCTATAATTATATTATCTTCGTTTGAATCTTTAATTAAATAAAATCTTTAATTAACTTTTTAGTTAATTTGAGAAATCCATTTAAACTGACTTTTTCTTTCATTTTTTTAACTCAAACATAGCAGTTGCTGCTGCTGCTGCTGTTTATATTTATAAGCATTAAAAAAAAAACAAATATATATATATATTATTATTTATTATGATAAATGTTTTAATCAAGTGATTACATTTTTAAAAAAAATATTCTCCTCTTTTCTTTTATATGTAATTTTAATGAGATGTATGAGACAAATTGATTATTTCATTTTTTTTTTTGTATAATGTTCTTTTATACACCCTCCCCCTCATTATTATCGCTGTATAAATTTAAAAAAAAACTAAGAAAATATAAACCATCTCTTAATATCTTTGCAAAAAAGTTAATATATATATATATTGACAAAGCTTCCTTAAAAGATTAATATTAAACAATATTATATTAGTTTGTGATAAACCTTAAGAATATTAATATTCTAATTATTATAACAAAGTGATTTTTCTTCCCTTCTCACATTGCCTACTATAGATTAAAAAAAAAGATCAGTGATAAATATTAATAAAACATTAAAATGCCATTGAAATAAAAAAAATTTTAAAAATATTTTAAAGCATTATAAATTTCATTCCAAATGAATTCCTAAGTTACAAGTTGAATAAAACTATAGTGAAATCGGAATATATGCTATAACAATATTCATACTTCAATTATATTCTTTCAAATATATATAAATAAACTAAAAAAACATTAAAATTTATAAATGTAATAAATTTTATGATATGGAAGCAGCCATTTTTTTTTTATCTTGGAGTCATGTTTATTAATAATGTTTCTTTGGCTTATATTGAAAGTACATAGATTTTATTTTTTGCTTTATTATGTTTTCAGAGTTTGATAAACAAAATGTTTTTTAAGTGTAATGCTAAAAGTGTTAACTTGATATTATTCCTGCTATGACATATTTCTCCAGTTATGTATTATTCTAAGTTTGCAATATATTTAAAATAACACCTCTAAGGGATGTGTGGACAAAGTTAATTGGTAACATTTGTCACAGATCCCATGGATGCATTATTTTAAACATATCACAGACTTAGAATAATATGTTGCTAGAGAAATATATCAAACCAGGTGTAATATCAAACTTCAAATCCAAAAAAAAAAAGGGAGACATATATTCATTATGGAAAAAGAAAAAAGCACATTACAATCTAAATTAAAATAGGTAGTTGTGAGTTGTATTTATTTTATGGTATTTCATACTGTCAAAGTTATCCTTTCCCACCCAGAATAATACAGCACTTTGTGCCATGCTAAACAACCAGCATGTATAATACCAAACTTCAAATCTAAAAAAAAACACATCTTATTTCAAATGATGGAGAGATATATTCATTATGGAAAAATATGAAAAAGAATCCTGAAACATTTTTTAATTAAATGGAGAACAGTAGTATTAAGTTTTAGTTTTACTTTTTTTTTGCCCATAAAAAAAAAAAAAATGGCAAACTGTAAGATAAAGTTTTAGCTCTATCTAAAAATAGTAAATTGTAACTTTGGTCTTATATTTTGAATATTATTTTTAAAATATATATATAAAGTTTTAGCAAAAAAAACAACAACACAAATATAAAAAGTTTTAGCTGTAAATGTATTTTTAAATATAAAACTGTATTACTTACAAATGATTCAAGAGATATATTATATTGTGGAAGGGAAAAAAATCACTGTGGCAAACTGAACATAGGTCAACACATTTTACAACTTGGTGATGTATATATATGTGAAAAGTTGATAATGTATATATATACTTGAAATGGATTAGTTATGCTACGATTCTTGGATGACACATCATAGCAGGAATAACACAAAAGTACTCTAAAAGTTTTATGAAATTTAAGAACAATTATAAAATTGATGCAAACTTAAAAATATCAAACATTTATAAAAGACAATCTGTTAATAACAGGACTAATATTATTTTTCTATAGGAAAAAAACATCATTGAAGAAAAAAGATATCACCCAGAACATATTTAATTGAGTTGAAAGTTGGAATTTCACTATTCATTTTATTTACAAAATAAAGATATAGTACAATAATTTTATTTTATTTTTTGATTTAATGTACATTAAAAAAGACACAGAGTAAATATATATTAAATGTGCCCCCTAATTTATTATTATTAACTACATTATTTGTTTAATTTTGTTTATAGTACAATCTTAAAATATATGAGTATATTACGCTTATAAAAAAGTGTGATATATATATACATGCATGTTAAAATGTACTATACATCTGCAGTTCCATATACAATACATATTGTAATCAAAACTTATCAACAAAATGTGAGCTGTTATATGTGATACATGATGTGTGCAAGGAGGACTTGGAACAAAATATAGCAGTATTGTGACTATTGTGTTTATTAATTTCAACAGGAAACTGATTTCTAAAATTAAAAGCATAAACAGGTCCATTTGTAATTCTGGACATATACTATTATTATTCCTTATATAAAAAGATTACTATCAATTAGTTGTGACCTTTGCAATATGATATATAAAGATCAAATAGGAAAGACAGCCATGGAAAGCGGTAAGAAGCATGATAAGTCAATTAACAGAATGGATATAAGATCAGGACCATAAGTACATTTTTTGGATACTGGACATAAAATGAATTGTGAAAATAATATTAAGTTAATAAAGTATGTTAAAAATTATAAGGAAATAAAATGTTATGAAACTTTGTATATTCATAAAAATTTAAACAAATGTGTAAACATAATTAAAGGTCCAGCACAATTAGGAGAAAATGGGAGTTGTTAGATTATTGGAAACTTTAGAGATATAATTTTAAAAATAAAAGGAATTATTATTATTGATTTTTTTTTTAGATTATTTGTAAATATATATTTATTATAAGGGAAAAAAAGGATTGTAATAAGTTTAATCATTTTTGTGTACATATATGTATTTTACTAATTATATTTAATGTATTTTAATAATTATATTTATTGTAATGTAATAGAAATAATGTCCATTGGGAGGAGTTGCTGTAGGGTTATATGATTAGGGTCATATGATTGTGTAAAAAGAAACATCTTGAAAAGATTCCATTAAGGAATGAAAGCCGGATTGATGTATTAAATAATTTTTTATTTATAGTCAATTGTCTATTTCAATTTTGTTTTAAATTGATTATTTTTAATTTTATATATAGAAGGCAACATTATGAACAAATTTCAACATTAAAATTTGATAATTTAAGTATTATGTGTAGTATACATAATTATATAATTAAGATAGTAGTAGACTACATGTATTTAAAATATTATATAACTATTTAAATAGGTACTTTTAAGAAATACTAGTATTAAATATTGGATATCAAATAAAAATACAAAGAATATTTATATTTTATTTTAAAATATGATCCTAAAAATGTATTTTAATATGTAAATTTAAAAAAAAAATTTTTTTTATTATAAAGTTTTAAAAACATTTTAATTTTTCAAACTGATGTATTTATAAGAACGTTTTTATCAAGTGGAATTTAACTCTTAATAACAGAGATCCTAGAATTGAGCTAAATTTGAGTTATTCCATAGAGATAGTATCTAGAATAATGATCTAAATGTGATAGCATCAGGAGAAAAGTATTTAAACCCTTGATTTTTGTTTGGTAATTCTTTTAGTCTGCATCTCTATAAGCAAACTATGCAAAATTCATACATTATATACTATAATATGTTGAGGTTTTTATTACAGACATGAATGACTAAGTAAATAAAAGTATTTGCTCAAAAGACTTCTGTCTTTTGGGAGATCTGCATAACATTGGATAGCATTATATGTTTAATGTATGGAATAATTTAAGTACTGCAATCTAATCTTCAGAAAAGGATTTAAGTGATATAATATAAAATTCATTGTGGAAATATTTTAAATACTACAGCATCTAATTCACTGTGGATTATATTTTAAGTGTTACATATTTATTATGGCATATCAAAAAATTAATCAATGTCATTATAATTGTAAATAGGAAAATGTTAATGTCAAAAGATGTGTTATGGAATGCCTTATTTAAAATTTGTACTTAGTTAAAGTGGATAAAAGTTTTTGAATGCTATAACTGGGATATAATTAAATTTTGAATATAACATTTATTTAACATACGTATTTACATACTGCAGAAAGCATTGTGGAATTTCAGTAAGACCTCTAAGAACTTTTTTGAACTTTAATTTTATCATTATTTTGTGCAAATATTATGGAATATATATGTAAGATAAATTATAATATGATGTGAATTAATAAATATTCATTTAATGGAATTGTAATTTAAGGGAAATTATTATATTTGTTGGATAAATTAAACATAGTATATTTCCATTCGTTATTTATTTATTTTAGAATGCATATATTTATTTATTTTATGTAAGATATAGCATAACCAAAAAGAACAGTTAAATTTTACAGAAAACAAAATTTAAATAAAACACATATTTTCTAATAATAATTTTTGGTTCAATTAAATTATGGTATGTTTGTTTTCTTCATATATATTAAAAGCAATGTATTTTAGATATAAATATTTACAAGTAATCTTGGGAAAGATGTATATTTAATATACACTGAGGACATAATATTCTAGATAATTAAATTTGTAAGTTTATCTTTATTATTATAAGGAAGCATAAACTAAGCAGTATATTTAATATATATTTAAGTATTCATTTGGAAGTATTTATGCAAGTACAATATCATTTGCAGCAGATGTCAGATACATTTTAAAATTATATAATAAGTGTGGTAGATAAAAGAATGACTAATTCTTGATCAAATAGGTTTAATAAGGAATATCTCATTTGCTCATTAATTTATAATTTATTTTATTTATTTATGTTTATTATATTAATACATTTTATGGTTCAAAGCAAACTTTATTAGGCAAAAAATTGGTTACATTATATCAGGTTATACATTGTATCAAACATAATATATTAAGATATATCTTGAAATACAGAAAAAAAAACCTTCTTTTATTTTTCTTTACCATGAGAGTCTTTAGTAATTGCTACAGTTTTAAATATTTCAGTTCTTATTGTGGCATTCTGGCTTTCCATTTTTCTGAGATTATATTTAGTTTATCCATTATAATATTGCTCTTATTTTAAAGAGAGACCATTTTATTTTATTAATTAAGAGAGTCTCTACATATTTTATTTTATGTATTAAAATATCAGCTAGTCAAAATATTAAATAAAACATTTTACTTATTTTAATAATAATATCTTTAATATTTTATCAATTACATTTGTTATTACATTGAATAAATAATTAGTCAAGGTTCAACTAATGGTTTGTTAATCACTATTTCATTAAACTAATATACTTATTTTATTTCTAACAGATACAAATTGGCACTGAACATTATTGATACTTTAATAAACTATATTTGTTTGATTTTTCACTTGTAGATATTTTATGTTAATACAGTTTGATGTCCTAATATGTGGCTTGAATGGAAATTAGTTATTTGAGATTAACTGATATTTGATTCTATTACAATTATCATTCAAATAAATCTTGAAAAAATATTTATTTCTTCTATATATTTTATATACAGTTACGGCTGCAGAAAGAAGTTTGCTATTAACTGAAAGGAGACCCTTTGATTCCTCTTGGAGGCCTTAAAGGAACTGAGCAGGGCAAATTCCTAATGTCTACTCAATATGTTCTTGTCATTGCAGCTGTTATTACTATGTGATTATTCATACAGTATATGAACATGGATGGGCTGCTCACTAAGACACATTAGCCAGCATGGTGAATTTATTAGCTTTTTACCTCTGAGTTTAAGATCAAGAAACACCATGGTCTTTCGTCCCAGTTGCCTGATAAGACAGAATGATGTATACATAAATGATAAATACTTTTCCAATGAATTATACAATCATGACAGACAAAAATAAATCATGGCCCTTATTCCCAGGAGACTGTAAAGTCACCAACCAAGGCAGCAGTTGGTGGTCAAAGGTGGAGGGTGCTAAGAATCCCCTAGTTGTGGACCTAGGCTGCCATTTGATGGGACATTGTTGGACTTTGTGAAGTTAGAAGAAAAGATGAAGAGACAATTGATATAAAAAGTGGACATGTACTCTACTATAAAGGCACAAATATTGGAAACATAAGTGGAGTAGGATTCATTATAAATAAAAAGTGGAAGAACAACATTGTGAAGATTGGTGGTGTATCGGAGTGGCAAGATTAGTTATACAACTTAATAACCGATACCAAATGCAGGTGATTCAGATTTATGCCCAAACAAGTTCTCATAGTGATGAAGTAGTAGAAGATTTTTATATGGATGTACAAAAGGCTTTTGATCAGAGTAAACAACATTTTAAAACTGTTATGGGAGACTTTAATGCTAGAATTGGTAAACAAATGAAAGATGAAAATGCTGTAGGTAATTTTAATTATGGTAATAGAAATGGGAGAGGTCATAGACTTGCGGAGTTTGCAGAAAAAGAAAAACTTTATATTATGAATTATTTTTTTGAGAAAAATGTTAAAACGAAATGGACATGGAAGCATCCAAATGAAGGTACAGCAGAATTGGATTATATTTTGACTAACAGAAAATACATATTTCAAGATTGTAATGTTCTTAATAAATTTAACACAGGAAGTGATCATCGATTAGTAAGATGTAAGATATGTGTTAATGCAAAACTAGAGAGACAAAAATTATTAAGAAAAACAATATTTACAGTTGATATTCCTAATCTTCAGAAACACTCTAATGAATTTAAATTAGAACTTACAAATCGGTTTCAAGTATTAGTAGATTTTGAACATGATTCAGATTTGAATGAAATTAATAAGAAAATAACTGATACACTTTTAAAAACTGCAACAAAGATAGCTGGTAGAAAAAAGCAGCAATTGACCAATAAAATTTCTACTGAGACTAGAGAATTTATGAAGAAAAGAAGGAATATGAAGATATACAAAAATGATGCATTAAAAAGGATTGAATACCTCGAATTCTGTAAAATGGTGCAGAAAAGAGTTGAAAATGATATAAGAAAGTATAACTGTGAACTAGCAAGGAAAGCTGTAGAAGAGAATAAAAGTCTCAAGAGTGTAAAACAACATTTTGGTATTGGTAGGAAATTTATATCTGCAATAAGGAAAAAAGATGGAACTATTACTAAAAAGAGAGATGACATCATGAAATGGGTAGAAGACTTCTATCAAGAATTATATAGTAATAAAGAACAAGTACCTCCTATATCTATTATATCTTTCGAATTGCCCAGAATTTTAAATGAAGAAGTGAGACATGCAATTAAATTTATGAAGAAAGGAAAGGCTCCAGGTAATGATGGAATTATAATTGATATATTAAAAGAAGCAGGTGAAGAAATAGAATTTTTTTTTAGCAAAGTTATATACCAAATGTCTAAATGATAAAGATGTACCAGATGATTGGAAGAATGCAGTATTAATATTAATATTTAAAAAAGGTGATAAAGAAGATATTAGAAATTACAGACCTATCAGCCTTTTATCAGTTTTATACAAAATTTTTACCAAGATAATTACAACTCATCTACAGAGAACATTGGATTTCCACCAACCAAGAGAACAAGCTGGATTTAAAAGTGGTTTTAGTACAGTAGATCATATCCAGGTATTGAGAGAAGTTATAGAAAGGACAAATGAATATGAGTTGCCATTATGCTTTGGATTTGTAGATTATGAAAAGGCATTTGATTCTATAAACATTTCTTCAGTGATTAAAGCATTGGATCATCAAGGTATAGATCCAGGATATTGTCATATTTTAAAGAATATTTATAAAAATGCAACAGCAACAATTAGATTACATAATGATACTAGGAAAGTCAACATTGAGAAGGGTGTAAGACAGGGTGACTCCATATCTCCAAAACTTTTTACAGCAGTGCTGCAAGAAGTATTTTGTGGATTAAAATGGGAATCTAAAGGAGTGAAAGTAAATGGAGATTATTTAAGTCATTTAGATTTTGCAGATGATGTAGTTGTTTTTGCAAATAATGCTTTAGAGCTGCAGGAAATGTTGCAGGAGTTATCAGATGAAAGTAGGAAAGTAGGACTAAAGATAAATGTTAAAAAGACTAAAGTAATGTTCAATGGATTTTCTCAAAATATGAAAATAAAGATTGATTATGATGAGTTAGAAGAAGTTAACAGCTACAAATATCTTGGTCAGATTATTAATACAGATGGAAACATAATGGATGAAATTAATCATAGAATTAAACTTGGTTGGAGTGCTTTTGGTAGAAATAACTTGATACTAAAAGGAAATATGCCTATGTGTTTGAAAAGGAAGGTTTTTAATAAATGTGTTTTACCAGTTCTTACTTATGGATCTGAGACTTGGACACTTAATAGAAGAGCAATACAGAGACTTCA
Source organism: Epiperipatus broadwayi (assembly GCA_028023455.1). NCBI lineage: Eukaryota > Metazoa > Onychophora > Udeonychophora > Euonychophora > Peripatidae > Epiperipatus > Epiperipatus broadwayi. The sequence continues at coordinate 6,858,565 of JAQFVV010000032.1, forward strand.
GACCACTCAAAGAAGTATGGAGAGATGCATGTTAGGAGTAACAAGAAGAGATCGAAAACACAATATATGGGTAAGAGAACAAACAGGTGTTATTGACCTCATTGAAAAAATTAAAAGACTGAACTGGACTTGGGATGGACATATTGCTAGAAGAGATGATAATAGATGGACAATTTAAATCTTAAACTGGATTCCAAGAGATTTTAAAAGACCCAGAAAGAGACTACGTGAGATGGATAGATGAAATAAGAAAGTGTGCAGGAGTGATGTGGTGAAGAGAAGATAAAGATCAGAGATGTAGACAACATGTGAGATGGATGAAATAAGAAAGTGTGGGATGATGTGGGAAGAGAAGATAAAGATGAACTTGGAGAGACCATCCTGCAGCGGATTGATATTGGTTGATGATGATGTTGATATACAGTGCAATATATATAAAATAAAATGTCTGTTAATTAAAAACTATTGTAAAAAAAAAAAATATTAAATAAATATAACGGTAATTAACTATTATATAAAGTCTTTCAATCCACAGAAGTACTTTCAGTTAATTCTTTAAACCTTGTCATCTGTCTTTAAATTCAAAAAAAAAAAAATCATAATCAAACATCATCAATTCAAATCACATGAATCTTGAAGTTTAATATTAGCAGCTTGTCTATTAATTATATTCATTTTATTTCTATTTATTAAAATTGTCTCCTTAATTTTTTTTATTATTATGGTTTCTCTGTTCATGAAGAATCTTAACACTTTCAATATCAAACATAAATTTATATTTACATTTTTTTTCATCATCTAAGAAAACTGAAGCAACCATTAAATAACTGAAGCAACCATAAATTGTTATTATTTTTACTTTTCACACATTCCTTTAGTCCATTTTCAATACTGCACCTTGATTCACCTATATATGATAACATACATCCACAAAAAATTTGATACCCCACATTACTAATTTGCTTGACAGATATGACATTTTTAGAATTATTCACTAACTTATTAATGTTATTTGTAACACAAAATAAAACATTAAACACATTCTTATATATATATCCTTAAAAAATTTCACTTGAGCCTTTGAAATATATGGAATAGATATCCATTTTTTATTATCATTCTTTAATTCTGTTAAATCATTATAACTCTTTTAAATTGACATAAATTATTGTTAATCTGCTCGATGTTATAACCAATTTCAAGCAATTCTTTGGCAAATTTCTCAATATTTTTTAATTTATCACATTGTTAATGATATAATTTTTCATTACGAAAGAAAAAAGATCTAAAATTTGCCATTTTATGGATAATTGATACTTTTGATTTACAATTTATATATTCCTTTTTTTGCAATGGTTTGATTATTAATTTATCACTTAACATACTATTATCTCTTGTAATTAAATAAATCCAAATACTGTTTCTTTTCAATAGTCTATTTCAAGCCATTCAAATTATTTAACTCCTCTTCAAGCAAATATGATTTGTTTGAAAGAATATAAAGAGTTGTGAATGTATTTAATGATGAAATGTCATTATGTTGAGAAAGTTGAAGTGCAAATGGATAAACTTGTTTTTTTTTTTTTTATATTGCAGAATATAATATGGATGGTCAGAGAATAAAATTTATTAGCAATATTTTTAAAAAAGCTAAGAATAAATCCTTAAGTAATAATGTGTATTATAAGATATATCCTTCCTGCACTATATGTCCTCGTATTTTTGCAAATATATAGTTACACAAAGAAAGTAATCCTTTGTGAATTATAATTGATTTACGTAGTTCAATTATATATCAAACTTCTAAATATATTGGAAAACTGTTACAAGAGTTTTTAGGATTTGGGGAAAATACTATTGCTTTATTTTTTTACTTTGTAGATAGAATTAAAAATATAGTGATCAATGAGAATGATGTAATTGCTTCATTAGATGTGATAAAAATATATGGCTCTATTAATAGAGTGGATTCCATAAAAATAATTGAACATGAATTAAAAAGTAAAGGTGTTTATAAATATGTGATAAAATGTATTGTTAATTTTTTAAAATTTTTTGATGATGACATTGTTGCTTGTTTTGAAGGTGGATATTATAAAATGTCCAAAGGTAGGGCTATGGGTCTGCCGGTTGCTGCACAAGTTTGCAATTTTGTTTTGTCTACACATGAGAGTAGTATTTTAGATATGTATATTTTTAAAGATATTAATATTTACAAAAGGCATGCCAATACTATAAATTTGCTTGTAGAGGAGTTAAATAATTTGAATGGCTTGAAATGGATTATTGAAAAGGAACAGAACAAAAGTATTAAGTATTTGGATTTAATTATTACAAGAGATAATAGTATGTTAAGTTATAAACTAATAATCTAACCACTGTAAAAAAGGGGATATATAAATTGTAAATCAAAAGTACCAATTATGCATAAGATGGCAAGTTTTAGAGCTTTTTTGTTTTGTAATGAAAAATTAAGTCATTACCAGTGTGATAAATTAAAAAATGAGATATTTGCCAAGGAATTGCTTGAAATTGTTATAAGATTGAGCAGATTTAACAATACTTTATATCAAATTATAAAAAGTTATAAAGATTTAAAGAAATTGAAAATTGATAATAAAAAATGGATTCCATATATTTCAAATGATCAAGTGAAATTTTTTAAGGTTATAAGTAAGGATGTGTTCAATGTTTCATTTTGTGTTACAAACAATGTTAATAAGTTAGTGAATAATTCTTAAAATTTCATACATATCAAGCAGAAAAGTAATATTGTGTATCAAATTTTTTGTGGATGGGTATGTTATCATATATAGGTAAATCAAGGTGCAGTATTGAAAAAAAATTAAAGGAGCATGAATTATTATACAAGCATGTGAAAATAAAAAATAATAATGATTTAATGACTATTTCAGTTTTCTTGGATCATGAAAAGATATGCAAATATAAATTTAAGTTTGATATTGAAAGTGCTAAGATTCTTCATAAAGAGAGAAACTATAATAAAAGCAAAATTAAGGAGGCAATTTTAATAAATTGAAGTAAAATGAATATAATTTATAAACAAACTGTTAACATTAAAATTCAGGATTCATGGGATTTGAGTTGATAATGTTTACTTACATTATGTTTTTTGTATTTAATGGCAGTTGAGGATGGTTAATGAATTAACCAAAAGTACTTCTGCAGTTTGAAAGAATGTATATAATAGTTAATTACTGTTATATTTATTATTTTTATTGCTATCTATCCCTCTATCTAAATTATTAAAGATATTAATATTTGTTAGCACTGCTGTTACTTGTATCAGTATTATTATCTATTGACTTATAATTATTATTGAAATGAGATTTGATTTTTGCATATGAATTATAGTAATTGAAACAAAAAATAGGTTAATAGTGCACTTTCAGTTGTCTATATAATTATAGTTTTTGTTCATATTTTTTACTTCAACCTGATGGCTAATATGAAAATGCTCAGATTATAGAAGTTTTATCATGTATTAACAATATCCATTTGGGTATGTGTATATATATTAATTTTACTTTAATAATAGTAATGAATATTTATATTTCTGTTTTAGATTTAGAATCACAAATGAATCCTGTTAATATGGAAATGAATCCAAAACTTAAAATTAGTGTTGATTCTAGGTAAGGAAAAAAAATTATATTATTAATATTGTTATTTTTGCTGTTCTTATTTTTCTTGGTTTTATTTGAGATTAAAATATATTCATAGAGTATATTCTTATACAGTGAAATCTCTATTCATTGTTCCTGTATATATAGATTTTTTTCCATATGTTTTCATATATCAATTTTTTATTTTTACACTATCTTGAAAAACAGAGAATAGAGATTTTATTGTACTAGAAACCTTATATTTTAGGAAAGTAATTAATATTGGCTATATATTTATATAAAAATATATAATAGTTCCTCATGCCTGTGACATATGATTCCAAGTCAAGTTACAAATGGCAACATTTGTAGATAATAATGAACTTTAGTAATAATATCAGTTTTTTTCTTTCACAAACGTACAAAATTAAAGCATGTAAAATTAATCTTTTTTAAAAAATTATTTTCTACCTTTTTTTATCTGTTATATATCTTTTTTGAATAATGAATAATTAAAATTACGAATATAGAAATTATGGACATAGGAGACTACTTTAAATAGTAATTTTTTTTCACGTTTATTGACTATTAAGAGATTGATTAAATTTTATAATATTTTTCGGTTTTTGCATGTCTTTCTATCTTCATACCCAACCCTCTCGTTTTTATGTATATGTATGTGTTAAGGTTAGTTCTCTGATAAATAAGAATATGAAACATGAATCTTTTGGAGGAGGAAGGGGCTATTGATTGATCCGTATTAGGTAATCCTCACTTTCATATAAAAGCACACATCCTTACAGTTGCATCTAGAATATTATTTATAAATTTATATCTAGATTGTGTAAGTAAAATTTTGTTTCATCAGTTATAGAGAGGTCTAGATGAATATGTAATTATTATTAATTTTCTATATCTACAGGAATACATTTTTTTTAATTTTATTTAAAATTCCTCACTATTGTTAAAAAAAAAAAAAAAAAGGATTAGATGAGAAAATAAATTTTATTGTCTTGAATACTGATGTTTTTGAAACCACTTTGCATTACTATTTTAAATTCTTTCTTTTTATTACAGTATTTTATATTACAACTGGATACTATTTATCTAATATCTAAAGCTTATTATTGTTTAATTTTATATTTGAAATTTAAAAGACCCCCCCCTTCTATTAGTTCTTTTGTTGCCATGTAACAGTAATTCAAATAGCAATCATTAAGTCAAATTTAAGCTGTTGAAGGTCAGATTTTGTATTTTTTTTATCAAGTTATATGAATTTTCTTTCTTCTAATTATAAAATAGATTGAAAAAGTGGAATGAGAGAAAAGGATTACAGAATTTAACAATTTTTTATTATCTGTATAAGTAATATGTATAAGTAATATACTATATATAAAAATTAGTCATGCATGTCCAAACAGCAAACCAAGCAGTATTTAACTTTCTTAAAGAAGGAAGAAAATATCCAACTGATCTAACAATATTTAAACATAAACATTTTTATTTTAGGAGTTATTTGGCATTGCCAAAGAAAAAGTAAAAATATATTGAATTTTTATTTCACATGGTAACAGTTTAGGCTTATCTACATCATAAATTTTCAATCGTTGTCAGGGCAACCTCTATAAATAAAAGGTGTAGATAAGCTTGAGATATTTTATATGATTTACATTTATGAAACATTTAGCTTTATGCAAAATTAGTTTTAAATTTTTATTGTATTTTTGAAAACTAAAATTTGACTGAAAATAGTTAATTCTTTTGCTGTATTGTAATTAAGTTTAATTATATTATTAGAAGAAAATAAAAAAATATATTAGATTTGTTAAAATTGAAAATTTAAAGAAATTTTGCAAGATGGAAGAAAAAATAAGATTTATAAATTAAAAATTATTTAGTTTTACAGGGATTCTCATTCTATACTCTTAATATATGCTATCTCAAGATAATATCTCTAAATTAAAGTTTCAAGGAGAACTTTGATAGAATATACAGCATATGGTAAAAGGAAATTATTGTTATTATTTTTGAACATGAAATTTAAAAATAATTATAAGATTATATGTGATATAGCTTCTATTCTTTTTTTTTTGCAATTACCACTGAATCTTCTATCATTCATTTTGATTTTCTTGTTTGTTTCAAGTTAATCAAATTTTTGTCACATTCCTCTTTGATAATTTCTTTTTTGTTTATTTTTGTTCACAGTTTATTTGATTTATCATCAGTTATACCAAAGTTTGTGTGATTTTTAATGTTATTTCTAAAAGGAATAAATATATTCTTTTAGTTATGTCTATAGCACTGAACAAATTTATAGTCCCCCCCAGGTTCAGTTAAAGTTTATATTTAAGAAATTTAAAAATTGTTTCACAGTCTGCTCTAATCATATTTTTGTTATTAAAACTGAAGTCTCCGTTAATGTATAGCAAGAATTTAAACAGTTTGATTTTTGAGAACTTCATCTAATGGTAACTGTGAATATATTACTTTGTTTAAACATGTATTGACAATTAAAAAAATTGTTGAATTTTCAAAAACTTCTGCTTCCCTCTTTTTTTTTTCTTTCTTTCCATTTTCAACTTGTCATTCCATTCATCAATCACTTAGTCTTCAAGTTTTGTCAATTTCAGATTACACCTAATCATAAAATGTTTCAGTCTAAATTATTGTGATATAGATTTATACAATAGAACAGTTAAAAATTTGGCTATGAAATTGAATTCATATCATATGATCATTCACAGAATTATATTCGATGACAGTTGTTATTATATCTTTCATAACAATGAAAATCACAGTATTTTTCTTTGATGTTTTTTATCTTGATTAATAGATGGTATGTTTTTATAATCTAAAATATTCCAGTAACAGTCTACCTTATTCCTTTATGTGACCTGCAAGACTTCACATGGTCTTGCTTAAACATTTGCTGAAAATCCAAAAGCTTCTCACTGATGAAAACTATAAGCTAGAAATTAGTCTAGGAATATTTGAATAGGACAACACTTAATAAGACTTTATTAAGCATTATTATCTTACATCTATTGATTACTAAAGATTACACTAGAGGTCATAAATGTATGAGATTGGAAGAAAATTAGTAATAGATTTTTAATAAACTATCTTATTTCACTAACTTCTAAAATATCAATCAATGTATAAGTTATCCACTTTTATTTTTATAATATCAAGCTTTCTTTTATTAATATATATATGTGTCTGTGTAGTTTTTCAAGTTTAAAATTACATTAATCATACAATTAAGCATTATTTTTTGTTCCATTTAGAATTAGTATAGATATTTTCTTATTTAGAGTATGTGTGCATGCATGTATATCTAATTTACTATGATATGCATTTATTAATGGAGATATTTTCATTTGAAGTGGTTCTCAACACTTTTATAGGGAGAAGTTGACTGTTTTTTTATAAATTAGAAACATTATTTTTCATGATTTAATTAATTTTTTTTTTAGCACATATTGTCATTTAATTTCTTGTCTTAAATTATCAGAAATTAATTGTTTATTTTTCAGAAAATTTTACCTCCCCCCCCCCTCTTTTAATCTTAATACAATCTTTTTAAAATAATTCATTTTATTAGATTTAAAGCTTTTTTTTTTTTTAAAAAAAAAAGTAAGATAATTTATAATAAATATTTTTTCCCAATATATCATCAGCTACGAATTATTTTACAATCGATTAATTTAAAAAAAAAAAAAAATGTCTTCAAATAACTCATTATGTTTATTCTATTAATAAGAAATATTTGTAAAAATGGAGAATGCATATAAAATAATAAAATTATCTTGTCATCAGAAAACTATATATTTATTCATAAAGATAAAAAAAAGCAACGCATCAGACAATTGAGTATTTCTATAATTGTATTGATACTTAATTGAAAAAGATACATATTATTTATTTGTAATAAAGAAATAAAGTATTTCATTGTTTATCCCATTATTTCAAAACATCTTACTTTTTTACCAGTCTTAATTATTTCAATGTTGCATATTTGAACGACTGTAGTTATTAATATTATATATGCATTTGTAAACAAATAATTTATCGAGTCATTAATACGTTTATATAAATAATAAGTTCTTTGTATTTTTAGAAAGAAAAAAAATTCTAGGAGCAAATTAGGAAAGACAATTATAATTGTTTTTATTTTCGCACATGTTAGAATAAGTAAATTATTTATGGAATTTCTTTGTTAATAAATATTGTTGGTTCATTTAATAATAAGTCAGAGCAAAAAATAGTGAATTATCTCATATTTTAGTCTGCAAGAAGTTTTATTGTGAATCACCTTTTCTAATACATCAAACTACAAGATAATTTGTAAGGTTTTTTTTTTTTTTAAAACAAAAAGTAAAGATTTTATTATGAATTTAAGATATTATAAATCAATCTTCTGAAAATATAAGAAAGTTGAATTTTTATTTATAATTAAGCCTGAGAATAATTTCATCGTTAATGCTATATTTATATGAAATTTAAACAGAAGTAATTACATTTTTGGAAGCTATGTATAAATAATATTCATGCATGGATAAAAGCAAAGAATAGACTGGATACCTATTCTTTAAAATTTTGGTGGTTTTATATCATAAATAATTTGAGAATTGTGATTGAATATTTAGAGGATAAAGATGATGGCTTATTTTCGAAAATCTTATAATATTAATGAAATGTTAATTTGTGAATGTAAATATTAAATATACAAAGCTTATTAAATGAACTTTAAATGGAAATAACATCTCCGGAAATTATGCACAAACAATATCAGTAAACACAAAGAATGATATTCTTATTATTTAAACTTTTGATGATTTTATGCATTCCTTCACTTGCATATTAGCATGACTTAAATATGTCAATAAATGAATACTTAAAACCATAAAAGCTTAAAGAATAGGTGTTTTATTCTATTTTTTGTATTTATTGATGTTGTGAGTGTTGTTTATGCACAGCTTCCAGAGATGTTATTACTACTATTTAAATTTTATGTATGTTATGCTATGCATATTTAATTTATTAATTGGGTTTGAATATTACAAAACAGCATTGCAATGAATACATATATAAAGTAATATAAAGCCGTTTTCCCTTTAAAAAATTTTTTTAAAATGAAGAATAAACTCTTGATAATCTCATAATTTATAGAATTTATCAAAATATTTTTTTATCAAATTTAGTTTTCATTACTGTGCAATATTTTCTGCCTAATTTATGATTTTGTGAGGAAAATAAAATTGCATCAAAATTAAAAGGATTTTTCTGAAAAGATATTAATTGAAATAAAAAATCATGGTTTACTCATTTAAATATAAAAGATGTCAAATTATATTTGTTTTTGAGAGATGTTAGTCAATCTCATGTAATGCTTTTCTTAAAAAAAAAACACACTGCAAATTATTTTTCAGTTTGTAAATTATAAAAATTAGTATCACATTTGAATTAAAAACAAAACAGCTTTCATTTTTAAAATCTATTTACAAAGTATCTAAAAAATATGTATGCGAATCAATACTGATATATATTATAATGGTAGGTATATGCAATGTACGAAGAAATGACAGCAAATCATTGGAAGGTAAATGTAATACTACGTATGAAAGGATGAAACTAATATAATACAATAGTATGCCTTAACTACATATGAAAAGATACACTTGCCTTAAACATAATAAAAATGTAATAGAAAATATGATTGCTCCAATTGGTAGTGCCAAATGTAATAGTAAGTAAAATATACATATAAAGAAAGGTCCTAACAATTGAAACGGTTCAATCGGTAATGACAAAGGTAATAGTATTTATTATGACATGCCATATATGTATAAAAAGAAAAGAAATTGCCTCAAAAATGAATATAATAAAATATACGAATTCCAGCCATTGAATATGAGTTACAATAAATCAGATTATAATGTTTAACTTTATTTCAACAAATTACTAATTTATAAAGTTACAGATAATAAATGATCTACACTATAGAAAATATATTACTCATGAGTGAATGTACTCTAATCACTACTTATTTTGTTACTTTGGCTAGCTATACAAAATAAACCTAAATACTATAGAGCATTGATTAAGGCATGTTAACTGGTTAATTCTCAGGGTTAACTTAATTAACAGTTTGATTAGTTAATAAATATAAATTGGAACAAAGGGAATTTTATTGAATTCAAAATATATATGTTTACAAATGAGATTACATGTAATTTAATATTTCCATTACTGATGGCTTATAAAAATAATCCACTAATATACAAGATTATCATTTAGTCGAATGGATGAATTTGTCAACTAATTAATAACTGATGTACTAAAAAGAGAAAAGAAAGATATTAATAAATTTCAAATAAAAAAAACCTCAAACAAATGATATAAGCTTTAATCCAAGATTGTGACTTTATATTTTTATAATAGCACAAATATATATATATATATGTGAAAAACATAAAAACTGTTTTGTTTTTCAAATGCTCAATTTTTTTTTAAAAATATAAATCAAATAAAAGTTTTACCAATAATAAACATAACTTGCAGTTTATATTTTACATAGGAATTGTATAAAACCGTTGTGAAAATTGATGATATCTTGTTAAATTAATAATTTAGGTTATAGATGTATTTCTATAAGCAGAATGATACAGAAGACAATATCAAGGAGCTCCTTCCCGCTATGCTATAAAGATTTATTCACTTTATTTAAAACCATGTCCTTTATTAGGAACATCAACTACTTGGACTTTTTTTTATATTAATATAAGGCTTATATTCTAGCTTAAAAAGTTCAACATTTATCCTATAACTTTATTAACTTAGGGTTTATTAAACCTAGCACAATATGTATAAAAAAATATCATCTCAGCTAAGCCCTAATGTATAAGCAAAACATATATATAACACCATAACTTCTAAATACAATTGTGGGGATATTAATATATAACTTCAATATTCAATACTATAAATTGACCCAATCTTTTTAAAATACATCTAATAATAATACAATTAAAATAATTGAAGAGTTAAAATAATTATTAAATGATGAGATAATTTGTAAATACGACTCTATAAAATTTATATATAACTCCTATGCAATTAAGTGTAATTTATTATTTTCCAATCTAAATTGATACATGACATTTATTATTTAATATTTATATGCATGTAAAACGCAAATCAAAAAGCATATTAAATATATATATATATTACTACTATCGTTATTTTATCTTAGTATTTAACAATATATTCCTGCAATTTAAGATATAAAATTTCTTTAAAAAAACAAAAACATATATATATTAAAAATTGACTTTCATTATCATTAATAAGTTTCAACATTCAAAAAGAAACTTATAGATTAGTTTTAAATATCACAATTGTATACACTTTTAAAAATAGATATTTTAAAATATTATAAAAAAATAATAAACATATAAAACAAAACAAAAAAAAAAAAATAAGACAAATTTTAATTGCCATTTAATTTCTTTTAATATCTCTTCATTTCCCAGTCCATTAATTATTTCAGGTGTTTTTCTTTTATTTTATCCATCCAGAGTAGATCGATATAACTTTAAAATATGTATCAATCAATAATAGTCTGTCCAATAGACAGGTCCAGAGAGTAGTCACTACATCAGTTCATCCATTCTTCCATTCCATTCTCTTCCTTGCCCACTTCCTCAATTCCACATAACCCCTTCCATCTCGTATATCATCCAATAATGTCAATCTCTTCCGTCCTTTCTCTTTATTTCCACTCACCATTCCTTCCAAAACATCTTTCATTAAACTATAATCTTTTCTTAGTATACATATTATTAATGAATTGATAGATTTTTCAGTTGTTAGGGCGATTGATTCTGGTTATTTTCTATATATTTAATTATACAAATAATTAAATTTGAGTATTATTTAGGATCACTAAAGAAACTTAAAGTTGAAAAAATATACATAGCTATTTTTCTGAAGTTTGTTTGCAAACGCAGGTTTGATTTCAGGCTGCATATTTTACTGGACTTTAAATAATGAAATAAGACAGGCAAAAAAGGTTCAAAAACCCCTGGATAGTAAAGTTCACTTTAGCCAACCATTTTGATATTATCTTGGTCCAAGAATTATTATATTGAGATCCAAAAGAAGAATTTGGGAATAGACAAAATAAAGTTATGACTTCTTTCTTCCTCTGTTTTATTAATTAATAATGGTGATTCTGTTCTGGGTTTTCATAGTAATCTTTCCTATTGTTATAACTCACATGCTAATCTAAAAACTTTAACACTGTTGATTTTAAAATATATTTTTTTAAATAACAAAACAAAAAAAAAAAAATAATGTCAATAAAATATATATATATATATTACATTGAAAAATTTATTTTATAATCTACAAAACATATAAATAAATAAACAACCAGAATAAATGTCATTACATCTTGTATAATTTTCAAAAATAAAATTACAATCTAATTATAATTAGCAATTTAAATACTACTGTTGATAATTATTTTTTTTTATACATACGCACTCGTAAATTTATATATATCCACTGCTATTAAAATCTCACCATCACAAAACGAAGCACGTATCACAATGAATAGATAAACATGAACTAAATAACAATAAAAACAATATATTCAATAACAACATATTTATAAATCTTTAAGTAAAAACTAAATCAAAGAGATTTTTTAAAATTATACTGGCACTTCAAAAGAAAGGGTGGATTTTCTATCCCTTATAATATATACACACAAACAAATTATCATTTTAGCTAAATTTTTTTAGAAATATATATCAATTGATGATAAAACTTTGCACTTTTTTAAAAATAAAGAAGACTAACATACAGTCCATACAGCAAAAATCATTCAAAAATTTAGAGGAATTACTTCTAAGCATAGGATAAATCAGTGGTCCCCAACCTTTTTGCACTTAAGAGCACATTCTATAATACCGGCCACGTGGCGGGTACCATTTATTTTTTCAATGTAAATTTATAGCTGGATATTGTTAATAATACACAAAATGTACAAAAAAATATTTATTTCAAAATAAAATTTTAACATATAATTAACGTTTATATTTTTACAACTGTAAAAGTATAGTATGCCCTACAATTTGATTACAATATAATACAATAATTTATAACAAATTTTAAAAATTAAATTTATTTGTATCAGTTAAATAATTTTTTAACTTGTTTGGATACCAGCGGGCACACGTAAAATGGTCTGCGCGTGCCATGGTGCCCGCGGGCATAGGGTTGGGGACCCCTGGGATAAATCATACAGATTCCTGTTATTGCCTGCTAGACTTTTAAAAGTGCAATAAATGGAACAAGAATAGAGAGTAAACCATGGAATTGAATTTCAAATACCCTTAAAAGATATTCTTACATAGATATTAGAAAACATTTTACATTTCATTTATTATTTTAGCATTATGAACGCATTTTATTATTATGTGAAAATTACAAATTCAGTATCATCTCTAAAAATAATGTTGACTGATTATCAATTTCCTATGCATTTCTAAAAAAAATTACCCTTCTCTTGAGAAACTATTGGTCTCTATATGTTAACCCACATTCTGTATTCATAAACATATAATAAATATATTTAATATTTCTTTTATAAACATATTAGTATTTTTGGATTTGATTTATGCATTCAAATAATAAATATATTTACTGTTTACCATATAATACTAAATCATCCATGCACTTTACTACTGTTACACAATGCTTTATCACCCTCTTTTACAGTTTACAGTTTCGATTGTCCCAGCAATCTTCTTCAGAACTCTTATATCTCCTAACTTCAATTTCTAAATTCTTTCAAGTTCTGAAGAAGATTGCTAGGGCAATCAAAACTGTAAACTGTAAAAGAAGATGGGAAGTAAAGCAGCATTGCGTAACAGTAGTAAAGTGCATGGATGATTTAGTAATATATGGTATACATTTGGCAATGCAATAAGAAAGAGTAATTATTATATTTACTGTTATATATAATAGTTATCAAGATTATAAATTGTTTAATACATTAGCATTTTATCTATTATCCTAATTTCCTTTCTGAAATTATTTTATTCACTGTTTTTAAAATGCTTTATAAAATCTTCAGAATAAAAGTTAGTTTTCTAATATTACTGTTTGGAGTTAATGGAGTAGGATTTTCTATGATTATGGATGATATATATGATGAAAATAAAAGGAGATATGAAATAAAATGCAGATTAGTGAAGTAGATTCTTTTAGTTATAAAATTTTAACAGTTTTTTTTATTATTATTTCAAAATGATAAAAAAAATAGTTTCATAGCTCTAAAAAGAAAGAGATAGTATGATAAATTTTATTAAGAAAAGAAAAGTAATTACTGATAAACTACCATTATCAATGATAAATCCTGATTATAGTTAGATTTTTTTTTTTTCTGTAGCTAAATATTTGTCAAGTAGCCTCAGAATTTTTTCAGGTAAACAGCTATCCAATGCTGATTTAATCTGAATCAAATAAATAGATTAATATTGCTAAAAAGAAAAAGAAATGAATTTCACATAATGGGATCTTTACTATTGGTGAGAGAAAGCCAAACATCTGCAAGCACTGAGCCCACAATTAGATTTTTTTATTGATGATTAAGTATTAATGCTGGATTATTATTCTTATCACTTTTCAGTTAAATTTATTTTCAGATTGAAACCTTATTTATATTTTATGAAACACATTTTTTAGCTATTAAATAATAGATTCAATTTTATTTTTGAAAGGTATTTTTTTAAAAAAAAAAGTTCCATTGTATTGGAATAAATTCATTTAATTAAAAAAAGTTGCTGCCATCCCCAGTAGCAGTGGGTTAGGATTACACTCAATACACATATTTATAGTACAAAAGATAGTTAATATCTTGTCATTAATGGAAAACATCTCAAATTGAAACAATGATTAATGTAATACCAAACAGACAAACTTCCCCCTTACTTGAACCAATCATATTCACAAGTCTTAAAAACAGAATTTTGCCAGGGAAAATGCAAATATTGGAAAACCTTCAATATATTATTTCCAAAGACAAACATCTTATTAGTGCTGGGAATTAATGACAAACAATTCTTGTGAAGGTTCAAGTACTGGTTACTTGAACCCACATATTTTATAAAATTAAACATTGAGTTCACTGCCAACATTACAATTCCTAAAATACAAAAGATATAACAACTTTAATGCTATGTCATAGAAAAGAAGAGGATCAGAATTATTTTTTGTTTAAATACAACACTCTAGAACCTACCAAAGCTTATATAAATGCTATATTTTGGGAAAATAACAGCAACATTTATTCACTCATCCAATCATTTCCAAATGCAAACTTTGCAGAAATCTGTATTACCACATTTATATTCTATACACTATGATACATAAGGTGCATTTTTCTCTGAATTAATAACAGTAGAGATCATATAAATAATTTTAAGGATAAACTAGAAACAATCAGAATAAGAGACAAAAAAAATCTCTCCAACAGATATTTATGCAACATCTTGGTCACTAATATGGCAGAAGTTCCATTTATAATGAGCATTTTGTTGTCATCTGATTACATTTTTTATATTTTCTGAAGCTGTAAAATATATGTCTGCAAGGTTTAAATGACTTCTAGTAGAGAGAAATGAAAAAATAAAATTTGATATTCTAACAATATTTAGACCTTAATGCATTTGTAAGTTTATATTCTAAGTGATGCAAATAATTGGAATAATTAGCAGAGAAGATAAAGAGTTAGTATTTGGAATAATAAATTATGACAACTATTATTTTTCTTTATGTTATAGACAACTAAAAGAACATTATGACTTGAAATAATGAGAACTTCATTTTTTTTTAAGTGTCATAGCATCGGCCGGGACGCGAACCCGCAACCCGGGCTACTGCCTGCTAGTGCGAGGCAATAACTATGTGAAAAACAAGAAACAAAGAGAATTAGATATTACTTTTAAAAAATATAGATATGTATATCCTACATTTGTATTCGTAACTATTAATCAATTTAACAAGATCTAATGTAGTAATTCAAATCTAACTCGAAAACTTTGCGTGCAAAAGTATACTTGTAAAATAATATAGGCGCTATTGCACCTGAATGCAAAGCTACTTTATATTTGAAACAAAATAAAATTATACTATTCTGCAAGCACTTTCAAGAGACGTGCTCTCATCTTCATAGCTCTAAGTGAATTAATTATATGCAATTATGCAAATCAAGGTTAATTGTTCCATTTTTTTGAGATCGGGAAATTTTTAACAGACAGTTTCAACTAACTTTTTGTACCCCCCCAGTTCTAACAGATTGCTTAACAACACTAAAGATAAACTAGCACTGTTTCAAACACCTCAAGCCATTTATAATATTGCATGCACTCATGCAAATTGTAGAGCCTCATATTATGGGGAGACCAAGGCAGCAATAGAAACCAGATTACAACAACACAAATATGCATATATTAAAGCTCAGTCAGATTCATCATGTTATTCCATTTTCCAATTCATCAAAAAATAACAGGACACCAGTGTGAACCTTAAGATGTCAGTCTGGTCTGCAAAGAAAGACACGATGTAAAAAGAAAAGTGAAGGAGGCCTGTTTCATAGCGATGGATTGCAATGCCATCAACCACAAGGACACCTGCTTCACGATCTCAAGAAAATGGAACAATTAACATTGATTTGCATAATTGCATATAATTAATTCACTTAGAGCTTGCAGAATAGTATAATTTTATTTTGTTTTAAATATAAAGTAGCTTTGCATGCAGGTGCAATAGCGCCTATATTATTTTTACAAGATCTTATGTTCTAATAAAATTCCGTTGAAACTGCAAAAAAGGAAAAACTTCATATTTGTTCAAATATAGTATCTGCATTTCAAATCAGAACTTGAAAGTTCTATGTAATTATAAGAATTTTAATACCGATATATAAAAACTATTCACAATTTTTTCTTTAAATTTATTTTGAAAATCTATGATTATAAAAAAATTTCAATATAATTTATTTATTAGAAGTAATTATATATATAAATTTTGTTTTAAAAGAAAAAGATTCACGATTTTTTTGGTTTTTTTTCTAATTACAACTTTTAATTTTCTTAGTGCTCACTAGAGGGTGAAGTGTGTTGCAAAATATTTACTGTATATTAAATTAAAAGAAATAAAAATTTCATTCTTTTTTCTCGTTTTAATAATAAATATTGTTTTTGCAGGAAAATATTTTCATATGGCAGGCCCCATATTTCATATTAGATTATCTATCCAGGTCTCTCTTTTTTCCGATCTTGTTCATAATTATACCCATTTTCGAAATGATCGGTTGAAATTGTCTTCTCTTTTACTTTCATTTTTATAGTTCCAATTCTCATATTTTTAAGAACAAAATCAATGGATTTTTTAAAAATATTTTTCATATGTATTCTTTTTCACTCCATATTTTTCATGTTATCCCTCTATCATTTTAATTTTTCTCCAAATTCATATCTGCTCTAGCGTAAATTTTCTTCCTAATCAAACAATTTCGTATTATATAAAATTATATTTTATAAAGAACATCCAATAATAATAAAATTTAAGATCACTTGTTCGTAATTACTCAAAGTTAATCTGTTATAATGTTCATTTGAAACAGTCATAATAATAAAGGAAATTATAGCAAATCATACATCAAATAAAAACCACTATACTAGTTTAATTATTAAAATTAATTTTGAAGATTGATAACTTTTTGTATATAATCTCAAGTGTTTATAATTTTACTTAATATATGTATATAGAGCAAGCATAAGTGTGCCAATCATCCTTAGACAAAAAAAAGCCAGGCATCCTTTTCTATTTATAAATAAATATTTATATGTACATAAATGCACAGAATACAGGAAATAATATCAATAGGAGAAAATTATTATTACGGTATTATTTTTGATTTTATTTGAACTCGATGTCTTTAATATATCTTTAAGAGCAAAGATTATTTGTGAAATGAATGCGTAGTGAGAGAGGATGATCTGACATACTGTGATGGTGAATAGTTACGATATGGTGAAATTGATGAGGGATTCACTGATAAAAAATCAAGAAACTTGAATATATATATATATGTAATAAATGAAACTTCATTATCTTTATACATAACAAGTCTTGTAATAGTATATATATATATGGGTTGACAAAGTAAAAATTAATACTTAAATATAGATATTATTTTGGCTAAATGCATTGTTAATAATATCTACATTTAATGATTAATTTTTACTTCATCAACACACTTACATACTTGTGCATGATTTATTATAAATATGACTTGTTTTATTTTTAGATATATGCAATTATTAGATGAATTGGTAAATGGAGATGATATTGAAGAATCACCTACATCACCTCAAAAGCTTTATTGTGATGATTCAGAAGAAGAGAATTCAGAAGCTGAAACAGTAGTTCAGATGTCCCCTCCAGTGCCTTTACCACGAAGAAAAATATTAGAAGATTTCAGTAAAGAGGATTTTAAAGAATCTTCTCAAAAGTAAGTATTTTATTAAATTTATGGTACTTTCTTAATACCTGGAACCATTTAACTGGGTCTATTTGATTTTCCTGTTATCTGGAGCCATTTGATACTAAATGTAAGAAAAATGCCAGACATGCGCTTCCTCAGCAATGGATCTTTGGAGTACTCTTTCAGGAGATGCAAAACTGCTTTTTGGTAAAAGTGGATGATTGCAGCGTGGAAATGTTAATGGCAGCAATTTTAGATATCAAATCAGTCCTTATTATTTACTCAGATAGTTGGCATGCTTACAAGATGAAATAACTGGAAATGGTCAGATTTCAATATTTCAAACTCAATAATCACTGCAATTTCATTAATGCTGACACTGATGTCCACACTCAGAGCTTTGAGCAAGAGCAGTGGCATTTTAATTCGTTTTTAGGTGAATTGATTTAGAGAGTGGAAGTCGGAGATGACAATGTATTCAAATCACATTTGGAGAAATTAAAATTGTCTGGTTTCTGCAATTTAAATTGTAGATAATATTTTGCTTATATACTTAAAAAAAGAAGAAATAAACAGAACAAATAGCTCCAGGAAATAGGAAATATCAAATTTATACATAAACATAACAATGATATTTAAATATTCTCTATCTATAGAAATAAACGATTTACTCAAGTTAAGTGGCAAGTTTTCTTTACTTTTTATTTTGTAGTTTATATTATTAATTTTTACATATAATGAATGCCACAATTAATTCAATGTGTGGTGATTAGTTACCAGATCACCAAATAGTTTATCATTTGCGATTTACAGAAAGAATACACAGACAGATATTTACATTTCCATTCTCATCATCACCCAATTCAGATAGTTTCTGTAGTCAAACTCTTTTAAATAGAGCAATTAACCTTTCAGATAAGTCACATCTGAAAGAAGAAATAAATCATATTAATAGTGTTTTATTAGCAAATAGTTATAATTATAAATTTATAAAAAAAAAAAAAGCCTTATTTCAAGCCCAAAATGGACAAAATAGCAAACAAAAAGATGACAAATCAGCTATTAGTATATTTATGTAAAAAAAACTACAGACAATATTGGACATATATTAAAATGCTATAATATAGATACAGCATTTTCTACTCATCAAAAGATCAGCAATATAATAACTAAGTCTAAGGATTCAATCCCTCTTGAATCTCATGGTGTCTATCAAATCTCATGTAAAAATTGTAAAGCTTCTTACATAGGTATGAGTAATCGTCGCATCAGTGTTAGGAGAGATGAGCATTCTAATGCAGTTGAACAACACTCATCATCAGCACTCTCACTCTATACTATAGATTCAGGTCATAAAATTGATTTTTTTAGTACTAAGATCATACCTAGATGTGATAATCTCTAACAGTGCAAAATTAGAGAAGCCATTGAGATACTTAAAAGGCCAGATTGTATCAATAAGTGAGATGATACATGCAAACTTCCTCCTATTTGGAAAGATTTTTTAAAAAACATTCTTAATTTAACATTTTTGTTATTGGTGGAACTTTAATGTTTTTTTCAAATGAGTGATTGTAGCACCTGGATGACTTGTGTGATCAAGTCGAAATGTCGGGATATCAATATTTAAATTTTTTAACATGGATGAACCCGCAAAATATCTCTTTTAAATATATATATTACTGTCTGCTTCTAACAACAAACATACTAGGCTTAATTTCCCAGTCTATGAAGTACTGTGCTACATGTCATAATTTTTCTATATTCTGACTATTCTCTCTATGATCCGTATATCCTATATCCTGAATCTAATTCAACATCAATAATTTCTCTTTTCTTTTAACTGAAATATTCTACCACTCTTTATTACAATTGTTTAACAATTCTTATTATTTCCTGTCTCCCAGTACTTTCCACTCTCCGAAGCCCCATAGTTGGGAGGTCATTGAAATGGATTACTACTTTTTTCATTACTACTGAACTATTTTAAACTAATGCTGGATTATGAATTATTTCTTTACCATATTAAAGAATATAACAGTTTTATGATTATTAAGAACTCTGACATAAATATTGATTATTATTTTCCACCCAGCATATTCTGGACTTCAGCCTATTCTGATTCCAAGTGCCAAATGTATGTGTTGATAGGAATTATGTTGGAAGGGATGAGAAAAACAATCAGTGTGGTCACTGGCTAGCTCATTCAGGGCTGGTAGTACTGAGACCAAGGGAAATAAATGTGTAAGTATGGAATAAAAATCAGATTAATCAACTAACAGAATGACTATCATGTCATATATTCTTAACTAATACATAATACATGAATAAAAAAAAAATATCTAAATATGCTAAAAATATTCAATAAAACATATATGAAATAACAAAAAGAGAATATTTCAATATGCTCAGATATTTAATAAAACATTCGCATATATACATAATATATTCATACAGACAAGCAACAAAATACTAATAATAAAATAATGTCTAATCTCTTCAAATACAACATAAATTTTCTGAAGGTGGGAAAGCTGATTGAAATATAGATATGTATAGTCTTTAATGTATTTTGGAAAATAAACGTTATCTTGAGTACCCCGGGAAGATAGCTTATGAAAATTCATTATGAGAATAAATTTTTTGGCACTCTATGGCCATGAAAATGGTTCATGATGAATTTTTTATCATATTGGTTTCTCAAATCTCCACTGGTTTGATTACTACTTAGGATATCGGCAGAGAAAAATGCAGATGGCCAGTCATGGTTTCTTTTCAGGTTCTGGCGATGGTTTGCTCATGTTTCTGCTTCATCTGCTTCATGGGGACCAGGGGTATATATCCCAGCACATTTAAAGCTTTACCCCAGCTTATTCATCTCTAGCTGGTGAATATATTTTCTTTGATTAAAACAAGTCTTCAAAATTTCCGAGGCAAGTAATCTATAATATAAACATATAACAATATAGCAATTTGATACTTTAAAACTCAAAAGTCAAAAACTACTCAAAAATGTCTCCTGATATTTTTCTATTTATATCATTTTTTCTTTTCTAGAAAGTTCTAATCTTATGAATCTATGCTATTTTTCTTTATACTAGCACGTGATATCCGAGATCCGGATTTTCTTCAAAAGAAAACAACAACAAAAAAAACTTTTTGGTACCTTTTCTTTTTTGTCTGAGCAAAAATTTTGCCAAATACGTTTTTGGAAATAACTCAGAACAATGCCTTTGTTAAAAGCATTCACAGATAACAATCTGCTTAGTTTCTCTATTTTTATTTTCATGAACATATTTCTTCATTTTCTTAAATTTTTATTTTTATCAAAATTAAAATATGACATTTAGGCATTAAAATAACACATATATTATGCATGCTTTCTAAACAATTTCTATTGTTCACCTGCCTATACAACAACATATACACACACACATGTTTCATTAATATAAATGAGCACCCCCCATGTCCGTTTTAAATCTTTATTTAATTATTTTAAGAATCATAAAAAAAAATCAAATATATACATCATGTAGTTATTACTAATATCTATACTTACGCTTGAATATAAAATCCCTTTCTTAAGAACAGGGTTTAATTCCAGCTCTGTTACAATATATATATAACAAGAAAAAAAACAGAAAATAACTGATCACTAGCATACATAATTTAACCTGTAAGGTAGCATTGGTTAATATATGTATTAAGCAGAACAATAATAAAAAATAAAGAAAAAATAACAAAATAAAAGTTACCGGTAACTCAGACACATGCATATATATGGATTAAGCTTTATACAGATGGCGAATTAAGAATCTATTTAAAAGCCCTATGATGCAGTCATTATTTTTTGACAGTTGTTCCAGTCTTCATCATGCACATCTGTGCTGGTGTTTCCATTTTAATAGATCTTTTTTTCTGGGTGCAAGATAGGCAGTTATCAGGCATGATTCTTTGGTCTTCTGCTTTGCTACATTTCTAGTATTCCTGTTGAGGATGGACGCAGGAGGATGGAGTTAACTTCTTCTACTCAAGCATAACTTGTACAGACATTTCCAGACTTTAGAACAAGAAGATGATGATTTTTCAGCAAAGAAGAATTTTAGTATTTATACCTTTTAACTCTTTTTTTATATTTATTAATTAATTGCCATCTACCAATGCTTCCATTGTTTAGAAGCTCTTAAAAGCATCATGATTTTACACTGTTGTTAAACAAACTGTTTTATATTACATCAATTTTTTAATGATCTTAAGTTAAATTTATCTATTTTGTGCATAAGCTAATTTCTTTCTATGCTGATGCAATATTTTTTTTTATATTTGCTGATGCAATAATTTATTTTATATTTAAATTTCTTTGTAGTTAAATAAACAGTGAATAATGAAGCACACATATATATGACTATATATATGTACAGCTTCAATATATATATATAGATTACATTATAAGAATCGGATATAAGAGTTTATATTACATAAGGATTTACAACTACAAATAGGTGAATGGCTCATAGATTGGTATGATCCAAGATTAAAATGATAATTATATTTAAATAATTCTTATTCCAATCATATTTTCAAGAAAATTGGATATTCATTTTTTAAACCATTTGCTATACTTATTTGGATCTACAGAATTGCCTTATTACTGAAGTGGAATTGTTTTAAGGAGTGTGTAATGAATACAAATAAATTTATTCATGGGTTTATAAAAAAAAATAATTACCTTGTTTTATTGATAATGATCTTATTATTAGTGATTTGATTTAAAAGAAATGTGATATGTTATTTCTGATCAGAATAATAAATTAAATGTAGAGATTCATAATAAATATAGAGATTTAATGGCAGAAATTCAATGACTTACAAAAAGTCAAAAAGATAATAGACATTTACTGATTATGATTATTCTGGATCTTTTTTTTGATACATTGAAAACAATATTTGGACTTCAGAAATGGTATTACAATCTTATTAAATCTAGCAGTGGCACTCATGATAATGATATAAAAATTGAAGTGATGAATTTGAATGGTTATATGTACTTTATGTACATGTTTGGATTTGGATAAAGATATCTAGCTTACGGAAGTCAAATTTGCTTTGTGTACTTAAAAATAGAATGATTGTAGGTTCTGATGAAGTATCCAAAGACCGTTTTAAAATATAATGGTGATATATTAACTTCAAAATATTAAACTTATGATATTCTACTATCTGACTTTAAGGATGCTTCTTTGATCCAGTTTTTAAAAATAATGGAGAATAGATAAAGTTGGCCATATTTAGCATGAACATATATTATCATTATCCTCTGCACCAAAAGTGTTTTCAATGATTTTATTGAAGTGCTTAGTCATAGATAAATAATTGTAAGAGATTAAATGTAATTTTGGAGAAACAAAAGCAGTATAAATATAGTTTTTATTGCCAGACAAATGCAAAAAAAATGCCAGAAACAACAGAATTATTTATATATTGTTTTTATTGATTTGGTCAAAGTATTTAACTCATTTATTTGAACATATCTATGGCAATATGAAATTGATTGCCAATGAAGATTCATTTGTGTTAAACAGTTTCTATATGATGAAATGAGAGGGAATATTATTATAGATGGAATGAAAACTGATATTAAAGAAAGATGTATATTTGCTTCTTATTGCTTTTAATTTTAATGAGGGATCTTTGGAATGTTCAAAAGCTCAAGTTCTTTATCATCCAGGAAAAGTAAAAAACTTTTTAGCAATTTTTAACTTGGGTAGTTATCAACTTGAGACTACAAACCAATTTAAATATTTTGGTAACTTTTTAAGTAGAAATATGGACTTTGGCTGTTGCTGCTTTTAACAAGTTGAATAGTAGAGTATTTCATCATAAGGAAATAATTACAGTAATTAATTTTGCTATATATAGAGAGCTATAGAAGAGAGACTTGGATATCCTATTGACACAGCATAAAGGGATTATAAAAGTTTCATTTAATGATGCTTTGTAAAAACAATAGCAAGTTCATAGAACTAATAAAAACATTCTTTAATTTTCTGGATGAAATACTATAGAATTTGTTATTGCAAAATCACACCTTCATTAGATTGGACATGTAAAATGAATTAACAATGCAAAACTTTCTAAGAGAATGTAAACTTGAGTGTGGGATGGGAGAGATAGACCTCATTTATGTTATAAGGATTATTTCAAAAGATGATCTTAGTAAGTATAATGTTGATTGTTTTCATTAGGAAGATATGGCAAAGAATAGAATACATTGTATTTTAGAGAGAATTAAGTTTTCTGTAGAAGATGTTAACAGATAGCATAAAATATCAAACAAAAAAATGGACTAGCATGATATGTGGATGTATTTTTGGTTCACAGATTAATTTGTATAGTCATCACAAACTTGTTTCTAAAGTATTTTCTTGAAGGTTTATGATGATGGTATTTAGTTATATTTATATATTGGACTATTTCCATCACCAAATATTAACTATAGAATATTTTTAGAAAAAAAATTAACTTTATTTAACATTCAACTGTTTTTTTTTTTTCTTGGAGTTGGAATAGTTATACTTGTTTATGAGTAACTGCTGATGTATTGTATAGTTAGTTTCTTGTAAAATCATGTGACATTTGAGCAACAATAACACACTGAATAAAGCAATTCTGTGTAATTGACTGAAGTGAAATTTCTATTAGTCACAACACTAGAAATAATCGTGTCACTTGAGCCCTCTACTTTATTGTTGCAATAAATTAGCACAGAGGTATAGAAATAATTATGTGGAAAAACAGTTATAAATTAAGTGAAAACACAAATTTTTTTTATGTCTTTTGTGCTAGAATGAGATAAAGAGTCAAGCGTTGGTGGTTGGGTGGTCAGAACAGCTGCCTTACAAGCAGTTGTACCGAGTTTGTGGGTTCGCTTGTTGGCCGATGCTTTGACACATGGGAAAAAAAAGATCTCTTTAAAATTAAAAGTGATGAATGGGTAGAAAGAATATGACAGAAGTGGAATAAAAAATAATAAAACTGAACTTTTAGAGGCTATAGGGATTTTAAAATAATAGAAAAAGAAATATGATTGTTCACATATTTTTTTAGGCTTACTGTTTTTTTATTAATTAATAATCAAGAGCACTTATTTTCACCCATTCCAATTTTGGTCTGGGAATATTATAGTGCTATACCATGTGGCATTGATTGCTTATCCAAGTTTACTGTAGGTGGATATAGTGAAAATAATTACTTTTGAAAACATAGGAGTAACAATATAAGTAAATCATGTGATATTGTTTTTATTAAACGTTGTAGCCAAAGAATAAAAGGGATCTATGATTAGAATAAATCAGATCTCTAAAATATATAGAAACTGACATGATGTCAGATCTATATAATTATGAAGTGAATTAGCATGAGTTTGGAACTTTTTCTTTTTTTTAATTTCAGGCTATTAACTTAAATAGTGTAAAGGAATAAAATGGATCTATTAGATACTTATATTTGTTCTAGTTTTGAATTTTACAGTTCACATATGAAGGCAAAAGTCAGAAACTGGTCTGGGAATGAGAGATTATAGCACTTTACTATTAGATATCCATTGATTAGTCAAGATTATAATAGATGGCTCTATAGTATAGTGATTTTGGAAACATAAAAGTAAACATTAAAAGATTATGTGATATTGTTGTTATTAATTAACACTTAAACTAAGATTTTTTAGATAATAGAAATCTTCATGCTTTGAGTTATATTTTTTTGAATATCTAGAGTTTCGTAAAATGATATGAAAAAGTTAATAATATAAAAAAATATATACTCGTGAATTGGCAGGGAAACTATAGAAAAGAATAAGTCACAAAATTATAAAACAACATCTTCATGTAGGAAGAAAAGTTATTTCTGCAATA
This sequence comes from Epiperipatus broadwayi, assembly GCA_028023455.1. NCBI lineage: Eukaryota > Metazoa > Onychophora > Udeonychophora > Euonychophora > Peripatidae > Epiperipatus > Epiperipatus broadwayi. Next base: position 6,884,670 of record JAQFVV010000032.1, read on the forward strand.
AAAAGTTTATTACTTTAGTAGCTAGTTATTAAATGTAAGTTAATTGTGATTTATGTACATATAATCTTGTTATTAAATATTATGATTTATGTACATATAGTTTAAGATTATAAATATTTTTATTTAATTGAAAATTTGTCATAATAAAATACTAATAGATCTATATTTTATTCCAGAAATATTCTTCATAATGATAAATCTTTACTTCAGTCCTGCCATGAAGATTCTACTCATGAGCTATTAGGTGATATTACTGCTGATGATATACTTTCTAAAATCTCTACAGATTTAGAAAATTTAGAAAGTAGTGTAGAAAGTCTGCCATTCTTTTATCCATCACATCAGTATGAAAATGCAGCCGATAATAAATCATTAAATACAATAACTTTCACAACAGAGTCAATATTAGACTCACTAAACTTCAACACTGTGTCAGTAGAAACTACAAAAGTAGATAATGCTGAGGTAGATTTCCACAAAGAATTTGAAGAATTTAATTTACTATCTCTTACTAACAAATGTGATGTACTTGATAAAAAAACTGTTAATGAAATGCAAGAAAAACATATTATAGACTTGGAAAATAATAAAATATCTGTAAAAGAAACAGTTGTCTTTGATATGGATAATAATCAAATTTTTGAAAAAGGAAAGCAAGCCATTGTTGATAGGGAAAATAATCAAATTTATGAGACTAATGAAGTATCATTTGTAGAAGCGCTAATTGACTTTGGTTTGGATGATGATGTGAATGGAAATGTTTTATCTACATCTGATTCATCTTATAGTATGGAACGCAGTGAAAGTGAAATTGAGAAAACAATCTCACATTCAGATATAGAAAGTGAAACAAATGATTTATTACATTCCAAGGATTTAGATCAAGAAATATCTTCATTGCCCAATAATGACCATATTTCACTTTCTTTACCAGATACTTACGAAAATAGCGAACTTCATAAAACAGATGATAAGCCTACAAAGATTTCTTTATCTAGAATGAAAGTTAGTGATTTATTTACTAAAGTGTTACAAAAGAAGAAAGAAAGTGAGCAGAGCTTAAAGTCTATTGAATCACCTAAATTGTCACAAATTGCTAGCACTGTTTCATATAAAAAATTATCAGAAAATGTGATAAGTTCTTCATCACACAAAAATGAAGTTCTTGATCAATGTACCAAAAATTCTGGTTTTATTAAAAAAGTATCAGATTATTCTAATGCACTTGAAAAACATAATCAAAAAATAAACAATCTTATTGCAAAAGAAATTCTGAATCGTAAAGAAGCAGAAATGAATTTGAAGAGTGAAATTTCCAAACAAGCAGAGCCACATTTAAAAAAGAAAAAAAATGAAATTACTCATAGAATCCAATCACGTGATAGATCTCAATCACCAAAAATTGGCCAATCAAATCGTAAGTAATTTTAAGCTATTTAGTGTTAATTAAAGAAATTGTTTTTTTTTTTTTAGATTTGAAACTATTATTTGTTTGTGTTTCAAACATTTGTTTTTTTTAAAAAGACAACTTTATAAATGACATTATTTTAAGTAATTTGGCATGTTATTTCCAATCTTAAACAAACTATTAAAAATAAAATAAATGATATTTTAATTTTTTTTTTTAATTAATCAAAGAAATATATATATATAAAGGAATGATGGGGTAATTCAAATTAAAAAGAAAATATAAATCATTTAGGGCAACTGTCATTTAATCACTGCTGATAATCCTTTTTGCTAATTTTTTTATTTATTTGTACTAAAATTAAATTAAAAAAATGATATGGACATCTTGAAACTAACATAAAATAGATGTTTGTACACATAATCGAAAATTTACTATTCTTATGTGCATTATCATGGTTTAATCTTATAAAAATATTCTATTTTATAATAAATAGTTCTGTCTTTTTTCACTCTAAATTTTTAACAGTGTAGTAATTTCAATCTGTCAAATGATGAAGCAGATAATTTCTTTTTTTAATATATCTCCCAAAGTTTGCATCATTCTAATTGCATCTCATCTTTAAATATTTTCTAAATGTAAGGTGTTCATTGTATAATTATAATCTATAAAAAAAACATATATTTAAGATTCTTAATAACTTTTTTCATATGAAAAGAAACAATTGTTCGATATTTTACACATATGATCTTTTTTAAAATGGAGTCATAGTATTCATATTGTACCTAACTGAAGTTTCACTTAGTTCCAAAAGGTGCCAATGGTTATCTTATCTTAACCTTTTGGTTTGAAATTGTCTGATTTTTAAAAAAAACAATGATGATAAAAATGAAAATTAAATTAGTTAATGACTAAAATAGGATAATCTTGTATTGATTGTAATCATTATTGTATATTATGGAATTCTGTCTGAGTATTTGAAAAAAGATATATGAGTTAGGTTGGTAAGCAATGCTAAATAATAATTTGAATTTTAAAAAAAAGAAAGATATCAGAAATAGTTGTCAGTTTGTAAGTAATATTAAATGTATTTTAAAATAACTATCGTATAATCCATTCTAATGTCTAAAGAATAATAATAAGATATTATTATTAAGTTGGAATAAGTAAGTAATAATTTTTTTAAAAAAATGATATGTAAGTTTTTATTAAAATAATAAGAATATTTATTATTAGTTTTGTAGTTTAACATTCCACTATAAAACATTATTTTGAATTAAATATTCATTAACATTTTATTGTTGTAGTTTTAAAAATAACTTTTAAACAATTAGCTTGCATTTGTATGTGAGAATATGTCTATGCATGCAAGGATAATATAAATATAAAAATAAAGAAATAATTTAATTTCAATATTGTTTAAAATAAATAAATAAAACAAATGTGTGGATAAAATTATTTCAATGAAATATTTATAGGTTTAATAAAGAGTATAACTTTAAATTTTATATTTATTACTATGGGTTGGATAAAATATCATTTAAAAAAATTATTGCACAATATTTGTTAATAATAAAATTTTGACTTTCCAGCTGAAGGTCACATGGTAAGGGAAAATTATATTGATTATGTCAGTAGATTGATTCCACAGTTGGTTTGTCAGAATATTAAAATTTAATAAAAAATAGTTTTTATTGGTTTATAAAATGAATTGTAGGTGGATGAAAAATTGTGAGATAAAACGGAGATCAGGGGTCATGCAGAGGCTGATCTTATTTTGATTCAACTAGACTGGATCTTAAAATTTTGTTAATAAAAAGTAATTTTTTTAAAACTTTATATTTTCTAAAAAAAAAAAATAAAAATATGTTTTTAAAACCATTATTTTAAATCATCTTATAATGAAAAAGGGCTAAAAAAGAAAGGTAATCCATTTTCTGACAGTTTTTCATTACAATTGAGACATTAAAATTTACAGTAAAATGTTTGAAGAAAATATAGTGTCTCATATTTTATTTACTTTTGATCTATTCATTTTTCTTTATTTAGAAGTAAAACTTAAATTATTAAGTATTGTTATGGCTAAAGACTTTATTGCACTAAACTATAGTATATCTCCTATCAAATTAAAAATATACGTGAAGAAGAAATTAAAAAAAAAAAGACATTCAAACATTTTAAATATTAAAATGGAATGCATTAGCGTCTTTATAAATTAGAAGTGACATTAAATTTAATACTTTATTACTTAATAGATGATATATACATTTAAATATGCTCTTAACAGAATAATGTTTCTGTGGATAATATGTAGTTTAAAATACTAATTCTCTTTTATGCCAGTAGTATGAAAGGAATTTGTTTGAAAGCAAAACTTTAAAAAAATTTAAAAATATTATTAATGAACTTGTCTCTATCAAATGCATAATGTTTGGTTATAGTTGCCAGTACTTATAAGTAACTTTATGACCGTTGATCTTTTCTCATAAATGGAGGAATGTCTTAATTATAAAAAAATCTACTCTTATGTTTAATAAATAAAAGGAAATTTGTTTAAAAAAGAAATACATTTTTAAATATTAAGAAACGTTTAAAAAAAAAAGAGCTCTATTTTAAAAAAATGCGTTTATCTAAGGAAGAACAGTGAAAGTTAACTAAAAATATAGATTATAATTATTCCGTGTTTGAACCTAGGATTATAAATATAAAGTGTGTTCAGCTGAAGAATTTATTTTGTTTCATGCTGGCTTAATCTTATTATTTAAGTTTTTTTTTTTAAATTGTTTTTAAAAAAAAAATATTATTAATGAACTATTGAACATTTTCGTTTGGAAATGATTGCCATGTATATAAATGTATTAGTTGAAGCTTTGAATTCAAATAGATATCTTAACCTGGATAAATTGTCTACACATTATGAAATGGAAAAATCATCACGGAGCCGAAATATGAACTTGAATTAATGTATTTTTTTTTTTTATTTATGGTCTGTTTTATTGATTTAAAAAAAAAAAAAAGAATGAACCATAAAAATATTTATGCTATTAAATTTTTATGTAACACTTTTTGCATAAACATACAGGTAAACTAGGGTTATAATTTTAAAATGAAATAGGTTTATTGGAATGAGCAAATGTTTCTTGCCATTCTTAAGTAGATTTAGTTTATTTATCAAGCATTACACTAGCTAGTTTCTATTTAATAATTTTATTATAGAAATTTAAATATCAAGTCTTATTTTCATATAAATGGATTGTTTTACTTAATTTTCATTTTAAATTTACCAAAGAAGTTTATCAGAGAATATCCAGTCATTTGTTTTATGAATGTTATATTAATAATAATTGCAAATATTTTATATTCATCGGGAAGTAAATATTCTTGCATTTAATTTACAGTTTTAAAAGTCCACTAGTTATTATATTTTTTTTTTAGCATTTAATATTTTGTTATGTGTGCATTGTGCCTTGCCTAGAATTTTATATGCATTTGAGTTTAAAGAATTTCCTACAGTAGTCATTTGACACATAGTTTGCTTTGTTGGTTCGAACATTGGATATAATGTTTTGTATTTTTATAAATTTCTTAGAAATAACTTAGTTAGTTTAAATGAAGTATATATGTTGCTATTAGTTAGAATTTGTTAGCCTCAAGAGTTAGGCTTAGTTTATAATTTTTGAATATGCCTTATGGAGTAGAGAAAATCCTCCATCCTTATTGTATTGTATTTCTATGATTTGATAGTGCTTGTCCCCAAAAAGAGGGTATTGTATTTTTCAGTGATGATGATCACATTTATAAGCATTGGAAATCCCATGAGAGGATTGTGCTTTTCTGGTGGGTGTTCCTGTTCCCAGGTGTACTGTAGATGAAGTCCAGACATCTTCTTTTCTGCCTCGAAGTTAGGTATTTTTGGAAGCCACCATATTCTTTCCCAGCTCTGAGGAGCCTAGTATTTTTATATTTTTTGCCTATCATTCATGATGACTTAATGCTAATTCCATCACAGTAGGTGATGTTGCATTTGTTTTAGATTTGTGATGACAAGATATGCTTGTTTGAGGAAATGTATTTCTTCAGGTAGTTGTAGCTAGTTTAAGGCTCATAGGTATATCCATGTTTGAATTGTGTTGCTATGATAGTTTTATCACACATAAGCTAACCAACAATAAGTTATATTTATTTTAAAGTATATTAAATATGCATATGGTATAAGTGGCAATTCACACATAATAATTTAATATTTTCATCCAGAATTTCGCCGCTGGATTTCTAAGTCTGTTACAACATTATCTTTAAAACATTGAGGGAATAATTTTATGTGGACTAAAGTTATTTTTTAAAAAAAGTATAATTGATCTCTGATGAATGATTGTCCCATACACTTAAGTTAGTTTAATTTAGTATTAGCTTAATCTGATTTAAAGATATATCTAGCTGTGATATTAGTTATATCCATGAAACTAGTGATGTATTTTTAAAAAGTATTGTTGAATATGCTTAATCCAACTTAGCGTTTGTTAAGTTGAGGAGTATAAAATTAAGCTTAGGGTTTTCAATATAAACGTAGTTCTGTGTGTTATTCTGATTAGTAGATGACACAATAATGTGATTAATTAGTCCAAATAATTATATAAAATCTTAGTGCGGTATTGGCACTGTTTGTATTCTACTACCTTTATAAACATTTCTTCTTATTATTAATAAATCAAATTATTATTATTTCAAAAGTTTTGTTTGTTTGTTTTACTTTTATATGAAAATATATTCTTGTCTTGGGTTCCAAGTTATGAATCTTCAATTCAGATATTCACAAGGATATTCTAAGTTAATTAAATATAGTTGATATTGTCTTGAAAATTAAAAAAGTATGTTAAAGTAAATGATTCTCACATTGAATCATAAATACAAATAATTGAATTATAGCAGATACATAATTAAATACTTAGTTAAAAGTTTATTTTTTTAAATTATCAGTATATCTTTTCAGACTAAAGATTATGCAATATCAGATTAACAATATTAGTACTTCAGAAGAATATTTTAATTAGTATTATTTTAAAAGCTGCACATTATCTTATATTCACTGCACATCATCTATCATCATCTTAAATCTTATATATTTAAAGAATTCTAATCCATTTGCATTTGAGGTCTTTAGTGATTGTCTATGAGTATGGAAAGGCATCAAAAGTACCCTTGCTCTTTTCTTTGCTCAAGTAATATCTTAGATCAGTGTTTCCCAACCTGTGGTATGCGAGTTGCTGGTTGGTGGTACACGAAAAATAATCAATAATGGTGGACATAAAAAAAAAATTAAATCATAAAAATATAGAAACGTTTTTTCCTATAATTCATAAAAATTATTTTAATTAATAATATTATACAGTAAAGTTGTTTATATGTACAGTCGATAACGATCTTTAATGTTAATGATAAAATTAAAAGTATTCGAAACTCTACATATTTTTTTGTTTGAAAATAACGATCTTTAATGTTAATGATAAAATTAAAAGTATTCGAAACTCTACATATTTTTTTGTTTGAAAATAAGGTTAGTCTGTCTCAAGATATACGAGAAAATATAATAGCACATTTAACAGGATTAAAATTGTCTTTCATGGAATATTTTCCAAAACCCGAAAACACAAATGATAATTGGATTTCAAACCCCTTCTATGCAGAAAATTTAGAAAAAGCTACATCATTATCAATAAAGGATAAAGAAAATTTAATAGAATAATCATGTGACAGAACTTTACAAGTAGAATTCAAACGACACAATCTAATTAATTTTTGGTTAAACATTAAAGAATATGAACAACTTTCTGAGAAAGCTCTTAAATTATTATTACCATTTACTAGTACGGAATTAGTAGAAAGAGCTTTTTCTTCATATATTTTTTTAAAAAAATAAGTATCGAAACAGATTGAACGCAGCTCTTAAATTATTATTACTGTTTACTAGTACGGAATTAGTAGAAAGAGCTTTTTTTTCATATATTTTTTTTAAAAAATAAGTATCGAAACAGATTGAACGCAGCTGTAGACTTAAGGGTATACATCGCATCTTTTGAACCAAATTTCAAAAACTTATGTTGTTTGAAACAAGCACAAAGATCTCATTAAATTTATTTTATAAAAATATTTGATTATGATAAGAAAATATACTAATTGGTTTTTTATAATTTTGCGTTTTTATTAAAACCATGTATTAGTAAACGAAATATGACAAAATAGTAGATAAATAATGAGTCGGATCAAGGAAAATCAATCTAAATTATTTAATTTGAAAGAATGTATCAGAAAAGGATCATACCCAGAAATTAGACTCTCATTAATTCTTGATCATCTATTGTGGATTACTAGATGTAAGCTAGTATTTAATCATCAAAGTTTTAATCCTATTAACTTCATGTTGAACAATATAAAGAAAATGAGAACAAGAGATATCCTGATAACCCGTGAGGTTATTTTTACCATGACTTGGGACATGCTGGATTTATCCTCTCCATGGCCCAACCAATGACAAGATGCTCCAAAAAAGAGAAAACAGCCTCAAATTCGGGAAAACCAAATGGAGGAATGAGAAAACACTTTGAACAAAATATGTACCAAATAACCTTTAATGTAATAATGTAATCTTTAATAAATTATTTTGGAAAAAATATGAAACTTTGAACAAACACATACATATAAATATGTTACAGTGAGTTTATAATCTGGCGTGACATTTAGGCATGTTTCAATGTAATTTGTCTCATTATGAGATGTGAATACATACATGGTCACCCTATAATATTTATAATGCAAATAAAATAACACACTCACAATAACAAATTTCATGAAATACAATCATTTTTATGAAGTGGTACAATTTAGCGTGATGTACTACCAAATGGTATGCGAGCCAAAAAAGGTTGGGAAATGCTGTCTTAGATAATAGGCCATTATTAGTTAAATTTAAATTGATTCATTAAATTTTGTGAATTAATATTTGTTTTGTTTATTATTTTAAGATTGAACATATTATAATTATTTTATGGTCAGCTAAGAGGTCACTTATTTATTTATTAATCACAGTAATTCTTTATTAGGCAACTTAACTTAAACTAATTTTGCACAAGAGTTTTAGTTTTAAAATCCCTGAGGTTATTTACTCTTGTTGTTTTAGTAAATATAATTCTGTAAGATAATCTTGTAAAGCAAAGTATCATTAGTCTTATTCAGAGAATGTATGATTGATTGGTAGGATTAATATGGTAATTATGGATTAGTGATTTTAAATAATCCTTGGTATGGTTTAGTATTAGATTATTATTAATATACTGTAGTAGTTATAGTTCATCAGTATTGGATTTGATCTTTACTTGATTATATATCTCTGGATCATCATCTCTTTTCTTTAAATTTATTGTAACCCCACTGAGCCGAGTTGTTTAGAGTCTCTTATTTATTGTTCATTTTATATCATTTTAATTCTATTCTATTTCTTTTCATGTCATTTTTCATATCTTTCTATCATCTCTCAGCCCTTTAAAAACATTCGTTAAGAAGTTCTTCTATTATCTCATTTCATTTCTCTCTCATTTATTCCATCTTCTTCTTATATCTCTCTTTCATATTTTTCTATCATCTCAGCTATTTAAAACATTCGTTAAGAGTTTCTTCTATCATCTCATTTCGTTTTTCTCTCCTTTATTCCATCTTATTCTTACATCTCTCTATTTCATATCTTTCCCATCATCTCATTTCTTTTCTCTCTCCATTATATATATCATTTCTATTACTTTTCCCCATTTCTTTTTCCTCTCAATTCTTTTATTTTCTCTCATTAGCATTATATATCTCTATATCTCCCTTTCTCTCTCTTTCTCACACCCCATCTCATTCTATCAGGTTACAATTGGCATTTTCTCTTATTCTATCTCTCTTTCTTTTTCTCTCTTTCTTTTTCACACCCCTCTCTTATTTCATTATTAGCATTCTTTTCCTTCTTTTCTTTTTTCTCTTTCTCTATCTCTATTCTATTAGGTTACAATATGTATTACTTTTTATAAATCTTTTATATCAAAATTTTTTGCATCAGAATGTATATGTGGAGATTTATAAAAAGTTATATATATATGAATATTTGAAGGAATGCAAAAAAAGTAAATGAGAAGATATGAGACCAATACTTCTAGGAATCATAGTAGTTGAAAATAAATTAGTCTATATGTTTGACTCATGAATTATATTCTAAAAGCAAACAAAATGATTCAAACCCTTAAATTACTAATATTTTTTGGCTCCTCTTTACTTCTGTAAATATTGAATTTTGTAATAATATATAGAAGAGTATTATATAACTTAAAACAATTTTTTAGCATCTTATCAGATTTTTTTCTATTATGTAATACAATATATTTTTTATTTATGATTTTATATTTGGTCCAGAGTTAGACTTATAGACGTTATGTTTTATCTAATGTTTCTTGAAATTATACTGTTTAACTTGTTAATTTTATTTTAACATTGCAACATATTGTGATATATTAATCATACAAATAAAATCCTTTTTTTTAAAAAAGTGTTTTATATTTTTGTATAACACAATTTATATATAAATTGAGAAAAAAAATTGAACTTTTATTTTTGTAATGTATTAAAGCATGAGTTCTTTGCTTAAACATATTTAAAGAGTGCAACCATATTATTAACATGTTTATAAAGATTAATATTTTTTAAATAAAAACATATACAACTTAAAATACCCTATGTCTGATAATATTTCAAATAATAGAAATTCTTAATAATATTAAGATTAATTTGATCTAATATCTTTTTTTTTTTTTAAAAAAAAAAATTTTTTTAAAAAGAAAAATGTCTTGTGTGCTTATTAAATTAAATTGTTGTTCAATTTTGAAAAAGTAGTTTCTTTTCTGCTTAAAGATTGAAAGATATATCACACATATCTTTTTTTTAAAAAAAAAAGATAAGATAAATAAGTAAAATTAGATTGTTTCAAATAAAATATACTTTAATCTTCTACTATTCAACTATGAATGGTATGATATATTAAACATGATTTGCTTGGCCTTAATTTATTTGTGTATATTAGATATTTCTTTAAAACAAATTGTGTTATGTTAAATTACTATTCAACTATAAAAAAAATAAAATTACTTTTCTGCTTAAAAGTGAAAGATATTCCGGTCTTTTGTGTTTTCCTGAAGATTTGTGATAATGGCATTTTAATTGTATTTATATATTGGACTATTTCCATCATCTAATAGTTGAATGTATTTGAAATATTTAAATAAAGTTAAATTTTATGATGGAAGTAGTCCAATATATAAATATCTCTCCCTGTTCTTTTATCTTTTAAATATGTTAAAAAAGTAAAATTAGATTGCTTTTAATAAAAATGTTTTGGCCTTCTACTATTTAATTCTGAATACTGTTATATATTTAAAATGTTTTATGTGCATTCATTGTATAAAGTATCCATTTATATATTGAGTAAATGGTGTAACTATAAATAGTTTTTATAGTTGCAACATTTATTATAACTTAAAGATACAACATAATTGAAACTTTCAATTTTTTCTTACGACTATGCCATAATTTATTATATATGTGTTAGATTTTTTTTGTTACATAAATATGGTTCTACGTAATTTAAATTGATACTAAAAAAAAAATTACACTTAAGCTTCTGACTATTGAAGTATGTAGCAAATTTATTTCTAGTTTTGCTAGTAGTCTAAACTTGAGTAGTCAACAGATATCATATTCTATCTATATACATCTATTGATTACTCAAACTTATACTAGATAACACAAAAGATCTATATATAGTGATAAATATTTGATTTTCTTAACTTGCTTGATTTATAATTTTTTTCAATTATCTATTTTGTTTATTAAAGTAATATCTTTGCATTTTACAAATTCATTTTGAAATATATATGCATATACACATGTATACTACTGCACATTTAATTAAAAATAATTATAATAGATAATGGCAATACATGCTGCTTTCTGTATTGTGAGTATTAAACAATTTTTTTAACATTGCATGTGTTGGAATTCTGACAATGTTAAAACATTTATTTAATTTTGCCATTATGCTGTAAAGATCTTTATATATAAAAAAACAATAAAAATAATAAATATAACGGTAATTAACTATTATATACAGTCTTTCAATCAGCAGAGTTAATTACCGTTATATTTATTATTTTTATTATTATTACAATACTTTTTAATTAACGGACATTTTACTTGTGTTATATATATACACACACAAACACTATATAAATTTAAATTTCAGATGGTTTGATAAAAGTTCCTATAGTTAAAGAAACTCAGACTTAGTAAGTATAAATGTTTTTTTTTTTAAAAAAAAGTAATTTATTATTGCACTTTGTGTGTGTGTGTGTGTGTGTGTCTACAAATGAGTTCTTATCTAAAAAAAATTAAGAATAATAAGTCAGTGAGCACTGATATTTTTAATTGATTATAAAATTATAATTAAATTCAATAGTATTACACATTAAATTTATCTAAATGAAATACATTTTACTCAAATTTTTAACAAATGACATTTGCAAATAAGTAGAATGAAGGTTTCACAACTTATAGATTTACACTATTTAATATATAGGATAATAAAGAAGCACTTTTAAGTAAATAGATAAAACTGTCTATGTTTAATGCTATAATTAACAATACTTTACAAAATGAACTGAAAAATAAATCAAAGTCATTGCCTTGTGATTCAATCTTTATCTGAATAGTTTTATGATCATGTAATATCAACTGTTGCAACTATTTGATTTAAATAATGTATATATAATAATAAATTTAAAAAACAATAACATTATAAATATATATATCAAATAAATAAAGTGAAGGGTTAGTATGTAATATATGTATTTTATAAATTAGTTTGTTTAGTCTTTGCAAAACTCATATTAGGCTTTTGTACAGTTCTATGTTATATATTTTTTAATTAGGATAACAATATCCATTTTCAATTGGTTTTTCATTTGTTATTTCTATAACTTTTTGTCCAATTTGATTTATTGCCAAATTGGAAAATTATTTTATTGATGTATTGGAATGCATTCTTTAAATGGATTACATTCAGAAACTATACTATATTGAAAATGTATAGTATTTGAAATTTCATATTTCTAATATTATTTAAACCAATGGATATCCTGCAACATTTTGCAATTAATAAATTATATTTTGCTGCTAAAGTATGACAATTTAATTCCTGAAATGTTCATACCCTCATTATGTAATTGTATCAAAATCATGTATTGATGTGTTTAACTAATAGGCGCTTAAATTTCAAGCTGATAGAGCCAGTTGTTAGCTATTGGAAAAGTAATACAGATGGTGTATGCAATTTTATTGGAAAATAGAACTATCAAAATTTTAAACTGCATTCTAATATCAAATTTCGTTTGAAAATTAGAAAAAATAGGATTTAAAAAGATTACTATTGTTGGAAGTGGCATATGATGAAAATACTATGAAAAAGTCGAATTTGTTTGAATGGCATAAATGATTCACTGATGGACAAGGAAGATTTGAGGGATGATATCAGAAGTGGACAGTTGAGAACAACATTGGCTGACATTAAAATTAACAGAATGTGGCATGCGATGTGATCTGACAGATGATTAAATGTGAAATTAATAGCTGAAAATTGCATATTGATTGAGAAACAGGCTGACTTTAAATGACAATTTAAGCATGAGAAAGATTTTTGCAAAATTTGTGCTTAATGGATGACCAGAAATAGTGTTGTTTTGAAATTAGAACTGATCTTTTTTAAAAAATATGTACCTGTTTCCAAGAGTTAGCTTAAGCAGGTTAATGACTATCATTACCAATAGCTTTGATTATTGTATTTGTAATCAAATTATGATAATGACCATTTATAATATTTATACATTATTAGTAAATTGATAACTAATAATAATTATTTTGAGCTTGTATTTATATGCAAATTAAATGTATAGATCATAATTAAAAAATATAATTAACAATGATTGTGTTTCAATTGAAATGTTGACTGGCCATGGAATGATTAGTAATGCTAGTTCAACATTTTTCTATTTAAACTTTATAATTGGTTAGTTATTACATTAAGAAAAAATCATTGAGATAAGTCAGTGATGTCAAAATAAGAAAAAAAGGTAGAATCAGTAAAAGGAATTGTTTAACAATGGATTGAAAATGAGAAAATTCTTTATTTTAATATGTTTTAATATATTTAAGATTTTTGCAGAGTATTTCATATATTCTAAAACTTAAGGAGCATTATATTTCATTTGGTAGTATATATCAACATTTTAAAAGTTTTGATCTAGATCTAATCATGCTATCCATGAACATAATTAAACTGTTCTAATATAACTAGTTTTTCAAGAACTTATAATTCCTTCCTAAAACTTGGTAAAAATCAATTTATTGTGGCTATTATTAATTAATATCTAATATAATGAGCAACTTCTGGAAGTCATAAGAAGGAAAATTTTTAGGGTCTTATGAAATGAATTTATGATAAAAAAACATAATTATGGAATTTCAAAACAAAAATTAATGTGTGTGTTTATTTTATGAATAAATAATGTAATAAAATAGAAGCCTTCACATTTTCTTTTTATATTGAGATCTTATGTAATATATTTTAAAATGTGTTTTATTTGTGATCCTAGGATAAGAACCCAAAAATTATTCTGACAGCAATTATTTAATTTAAAATAATGTGTCATTTACATGTGTGAATGTAAAATATTTATTTAATTACTAAATAATTTTATGCTTTTTTAAATTACAAAATTAATTAATTTTTTTGTTTTGTTTTATTATTTTTGAGTAATTTAGTTTTAGCTTATATTATTGAACTTTTTTTTTTTTGTAGTTAATGTCTTTAGTAAATGTTTTTACATAATATTTGTGTGTGTGTATATATATATGCAAATATTGTGCATGTGATCTAAATAGTTTTTTGTTTGTTTGATAATTTACAAATATAATACCTAAGCACCTCTATTTAATTTACTAGTGCAGTATTCATATATAATTTTAATCAAAAAGGGACTACACCTGATACACATGCACTGTAATATTGCTTTAATACTTCAGTGTTGTTTTATTGAATGCAAAGGATCTTCTCAAACCAGAGCATAAGATAGAAACTTTGAAAAGATAAGATTGGCTGTCTTACTTTGTATATAAATTCACTTATATACACTGATTTAAAGTTTCTTGGAATGAGAGCATGAAAAGCTTCCTTTAACCACTTTACGTCCATTAACTTTATTTTATCTATTAACAACCACACTAATAAATTAAATAGAGAATTACATAGATTCTAAAATTTCATAATATTAACAGTCAGTAAATTGGAAGATTTCCTGATTATTAATAGATAGAATAAAATTAATTGGATATAAAGTGATTAAAGGAAGACCTTCAAGCTCTCATTCCAAGATGTTTTAGATTGGCTTATATAAATGAATTTAGGTACAAAGGTAAGATAATAACTCTTATCTTTTCAAGGTCTCTATCTTGTGCTTTTGTTTAAGAATATTCTTCGTACCCAACAAAACATTGTTGAGGTATTAAAACAACATTACAATGCATGTGTATAAGATGTAATTTCCTTCCTATTTAAAAAACAACATAATACCTAGTGAAAATAAATGTGTCAGTCACTATTTTATGTTAGAAGTTTTTTTGCTCACTATTATCAGACTGGCATTTTATGAAATATTGAATAGAATTTTAAAATAAGTGTCTCATGTGACTTTTAATTACTCTTTGTATTAAACAGTATTTAATTTTGTATAAGAAATGGTTCATCACTACACATTCCTACCTGGTTTTGTTAGCTTTTATTCAGGTAAGTGAAAATGATAAATAAAAACTTTTTACTGTCATTATGTTAAGTTAATGACTTGTAAAATTTTAACAGCCTAAAAAATTTGATTCTCAACATTTATTTGTTAAGAATCTGAATACTTTCAATAATCTAAAACTGAATTTGTCAACATAGTGATTGAACTAGTATCAGATTTTACAAGATATGTAAGCTTGGAGTGATAAAAAAATAAAGCCACTGTATTAACACAATGGAGTTTTCTAACAGAATAAAGGCCGTTGATCAAGGTAATTTATTATCATTGTCGTTTAGTGTTCATAGATTGAGTCAGTGCTTATCTTATTAGTTGTTAGTTATGAAGATAGATGTCATCATCACTGTTTAAAATCTTTTTTCTCATTAATTATTATTCTTGACTGAAACAGTTATAAGTCAATAAAGCACATTGACATGATGAGAAAATGGATATATTTAAAAATTTGTTTATAAACTTTCTATTTATTTTATATTCAACTAGAATTTAAAAAAAAAAAAAATCTGAACTGTCTGTGTACATATAATTATATTAAATAAAGATTATTATTTTAACTATATAAATATATGCAGATAGTATATGAATAAATTATCTCCTTATTGTATTAAACAATTCTAGAAAATCTATATATGCTAATTATATATTTAAATGTAAATTATGGAAATTTATGAACAATTAATCATAATTGGACTTTTGTATAAAAAACCCTACCATAATTAATAGATTAATGTGTATAATGAAAAGGGTAATATTTATGAAATGAAGCAATAACTGTGTGAGAAGTGTGAGTATATTACGGTGCCAGCTGATAGTCTCCATAATAGTGTTATAGATATAATGGATTTCTGTTCCTAACATATATATGTATATTGCAATTATTTCTGAAGTGAAGAATAAAGGACTTTCTTAAGTTCATATGCACCACAATAAAATTATATTTATCTACCGAGGATGTTTAGAAAGTGATAGACACCTGCAACAGTTTATTTATAGACTGTAGAGATATCTGCTGAAATCTCTCATTGTTTTCTCTTTATTGTTCTATTCTATTTGTTACACTAATTTTATACTTAGATTTATTTAAAATTCACTGAAGCTGCCTAACTGGTCTTCAAATACCATCAGGATATAGCAATATTTAACTTTTATTTCATCAGTTTAACAAACTAGTTTTTTAATATGTCTAAATGTTTGAGTTTTATGAGTATTTTTATGTTCTGTTAGTATTTTTTACCTTATGTAACATATATGCATTTATCTGTTAAATTGTTAAGTATTTGTATATATTTTTTAATGATATAAAACTTTGTTGTAGTGAAACACGGCGTGTTCATAGTGCAGGCAGTGAAAGAAAAACCCCTAACATTTCTAGACTTCAGAAATCTGCAAATTCTTCTCCTGCTCGAAATAAAAGTTGTGAACCTGAAGATGCTTCTGCAGTTAAAAAAGCTGCTTTTGATGAATGGTGTCAAAAAAAGATACATGAAAAGAAAAAGAAACTCAAAGATCTTCAACATAAAGAGAAAGAAATTCTAGAAAAAAAACGGAAGGTGAGAAAAAACAATTTTATTTGAAGTAGGGTGTATAATATTTCTATAATATTTTTATTTTTTAAAAATATTAATATTGTAATATTCTAATAATTTTGTCAAAATGTTTTTTGTTCACATATACTTAATCTTGTAATTACAATCTTTTGATTGATTGCAAGATTATTATGTCATTAATATTCAAATATAAGTATTTTTTTGACATTTGAATTTTTGGTAATTTTATTTTAAAAGTATATCTTTTAATATGGTTGATTTTTGGTTTCCCTTTTTTTTTTTACTAAAATAAATTTGTGAAAGAGGTCACATATTCAGATAATATTCTAAAAGTAACCCATCTTCAAGCTACTTGAACATTTTTCTTTTTTTATATAAATATTCAAAAATTCATATTTTATTATTATACATAAATATTTTACAAGTAAAAATTAATATTTTATATTATTAAAATTGTGTTTTCTTGTTGAAAAGCAGAGTTTATAAATAAAATATAGCTGTTTGAATAATAGTTAATAAAATTCAAAATATTTCTTTATTCATTTGTTACTAATTAAATTATTCTTTAAAATGCTAATTGATATAAATAAATTATCTCAATGATTTCAGTGAATAAAATTTGAGATATTCTGATAACATTTTTTATCAATGAAAGAATAACTATCAATATTTGTATAAAATTCTTTACAAATGAGGGAATTCTGAGCTAATAATGAATTCAAAGAAACTCTGCAAGCTATCATATCTTTCCTATTGTGTTGTTTTACATTCTTCTTATGTTTAACATTTAAATTCTATTTTATTTTGTATGTCATTTGTAGATTTGATGTTATCTTTATCACCACCAAATCCTAACATAAAAAACTAAAAAAAAAAAATTATATTTACTTCTGATAACTTGTTTATTCTTATACTTATTCACATATCTTATTTCTATATATATATAATCCCCATCTGCCCAACTCTTCCCTTATATTATAGTAATTAATAATCCCCACAATACATTTATTCCAAATTTTTATTTGAGATAAATTGTCCAACTTTTTAGTTCATTCCATAATTTTTCTTAGATATCTTATTAAATTTATTAAGCGTAAACAGATAATATTGTAATAACGTGAAAGCTAAAACCTTCAACAGATACACCTTAAACATGCTTATGTGACAGCCAATAAGATGGAATAATGACATCACATCGACCTCTCAATTCTCAAACACAAGTCAGAACTATAAGAAAAAGATGGCACCCATCTTCATCTGTGCCTCAATTTATATATAAATAAGCCAGACTCAGCATTTTGAACTAAGAGTGTGAAGCTTAAGTACTTTCACATTTATAATGCTTGAGTCTGGCTTATTTATATATAAATTGAGGCATAGATGAAGATGGGTCCTATCTTTTTCTTATAGTTCTGACTTGTGCTTGAGAATTGAGAGGTCCATCTGATGTCATTATTCCATCTTATTGGCTGTCACGGAAGCATGTTTAAGGCGTATCTGTTGAAGGTTTTAGCTTTCACGTTATTATATCTTGTTATTATTATTATTATTTTTAAATTATCATTTACAAATTATTTTAGCTATTATATTACTATTCATAAATTGCATTGTAACAAGTAGGTCAATTTACTTTTTTGTCTCTCTTTCCTTTATACATATACAAAATTACAGGGAAAATAAATAAATAAATAAAAATCTGCATTTTTTTTTTCAATTTATAAATTGTTACTAGTAATCTATTTTTAAATCTGGTTATTTCACAATTTTATGATAATTGCGTGATATGATACTGTGATAAATTTGAAGCTCAAGTCTATGGATTGTGAATAGCTTTGTCTCCAGTGCGCACACTTTTTACGAATTCTTGAGAAATAAACTATTCAGTTATTCATTTAAGTTATTTCCATATATGAAAAGTGAGTTGTTCATTTATAATTTTATTTCTCCCAAAATAAACACTTTTTTTTTTATTATTAAAAAAAAGGAAAACAAACCAATTTCTTTTACTGCAATCAATAATAAATTGGAATTGATTTAAATCCATGGATAATTTAATAAATATATTAAATGAAAAAAATTATACTTTTAAGCCATTAAAATTTTATTCTTAATAAAAGCAGTTTGATGATTATCATGATCTCTAAACTCTTTTAAACTATCATCCCTTTAACATTAAAAAATCCAAATCATTCTATATTGAAGCCATCTTTTATCGACTACCCATTTTCAGAAATTTTTATGTCATCATTACAAATAATATATATAAAGAAATATCACATTTCTTGCTAATGATAGATAATTTTAAACATTTTCATACTGTGGTACTTTCTTCTCAGATCATTTTAGTGGTTTTATACTTTTTTAGTGATAATGGGGGGTTTGTTTTTTTAGCAAATTCTTTTTTACTAGTGATATAAAAACATTAATTAAAGAAGATCTTCGATATTTATTTGTTTATAATTATTTTGGAATGCATTTGTCACATTCTTTATTAATACGAAAGTAAAAATAAATGTTTTGACAAGACGGCCTTTTATTTATTTTTTGACTTGTCATATGTTACCTATTTGTTCTTGAGAATGTCAAAAACCCAGTTGCTGATATTTAAAACAGAGGACGCTGTAAGTAAAAGTTTAACTGTTCTAAAATGAAAATCGGAACGAGAGAAACTGTAAACACACTTCCAGTTGCGCTTGTGTGTACTGAAAACACATTTTACATATAATGGAGCCTTTATAAGACTCTAACCCACATGAATGCACACACTCTAGATTTTCCATACAAAATAAATAATCAATATATATAATTTCTCAGGGATTTAAATCTTAACTACTAAACTTTTAAAATATAATATATAATTTTTTATAATATTTTAACAATCATTGATTTATTACTAAATAATTTCATATTTATATAATTTTGTTTTACCTATCCATTAACTACCATATTCTCAGGGTTTCTATTAATAAATATTCATTAAGACTTATCATAAAAATTATCTCAGGGCTTGTCTTTAATAAACATTTACCACTATCAAGAAGAATATGCCTATCAAGGATTTTTATGTACATTCTACGTTAACTTATTGGATTCAAATAGCAAATATAATAATAAAAATATTTAAGAAAGCTTAAATGAATTAGCAATGTGATGTCTTGACCTGAACTTAAATGGTATCAAAATAATGATCAAAGAATAATACCATATACTTTAACTAAAATAACAAAATTGTTTATTTCATGTAAATAACAAAACAAAATAATAATAATAAATACAAATCAGCATTATACGACAGCAAATATCAAAGATAAATATAATGTGAATTCTCTCCTATGACAACAAATATTAAAGATAAATGTTTGTGGTTCTTTTTTTAAAACATGTATAGGGTGTATTGATTATATCTACATTTGATGTATAAACTCATGGTATGTGTGGCAATACAATATACGTGTTATAGGAGATGAATTGCAATATTTCATCCCACTTTTACTTTGAACATATAATCAAATTAAGTATCTTAAAAAACTATAAATTTAATACTTACACATTTGTCACTTTCTTTATCCATTCAAGTTTGAATTCAAATTTTTATTACTGTAAAGTTTATTTTGCAAACACCTATGCAATAGGGTATTTTAATACTTCTCCATCATGCTAGTGGAACTGCTCTATAAATTATATCATAGCAGCAAATTCTACCTAGTAATTTTAAATTAATTATAGCATATATTTTAATATATAATATTTGGTGAACCAAATATAAATAACCTTTATCGTGAAAATGCGCTACTTCTATGCTTTTATTCAAACATGAATCGGAAAAGGAACTTTAAAAGAAAAATCACAAATGATGAAATATAATTTAATATTTATATTTTAAATAGATTTAAAATGATGGTTAAAAAAGTGCAATCTCTCTCCACTAACAAAGATTTAATCTGGATTCATTCTAACTTATTTATCACATGATACCCTTAAATATTGAATATAAAATATACTACCTGGATTTGCAACAGAGCTTTATTGAACTATTCATAAAAACATAACTAACTAATATATTGTTCATATAAAGTTTATATGGCAATTCAATATCGAACATTTCCAAAATTATCGATTTTAGGACTAGCAGACAACAAGTTCAAGTTTACTGAAGATTATACTTATCACAATGAAATTAATCCATTTTGGAAAATATCTACCTCAAATATTAAATGTATATTTTGAATTCTTTTAACCTCCTTAATCCTTTTGATAGTAGCACATATAAACACCCAAAATCTTTAAATAATTTTTTGTTAAAACAAGTACTCGGATCAATATATCACTTTCATGCTTATGATGTTTTAATTAAAGCAAATTATTTCAATTGCTTCCATTCACTAAAATATATTATTTATTCTTTTATATATGAGGCACTTCCAATATCCTTAGCCAAAAGCTTCCTTTACTGGATAATATTCTGGGATAGTCATTCAAAATTTTATTGGAACACATTTTAAAAACATGTTCCTTTTAAATTGGAGAAACACAATTTAAATTCTTTAAACAAATTTTTAGTTGGTTATTCTAGAATTTCAATATCGCAAATTTCATTTTATATTTTAGTTTAAAATATATCCAGCACTGACCCTGTCTAGGGTAGACACCTAAATAATGTTCTTTACCCTGTCATCCTTGGAGAGGTAGTTATAAAAATGGCGATTATGGATAAAAACATGACTTATTTTGCACTCCACCAAAAATTTTATAAATTGACCTCTCATTTTGATTTATTGGTACTTATAGATTTTCTCCTATGACATCACAATTTTTCACAATGCATCTTTCGTGGTAATTGATTTCCAGAACGTCTCCATAGTACCATAAATAATCAGATGAGATCCTATAGTTTTTTCTCAATGGTGGGAAAGTGTATTCATTTTGTAATATTAAACAATAAAATAATAATTAAAAAAAAGTTTAACATCAATTTATTATAAGCAAATAAATGAAAATGCATTTATTCATTTATGAACAAATCTTATTAGAGCAATATATATTTGTCAATAAATATTATTAGCTCAATACAATTTTGTTACTCTTTTAATATCAATAATTTTATTATATTTTATATTCTTTTATTTTAGAAATATTTATTAAATCTAAACTTTTAATTATCTAAAATTTCTGTAATTGTTTTGTTAGTCTTTCTAATATATTTTTCTAACTTTGTGAATATTATTTACAAACGTGCCCACACATTCATACGTAAATGTAACAAAAATTTTATATATTTCTAATTACTAGCACTCCTGATTGAATCGGCAATTTCTTCATTTTGAATTTGTAGTAAATATTCTAATTTAGCAAAGTATCACTGTTTATTCACAAACACTATTCTCTGTGTATCTGGATTTAGAGCCATCACTAAAATACTCCACTAATTGTTTTTTAAATTGTTATAAAGAAATGCAATATTTAAAACCTTGAAATTATTCAAAAACTAATATTTGAAGTCTAAAATAAAATAAAAACGATTATCCCCCTTGCACATTGACCTTATGGAAGTTGACCCTTGGTTTTATACTTATTACTTGACCGTCTATCTATTATGAGATATATAATCAAGAAAATTTTTGAACAATTTATACCTTTTAGACCATGATAGCATTGGCATCAAAATATAATGCTACAATACATTGTTCTATTCTTCTTTAAGCTTAAGAGTTGCAAAACTGTTTTAAATTTATTGAGCATTTGTAGCTCTTAAACGTTGATGCCATATTATGCTGATGTACCATGACAGGATGTATTTTCTTGAATATCTTTATTTAGAACCGTCTTTATACAGGTTGCCCTATGTGCATTGCTCATGAGCACTAACCTTCATTGCCACAGCTATAATTAGTAAGCTTTATTTAGATACATATTTTTTCTATTTTTTCATTTCAGTATAAAAAAAAAAAATAGAGAAAAATATGAATAGACAGAACTTATACAGTTGGGTTCACAAAGAGTCCTAAAGAAAAATGGCAGGAAGATTTTATAATTTTATGATTTTTTCTGAACTATCATCAGTTGGCAGACTCTTTTTACATTTAATAAAAAAAAAAATGTAAAAAGTTTTAATTGAATGCAGACATCTGTTATAAATCCGCTGATTATAATTTATAAAATGGTTAATGTATTTTTTTTTTTTTAATGTTTGTGACGCCAATCTTACAAACTTTCATAATGGATTACCCAATGGCCTTGCCTTCTCTCACAAAAACTTCATAAAAGTGGTCATCAAAAGTAGAAATAAAGTAAGAATAATAGAATAAATTCAAATCACATGCATTGCTAGTTATTATTCTGTTCTGCAAATCAGATTAAATGATAGTTAATTTTCAACTCAATTTTTGTAAACTTTTATTTAATCCTTTTTATGTTTTAATAGAATTATCTATTATTAGTGTTTAATTCAGTGCAGCTTTATTGATTCCACTGTTTAAATAAAATGTATTCTGTATTTGAATATAGTATTTTAGAAATGTTAATTGTATTTTTTTTTTAAAAAAAATGAAATAAAAAACTAAAAATGAAAATCATTTTTAATACAAATTGTATGATTAGTCACTAATAATTAACATTTAAATGGATCTTTAAATCAGTGTGTTTCCACACGTATATACATATGTAATTAATAATTATTGGCCAGCTTTTTTTAATATATTGCCTTCATTTTAAAGATCACAAGAAGAAACTACACAAGTGTATTTTCTAAAAAAAATATAATAATCTGAAGAGATGGAGGGAGAGGAAATACATTTTTTGTGGATGTAAATTAAAAACTACAGGTATTCATTAAAATATTTCAGAACCAATTTCTATGACTTAAGTATAAACTTTTAATGGAATTATCAGAACTTCAACTAGTATATAATAATAAACAATCACTCATAAATGAGTATTGCCATTCTAACTCTAAAAAAAAAAAGAAAGAGAAAAAAAAAATTCTGGAAATGAATTTTGTGGTGATTATGCAAACCAATCTGTGAATCACAAATATGTCCATATATAGAACATGCTGATCCATTTTTCTGTTTACTTGATACTTTACAATGATAACTTTTAATGCATTCAGCAGAAAATGTTTCCTTCTGAAATAATTCAACACCATGTCTAATTGTAACTCTCCAAGATATTCTATTTTCTACCATATCTTCCCAATGGAAGTGATTGACACTGTACTTTTTTTTAGAATGCCTTTGACATAATCCTCATAATGTAAACAGAGCCTACCTCTTCCATGAAAAACATGCCCATGTTCAGTATAAGATACTTTTTAGGAAGTCTGGCATTGTTATTTTATTTTACATGTCCAATTTAATGAAGGTGTGATTTTATAGTAGTGGTCTGGCTTTATGATTATACTATAGTATTTTAAAATTTTACAGATTAAATTTTTCTAATGCCTTTATATTGCACAATAGGGTGTTCAAATTTCAATTTCATTACTAAACTAAGTAAAATAACAGCATTTATATGCAGACAAACTTGATTGCAGTAGTTTGTGATCAGAAAAATTTAGTTGCAATGAAATACTCTACCTTTTAATTTATCAGAGCTACAGCAGCACATAGGAGCCAAGTTGTATCTCAATATTCAAGCCCACTTTTCTATCTATAAGACTAAGAATATATTTAAATTGATTTACATTCTCAAGTGATAACTATCTAAGCTAAAAGTTGCTGAGCATTTTCCTTCAATCATTGGTTGATAAAAAACTTGAGTTTTTTGAATTTTAATTAATTTATAAGTTGCATTCAAAACATTAAGAACATTCTGTAAATCATTTTTGAACTGGAAAAAGCAGCACAATCATCAGCATACTATAAATCCATAATCCAAGAAGAATAAGTTCTTGTTTTTGCTTTTAATCAAACCAAATTAAAAATTCCATTATCAAACTTGTATTGTATCTTGATTCCTGTTTGACTAAGCCACCTATAAATAATTCCAAAGACCATTGTTATAAAAACAAAAACAATGTTGAAACAATTACACTTTCTTGTTTAATGCCAGTTTTTATTTTAAATGCTTCAAATAATGCGTTCTCTCTTCCCATCATATAGAAGCTGTATAATTCAATTAATTTTAATGGATAATCAACTAAATGCTTTCACCAAATCAATAAAAGCAATATAATGTATATATATTGCTCTTTTGTTCCTAACATTTTTTTTTCATTTATCTGACAACAAAACCTTATGTCTATAGTGCTTTATGATTCTCTAAAACAACATTGATTTTCTGGTAACCATTTATCTATAATTGGAAGCAATTTATTTGGCAAAATTCTCAAAGTAATTTTGTTGTAGTAAATAATAATGGTATTCTATGATAATTATTTCAATATGGATTTATATATTCTAAAGAATTCCAATGTGTTTGAAATTTACATATCATCACCACATTTTTAAACTTCTCCAGCTAGTTTGTCAAGACATGCAGTCTTTCCATTTTGAGATTACAAAGAGTTATTTTGATTTCACTAAGCTGAATGAATATCTTTATTCAAATCTAAATAAATAAATAAAATGGATAAATCATTAAAAGATGTCATCTCATTTCTTGTATCATTAGTCAAAAGATGATCAAGATATTCCTTCTTGTTGTTCAAAATATTGTTATCATATAAGAGAATATCATTCCTGGATTTAATATGATTCTTATTCTATTTCTCAGATCCACATGTTGTTTTCAATGCATCAAAGAGATCTAGAATGACTATGATCAATCTGTATCTTTTTTGCAGTTTTAAGTCACTAATCATTTTTAAGTCTTGTTTTCAGATCTTGTTTTTAGATCTTTATATTTATTATAAAATATTCACATTTAATCTATTATTCTGTCAAGAAGAAAATGCCACATAGTTTCTTTAATATAATCACTAATAAGAATCAGACATGATTTGTCTTTTTAGTGAACATACTTTTTAAGAAAATTCCATGCTTCAATAATATGACAGTCCTAAAGATTCAAATTAGCATTTTTAGAATGATACCTGCTGAAATTTAGTACATATAATAAATTCTTCTAAAGAACAAAGATGAATTTTTTTGTGGATGTCATTTGAATAATATCTATTTTTTAATGCAACTATTATTTTAATCTTGGAATATACTAATCAGTACTATTTTCAACAATCTGCATTTGTAAGTACTTCTATAATGTAAACTTCTATTCTGATTCCTAACTATAATGTAATTTATTTAATGATATTGTTTTGAACATGGATGCATTCATTTTTCTTTATAGCAGTTTTTCTGCTTAAACAAAGTATTTACAACATTCAATCCATGTATTGTGCAAAAATACAATTACAATTGACCATTTGAGTTTTCAGCACCAATATCATTATTTCCAATAATTTTTAGTAAAAGTCTATTATTTTACACCAACATATGCATTAAAGTTTCCCCCCAAAAAACTTGATCTTTGTTATAACAATGCTATCCAACAAAAAATAAAATTTTGTTTCTCTGAATTTTCTGATTTTAAGATTGGAGTGTAGGCACTAATAAAATGAGCACTAGTACCATTATGCAAGACAAGTTTTAACACCAATTTCAATTGGTACCATCACAAAAACATGTAAAGTGCAAGTACTTTTGCAATAACTATAATCTCAGTAATTATGCGCTTATAACACTCGTTAAAGAAGTTATATATATTATTAAATTTATTTAAAGCTTAGCGCTTTCAAAACTCTATGGCTTCATAGAAAAATTTTAAATTTATATAAAAAATTTGTCATAATTCTGGTTTGTAAAATATATTTCTCTTGAAATCTATTCATATTTCTGTAATGAAAATTTGTTTATAAACTTCTCATCAATTATATAATATCAATAATTATGTGCTTATAATGCTCGTTAAAGAAGTTATATATATATTATTAAATTTATTCAAAGCTTAGTGCTTTCAAATGAAAGAGATAAATAACCTAAACTATAATATAAATACAATAATTAACAGATAAATATACTAGAAAAATTGATCCATTATTTTTTTTTTTCCAAAAATGATAAACATTTCAAAAAATGTACATTTGGCTTCGATACATGAAAAAGTGTATGCTGTTCTACCACTTAAAAAATAAGAACAGAGTAAATGTAGTCATAAAATAGTAACTCTTTTTTGAAATATTGGCATATTTCTAGCTTATAGATATCTAATGCCCAGGGATATGGATATAATAGCAATACTATCTACTGCTTTTTCATTATGAATTCACATTACTTTTTCATAATCTGTTAAATGTGATGATAAGAGTCTTTTTACTATCAGTTGAAAATAGTAGATGATTTTTAAATAACCAACTATTTCTTTCAAAATTATTTTGAAAGACTGACATTTTCTTAGGGAACATTGTTTTTAAAAAATAAATATGTCATATGACTTTGTTCTTTAATATAATGTTATATAATTGATTATCAGGGTATTAGTAAACTTTTTTTCCATTTTATTTTCAAATAATGTGTATTTTTTAATAAAAATTTATAAATATTTATTTTGGTAAGAAAAAAAATATTCTAAAGATTTCAATCATAATGTGACTTTCATTTTTTTTTAATTTGAATGAATTGTATAAAATTTAGCTTGATTGTGAATTATATAATTGATTTATTTTACAAAAAATGAAAACTTAACAAAAAATCTTTACATTAAGAAATGAAATTTAGTATATATTTGACAACTACTAATATTAAAAAGGAATCAGTTTAAGTTTTGAAAAATTGTTTTAATTTAGATTAACTAAACTGAGAATTTACTATTTATACAATATGTATATTCTTCAGTAGGTCAATACTGCTTTTTTTTTTTTTAAATACTTGATACAAAATAATATTTTTAAAATTGTACTTTTTTTTTGTATTATATTTACTTTTATATATAAACTCATATTGATTTACATATTTATGGGTGTGAATGTTCTAATTATTAAAATGAAAGATACAATTTAAAAATAGTACAAAACATAATGAATTTGTTTTTTGCCATTATAAAACAAAAGTATGATTTTATAATACTAAATGTTGCACATATAAAGTTTAAATAATATAATAAGTAGCTTTATTTTTAATTTTTGTCAAAGTTATTACTACAGATTAATTGTGTTGAAAAATTCATGTCAAATAATATTTTTGAATGCAAAAATTTTATTATTTTTTTTTCTATTTATTAGGAAATATATTTTATATACATTTTCTTACTAATTTTTTTTTTACTTTGCACTAATGCTTTCATATATTTACAAAATATGGCTGCTTATTTTTAATAGTCATTCAGCAAATAATAAGCTTTGATGATATTATCATTAGTGTATCATTGCTTTCCATTTAACCCTTAACAAAAATTACTACAGTTCTAACAAATTCTAATATACAAATTTTATTAAATTTATTATTATTTATTTTCTATATCACGTAAAGCATTTCTATCTAAAATTATTGTAAAATTAAATATTTTATAAAGAAAATGATTTCCTACATATATAAATATTTAATGTTATCCTAAAATGCAAAGCCAATCTAAGCCAAAATTTTCATTTACTGAATGTGTGTGTTAAACATTAATTGTTATTTATTGTTATTAATTTTTAATTTATTTCTTTAGGTTGTTGTGTTTTTATTTGTCCTTGTGGTTGTCCTTGTTTTGTTTTATCAACTAGGCGCGATGTAAAAAATATTCATATTGTGTGTTGGTGTACATTTTCTAATGCTTTAAATAGATAAATAAATATTAATAATAAAAATATGTTAAATAACTGCTTTTTGTTTTGTTTACTTTTATTTGTTTGTGGTTTATTAAATAATTTTTGCAATTATTTAAATGCTAATTTAAAAGAGAGAAAAAAATTTCAAATTTAAAAACTTATTCATGATTAGAGACCTGTAAAAAGTGGTAAACAAAAAGTGTATTTTGTTTCAAAATCAACAGTATAAACAAGAGTTCCCAAACTTTTTTCAACCCCTTTACCAAAAACTTTTAGAACCGTCAACCCCCTAATCATTTCCTTTACCCACTCACATTAATAAATTTGTACAGTACTCAATATTAAATATTTCATTAGATATCAAACTTTTCATTTTAATGACTTGTAATTAATGATTGAAAAAGATAAAAGGATTACAGAATATGGCATTATCTTGTGCAACATTTAATATCAAAACCTGCACTAATGAAAATTAAAGCAAAATTATTTTTTGACATTTATGAAATAAATATGTAAATTCAAAATAAGTACAAATATTAAAATCACTTTATTAAACATAAAAACGAAGTGAAAAAAAATCAACATATTCAGACAGATTTAAACATCAACAAAATTACAAAAATGAAAGATTTTA
This sequence comes from Epiperipatus broadwayi, assembly GCA_028023455.1. Lineage (NCBI taxonomy): Eukaryota > Metazoa > Onychophora > Udeonychophora > Euonychophora > Peripatidae > Epiperipatus > Epiperipatus broadwayi. Next base: position 6,913,933 of record JAQFVV010000032.1, read on the forward strand.
ATCAGAATTATAAAAATAAGAATACCAAATAAATTAGCTTGGAAAACTGAATTTAATGAGATGGAGGCTCCTGATGATCTGCCAACAATTTATCCATATTCAGTTTCAAATTACTGTTTGAAAATATGACAAATCTTTTTATTTTTTGTCAAGATGAATTCTGTTCAAGTGATCTGCTAGTTTTGATGGTTTTATAGCATTGTTGCTAAAGATTTTTTACATAAGAGGCACATTGGTAAATGTTTGTTTGATAATGACAGGACAACTCCTAGCTTCAAATAGTCCAAGCTATATTGTCTACATTTCTTTTTAGTATCAGTCATATTATTATCATAAGAAATAAAAACGTTTATTAACAAAGAATTTTGACCGCCCATGTGATAAAAAAACAATAAAATATGTACTTACTTGAAACAGAAAGACTTTTGTTCAAACTCGAATTAATAAACTGTCCTCTGATTTTCTTTTTTGTAGTACTACTCCTCAATAAATAATTATATTCAAAGTTCAAATCACAAATAAGTACAAGTCACATCAAATAAACCAATTTACAGTGTTTTATGAAAGCACAACTGTTCAAGTCTGATAGATTCTGCTAATATTAAATATTGTCTCATCCTACTGTAAGCAAGTGTGGACATGCAACAGTTTTTCATCTCCACACTTACTTTGATATTTCAATAAGAACAATGCACAGACATGGTTGTCCTACATGTATTTTCATGCATGCTTACATGTAACATTTAATGACATATTTTCCCTTTTCATTCACAAGTTTGGTATGTAATGTGTTTTTATCAAAAAAGTGTTTTTTTAATTATTTCACTTTTTAATTAGATGCCTATTGGAGTCATAGATATTTTGAAGTAACAAACAAGTAGCAGTGAGGGGGTCTATTTTTGCTGTCATCGACCTCCAAATTTTTTTATTGAAACTCTCAACCCCTAGAAAGTTCAAATCAACCCCTGGGGGTTGATATCAACCACTTAGGGAACTCTTGATATAAAACATGAATATCAAACTATTGTATAGTTTTATTTAAAAAAAAACGTAAAAAACTTTCCATTATGTTGATTTTACAATGAATACATATATCCAATAAAATAATTGTTTAAATTCAGCTAATTTAATAGTTACCATCAAACATTTCTTAACTATTTGAATTATAGTTTTCTGTTATTATTTATTTCTATAATTCTCCATAAAAGTAATTTTGAGTAAATTTATGATCAATAATGAAAAACTATTATTCAAATAAGTTAATAATTATTGTTTAAACAATTTAATTTAACTATTTGAATTTAAAAAATATTTATTGTTTGATATACAGTAGATAATATGAGCATCACAATAATCTTTTAATGTTTATTAAATAATTTTACTTTTAATTAAAAAAAAGATCCATTTAAAGTTAGTTAATTCTGAGAGCATCATTTCATCTTATTATTGTAAAGAGCTAATTAACATTTATCATTCAGCTTTGAAATAGAGATATTATTATAAAGTGTGTTAAGAAGGTGATAACCATATCATTCATTAATGATCAAGTGTTATCATCTAATCAAACTATTTACTAAGTCAACTTGCCTTTGGATAGTGAATTTAGCATGCGACATATATAGAAAATATTAAAATCTACTGGAATTCTACACACACACACTCTATAACTATAACAAATATGTTAACTTACTAATGTGATTTTATATTCTTTTTAAAATTATTATATATTTTAGAAACACTATTTAAAAGTATGAGTTTTTTTATTTTCATCTATTTTCTCTACTAAAAATAACTTTTTAAAATAAAGACAGAAAAGTGACATTTGTTTATACATACACATAAAAGGATTACATGTTATAAGAATTATCATATTTATGTTTATCTTATGATCTAGGTTTTAGTTTTTGGTGAAGATTTTCAAACAATGTTTTTTTTTCTTCAATCAGTTAGACAACTTCAGATAGCTATTCAGTTATTGATTAATAAATTCATATCTAGATATTTTTATGTAGAAAATTAAACAAGGAAGTATAAATTATAAAATCTTCAGCTTCTAGTAGTTAACTAGTGTGATGGATGTTATCCTTTTTCTTCACCTTTCCTTTGTTGAGAAATCTGGGATGCTTTTGCCTTGTGATGAACTTTTTAAAATTGTTTTTTTTTTTTCTGTTTATATGAATATATTAATATTTTTGCAAAGATCTTATAAGAAAAATGAGTAAATAAAACACTTTTTCTTAGTTAAATTATGAATGTGAAGAAATTAATTTTGTTCATATTTTATTCTCTCTCTCTTTCAATACCATTGATTTATTTTAAAGAACTAATAACCTTCATATGTTTGAAATCAGATAGGATTGCATATCTAGTTAAACAATAGCTTGACATTTATTTGCTGACTAATAACAGATGAATAGCTGAGCTGATTATGTACCAGCTACCTCAAGAAAAAAGAAAAAAATATGAAATTTGATGTATTTGGATATTATGTATCATTATTGAGAATTACAGGTAATCATTAATATTTTGCAGAATATAATTAATAAGAAGTAAAATATTATTTATTTATCATCATTAGTGATTAGGTATAATTTCAAGTCATTATTAGATAATATTATAATTATAATTCAAAATTGTTTTTAAAAAAAAAAAACAATCTAAAAAAAAAAGCATAAAATTCAAATTGAATTTATTAATTTGATTGCATTCAGGAATCTTTTATTCTAGGAATTTCTTGATGTACCAATAAAAAGCTAATGGTATTAAAACTTAGCATCAATAATGAGACTTGATGTACATTTTATTACTAAATATGCTCTTTAACATTAGATTTAAAGAATTCAGAAATTTTTTTTTTTTATTGTTTGTGGATAGCATTATTACAGCAATATAAATAAAATGTGAAATTGTTATTCTTGAACATTGTGGTGGATTGGGGGGGGGATTTTTCCAAAAGTCATTGGAAATAAAAAGTATTGCTGTTGTTAACTTAAATGGGCTGCTGGTATTGGATTTTTTTCATAACACATAGATTGACTACAAAGACCATGTTTAGGCAATAAATCAATATAAAGGATATAAGTCAAAATAATGGTATTTAATAGATTTTATTATAATTAGGAGTCAGAACACTAGAAAAGTTTATAAAAATAGAAATTGTTTGTCGGATCCTAGATTAATATGCTCCAAAGTTAACTTGATAGTTGCCTTAAAAAAATATGTTTTATTTATGATATTCATAAGAAGGATTTACTTTTTATGCTAAATTTTAATAGCTAATAGACATTAAAATTGTTAATTTAGTTCTTCATGATTGTCCTATTACTAGTGCATGGAATTCTCTTAAGAAGTATGTTATGAGTACAAGTTAAAAGGTTATTGAATTCACCAAAAATATTAGTAATGTCTAGATTTCTAATAATTATCTTATTATTAGTGATTTAATTAAAAAGAAATTTAAAGAAAGGCAAAATGGCCACAAGCCAGAAACTAGTTTGGAGATATTGGATGAGTAGGCACTAGATAGGGATTTTATGTACAAGCCTTCTGGCATCCATTGATTACTCTGGTTGGCACAGGGTGGCACTACTGTATGGAGAGTTTTGCCTTTGTTTATAACAATTATGTGCTAGTATAAGAGATGGTGATCATGTGATGTTTAGTGGTTTAACACCAATCCTGCCTAATAGGATAGTGGTGGCTATGGTTGTTTAAGGGCCAAAGACGCCAAAATGTATGGGTGCTGAATTAAGTTCAGACCCATATGACTATATAAGCTATTGAGCTTAGATTGAAAATATTATTGTGTTTTCAATTTCATTCTCGTAGTTTTGTAGCAAAGTAGTGTTAAAAGGTGGCTGCTGGAGAGTTGCATTAGATCCTAAGATCTAGGTGCAGTGCTCTCAGATCCAAGGCTCCTCATTGATGATGGCCACAAGCCAGAAATTAGTCTGGGGATATTGGATGAGTAGGCACTAGATAGGGATTTTATGCACAAGCCTTCTGGCATCCATTGAGTACTCTGGTTGGCACAGGGTGGCACTACTGTATGGAGAGTTTTGCCTTTGTTTACAACAATTATGTGCTAGTATAAGAGATGGTGATCATGTGATAAAAAGAAAATTGTAACATTTTCTGCTTAGCAGAAGAATAAATTGAATGTGGAGATTCATAATAAGTATAGAAATTTAAAGGCAGAAGTTCAACAACTGACAAGAAGGCTTTAAAATGATTGGTGGATTAAAACTCCAGAGGAGATCCTGATCATGGTTACTTTGGATCTTTTTTGATGTATTGAAAATAATTTATGAATATGAATAATGACATTATAATCCTATTAGATACATCAGTGACATCTTTTACATGATAACAGTGATTTAAGAATTGAGATAATGACTTAATAATATATCTATTTTATATACTCAATTTGATTTGACAGGTAATTAGCTTAGTGAAATCAATACAACTTTTTGTAATCTTGAAAAATAGAAAGATTTTAGGTGCTAATAAAATATCTGGAGAAGTTTTAAAATATAGTGGTGATATTCAAAAATATTGGATTTTTTTTTACAACTCATGAAGTTGTGTCAGTTGATCTTAAGAATATTTCTATTGTTTAAATTTTTAAAAATAATAAGAATAGACAAGATTGCCTTAATTATCATGCAATATCATTGTTATTTATTATATCAAAGATAATTTAAGGATTTTGTAGAATATGCAATTGGTTAACAGAAACTCATTATTGTTTTAGAAAACCAAAATGTACTACAGACATGGTTTTATTGCCAGACAAATATAAAAATAAATAAATAAATATCAGAAACAAAGGAATGATTTATGTTCATTAATTTGATCAAAGTTGACCTAAATGAATAGAACAGAACAGATCTATGATACTGTTTGAAACTCATTAGTTGTCCACTAAACTTCAATCATATTATAAAGCTTATTCATAATGAAAGGAAGTGAAAATCAGATTCTTTTGATGTGAAAACTGATCTTAAACAATGATATATATTAACTCCAATTTTATTTTTAAGTTTTATAATATTGATCTTTGGAATTGTTTATAGACAGCTTAATGAATTAGGGATTGAGATGTGGTACAAGTTGGCTTGATTTCTTTGTTTACTACATGCTGATAAGTGTAGCATTTTGTCAATTCAAATGCCAATCTATAATAGTACTTAATGTTTTGAATGCAACATATACAATTTTGATTTAGTGATTAAAGTTAAAAAAATTCATATTTTTTAATAGTCAGTGATAGAAGAAAAACATTTAGCAACTTTTGGCTTGGAGTATCAATTTGAGAATGTGAAGTAATTTAACTATATTACTAATTTTTTGAATATAAAGATGGAGTTAGATGTTGAAATACAGTAGTTAAAATATAAGGCTTTACCACAGTGAAATAAGTATCACAACTGAATTGGCTTAGATCAATTATATTTACTAATCTATTACGTGGAAGTGCTATTTGGTCAGCTTAATATAAAGACATTAGAAAAATTTATTTAAGTATGCTCTATAAAATTTTAAAAAGACAATAGCATTATTATAAAATCAAGCAATATGTTATTCAACTTTCTGGGTGTGGTAATATAGAATTTATGATTGAAAAATTATATCTTCATTGAATTAAACATGTGGAATGACTGAATAGTATAAGATATAAGATTTTTTTAAGAAAATACATATGTAGTAACCTGAATATATTTTCTTTTTCTGTGGAAGAGGCATCTTGTTTATATTATAAAGATTTTCTCAATGACATTCTAAAGAAGTGCAATATTGTTTGTTTTCATTGAGAACATATGGTTGAGGATAGAATACAATGGAGAACTACAATTAGACATGGTATTGAAATCTTTCAGAAAGAAAATGTTGCTGCAGAAAAGTTAAAAGACAGCATTGCAAATATCAAATAAACAGAATAATGGATCAGCATATTCTATATATGGATGAATTTGTAGTTCACACATTAGTTTGTAAAATCATTGCAAAACTCATCTTTAGTGTGTGTGTGTTTTATCTTTTTATTTTTTTTCTCTTGAAATTGGAATGGTCATTTTCATTTGCAAATCACTGCTGCTGCTGATGACTCAAGTTCGGGAAAGATAAGGAGCCAAAATTTACTAAATACTGTCATCATAAGATAATTTAATAAAAAATATTAGATAATCATATATAAGCTTGAAATTCATGAAAGTATAGTCAATCACATTCATTTAAAATAAATTCCTATAGATTAAAAATAAAGATTTTTTTCTTAAAGTGACTTAATACAAATAATTCTATATTTAAAAAAATTATGAAACATTTTTGTTATGTCATAACAATGCACAAATTATATTATTATAACACATATTAAAAATTATACTAAATATTTATATTACACAAAAATATATACATTTATTAATCAAATTAGTTTAACATTGAAAATCATTCATTATCATTGATAAATCTGATTAATTCACAACATTATCCATATTTTCCAATATATTTAGTCATTACAGAAATTCTCTTTAATCATGCATGTATTTTTTACATTTTCACATGTCTATGAATGAACAAAATTGAAGAACAAAATGATAAAAGCTCCTGATATTTTACAAAATGGAAATTTCACAGACTAGAATCTTACAAAATAAACTATTTTACAAATTGAACATTTAAAAAATGTGCCTGTCCTCATACCAAAAAAAAAAAAAAAAGAAATGCTAAAATGAATTAAAAACATTACATACTTTTTTGCCAGCTATTTAAATACAGCATTTGAAAATGTCTTCACTTCAAATATATTTATATGATATTTTCTGCTAAAAAATTAGTAATATTAAATATTAATAAAGAATTTTCACAAGATTATTAAAAATGAGGGCTTAGTGATTGTGTCCTAAGAATGTAAATATGAACCAAACTTAGTAAGATGTTAATATTCACTATGAATTGAATTTTATTCTTGCAGTTGAAATTTCTAAATTAGCTTTCTATATGCAATTTAGGTTACAGCCAAGAGTGAATTCATTCTTATTGGCATGGTAATTAGATGTTTCTCCCTTGTACTTTAGAATATTGTTTAGATACAGTATTTGGAGATATCTTTACTCTGAATATATTTATATAATATTTAGTGGCATAAAAGTTTTTAATATTATATATATGTAAGTTAAATTAAACATTACCAAGTAATATAAAATAGAGTTGGGAAGTTAATCTTCTACTTTAAATGTACCATAATATTTAGGGTATTTAAATTAGGAGGTTATCTCTTTGACTGTATTTTATATATACATGTATCACATGTCACAATGATATATATCTTTAGTCCTTATTTAGTTTATGTAATGGTCCAACATTGTGTACTCTCAGGTATTCTTACTGAGGATATAAAAACCTACTTTTTTATTATTATCTGAGCCGCCATTGGTACCATTTTATATGATGGTATTTTAAGCTACTGGGTCAATAATGTTTTTTTAACTATCCTAAGTTATGCTTCAGTCTTGAAGTCAGGGTTAATTTAGAAACTATATTATTTCTTTACAGCTTTTTTTTTTAAATTTTATTTTGGGTGCCACTGTTTAATGCACATTAGTATATATATGATCAAATATAAATTCACACATCTGCTCATTGTTTGTATTCCAGATCAGTTTGTCAGATTCAGTCACTGTTACATAATAGTCAATCATTTTTGAATAACTTACCAAAATTTTTTTATTGGTATATTAAGATTTTAATTTAGCCCATTATACATATTTTTATATTTAGTGCACAAATGGTTATAAGCTCATACCCTCATGGATGACCAGCTAATATTTATGTGTTTGCACATATAGTGTCAGTAATAAAATGCTTACATAAAGAATGAATGGATAACATGCTTCCAAATTTTTTTTACTTCTGCCATCAAAGTTTAAAATAAAAAAACTTTCCAATGAACATGGCTTTGTTCAATAATAAACCCTTGTAACTTACTTTCATCCATTTATTAATTTTGATAATTCTTCTTTAATACGGTTTTTTTAAAATCTCAAAACATCTACTTAAATCAGCTACATGTAATAAAATATTAAAATTGAAAAATCCACAGATACTATTATGTACTTAGAAGGGATTTGAACTCTGACTTTTAAGGTCCCTTCAGGCATCCACTCTATCTTATACAAACAATACACATGAACACATACATTTATCTTTTTCACATATGTGTGTCAAGTGTATCAGTTGGATAAGATAGAGATAGATGACTGAAGGGAGCTTGAAAGTCTGGATTCAAATTCTTTTTACTAATTATATATAGCTTAAGTATATATATTATACTTATATTTAAATATTATAGATACTATTATGTAATATAAACTTTGGGAAATCAGGTGTACAGTTTGGAATCTATATGTAAGTAAATGAATGATAGATTACTAATAAAAATTGTAGCTAATATTAAAAAAGAAAGTTTGATAGTTAAGGATGAAATTGATAATGAAATAAGTAATAAAAACAATAGGTCAGATGGCTTCTAATAAAGTATTAGAAATGGATGGATTTCAGTAGAATTATTTCAGAAAGAAAATTTTTTTTGCTGTGGAAACTAAAATATAACATCATGAAAATCAAAAATACAGAAAAATGGACCGCATATTCAATATATTAACATATTTGTGTTTTAGATTGTTTTGTATAGCCATTGCAAAACTCATCTATAGAATATTTTTTTTCTCTTATTTTCCTTTTTTTTTTTGGAGTATGAATGAAGGAGTCTGAGAGAATTAATTAATATTTGACAGATAGTTTTATGGTTCAAGAAAGTGTCCAGTATTTTTTTTTTAAAAAAATATTATATAATGTAAATGCAATAAAATATGAGAAGACAGATTGAAAGTTTTCAATAGATATTTTTATCTGAAGAGTAATCTGGATTGAGCACAAGTAGTTGAACAAATGATGCAATTGGGTAGTGAATACAAATACAAAAACATATATAGAAAGAAAAAGATAAATTTATATCTAAAAAAAAAAGAAGCTTTTGTTGTATAAATTGAATTATTCTATTAGATATTCTAAAAAGGATAAACATATTAAAAAAGCATAACTTAGAAGATTCACATATGGTTAGAAGATATATGAAAGATTAAATGTTATTTATTTACTTTCGGGGGGGGGGGGAAGCACTATAAAAAGTATTATAAAAAGAAATGCTATATAAAGTATTATAAAAAAAAAAGCTATATTTCTTCTGCTTTGTTTAATATTTATTTAATAGATTTGCCAATTAATATTCTTTTGATAAAGAGAGCTTGTTTTGTATCGCATTGTATTGTTAATAATATAACAATACTTTGTGAATAATGAGAACAAATTGTTTTTAATAAGGGTTGTAGATTATTTTTCAATCATTCTAAGGGTTTTGTTTAGAGTAATTTTACTAGAAAAAAAACTTGGAATTTTTGGAAAAAAGAAAAGTTTGGAAACTCTAAAGATGTTTATTTGGGAGAAAATGGGAGAAACAATTTGAAAGAATAAGCTAGAAATGTAGAAGTGTGTATTAAAAAATTAACAAGAGGAATGAAATTGGATATTTACTTATAAATAGAAGAATTATTGATATTTAAGAGAAAATTTTAAACTATGAAAAGTAAAAATGAATATAATTGTTATATAATTTCATGGAAAAAGTATAGAGTTGAACAAGTTGACTATATTTTCTGAGCCATTTGCTATTTGTTCTATTATTCAAGATTCATAAGTATGTTTATCCATTGTGTTACATTATAATTTTTTCTCTTTTTTTCAAAAAATCTATTTTATTTTACTTTTCAGAATTTTCATAAATTTTCTATCCATCTTTGGTAAGATGACTGATGATGTAACAAGTGAAACATTTTTTTTAGCTTTTAAAATATAGTTAAAATAGTATATTTTTATAGTGAAGATTTGTTAAATATGATACATTAAAAGTCAACACAAATAATATTTCCAAATAATTATTTAAATGAAAAAAAAATAACTATTTTTTGTTTACAATCAATTATAAAGATTCTAATTATATCATGGTGAAATGTTACTAAGAAACATGAGGTTTTCAGAAGTTATTTTGAATTATATAGGTAAGTATTCTGAAGAGAATGAAAAGTAAAACAGAACCTATTGTAGATAATATAGAGGAACAAGCTAGAGTATTATATATATATGTTGTGAACTCACACTAACTTTACCCTCAAATAATAGACTTATTCCAATTATAATGGTATCAAGATCAGACTGCTGTCAATGAAATTGCAATGAAAATAAATAAATATTCAATGGCATGAACAGGCTATTTTGGAAAGCTAGATCAGTGAGTCCAATTGTATCTAATAAGGAAGGTAATTTGGCTATATATAGGAGGTCCATTTGAGAGGCTAGTTAGACAACTTCAGATAACTTTTGGACATTAGCTGATAGTAAATGACATACACAAGCCTGATCCATCATATACTTGAACACAAGGTGAGAGTTGGAACTGTCAGTATTCAAAAGGGTACTCTCAACATTTTACTGTTAACAGTTAAATATTTGTAATTCATTAACCATAACTGTAGCAAATCTCTGTATTTAAACTGCTATTTATATCTTGGTTATTACAAATATTTATTATAAATATCTTAAGATTTATTTATTAATTATGTATGTTTATTGAATAACTGGAAATTATTCTAGCAGCAATATAAATATAAACAAAATGGATGTATTTAACAGGATCAAATGGTGAATATTGATTTCCTGGAAGAGTTTGATTCTGGCAATCCAGAAGATTGACCAACAAATATAAACCATGTTTCTTTTTTGTGATGACAAAACAAATCAGAAAGTTGATATTTATAAGTATTTGCAGTTCTCTAACTTATGAAATGTTATACTTTCAGTCAATCTATGCTTCTTTCTGATTTAGATTTTAATAAATTCTTCTGACAGATTTCTTACCACCTCACCTCCACCCTCTCCCATACTATAGAGTAGGTGTAGCCAACCTTTTTGAAAGCATGTGTGCAATGAAAAATTTTAATAGGCATCGTGGATGCAAGGAAGAAAAATCATGTCATCAAAATATATGATATGATATCATTGTCTAGATTTGACTTACAAAGAATATATACTTATCGTTAAAAAGATGTTGGAATGATATTTTTCATTAAAGTTAATTTTTTTCTTTTTGTCTCACTCTAAATCAAAATATAATGTATTTTTCAAATCATAGTATAACTCAAGAATTATACTGGTTTATGTAATTAGAAAGAAAAAATAACTACAGAGAATTTTTTTAATAATTAGAATTGGATTACAATTTTTAATCGAGAGAAAAGGATGGAAATAACTTTGTAAAAATAGAATTGGTCAATATGTAATTGCTGTCATTTCTGAAATAATATGTGATTGGATAGAAAATAGGATTGTTTCAAAAAAATAAAATATGGTGGGAGGCTAAAGCAATAGACTTTCAATATCTAATCAATAGTAGTCATTTTGATCCAGCTGTTGAAGAAAATAGTAATAGCAGTTCAGTTGTGAAGAGAAACAGTGTGAAGTTAAACTTGCAGTCTGAAGTAAGACTGTCTTCATTACTATTAAAATAAATGTTTTTTAAATGGATTTGAAGATAACCATATGCTAAGCTTTAGATAAAACCCGAGTATCATCAAAATAATATGTACCTGCTCACTAAAAGAAAATGATCAAGGAGATTAACCTTGGGAGAAATCTGTATCAAGCCTTGTGCACCATCCAAAAGCATGATAGTCTCATCCTGTATTAACCTGACCTGAAAACCTCTTTTAATATGAAAATTATATTGAATAATGGATAAATTCAGTCTCTGCTAATCTGACCTGAAAATGTGTACTATTCTGAAAATTATATTGTAAAATGGAAATAATGGTTGAATTCTACTTGTGTTAAGCTGACTTTCACATTATTTTGTAAAATGAATAATTTAATTTGTAGTAATCTATCTTGGAAATCTGTGTTAATATGAAAATTGTATTGTATAATGGATAAATTTAACCTATGCTAACCTGACTTGGAAATCTGTGTTAATGTGAAAGTTATTATTATTGCAAACTAAAAACTTGAAGCTACAAAGGGAAGTTAATTGAACACTCTTTTAATGGAAATAATGAATAAATTATGCTAACATACTCTGAAAATTATTATTGTAAGTTTAAATTGAACATTTGAAGAAACAAGAAGAAAACTGATCTGAAAAGCCACTGAAATTATAACTTCAAAGAGCTAAGAAAATTTAATTCATGGCAATAAGTATTGTAGTGTGCACATTTACATTTGCAATTTTTTTTATTATATCAGTAACAATTGATAGTAAAGAATAATTTTAAGTTTTTTTGTGTGTGTTTTTTTAATTTTATTTTCTCTCCAAAAATTGTAAAAGTATATGGGATCTTTCCACTTTTATAAGGAAAGGGGAAGAAAGTTTAGCTAATCTTAAATTTTTATCTTAGTGTGAAATGTTGTTTTCAGATTTAATTATTCTAAAGGGAAATAAACCAAAGGATAAATATTAAGTAATTTAGTAATTGAGAATCAACAGGTTAATCTTATTTGCTATATGAAATTATATTGTTTATGTAAATGTGTTAGATTTGGAATTGTCATATTATCATATTTTTTTATTTAATGTTTATTAAGTAAGATTATTAAGCAGTTGTTAAAAAATAATAATTTCTGAAATTTTTTTGAGTTACTCTCTTTGTTCCTCAAGCCATCTGTTCTATGAATTGGTAGTATGGGTGACTTGATTCCATCATAGCATTGTGCTTTAAGGGATTTGTAAATTATTTCAGTAAAATTATTTAAATTAAGATAGATTTAGCATTTAGATATACTTTTGTTCATAGCCATAGATATTGGTGTTTGTGTGGTTAGTTTATAGATATGTGGGGATATATGTTTGTGTTTGGTCATTTAGATGGTTGTCAGAGAGCACAAATGTCAAAAGTACCTTTAAAGTTCATTCACTGCACTTATTTTTTACAGATTAGATATTAGTTTATAGTTGGCTTATACACTCATGATACCATATAACTAGAGCATTGATGATGATCAGCATGTATCAGAATCCCAATATCTTTTTTTTAAGATAGATACTTTAGCACTTAACTGTGTGCATGCAGATAATTGTTTTATATTATGCCTAAGTTGGACATTGGCTAAATAATTTACCTTCATTATGATATTGAACCTCTTTTAGTTCCAGTTACAAGAGATGACTTGATTATTCTTGTTTAATGCTGGTGATATAGATTTTACTTGTAAGCATTATATAAAATTATTTTATTTTATGCTGATTGTGATGAGTATTCCTTGACAATGTTTATTAGTTTATGGTTGAGATAATTATGATGACTATTCAGTGAGGATAATGAAGATTTACTATCTCCCCATGTTATCTCTTATTTTTTACCATTACAATATATAGTTATATAGAGGGAGTAGCTACTATACCATGATATATATATTGCAATAGTCAGATTTGTACATTCACCTAACAAAACCTAGAGTCCAGGTAAAATACTTTGAGCCTGATTGAAATGGAATTGGAAGATTCCATGTGCACTTAAGCTTCAACCTATTTACCAGTGCTCTGTGGTTTACCACCCTATGAATGACATTTTTGAGGTTACATGCTGGCCTTAATTTAATCTGCAAGCCGGCTCAGAATGAGGACATGAGACCCAGGGATTACCCACATAGGCAACATATAAATGGGTTAAATAAACTAATAATATTAAACTTAAGGTAATATTAATGATTAATTCTAACGCATATCAAACCAATATCTAAACAATGATTTAATTGGGATTAGAATAAGGGCAAAATGATAATGAAGATGAGCTAAATTTTAATAAATTTTATTAATAATAATAAAATTAAAATAAAAGAAATTCACAATCAGCTAGAAAACAAATTATATAATCAATCTAATACATATGTACATCTTACAATGAAATGAGATTGATTTAAATAATATAGTATATAATCTCACTACAGTATGTTTAATCGCTTCGTGCATGGTGAATAAATTATGCCTGTGAAAAATTAATTAATATGCCAAATAATATTTCTATACCCTGGTTTTCCAACTGATATGTGACAATGCTAGCCAAAGACATATATAACAAGTATAGCATGAGTAATATGGCCATTCAAGTGGAATTAAATTAGATTTGAGTATAATATGAAGCTTGAGAAAGATGCAAATCAGACTCCATCAATCGAAGATTTTCATGACTTCAGATAAATTCTGAATGTATATTTTACAAGGGGAGTACTAGCTAAACTGGTGTTACATATTTTTTGCTATAGGCATTTTATTAAACTTTAATAATAAGGTGGTGGTATGCATGTGCAATTATTTCCACATAATAGGTGTATGGTACATTTAAACCGGAAGCTTGCTAATAAATGAATAAGAAATGCAAAGTCTCAAACTCAGATAGGCTTAAGGTTCTGGGTCCTTGTGCCCCAGTTCTATATATGATAACCCTATCAGAACAAATATAGCCCCTGGGTGTAACTTTGTGTCCACTATGGATGAGGATAGCCAGTGAATGGGGACGGCCTCCACTGTTAGCCCATTGGAGATTAGCAAAATGATATATTTACATATATATAGTAAATTCACATCCACAACACACAGGGCAAAATAACAAATATGTTAGAATTAAATTAATGGAGTCTTTAAATAAATAGCCACTATTTGCATTGGCAATAAAAGCCACTTCATAAATTAAGTATATAATTATAATGCTATAATAAGGGCTAAATTGATATTAATAATTTCGATTTATAAATAATTAATCCGTATCATTAATCAGATTCTACAAAAAAGGGAGGAAAGGTATATTTGAGGGGTTTTACAATTAATAATAAGCTATAAAATATACCTTAATATCATATCTCTTTGTCTAGACTTTTAACTATCAGATAAAATTAATCTTTAAAATCACAACATATAATTATAATATGCAAACCATAATAACTAATTAAGAATATAAATCTTACTTTATATCATATAATTTTGAAACAGCGAGTCAGGTTAAGCTAAATGAGCATCATTTTATATTTATTAAGTCAAAGATATAAATAATGATATCTTCAATACAGAATTACTAAAATTAATATGCTCACTGTTTCGAGGTACATTTGGCATATTATCATATATATATATATATATATATAATAGAATGAAATTTTGTAAACTAGAATTTATAAAATAAAATAGGCATCTCTGCACATAAAAATAAAAGATAGGTTTTACTTAAAAAAAGAATTATTAATTTTACATTATAATATGCATATTATTAGAGGTTTTGCAGATATACTAACACAGAAACTTAGGCAAGTATTTATCAGTGCTTTACATTTAATTTAGATAGAAAGTTTTAGAAATTAGCTTTGAACATTCACTTAAATTTAATGAGACCTCAACTGGAAGAATGCTGCCTATCCTGTGAACAAGAATTGCTATAATACCCACCACCAAGAAGTGCCAACAGACATGCTGCTGTCAAACTATAGGCAACATCCCAAGATCACTATCAAGAGCTCTAAAATGAACTTTAATTTTTTACTTTAAAAGCTACAGCCATTCTTAAAATTATTAACAGGAACATTTTCCATCTCTATGATGGCTATGTGCCGTTTTGGCACATAGGATGGAGACCACCATTCCCCAAGCTTGGCAAACATTAACTCCCACTTGCCCTACTCAGCCATGTTAAAATTCAAATCTATCTGAATTATGGTAGATGTTTCACAAATTTTACTGAATATTTTTACATAGAAAAACTTAGCCTATTTATACTCGCTTGTGTTCAAGTTCAATTTTAACAACAAATTTTCTTGAGTGAGATAAGCAATTAGCACCTTTAAAATTTTATATTTTAAATTACCAAAATAACTTTTATCTTTTGTTTTATCCCTCAAACAGAATGTTTTGCAAGGTTCGATCATTTACTTTTCCCATAAGATTTTAGCAATAGTTATGGTTGTCTAAATCTTGATAAAAGATGAAATATATTTTTGACAACATTTATTGTCTAAACAAATTTTAGATTTCATCATCACATTATACTAAAACAGATGTGCATGGTGTGATTTTATTTTGCAGATTATCTTAAATTAGAAACTACAGTAAATAATCAAATAACAAGACGCTATATGTGTATGACTGTGTATATGAAATACACCTATACATATGCGATTTAAGCATATTAAAATACAAATTGACTTGTAAAAATGAATTAAACTATAATTTAAAATGTATTTTACTTTTAAACAAATCTACTGCTGTAATATATCTATAAAAATTTGATTACAGACATTGGTGTTTAAACCCTGGAACAGATGGTGGTTGGAGGGGTAAATAAGTGAAATATATATGACATGGGAAATATACCATTTCAATATATATATATATGAATGCTCAGAATATTCATGTACATATACACATGCATACTTATAATATTTAAATGTATAAATATAATATGAAAAATGAAGAAAAAGTTTTAAAATATAAAATGAATACAATAAAACAAACAATTCAAAATTTAAATCAAGTACTTTTATATAAATAAAATATCCCGTGTTTAAAATCATTTAAATAAAATTGAAATTTTAAATAACAAAAACAGTATAATAGTCTTGAAATCATTTTTGGGGAAAGAATTGCAAAAATTATTATTATTTTTTTTAATGATTTTTAGATTTTTTAAAAAAAAATATCTAATATTTTTTTTTTTTAATCTTTAAATACTCATGTGATATCTTATCAATTTCTCTTCTTTTATTTCCATCTTATTCCAACATATTCTCTATTTGGTTTAGCATAGTGGTAGAATGACTTCAGTTTGTCACTTACAGTACTTGAATGTCACATGACCATCTAAACAACTAACTGTATGACACCTCCCCCTCCGATTTATTTTATCTTAATATAAAAATATTTCAATTTCATTTACTGTTTGTTTTGCATATTTTATAGTAAATAATAATTTCTGTTTTATTCATTTCCAAGCAAACATTCTTTTTTTCTTCAATTTTTTTCCAGCCCTTATCTTTGTGATTCTCAACATACAGTATTTCAATATTTAATGAACTTTTATTTTTAACCACAATTTCCTATTGCTTATTATTATTGTTAAAGCCTATTTAGCTATTACACTTTTCATTTCTAAATTTTTTTATTGCTGTCCATTTAATTAACTTTATATAAATTCTCATACTATTATCTATCTTACTACTTTCTTTTTAACTATTATCATTAAGTTTTTACTCTTTTCAATCATCTTTGTAACTTCAATTATATTTGGACTTATTTGTAACTTCAATTATATTTGTATTTATTTTAATTTCAAATATGTGGTATTCCTGCTTACTGTTCACTTATATTATAATCAAGCACTGGACAAGCATGCTAATCACTCTATCTTAAGCTTATAAAGTGTATTAAGTAGGTTTCTGTATATTTTATAAATAATTTTTAGCTATCATGTAATGAAGCAAAGTACTAATTAAAATAGGTATTGCAGTAGCATTTATCTGAACTATTTAAACTAAAAGTGAATTCTTTAGCTTATTAATCAATATTATATAATGGCTATAATTCAGACATTAATACTTTGCATGTGTGAAAATTGAAAATATAACAATTTTTCAAATATTTTCACAATCAAATATCAGTCTTTTTTAAATAATAATATTTTAGCAGAATTTTTCTATGTATTTTTAGTGATCCATTGCAAACTGAAAATATGCCATCTAACAATAATATTTGTTAGAACTACTTTTAAAATATTATCATTTAAATATATGTATATTTAAATTGTAAATGACGATGATTATTGTATGTAAATTACATCATCCCAACTTTAAATGTAGTATTGCCATGACAATAAGTTGCTGATATTCTATTGGTTCATTTAAGTACCAGAGCTATTTTAATATCCTATTATCTAATTTTGAAATATATTTATACAATATGTGGGAACTATTTATCATCATTTTTGATCTACTTATTTAATTTGTCTTTTGAAAAAAAAATTAAAGCAGAATTATGATTTTATCCTTCAAGAAAGGGAGTAAGGCTGTGAATTAAAAGCTCTCTAAATGTTGAACAAAGGATCAAGAAGAGAATGAATCCACCTTTTGTGGAAGTTATGATGCTTATAAGCATACCTTTGTCAATAATCGTTGGTAAGTCAAAGTGAAATTAATTTATCAGTCAGATGGAATATAGCACTTAAGAGTTATTAAATTCATATTCAATTATACAAAGCTGGAGACAGCATCTCTCTTTTAACACCTTGATTGTAAAAATTACATGAAATTTAATATGTAAACTTTAAATTAAGCATAGTTTAATTTAAAATTTAGATTTTATACTTAATATACAAATAAATATTGGCTACAAATGAACTGTTATAAATGTCATAGTTGTTCTGTAAATAGTCCATATTAGCATTAACTAGCTGTATAGACATCAATATTTATTTAGAAATAAATGCTCAAGTCAAAACTTAAACTTAACAACTAAAGTTTATTTACTTTATATATATATATTGTATCCTGCCAATAGGACGATGACCCCTAGAAACCACGAGAAGTCCCTAAATTAGCTATACTGTTATTTTATCTAGGTACAATTTCATACTCTTAATTATTTCTAAATTCTGTTTACTTTATATCAGCAATTGTGAGACCCACTTATTCTATTAATGATGTCACATACCCTTTAACATTAAACAAATACTGAAGTGGTTTCCCAATGGCATAAGAATACTAAGACACTCCTCCTTATTGAATATCTAAATATTCCCATGACTAACAATAATACTTAAATAAATATAAATTATAAATAAGTGTTTTTTTTCGTATGCATTAGTGAAGCTGTAATTATACTATAATGTTTAATATGCCTGCTTAACGCTTTCGAGCTTTAGTATTTAAATCTCATACTCATAGCTTTACAATGAAGACTGTTGTGATTTATTGTACACATATGCAATTAATTAGTTAGTCCATTGTTTGGAGAAAGCAACACATGCCTCTCTTCTATTAATGGCACTGAGATTATTTGCTATGTAAAAAGCTTCTTTAACTTTTCTTTTGGCATCACTCTTCTCTGTGCAAATTATTTATGCAGAACTGGGTTTGAATACATGGCCTGTAGCTGCTTGGTCATTCCAGAAGATTGATGTTCCTTCATTTTTATTTTTAACCCTATTGTATGCATGCATACCTGTGTTGGTAAATTCTTGTGTTGATGGTGAAGAGAAAAACAATTTATTAAAATAATTATAATAAAATATGTATAATTATTAAATTTAAGTTAAATTAATTAATAAGTTTAAACTATCATTTTATTGTATATTGATCTCTTATTATTACTTTTATTGGCTTATAATTAATAATAAACATAATATTATATTAAGGAGATCTCAGAATTATCATTGATTTTTAATTAGCTATTTATTCCACCTATAGGATATCAAGAGGGATTTTACTTAACTTTATAAGTAGTGCCTTAATTAATCTATAATTAAAATTATACTACTACTTTATATTTATGTTCTCTAATATTTAATAATAAATAACTATTGTTACCTAAATTTTAATCATAATTTATAACTCTAAATAATAATTCATTCATACTCTGATTTCCTATAAATAAACAACATACTTTAATAAATTTGTAATATATTTTATCAATGATTTATGTGATCAAGGTAGTTTGCAATAATTCAAGATCCCATTTAAGAACTGTTTCCATATAATTGTTATACAATCTCTTGTACTGATTTAATTTCTCATTGAAATCTTAAATTGTATGATTTGGTTAATGTGTATATTACAATTCATACTCTGAGGATGGTTTAGTGATGATGATCCAAACGAAAGAAATGCAACTTTAAATACTTGGTTGAACTTTTTTAAACATTAATTTTAATAATATATTATTTACAAAATCTTTCAATAATTACTTTGAACTACTATG
The DNA here is from genome assembly GCA_028023455.1 of Epiperipatus broadwayi. Lineage (NCBI taxonomy): Eukaryota > Metazoa > Onychophora > Udeonychophora > Euonychophora > Peripatidae > Epiperipatus > Epiperipatus broadwayi. Next base: position 6,933,992 of record JAQFVV010000032.1, read on the forward strand.
TAACTTAATACATAACAATATTACATGATCACCATCTCTATACTAGCACATAATTTGTTGTAAACAAAGGCAAAACTCCCCATACAGTAGTGCCACCCTGTGCCAAACAGAGTAATCAATGGATGCCAGAAGTCTGAGGATATTGGATGAGTAGGCACTAGATAGGGATTTTATGCACAAGCCTTCTGGCATCCATTGATTACTCTGTTTGGCACAGGGTGTGACTACTGTATGGGGAGTTTTGCCTTTGTTTACATAACAATATTGATAACATTATATAACAATATAATACAGTAACATATATAAAATTTAAACATTTTTATTCACCTTAACTACAATTAGATATTTAAAATTAAAAACTCCCTTCTTCTACAATATGGCGTTGTTATTATATTTAACTTTATTTCTTATATAACAAAACCATGTGTATTTATTAAATAATCATTCCTTCCCCCCCCCCCCCCCATTTTTTTTTTTTTGGGGGGGATTTGATTTATACTCATTACCCCTTATAGATTATGCTTCAAAATATAAGAAGATTCAAAATATAGATTATTGTTTTCTTTCTTAAGTACAATAATTTTATTGTAATACAGTACTATGAAATATTACATATTTATCTATTTTTATATTTTATGATATTTATTCTTTAATCCTTCTTTTTACTTTTTACTAAGATGATATTAATTCGATAATTATGGAATCATTAATTGGTTGTTGATATCACACTCAATTTACCTATGACCTTATTATCAAACTCTAAAATGAAATACAAAAAATGAAACTTTTATACTATACATTCTCAAATATGACAACTTATCTCCTCCGGAACTAATTTCCATTTATAATTTATGATAATAAGCTAATTATTAGTAGAACACTCTTTGGTGCATCCTAAAATAAGAAATCATTATCTTCATTTTATCTAAACAACTCGGATATTAACTTCCTATTTTCAATTTATACATGTTTTATAAATTTCTTATAAATAATAGCCTATAAAAAATTACAAACTAGCAATAGTTATGACTTTATTACAATTATATTAAATTATTAATAGTTAAACATAAGATCAAAATTTAAATATCACAATTTATCATGTCAATTATGTATTCGAACACATATGCATAACTACTTTTATGTGTATATTTTACCAGCTCATTGTTTATATTCATTTATTTTAATTATCTAACAATATTTAATAAAATAAAACTTTAAACAATTGACTACATAGATAAATAAATCAAATTAATTATCAATTTTTCTACATTGACTTGTCCCTCCATATTGATAATGATTATTTTAAAGCAGGCATGGCTAATCTTTCCTAGTTCAGGGGTCAAACTATCTTTCTGTCTTTGAGTCAAATGCCGGACCAAATAATTAAATAGCACAAAGTAATACTGAATGATAAAGGGCTATATAAATTTCATAATAATGATATAATAATGTAATGTGAGGATTGGCCTTGTACTTCAACAATGAGACTATTAATATTGATGGGAATATTGCTTAAGGACAATCACATAGAATTTTCAAGATTTTTGTCTGTTATTCTTGTCCGAATTTTTGATTTATTAAATTTCATTCTAGAAAAAAACTGTTCACACATATATGTGCTGCCAAAAAGACAAATAATTCTTCTTGAAAAGGCACTTAAATTTCTATATTTTTCTTCAATCAAATGTTTATAAAAATCCGTCAAAGCAATGTTGTTAAACTGTGATTTTAGCACTAAATCTGCTTGAATCTCAAGTTCCATCTGTAAATTTTCTGGCACATTATTTATATCAGGATCCATTGGATGAGAAAATATAGTGAATATGGAGCCTTTATTTTGGAAGTCTGCAAATCTTGTATCAAATTGCTCTATTAATGCCTTCAGTTCATCTCCATAACAATTATAAGAGTATTTTTATGAGTTGCTATAGTAAGAAAATGGTAACAATTTTTAGCTCTTATCTGACTTTCCAACAATTTTAGTTTATTACAAAAAGCACTGACATGTCCATACAGTTCATGAATCAGTTGTCCTGGTTTTTGCAATTTAAGATTAAGTTCATTTAGGTATCCAGTGACATCTACAAGGAATGCTAAATCACACACCCACTCATCATCTCTTACTTGGTTAATTGTTTTTCCTTTTATGTCCATAAAATCTGCTATGTCTTGTCTCAGATCATAAAATCATTTTAACATTTTACCTTTACTCAACCACCTCACTTCACAATAATAAGACACATTTTCATAATCTGAAAATAAGTCTGCCAAATATTCCTTAAATTGGTGGTGATTAAGTGCATGTGACTTAATAAAGTTAATACTGGCTACTACAACTTCCATAACATTTGTAAATTTAATTGATTTTGCGCACAGATTTTGTTGGTGGATAATGCAATGAAAATTTGTTAAATTTTCCAGATGAATCTGTAGTTCTATTGCTTTTTCATGAACTATTCCAATAAATCCCTTCCATGCACCAACCATTGCAGGGGATCCATCAGTGCATATGCCAGATAGTAAACTCCATTTAAGCCCAAATATATTGAAGACTGTTTTGACTTCTTCAAATATATCTTCACCAGTAATTGTCTCTTTTAGTGGTGGAAGTGCCAACAATTCTTCTGTGATATTAAAATCCACATCAACTCCCTGAATAAATATTGCTAGTTGTGCTGTATCAGAGGCATCAGTGCTGTCATCCAAAGCAATTGAAAATGCTTTGAATCTAGCAATCTTCTCTTTTAAACTTTTTTGGATATCATCAGCCATGATTTCTATCCACTGGACAACAGTACATCTCGACAAACTAATATTCTCAAAATCTTTTTTCTTTTCAGGACATATTATACTTGCAACATCCAACAGACATTCTTTGATAAATTCTCCTTCACCAAATGATTTAGAATGCTTAGCAATTTTTTGCTTAACACAAAGCTGGCTTTCACAATGCTTCCATGCTGCATTCTTTGCTTGGTGAACATTTGCTGCTGGGTATCCAAGTTCTTCAATTTCTCTATTTCATCTTTTCATAGTTGTCCATCAATTTTTTGGTGATCTGCATGATTTTGAAGTAAAGTGTCTCTTTAAGTTGTATTCTTTGTTGAGGGATACAGATTCATTGCTCAGCAAACATATAGGCAAACCTTTATTCAGAATAAAATAATATTTTTCTGTCCAGTTGTCTTGAAATTGATGATTCTCTGTATCTACTTTTTTTTTAGATAATCCCTGACATTATTCCAAATTTAAAAGCTATATATTCAGAACTATCAAACAAAACTGTTTTGAACACTCTAGATACTGAACAGAAAACAATATAAATGCAGGCACTTAAGAAGGCACAACACCAATGCAAATATTAAAATAAAAACAAAACTGCTTTTTATACTGCGGATAGAACACAATATAAATGCAGGCACTGAACAAGGCATAACCCCAACACAATATCAAAATGACACATTGTAACACATTTACATACTGCTAGTCAAAATGAGAAAGAGATCTTGATAGGAGAAAACAAGATGTGTTTTGCAGTGTCATATGACATCAGCTTAACTATTCAAAGTATTAATTCTGAGAGGAGCTAAATAAGACAAAAAAATGTGATTTTCAGTAATTGTTAATGATTATGACATAATATTTTTGTAAAACATTTATTATTAAACCAAAAATTACATCACTAATAAGGAATTGTCTTTGAAAATATTTTTTTTTAGAAAAGATTGCTCATAGGAAATATGTTATGAGAAAGCAGAAATATCAATTGCTGATTTTATAAAAATTGCTTTTGCAAAAACAGTAGGGAATAATTTTTTAATATCAGTAAATAATTTATTAACTTTTATAATTTTTTTTGTTCCTTTGATGATAATTAATTGTAAATATATCATTTTTTTAATGTTATAAAATTCTATATTTCGTTCTAACCTTTTCAATACATTCTGTGCAGCTAATCAAGACATGCTTTTTTGTTATCGCTAAGAACTTAGTTTTCACATTTATTTTCACTATTTTAAACTTTAAACATTTTCACTATTTTAAACTTTAAACATTAGAAGACTTAAATAAAGATATAAAATATAAATTTATTAAATAACAATTATTTAATCGCACAAAAAATTAAAATCAAACGTAACTCTCACTAGGCTCTTTTCAAAAATTTAACAATTGAAATCAAACATGGCTGAAATAGTGACAGGCCAGATTAAAAATCATAAAAGACCAAATCTGGCCCATGGGTCAGAAGTTGCCCATATGTGTTTTAAAGTATAAAATTGAACTATATACAATTATGTTACAAATATTTTTTTTTTAAATACAAGTTCCTGTTTAAAAAACTTTAGTTTTTAATGGTACTCCAATTGTTTCAAATGCTTCAGACTAATTACACATCAACATTCCTCTTACTTCTGCTCCTTTTGTTCTCATAAGAAAATCACCAAACTATAAAATTCCCACGCCAACAGGTTATTGATACTGTTTTGGTTTCCTTTTCCCTTCTTAACAATCAAAGGTTATTCTCAACTTGCATAATATATTTTATTTGGATACTTCCTGCATTTATTATACTTGTCTTCACATTATTCCTTATGTACTCTTTGTCAATGATATCATTTAAGTTAGAGCATTTTACACCTTCTCTTTAAATGTAGAATGACATTATCTCTAATATACATTTTATATTCCCAAATAAGCTAATGTTTATTCCATTTATTTATTCATCTCTTTATTCTCCCATACATATTTATTCTTTTTTAATTGTCTTCAGTAATTATTTAATTTTTTACACTTATTTTTCATTTACAGTTTCGATAAATAATTCTTTCATTTTCCGAGCAGATAGTTATCATTTTATTACAAGTATAAATATAATCTTCATTTAAAATTTTTCTTTTACATTTTGCCTGGTATTACATCCATACATCCTTTTAACTTTTAATCCTTCATTTACATATATATAATTCATCATCAAATTTTTTTATACATGAAAGTTATACTAAAACTAATAACAATCTGTTTATATCTTTTATATTAGATACACTTTTGTATGTTATTTCCATTATTATTCCTTACTAATTTAGTTTTAATTATCCTTAAAAATGTATATTTAACTCTGTCAAGAATAATTTTCTTTTTATTCATCCATCGATTCCAATTTAATTTTGCACAACTACTAAGATAGCCACAACACATAAATATTTCATCTTGCTTATTAATTAAATTATGTATTAACATAATACTCAAGGTATTTTCCTTGAGTTTCTGTATTACTTTACAACACTTTGACATAAATGTTCAATTTTCTCCTTTCATTCTTCTAATTTTTTTTTCAATATAATGACTCCAAGATATTTTCATAAAATTATTAAATTGTTGAGTTTACCAGTAGAGATTTAGCTTTCTTTTACTCCTGCGTTTTAACAGAACTTTATAATATATAGTTTTAAATTCTTAAGTAGATCATAATCAATTACCTTTTTTTAAAAAAAATAATAATAATAAGATTTTTTTTTCCAAACCATCGTCTGCTCGACTTTAATTTATTTTAAAATGCATTCTCCCATTGATTGATTCTTCTACTCACTAGTTACGTGTAGTTTAACTATTTTAAAACATATCTGTTTAAAATATTTACTACTAATAAAAAAACAATACTTTCCGTGAATTGAATAAAATACAATTTACTTTAAATCAATTTAAATCATTTTGGTTTTATTTCTATTCAGATTAGATCCGAGATTAATTTTATGAACTTTTAATCACAAAATTCATAACATGGCTCAGTTGGTTAGAGCGTTACCTTAAAATTCAATAATCAAGAATCTAAGGACCCAGGTTCGAATCCCATGCTAGTACTCTCACTGGTCAGGCCAGCATCACCTGAAGAAGAGGGGAGAAAATACCTCTCGAAACGTTGTGCATATACTAACCTGTTTGCTGTGATATTATTAACAGTTAGTGCATATACTAACCTGTTTGCTGTGATATTACTAACAGTTAGTGCATATACTAACCTGTTTGCTGTGATATTACTAACACTTGTTTGCTGTGATATTACTAACAGTTGAATGCATTTGGAATATTTAACTAAAATTAAACTTTTCTAAAAACATTCAACACACACATTAGATGATGGAAATAGTCCAATATAAAAATACAGATAAATGTTAATTATTTATTTTGGAAAATAAATTAAGACTTCACCAGAAATAGCCTTTACTTTATAATATTAGATGCTCACAGACATGGTCATCTATCTATATAATGCATATTTTTATTTGTAGGATTAGATTTGAACTTCCCTACAATTTTAAATATTATCAAATATTATTAATTTATATTTTATCTTTTATATATCTTTGAAAATAAATATTTTCCCCAGGATATATAGCATTCCCCTCTTTTCTTCCATAGCGTAAGCTTGTGGTTAAACACCTGAAGAGGTCCCTACTATCGCATTTTACACGCTTATACTTGAGGTTATAGCCTCAGTAAATATTACTTACATAATCAATGTGCATTTAATAAATTTATAATTACAACTTTAAACTACTTTAAATTAACTAAGCCCAAGTTTTATGATAACTAAAATGACTGTTAATTTTCATAGGTTAATAAGTAAATATTTTTGACTTTATAAAATTTAAAATTATACATCTTATAATTTATTTCAATTTGTTTTATGATAGAGTGTACCAATAAAAAGGGCACAATATATATATAATAAATAGATGTGTTAGTATTTTACCTAGCTTGCTGGCTGGTTATTTAATACTAATATTCTTGCAGATAAAGTGAGAATATTTTTGCATTCTCTGATCATTGTACTAAACTGTACACTTTACTGTGCTAATCTTTGCCTGCACAGTGCACACTGATACATTACTGCATTGCTAAGTGCATATATCTATACTTGGTATTACAATACTTTATTTGCAAATTTTTTTACAATAACATAACACATGTCACTGGTTTCTGCAGTTTTTATTTAGTATCATTTAATTTAAATAATTAAATTCCATTTGCATACTTCGCAAATTAGCTTACTTTTGGTTATTTCTTTGCATATCTTTAATGTTTTGCATTTCTAAATTTTCTAGAGTGAATTTATTTAATTTCTAACCAAATTGTATGCATTCACAAAATTATACGTGCACACACTTTTAGTCAGACATAACAATAGCCAAAGCAACAATATCTGATTCAGGTAAAATTGATCTTTTATCAATATTATATAAATTGCACTATCACTTGATCTTGAAATAAATTATACAATAATTTAATTTTTGTTAGTCTTTATGCTTTAACTTATTACATTTATATTTGAATTTGCTTTCCCAGTAGAGCTATACTTTTAAAATAAATTCAGGTAGTTTCCAGGTAGATGATCTCTATATATTTACATACTATTATCAGTAAATTGATGCCTAATTTTTTTTTAGCTGGAAAATAAAAAAGAAGAGATCCTAAAAATGTTCTTTAACTAGCAAAAAATTAATATGATAATTATTGTCTGCTCCACTATTTTTATCACTTGTGAAAAGATACTAGAGAAGTTTTTGCTTGTACCATACTTTTTTAAAACTACTGCTTTTATTATTGTTGTTGTTCTTGTTATTATATATTAAAACAGATTTTCATGAGATAAAAAATGTGAATATAGTTTTTGAGCTCACCCATGTTCAGATATTATGGCTGGATTTCACCTGCTCGTGTCATAAGCAGCATTGTTATCAATAATTACTTGGTCACCTTTCTACCTAGATGATGGCAGGTGAGATCTAGCTTGTGCTAAGCAAATATATACAAATAAAACCATATACTGTATAATCAATAGCATCCAGTGTAAAGCGGATTTGACTATCCTAACTTTATGTGAGAATAAGAGAGAGAGAAAGACAAAAAAGAACAAAAATTAGATATGAGTTTTGCATTATATATAAAACAATGTGTGCCCTACAAATATATATATATATATATATATATATATATATATATATATATATATATATATATATATAATGGGTAAAATTATACATCTTCTATTTAAATAAAAAAATTTATATATATATATATATATATGATATACTATGACACAGGTCTTTATTTTGTTTATTTACTATATTGCAAAGTTGTCTTTTAATCTCATAAATATGTTGAAATATTTTTAGGAAGAATATGATAAAAAGTATGAAGCAGAGCAAACATTTTTGGCTTGGAAGAGACGCAAAGAGGGTTTGTTAAAAAAAGAGAATCAGTTTAAAAAATTAGAAGAGGATAAATACAAAACAGAAGAAATGGAAAAGGACAAGAATGCTGAATCAGTAATATTTTTTGATAATCTTTTAAATTATATTAATTATTATTTATTATCATATAGAAAATATTTAAATCACACTGATTTTTTTCATGGACAGTAGAGTATGTGATTCTAATATCATAGGATTCCACTATTATTCCATTCTATCAGATTATTAATAACAATTCCACAGTGCCTTCTTCATATTTTCATTGCATCATTAAGTTTTATATTAATTTCATAATGAGAATTAGACTAAAGATTATTAAATTATTAATGTATAAATGTAATTACAAGTTGCTCATAGATCTCAAAACATTTAAAAAATTGTTTGAAAAATCTAAATTTTATGAACTTATGACCATAAAATATTTGGATTTATTAATGCCTCTCATGAAATTTTTTTAGTTTTGTTTCAGAAAAGATTAGTAGATAGAGGTAATGATGCAATAATTCTATCCATTGTAAGGTTGCAGAGCACGTGTTTATCAATCGCTATTTTAAAAAAAAGTTTTTTCCTTTTGTGTAAAGAGGTTTGAAGAGTAGTAGAAAAATCATAAATTCAGATATAGAGTAGGGGAATCAAAAAATAAAAAATATGGGTGCATTTGTGTTCTACAATGTGTATATGATAGTCAAAAGAAAATTAGGCTTGCTTTGCTAGAATGTATCGAAGGTGATAAGATTTTCCATTTGAAATGGACTAGGAAGGATGTAAAAGGTGTATCATTGTGTAGATCATGTATAAATGTGATAAAAGAGGTGAAAAATGGTTTCTAAGTATAGATAATTTAAAGGAAAAGTCAGGAGAAATGGAGGAAAATGTAGTTAAGAAAGATAGAAGAGAGTATATATTTGTTAGAGTGACATGAGAGATGGATGACAAAATAAGTAGTGCATTGAAAATAGTTAGGCAAAGAATAAGTCAGATAGAGGAAGAGGTAAAGGATGTAGAAGTAAAATTAAAAGCGTTAGACATGAAGTATGAGCAGATTAAGGAACTAATGAATAGAAACGATAAGGGAGAAGTAGATAAGTAAGTCCAGAAGGTGGAAGAGAATGTTATGGATGAAGTAGGGAAAATAAACTATGAGACAGTATTGATAGGAAACACACTAATTAGAGGATATGGAGATGTAAATGTAAGGGAAAATAGAAATAGGTATGTAAGAGTATGTTTGCCTGGAGCTAGAATTAGGGATGTTACAAATAAGGTAAAGAAACAAGGGAGTAGAGATGTTTATGTTATGGTAGGGACAAATAATTTGTCAGAGCCATCAGAGAGAATAATGGATGAATACAAAGAATTGATTAGTAATGTGAATAAGGTTAAAGAAAGAGTAGGAGTAGTTGGATTACTACCAAGATTCGACAATAGGTATATGTTAGATAGGGCATGTTCTATAAATGAGAGCTTGAAAAAATTGTGTGAGAGAAATAATGATATGTTTGTGGATGTGTGGAATTTTTTTATTAGTAAGAGGGAGTTATATAGTAAAGATGGATTGCACTTAGCAAAACAAGGAAGTGAAGCATTAGGGAGTTTGATTTATGAAAAATATTATAGTTTAGGAAACTTATAAAGAGGGGTAGGGTTTTAAATTACAGTATTATCAAAAAGAAGGTTAAGAATGGATGGGATGTAAGAAGTAAACAAAGGGTAGCTGATTCAGATATAAATGTAGATGTGGAGAGGGAATGGGTCTGTAAAACTAATGATAAACAAGCTAATTACAAATGTAATAGAGAAGAAAGAGTCAAAAGAATTTATAAAAGGGTAGTAAGAAAGGAAGAAATTGTTAAAATTGGATATTTGAATATGCAAGGTGGTAGGAGACCAGAAAAGTGATTGGAATTAAACAAAGCAGTTAAAAGTGAAGAACTTGAGGTATTAATAGCAGTGGAAACATATCTAAGAGAAGAACCTACACTGGAAGATTTGGTATGGCAGAATATAAACAGAAAAGAAAAAGAAAAAAGGGGTGGTGGTATAGGAGTTATGTCAAAAAAATATTTAAATACTGTAAAGTGTCATGAACTTTTTTGGTTTGAGATAAGGTTAGGAAGACAAGAATGGATGGTGACTGTAGTTTATATGGCTACTGGAGATAATTAAAATATAATGGTGTGGAGCAGTAGCATATATGAATGCCTAGTTAATAATATACAGAGTTTCAAAAAAAAAAGGAGGAAGAAAATAATGGTTATAGGGGATATGAATGGGCATATTGAAGAAATTGATGATGTGGATAACAAGAATAGATAGCATTTAAAAATATTTTATCAGAGAGTGAATTTGAGAATTGGAAATTTATCAAATATTTATGAGGGACAATACACATGGTCTAGAAATAATATATTTCACACAATAGATTATGTATTAGTAGAGAAAGAGGGAATGAATAAAGTACAGAAAATTAAAGTGTTTGATAATGAAGAGAGAGTATGTAATAGTGATCATAATTTTTTTATAATAGAAATGGTTAGTAATGTGATGGAAAATAGTAATAAAAGTAGAAAGGATAGTGAAAGATGTGGATGGAGAATGAATGATAAGAATAAGTTAGAAGAATATAAAATAAAAGTAGAAGAAATCATGGAAGAGTTTGTTGAGGATGAATATAAGGACTGGTGTGGTGAAGTAGAAAAAATGGCAAATAGGGTTTTAGGTGAGAATATTCAGAAGAATAAAAATAATAGAAAAGTGAGAATTAGCAAAAGTGTAAAAGAGAGGAAAATAGCATGCAGAAAATATACATGTGGTATTAAAAACAAAGAAACTGAAAAAGATGTTAATATTAAATGTGAAAACTATTTTAAAAAAAGAGTTGGCTAAAATAGATAATTATAGAGAGAGAATGAAATTAAATAGTAAATTATTGGAGGATATTAATAAAAGTGGAAGAGATGGGAGTAAAAAATTTTGGAAATATATTAGAAGAACGAATGTAAGGAGAAAGGAATAGTATTATTAAAAGTTGAGGAAAGGAAGTGTAGCTCTAGAGAAGAATTAGAGAAAAATTAGAGACAATCTTAAATAAGTATGTAATGAATATAGAAAATATGTTAGATGTGAAGGACAGAGTAATAGCAAACATAAAAGTCCATAGTAATGGAAATATTAGTTTTACAAAAAAACGAATTGAATGAGGCAAGTAAGAAATTGAAAAGTGAAAAAGCAAGAGGTTTAGATGAATGGGCAGAAGAGATGGTGATGAATTTGGGAAATAGGACAAAATTAAATCTATTATCATGTTTTAATAAAATGGCACAGAAGAGAAAATTTCCAGATGGCTGGAATAATATAAGAGTAAGGCTATTATTTAAAGGAAAGAAGGTAAGGATCATAGAAAGTTAAACAATTATAGACCGATAGTGGTAACGTCAGTGTTATATAAAGTTTTTGCATATATGGTGGCTGGAAGAGTGGCAAAATGGATGGAAGAAAATAATATAGTGGGAGAAATGCAAGGAGGTTTTAGATTGGATAGGCGTATAGGAGATAGTTTATTTGTAGTCACACAACTTATAGATATGAGTAGGAATACAGGTAGACAGTTATATATGGTCTTTATAGATATAGAGAAGGCATATGATAGAGTAAATAGAAATAGATTATAGGTAAGTTTAGTAAATTTGGGAATGAATGGAGCTTTAGTGGATCTTATTAAGAGATTGTATGAAAATAATTACTATACATATCAATTAGGAAATATAGAATCAGAGTTAAAAATGGGATGGGACTAAGGCAAGGATGCCCTATGTCACCTATTTTGTTTTTGTTATATTTGAGAGAAATGGAGAGAGCAATAGAAAGACTAGGAAGAGGGTAGAGATACCATTAATAGATGGCAAGGGAGTGTATATATTATCAGGTCTTTTATTTGCTGATGATATCTTCTTGTGCACAGAAAGTAGGGAAGATATGGAAGTTATGCTGAAGACATGTGCAAGGGTGGGTAAAAAGATGGAGATTAAATTTAGTGAAGAAAAATCAAAAGTAATGATGATAAATGCTGGGAAAAGAGAAGAGAAAGAAATTTTTATTGGGAGATATAAAGTTAAATGTGGTGAATAGGTATAACTATTTGGGAATCATCTTAAGTAATCAGAAAAATTGCTTGGATGAATGGGAGAAAAAATTGATAAATGAAGCAAAGAAAAGAAAGAGACTGATAAAGAAATTAATAGTGTTTTCATATAATAAATATGTAGCAAGAATTGTATGGAAGGGAGTGGCAGTAGCAAGGTTAACTTATGGTAACGATGTATTATGTGTTAGTAAAGGGGTGTTAGATTACTTAGAAAAAGTACAAAGAGAAGTAGGAAGACATGCATTAGATGCAGATGTGTGGATGGCAAAGGAGGCAATTCAAGGAGAAATGGGATGGTCAAGTTTTTATATGAAAGATGCAAAAAGCAAAATGAAAATGTTTGGTAGATTGCAATTTATGGATAGTAAGAGAATAGCCAAAATAGTATTTAATTGGGTTATGAGTAAAGGACAGGCAACAAGATGGGTGAGAAAGAGTAGTACGGTATGCAGAAGATTTGGATAAAGACTTTATGTCAGTATACTTGTACAAAAGATGGGATGATTGTGTTAGGAGAGATAATGGCAAAGAATGGGATAGAAGAATAGATGCATTAATAAAAAAATAGGGAGTTGGAGAGAAAGAGAACTAGTATGGAGAATAAAAAGAGTTTAATATATATAGAAGTAAACAGTATATTTGGTATGAGTTAATTTATAATAATAGCAAGGAAAGTAGTTTACTGTTTAAGATTTGAACAGAATCATTAGCAACAAGGGAATATACACATAAATGGAGAAATGTGGATGATTTAACCTGCAAGTTATGTAAGGAAGGCATGGAAAATATTAGGCATCTGTTTAATTGAATGTAAATACTTACAAGCAGAAAGGGTACAAGTAATGAAATTGTGGGAGAGTGAATATATACAAAGTGATTATACAGAAGGTTGAGTTTTTGATTTTTATGCTGGGTTTAGAAAAAGATAAGGGTGATCTAGATATAAAGGCCTTCTAGAGTAGACAAAGATAAGGTTGAGGAAATGAAAAGGAGAAGGATATGGGTAAAACTTAGGATGGAGAATGGAAAGGATAGGGAAGGTGGCTAACAGGTTTCTCTGGGCATAGTGGTTGAGAGATTCCTGGCTCTGATTAATGAGAAGTCATAATGCATCAAATCGCATCCATTGTGAAAAAACTACCAAGAAAGGTATTTGCACGGATTTTTTTTTAAATAAAAAGAAAGCATTGTGACAAATTTTTTGCAATGTTATCTTATTGAGGAATTCAGAGGTCAGCAGTGTGATTGAAATAGATTATTTTTCCATGTTTTTTTTTGTCTCTGTATATTATATTTATTATTTTTTGGAATTGATGGAAGGGAAGTAGCATGTTAAAAACGCTAATACTTTGTGTGCATTGCAGATATGAAATGATGCAAAACTAATAATTTGTATAATGGCTACTGTGCTTATGTTAGGAAATCATTTTAAAATGTGCATGAATAAAATTTGGATGTTAGGGTAGATATGTATTATATAGAAAAGGACATATTTAATAGAAGGGAAAATATTAAATGGCACTAGTAAAATCTATAAAATTTATTCAGGTATGTAGATTTTTTTTTAAAAAAAAAAAAAAAACTTTTTAAAATATCCTACCGTTTTTATTAAGGATTAGCAAAAATCTACTCTTATAGACATTAACAGAATATGTTTTGTAATAAGCAATCTGCTGTGTATAAGGTATTTTTATTCTGTATGCCTTTTGCAACTTCCAAAAAAAAATAGCTTATTTTTTTTGGCTGTATTTTCAACATTTAATGAGGAATTCAGAGGAGTTTTCTTTCTCGTTGTTAGTCAAAATGTATACTTTAAAAAAAATTAATAGACAGAGTATATTGCTAAAAAATAAATAAATTAAAAAGTTTTTGAAGAAAGTAAGGGACCAGATCCATAAGTCAGATTAAAAAAAAAAACTTTTAATATGATTAGGAAAAAATAAAACAGTCCATATAAAGAGAGCTTATTTATAGCAGAATTATATCCCAAATGTCTGCATGAATTTCTCACCAATTCAATAGAGAAGCTAAGTGAAAACTAAGTTTGTCAGTAAAGAAGTTGTTTCAGAAATGAACTATCACTTAAAAAGCCTTATTTTTCAAAAAGAAGAAACGTAAGGATAGAAGGATGATAGTTAGAAGTATATGATTTATTTATCTTTTTGATAATAAATATAAAATATTAGATAAAGATTTAATTGATAAGAGAACAAAATGACTATCAGATTAAGTTTGGATGCACAAAATTTCAAAACAGTAACTGGAATATTATCTAGAGATTTTCTAGCATCAATTTTGAGAAGAATTTGAAGGTTGGTGAGATATTATAAGTGGGATGATATTCAGTGATGAACAACTAACAATAACTATTAGATTTTAGAAAGAATTATGTAAGTGGTTAAACAGATGTGGAATGTCAAGAAAAACAACAATTTGAAATGCAGAATTTCATGAAAGATAATTGATAATAAGGGCTTGAATTAGGTTATGATTGAAATATCCCAGAATGTAAAGCCAGCAAGTATCATTTTTTTTCTTCAATGATAGAAGAGTTTGTGAAACATACTTAAGTTTCATTACACTACATTCTCCAACACATAATCCAGCAATTGTAAGCATATGATTTCAAAATTTGGTTGAAACCACTAATTCTTGGAAATATTACGTATATAATTTTGAAATTGTCTTAAATCTAAATAAATTTTTGTATCAAGGAACTTAATCTGCATCAATAAATGACACAGTAGCAGAGCTAAAAAACTGATAGATTAAATAGGAGCTAATAATCCATTTTGCAATTTCATTGAGGTAGATTTGAAATAAGATTGAGTAACTAGTAACTTGATTCTTTTAGTAATTTGATTCTTCTGAATATAAGACAATATTCAGCATAATAGTTAACACAGTACAATCAATACTTATCAATAGTTGACTACATCTCCAACCACATGAAAATCTACTAAGTCATTTGGAGAAGGATAGGTTCAGCAAAGTATAATATAGATTCTTATAATAAGAAATGACTAGAATGTAAAAAAGTTTCTAAGATCGACCATGTAACCATTATAAAAATATACTATACCGAAATATTGGCTCAATTAAAAATTTAACTCAATACCAAAAATTTTTTCCCCTCTTTTCTGGGTAATTGTAATATTCACATAAATGTTCTGGACATTTATACAGAAAAGGCAATCTATATATTTTAAATTTAGCTTCTATTCATGCTTAGCAGCTATGATTATGATATGTTATATGCTAAGCATGAATAGAAGTTAAATTTAGCTTCTATTCATGCTTAGCAGCTATGATTATGATATGTTATATGCTAAGCATGAATAGAAGCTAAATTTAAAATATATAGATTGCCTTTTCTGTATAAATGTCCAGAATATTTATGTGAATATTATAGAGATTTAATTAAAATATGAACATTCTGACTTTTATTATTAATAATAAAAGCAAATTTTAGTGGTTTTATGATATTATTACAAATTGAAGCACGTGAACCAGTTCATATTCAAGAGAGGAAAAAAAGTTATTTAGCACTTCTATAAATCACAAAAATCACATGATGTCAAAATTACTGCATGAGAAAGCCTATGTAACTGAATCTAATAGATTGGCCATAAGTATATAATTTCTCACCAAAATAGAAATGGGTATATATCCAGAGTCTGTGAATATTTTATACATTAACACATTAATTAGTAACTTCATACTCTTGACCATATCATACTCTTGGCCATATATATTATTAGAGTCCTTCCCATAAATAAGGTGTTGAGGCAACTGTGTTATCTACCAAACTGGAATACTTGCCAAAATGTAGCATATTTTTAAAATAATTTTTATTAAATTAGTAGCAGATAAATACTTAAAGAAAATTTAAATAAACATTTGAAAGTATTTTTAATATAATGAATAACCCTTTTTTTTTCTTATCAATTTTCTAGAAATGAATTTTTTAATTCATTTTTAAAAATTTTCATGTTTCACAAATATATCCATATTTTACATCCTAATTCTTTGAATTAATTTATTTGATATTTTGTGATATTATCTTTTAAATTATTTTTCTTTCTTAAAGATTTCAACACTGCCTAATGCATTCTATTCTCAGATATATCCTTATTACAAAAAATATTCCATTTCTTTAAAATGCTTTTTGGAATAATCTTTATGAATCTTTTTACAATTTTTGAGACAAAAGTTATAATGTGAGATCTGTTCTTCCACACACATGTTCATGATAAAATCTGTTTTAGAAAGTCATTTATTATTGTAACGATCCAGAGAATTAGAGCTTACCGTAATCTGCACTACAGGGCGCCATCTAGGCATTTGAACCTAGAAAAATTTATAAAGTAGGCAGATACGTAAATAAAAAAAAAAAAAATTTTTTTTTTTTAAATTTTGATTCCGGTCGTTAGCCCAAGTCACTAGCTCAAGGAGTAGCAGAGATTAAATAATATAATATAAATTCTTATCTAAGAATATATAAAAAAGGAATAAAATAAGCCACTGCCAGTAATTAACATACAAAAATTTATTTACGCACATATATATATATATAAAATTTAACATTATTATTTTAGTATGTTTATTTTAGATTTTAATTTGATTTTATAATTTAAATTTACATTTTAATTTTTATAATATTATAAGTTTACATTTTAATTAAGTTCGCACAGATGGATTTATGAAAGTTTGTTTTATAATGTTGAGTATAGATCGGTTACATAGATTACACGGTCAAAAACATTTCAAAGTAAACATAAACGATCAAAATACAAAATCATTGATACCGTCAATTGCATAGGGAATACAAGAACCCCAATGGTGTTCATCATAAGACACCGCATTAACACCAATAACTTAATGACATCCGAATAAATACATCTTAGATACTCACCGTAAGGTATCAGTGTTTACCGAATGTCTATATATTTTGATCACATATGAAAACCAAAAACATAATTAACCGGTAACGAACCCATGCAAGCGTCTATACCCAACTTAAATTTAATGCATCTTTATTTAGGGTGTCGAGTATGAATAGACTACATAGATTTGCATTTGAAAAGAAAATATTCAATCCTTGTTCAACCTTAGGCCAAAGGTTCGCAGTCAAACCAAACTTCAATCCATCTGATATATCGATGTGTTCAATGTAATACGAATACGGCAGCACAATTAGGTTAAGGGAAGAAACTGCTTCTCATCAGATAGGAATATTACATCTATCTGACGACGAGAGCAATAAAAAAAACTCCATAGGAAGGAACTGCAGTCTCCATCTTATAATTCATCCCATAGGCAAAACGAGTGTGTGCGGCATATAAAGCAATTCTGCCCGTAGCGAATCTCGTACTACATCTACTAATTACACCAATATATCCAATCCATTGACCTAATTCAACTACAAAACGAATAACCTAAGATTACCCTCCCCTAATATAACTTTACAAATCTATATAGCCATCACGCCCGACTAAAGTTTAACATTTATGTAATTTAGTCTAACGAAAAACAAAAATCATAATAGAAACTTAAAAGAACAAAAAAAAAAAATGGAAATGATTTTAAATAAAATAAAAAAAAAATACATCAAATGACATTATTAATATTAATTTACATTGGTCAGATAGGATTCTATTTGTATTATTTAAATACGGAAAGTTTTTAATTTAATGTTCATTAATCATAAAGTTCTTACAGTTTTAAACAGTTCATCTTTATCTGTTGCTTGCCATTTGAACTTGAATTCCCACGCCGTCCAAAAAAGATTGGTATTCTGTTGGCCGTTTTATTTATTCATCCGGAGGTTTTTTACTCCAGCTGGTCCTCAATGTAGAAAATGATAGTTCATTTCTCTTTCTTCCTAGTAGAACTGAAGGGATTGAAGAGTGCATCTTTTCAATCCCTTCTCCTTCAACTCCGCACTAACACATATAGTCACATCGTAATAATCAATTAATTTCCAACTTTTCCTTTTATATTAATCTTAAGGATTGACTCAACATTACGTCATCGATGATGGTGGTCTTTTCGCTGAGGTCCGATTCCATAGGGATTTCTTTTTATTTGCTACAAGTTTTTATTGTTTTCCTATCTGACCGTTGTTTATACATTAAATGCCCAAGGGCTTATTCACTTGGACTAATTAAAATAATCATTTCCATAACATTAATTAACTGTTTTCCAAATCCAAAGATATATTTAAAGATAAATTTAAAGATATAATTTTATCTCCAAATCTTTTTAAAATTTAGTTTTAAAATACTTTTTCTTTAATAAAATTTTATTTTAATAATTTTTCTCATCTGTGCGATTTATATATATACGAGTTTAAGGTAGAATTTATTTTCAATTTTTCTGTCTTAAAAAATTTTTTTAAATGCGAACTTTTTATTTTAATGTTTAATAATAATAAAAAAATAATGTAACATCATCTGTGCTCGTTACATTATATATTCACTATATATAACCAATTTAACGACTATTTGCCTTCTACAATATTAGAATCAATATCATCACATTTAGTAAGTTGAATAATACATATAATTGGTTTTGTGATTTTATCATTGTATTTTCAGAATTATTATAAAACATCCTTAAACAAAATTTTCAAAATGCTTATATATTTCATGAGTTATTCATATATTATTTCTATACAATAAATATATACAATTAATTTAATTAAAATAATTATAGCACTATAATAAAATATACATATTTTTAACTTGTTAAATGTAATAGCATTTTTATTTATTTAAGTATATTTTTATTATGAAGATATTGGTGTTATTAATGACAAATAAAGCTCCTGTACTTTTTTTTAATATTAATTACTAAACTTAGGTATTTTATTAATTGCATCAAAGTTTTAAAAAAACATTTTGTAGATTATCTTTTGATTTGGCAAGAAAAATACAGTCATTAGCATCCTAAAAGTAAAAAAAAACAAGAAGAGGAAGTTTTTTGTTTTTGCTTTTAATCAAGTCACATTAAAAACTCCATGTCAAACCTCTTTCATACCTTGATACATTTCTTGAAACTGATTAGTAATATTTCAAAGATCTCTGTTATAAAAATGTAAAGTTGATGCTAGTATACTTTTCCACTACCAATAATAAATCAATAATCAAATGCTAGAGTTCATAAGTTTGAACACTGAAAATGATAGAGATTAGTTATGATCTATGATTTTTTAACACCAACACCCACCACTCTAATGCTACATTAATCCATGCAGGGCAAAATATTCATAAATACACTGTATATGTAAATATCCAAATATGTATAATATATATGTATGTATATACATATATATTAAGTAAATGAAAAAATGGTAAATGCATTAAAAATAACAAAATATTTAAATAATAGAAAATATATATAATATATAAAAATAGCAAATTAAGTTTATTGTATGTTTGTGTAAATAATCACATAATAATGTAATATAATTGTTATTTTACAGCTCTGAAGAAGACTATTAGACAGTTTCAACTGTCAGATAATATAATAAAAAGCATGATGAACAATGCAAAAGAAAAGTGGTTTTTTTCAAATTAATTAACTTTTAACATAATTTATTGTAGCATCTTATTGTCAAATCTATATTATAATTATATACTTATTTAAAAACTAATAATGATTAGCTAGCTATAATGATTATAGATGTTAATGTTTGAAAAAAGAAAAATTCTGAACTTATTTATGACACGAAATGGTTTTTAACTTTCATGCAGCCAACAATGAATTTGGATCATAGATTTGGCAAATGAATGTGCTCCATGAATTTTTTTAAAAGCAAAGAGAATAGTTATAAAAAAGGAAGCATTAAATGATCATGAAACAAAATACCTGTAATAATGTTTTCTTTAATATTATCAGGTAGAAACTGTATAATATTGAATAAACTTTTGTTAATGATCATCATAATCATTTTTAACTTCATCAGGTACCTTAATCAAGCTGATAAAAACAATACATAATTTTTTTTTCTTTTGCGTATTTTAGTAACTGCTTATCTGTGAATAGAAACAACTTATTTAATAAATTATTGAGAGTAATTTTGTTGTAGTGGGTAAGAATGATATTCCATGACAATTGCCCACAGCCTTTTTCATCTTTTTTATTTCTATTAATTATAACTATTTGAGTTTATGTATTGCCCTACATGGTTTGGTGTGTTGGTAGAGAAGCATCCTCTGGAGCTCAATGCCCATTGATTGTCACTCCTAGTAACACATTTTATATTTGAGATTACAAAGAATTACTTTAAATTTATTGCATGGAATATTTTTGCCCAAATCTAAATGAGTCATAAGAATGGTTTATCATTAAAAGTAGTCATCTGAAATCTTTATTTATTATTTAAAAGTTATTCACGATATTCCTTTCACTTATCTGAAATATCATCATTATTATTAAAAAAGTGTACTGTGTTTTGATTTGATAAGATTATAACATAATTTTTCAGATTTATATGTTACTTTCAATTGCATTAGAAAGTTCTAAAGTGACCATAATTGTATTTCTATTATCATTTAAGCCATATCACTAACTCGCTTTAAATTCTTATATTGCTTATGAATTTTGGCATTAAATTTTATATTCTTCCAAATAAAGAATGTCACAAGGTTTGTTTTGTTTTTTTAAATCAAATCACTAATAATAGAATCATTCTGAGAGAAATAGTGCCGATTTATTTTTATAGTGAATTCAAGAACAGATTTATTTATATTCATAGCAAACTTAACACTTTAATCTTGGAAATAGGAAATTTATCATTTAAAAACTATTGAAACCAGCATGGATAGCAATTGCTTTTGATGAATGAATATTAAATTACTCATTAATATGCATGGGGTAATATCTATTTTTAAAGCAAGTATATAAATTGTAAACTTTTTTAAAATTCTGTTTCTACTACAAATTTATTCATAGTATGCTATTATTTTGAACATGGCTGTTTCTTTGTATGAATTCTGTATAAACTAAATGTTCATGATAATCAGTTTTAGGAGTTTATAAAAATAAAATAGCAACAAATCATTTGAATTTACTGAACAAATACCACTGCTTCTAATAATTTAGGGCAGAGTTTAATGTTTCTACCAATACACTATAATATTTATAAATAAAATATTCAATAAGGAATAAAATACTTAACTTTATGAATTTCCTTTTGATCATAAATACTGAACCAATGCATCAAATAATTTTTAATATGCATTAATGTTGCCACTGATAGATTCTGAAGTTTCAGTAATTGAGGACTCACAATGAATTTAATACCATGAAATCTCTCTTCATTCAATGATATACATTTTCAAAAAAGTTTATGGCCAATGTATTGTTTTATTAAACTTTCTTTTACTCTGGAAGTTTAATTTAACTAAGAGCAGCTATGCCAATCTTATATCTTGACAACCCCTTGTCTACAAGCCCATCCTACAATCAATACAGTCCACTTCAAGAAAACTGAAGGCTTTTAATATTTGCAATTATATATATATATATATAGAATATTTTTACTAATTCCATGTCTTCTGTTTTGCAACATTACTATAACTAATATCACACCTGTTTTACCTTTAAAAGAGCAATTTGTCTGGCACATTGTCTGAACTAAATTTTGTAAATAAGGCTAATTCTAGAAAACTTTTCAAGATTTTTTCACATTTGTGGCAGAATGGGAAGAGGAGGCCCTTGGGAAACTTCTATTCCATAGCCAATTTCAAAGTGACTCATTATCAATTGAACTACTTTATAAGATCACACACAATTAAGTACTCCAGTATTTTAAATCTGTTTCATTATTGCTTTCTCAATATTGAAGGTTTTGCATATTTTACATATCCACATATATTTGCATACTAAAAACAAAAATTTATTTAATATTAATTATTGATAACATTTAATAATGATATCAATATAAATAATACATACAACATGTATTAATACTTTAAAATAAAAATGTTAAATACATCAACATAGTATGCTGATCATAGCTGTAATTATCCAAGAGGATTACAAGATGTATTTAACATTTTTATTTGAAAGTATTTATCAAGCTTTTCTTACTATATGTGTTGTCTGTATTATTTTATATTGAATTACAATTTTTTCAAGAAAAGTTTAAAACTATTGGAATTAATAGCGATTTATATATTTGAAGTGACTGAAAACATACATGAGATTTGATGATCCTGTGTAGCATTTTAAAATAATGGTATTTAAAAATATAAATATACTATAAAAACTAGAAATTGATTTGAATCTTTATTTGTATAACAAATAGAATATACTCACTTTATAAATAAATGTAATTATTGATTTTTTTTATTTTTTCATCCTATGTCTTTAAATGAGTAATCATAGTCATTGATTATAGTATGATTATCCTTATTACACGAGTCAGATTTATAATTTTTGGAGTTATTTGAAATAATGACTGAAATAAAATTTTTGTATGTTTGATGATCCCCTATGCTTGTAAGACTAAGACATATATCCTCTATTCTTGTTCATAAGTCCACTATTGGAAACAATATATATATACTTTAAAAATTATTTGCACATAAAATTAATAATACTATTTAAACATTTGAGCATTACTGACAAATGTTAAATATCATAAATCATGGTAAGAATTTCATAAATAGTATTCAATTAGAGATCTTTAATCAATTAGAGTAAGGATGACTCAAGAAATCTTTTACTTTGGCTAGAAGAGAAATTTTAGAAGCCATGTGATATAATAATATTGATTGCATTTTATAGAAATACTGTAACTGGAATCCAAATATTATAGTCCATTAATTAATTCAAATTCTTTGATATCATTAACTGTATTGAATCATGAATTCAAAACATTGAAAGTTCATGTCAGTAAGATTGTTAGAAATAGAACTTCAGATATCATGATACAATAATAATGATATCTTTAAGTTGTAAAGTAAATGGATATCATATGAGTCCTAAACATATTACTGTAGTGGTAATGAGTCAGAAAATCACCACCATTAAGTATTAAGTAAGATAATATTTTTATTCTAATTAATAAATGAAGAAATCATTTTACTATGAAAAGTGTTAGACTACTTTTTTTTGTCATAAATGTTTTTGACATTTAATATATTAAATAAACCACAGATTATATGCTAAAATATTTAATTCTGTTAATGACTATCGAAATATAATTTTTTTTTCTCAAATAGTTAAATTAAGTAATCTTATTTTTGATTATTATAATTTATAAGAAGTTTATCCTTTATAGAAATATATTTTTGGAAAAGCATATATTTTCTTACAAAATTTCAACATATAAAATTGACACTTTTTAAAGGGTAATGATTCAAATTTTTCACTTCATGTTCACATAGTATGAAATCAGTATATAAGGCTTTCAATGAAGTTATTTTTTGGAAGTTAAAATTGATTAAAACAATTTTAGAACTATATTTTTATCAACATAAATAGCAAGCTTATTATGAGTCAAAGCTAGGATAGCTGACATATTTTTTAATATTTTAACAAATATAAGTAAACTAATAAATATTATATTAATACTTTTGGAAAAAAGTCTTCCTCAATAATTTGATTTTTAAAATAAATCATTTGTATTTCATTTACTTATATGAATTCTTTACTAAAAGATTGAACATTGGAGATGGTTTTTTGATCAAAGCACTCATTTGCTGGTTATTTAGTTTGTTAGATAATATTAATATCATTAATGTTAAATTAATTCAACTTTCTATACAATTTTTCATAGTTTCCAGAGATTTTAACATATATATATTCCAATATATAATTCCATCAACCAATACAATAATTAATACAGTAAACAATTTTTTTTTAAAAAATATCAACTATAAATTAAATATCAACTATAAATTAAATAGAAGTACTTTCATTATATATATATATATATATATAATGAAAGCACACTTATCAGTCTCTATATTGTTAATTTTAAAGCTTAGGAGTATTTTGAACATAATTAATTGCTATCAAAACATAAAATAAACAATCTAAACTTTTGTTCTAAATATGCTTCTGTTAAACCAGCCATTTCTAGTATGCTAAAGATCAAAACACCTATGTAATAGCAATATTTAATTATTTTATAACTTGATGCACTTTATTTTCAAAATGTGAAAGTTGATACAATTTGCAATTTATATCATGCAGTACCAGATACTTTGCATAAGATAAAACAATTATAGGTTCATTTTAATATCTTGCATTTATTATATTTTGTTGTAAATACAAATCATTTATAATTTTGATAAACACATAAAAATTAATAGTAATAAATTAACAAATACTGCTATGTTAACATATTGAGTGAGTGTTTATCCTCTAACATATTTTCAGAGACTGGTTTAAATGAACACATTAGTATGCGAGCTCATACTATTTATTTTATGTTCAGATAATAATTAATTACAATCAAAATATATTTAACTTTAAAATTGGTATTAGAGAAAATGGCAAGTAAGCTTTCATTATTTATTACAAATAATTTCTGGGCATTTGTCAAAATAATATGCATACTCTTTTATATGTAAAGGTAAGTAATTTATATTTCTGTATGTGTTAATATATATATGTAATAAAAATATTCTAGAATAAATACTAAAAAATTCAATATGCCTATATAAAATATAAATAAAATCTTTGTTATAGCAGCTTATGGCATTTCCCACCATTTTGAGTAACAATCAGCCATGGTGGGAAATGCCATAAACTAGATATAGCAAAGATTTTATTTGTATTTTATATAGGTATATTGAATTTTTTAGCATTTATTCTGGAATATTTTGATTATTATATTTATTTTGTTTGATATTATATATATATATATAGATGATGCCACCATGGAAGCAAATGAAAGATGATAAACTTATCAAAAAGAAAAAAGAAATAAAAAAGCAAGAAATTTTGGATAATGAAGATAAAGAAAGAGAAAAACATGAAGCAAAATTGGCATTTGAAACTTGGTAAGTTAATAAACATTTTAAATGGGGTAATATATAAATATTTCTAAATATTTATGCATATAAGCTATTTTCACAAAGATAGATTTCATAACTTAAAAGATTACTTTTGCAGTATCAAAATTATGTGCTAATATTTTGTCATTATTAATAAATGATGATGCATTTTGTATATAATCTTCCACTATACACACTTTTGGTTATTTGTTTGGGTGTATCTTCATGCATTTTTTTGAATAAAGAAATATATTCGGTCTTTACATAGAGTTAAATTAATATTATAACCAACTTGAATACATTAAAAAAAGAGCAAAAAAGTTAGTATAAATTCCATTCTCTACAACCAATTTGCTTAAATATTAACATAAATGTAAACATACCTTTGATTCTAGTTTTATTGAATCTAAGAATTTATCTTGTTAAGAGTGGAGGAAGAAGAACTAAGCCAATTAAATATATTATAAGACAAAAAGCTTTCTCATAAGGGAATTAGTAATATAAGTTTAAAAAGTTTGTTTAATGTTTATAAATAAAACATTTTTACCCAAGTTCATTTTTATAAATCAGAATTATAAATATTTACAATTTGTTTGATTGAGATTTTAAGTAAATTTTTAGCATAATTGACAGTTGGGATTCTGTCAAAGTAAATGATTTGTAAAATTTAAACTTTTTGATAAAAATATGCATATATTAGTGGTATATGAGTTAATAAAATGCTATTTAGAAAATTATGTCTCAAACAGATGTATAATCTTCCCTTCAAAAATAATTACAAATCATGTATTTAGGATAAATAAAAAATTCTAGAGAAACTAAACTATTGTTATTGTGTCACATATATTTACATGAATTCTTTGGCTGACATTTGTCTTGACTAGATGAATATTCATTTTTATTACATTGTTCTTGATTGACATTCCATGTTGTATTTAATGATATATTTCATATGTTTGTTAGATTTGAACTTATTGAAATCAGAGTGCATCAATTAATTTATTGTGCTTCTAAGGATAATGTGTCTATATTATAATGGTTAGACAAGTAAAAATGTTGGAAAAGAATGCTTTGGAAATGCTACAGATATAATGTTTAATTATCTTTTTAAGAAATTCTTGATAATTCAGTTGGATTCCACCAGGTTCTTCCAGAACCTGGAAGATGATTTGAATTGGGTTTAAACCCTAATATTTTTGGAAATGTACCCTTCTATCTTGGGGTTCTTGATGTACGAAATGACATGGTAGCTAATATATTGTTTAACATTTTATAATAAATTTGTAGTAAAAAAAATTAAATTATTATCTTTGAAAACTTTTTCTTTTTCTCCATTTCATTCCATAGCCATCACATAACATAATTATTTCTGGCATCATGAGATGATGATTCTCTTATTAAAGAAAATATGCATGAGATAAAATTAATTAACAAATATCACAATCAGTTTATTTATTGCAAACATATGTACAATGTTGCCGTCAAGTGTTAATTTAGTTTATTACACTTCAATTTAACACACAAATAAATTAATTTTCTATAGGGTTTTTTTTTTTTTGTTTCACAAAATTGTCATCTAGTTATAACAGGTATTTTAAATGAACTTAACTTTCATTTTACACTACTTGAATGAGTTCTTTCTTTATTATAATTGATTTTTTGGTTTAAATACTAAGTTCATTTATTCTAACATTAATTATATGGTTAATTATAATGTAACTCTAATAAGATTGTGAGCACATTACAAATGCTATTGTAAAATTAAATTATGAGTTTGGAGTTTACTGTTTTCAAAATTAATTTTCTTCTTAATGTTTTACAAGTGCTTTCATTATTAGAAAAAAAAGTTTGATCTTAACTTTAAAGTTTCTGAATTATTTCAGATAATAAATTTTAACAAGATTACCCATACTATATAACATAATTGCAACACATTAAAGTTGAAATACCTTAGAGATAGAATCAAACAATGAAATCATTAAGAAGTATATATATGGTCATGCTACTAAACAATATTCATCTAATATAACCAAATTCATAAGAAAATTTAGTCCAAAATGCAAAACATATAAAATAATAACTTAAAACATCTTTATATAGGAACATATAGTGTAGCAGGGCTGCATTAACAGCATATGGCAAAAATATCAAACTATCACTAATATAATATTTATTACTCAAACATTTATCTACTGCTCTTGATACAGGGCTATGTTAACTGTCCATGAAAACTGACTATGTGATCTGCATGGTGCAAATGAACCCTTCCTTATATAGTTACATCAAAGCAGGGTCAAAAACTATATCATTTTAAAATACGTATATAATCCTTTATTTTTTATGATTTTGGATTATACATTGAATGGACAAGAAATATAAATCCATGAAACATACCTGCAAGATTATTTGCCATGGTTTTATAGCTTCAGGTCATGGTCTTAACTCTTTCACAGGTAATTTTTGCTGTTGTGTGACAGACTTGTTTTCTCATTAGCATTATTCATGACACTTTCCACCTGGCATACAATCAAGCTAGTTTTTCATATGAGCTATTTCCAGATGTTCTTCATATATCAGCTCTAACATATATTTCCTCTCCTCAGTTGGAATTGAAACTCAGTCAGTCATGAGAATGCATTTTTTTTACATACAGATAAACTTTCATGAGTAGTCCAAATTTGTGGCACTACATAATTTGGCTGCACTTTTGATCAGTGTTGTTTGATACAATTTTTTACTATTTGATATTTTTGGTTATTTTAAATCCATTCTTCTATGACTTTACTATTTACTTTTTTTAGAATTAACTTAAGTAGTGGTGGAAATTTGTTCTAGACTTTAAATTTTAGTTTGGCCCTCTTGATATGATTATTACTTATTCCCAGAATTTGGAATCGGTTCCATTCCAATATAGGGCTCAAATCTTTTAGCTATAACATATAATGAGAAATTTTTTATCTGTCTGTTGTTAATTTTTACATGTACTGACACTATTCCTTTGACATTAATAGAATTTCCATTTTATCCATAGCATCCAAGTTTATCTTATTGATTGGTATGCATTTTCTGTTAATAGCTATCCAGTCTTTTAAAATGATGAGTAATGCACCTGCCCCACTATCAATTTCCATTTTCATAATTTGATAGTAGATTTTTTATATCTAATACATTACACATACCATCATCTTTCATCAATTCTTCCATGACTCCTCTCATCAATTTATTATTAGCAAGCAAATCCACTGAAGTCATTTTTATTTGTTCTTCTAAACTTTTGAGAAATGACATGTCAGTATATAATTATGAGATTTTTCTTTTTTATATTTACATATTTTCTTTATGTGTCCTTTCTTTTACAGCAGTAACAAATATAGACATCATTTTTAGTATTTCTAACAGGTGTCTGTGCCTTAAATTCTGTTGAATGTTCCACAACACCTTTGTAAGCTATTCCTGTTTCTAAGGAGGTGGTATATGTTAGCATCAACATAGTAATATTTGTCTAAATTTTCCATATAGTACACTCCATAACAGCTGGTTTAATAACAAATATTCTAGCTATTCTTTAAATTTGCATTCCTTTGTTAACTCTCGCAGTACAATATAATATTATCATATGTTTTCATTTGATGACGCATTGTATTTTGGAAGTGAAAGTCATGTTATATATTTTGAAATTGTTGGTTTGAAGTATAGATTTAACTTCTGTAGCAATTCATCATAGAGGATATCTTCAGCCATTTTCAGGTCACCCAGATGATAAGCTATTTGAAACATATCCTTTCTCATCATCCACATTAGGATAGCAAGTTTCAGCTTATTATCTACAATATTGTTTATTATCATATGCCTTTTCAATAGGAGTTACATATTTTTGCCATTGTGGAGGATTGTTTATATCAAACAGCATTATTGTGCTGTTCTGCATTGCCATGATGTACATCAACATTGCATCAACTGAAGTGTCGACTGTGCCATCTGATGTATACGTGGACTATATTGACTAAGTCAGCTATACCATCATTAATAAATTTTTGGGAAATGAATACACAGTCAACATTAAATCTAACAAAGAGTTTTTCACTCTGAATATATAATACTAGATGTACCCATGGTTTTTTGTGTGTGTTATTAGATTAAAAAAATGTAATGTATTTAACAATTAAAATATATTTAAATATTTACATGAAATAATAATACATGAGATATCAACAACAGATAAAAATAACTATTGTAATGCGGTTTTATAAACAATGTTATAGGTCAATTTTTAACTGCTGTTGATAACTCATGTATTATTATTTCATGTAAGTATTCTTTAAGTATATTTTAATTCTCAACTACATTACATTGTTATATTTTACTAAAATGAGAAAAACCCTTGGCTCATAATAAAAATAAAATATAATGCAGTTGATTATTAAAATAAATTTGTAATTTATACATATAAGAAGAATATATTCTGAGCAGTAAAATTTTTTTAATGTTTTATTATCTAAATTCCATTTTTAATTTTTGATGTATTTAATAACAAATAAAAATTTCCCTTGCTAAATTCTCTCCAGCTTACTATTATTAGAAAGTTTGATAATTACAATATATTTAGATATTCCCCTTTCAAACTCTAGCTGTACCATTGCATTAGTAGAAAATTTGATAATTAAAATATATTTATGTATTCCATTTATGATTTTTGATGTATTGAATAACAAATAAAATTTTTACTTGCTAATTCTCTCCATTTCTCTAGTTGTCTCCTTGCATTAGTAGATAGTTGATAATTAAAATATCTTTACATAATATTTACATAAAATAATTACCAGTGGTAGTATCACAAAAAATATAATTTTTATTAAATACAGGCAAAACTCTCTATACGTATTGCCACTCAATGCAAGCCAGAGTTATCAATGGATGCCAGAAGGCTTGTGCATAAAATTTCCATCTAGTGCCTACTCATCCAATATCCCCAGATTAGTTTCTGGCTTGTGGCCTTCGTCAGTGAGGAGCCTTAGATCTGAGAGCACTGCCAGAAACTAGTCTGGGGATATTGGATGAGTAGGCACTAGATGGGGATTTTATGCACAAGCCTTCTGGCATCCATTGATTACTCTGGCTTGCACTGAGTGGCAATATGTATAGAGAGTTTGCCTGTTTTAATAACAGTTAAGAGCAAAGCGTAAGAAATGGTGATCATGTGATTTTATTAAATGTAATAGATAATAATTTTAGAATAAATTATTTTATATTTGTTATATGATAATTTTTAAAATAACTATACAGTTTTAATATTGTCATAATATATGCAAGTGAGAACTTAAATATATAGTCCAAACAAAATTTAAATAATTTAAAATATATTTATTTTATAAACTTTTACCTGGATTATCAAAAACTAAGATCTCTTCATTTCTCTAGTATTTATTTCAATATGCAGCCACAATATCTTACTTTATCATGTGAGAATACCTAAAGGGAAATGATAAAAAGTTTATCAAATTCAATATTTCTCTTGCTGTATTGACAGTATTTTAATATTTTGGGGAGTAAATCAATCTTCACACATGTGCTGTTTTAACAAATTGACATGCACTCACCTGTAAGCGAAGATTTAAAAGGACAAGTGAATTCACTTGCCCTTCAAGCTTATCTATATATAAGTCAACCTTTTGCATACTATGCATATTCAGGGCTTGAATATAATATATGCCTGATTTTTTAAATGATGTTCAGATTGTGCAAACATCTCATTGTTATCCACCTGCAATTAATATATAATAATTTAGAATCTAAATACATTAATAAATATTCTTATTTTTATAGAGCTCACTATTTATTATAATATTTTCAGGAGTGAATTAATCTTTACTCAGGCACTGTTTTAACAAATTGATGTGAACTCATTCATAAGCAAAGATTTAAAAGGGCAAGTGAATTCACTAACCCAACCTTTTGCAGGTAGTTAAAAATGAGATAAATTCTCTCCCCTGTGATATTTAAATTATGTTTGTACAACATCATTTAAAAAAATCAGGCACATAATAGACTCAAGCCCTGAATATTCTGGTAAACAAAGGGATGATTTATATATAGATAAACTTAAAGAACAAATGAATTAACTTGTCCTTTTAAGCCTTTGTTTATGGGTGAGTGCACACCATTTTGTTAAAGCAGCACATGTGTGGAGATTGATTTGCTCCTGAAAATAATACAATAAATACTGTGGTGTATAAAAACAAAAATATTTATTAATGATAGCATTTTAAAATTTACTCTTTGACATGTTAAATATATTTAAACTGATACCGTAAAATTTTATCAGTTCATAATAAAAGTATATCAAATTCAGTAATATTTTTCTTGGTGCACTGGTGCCATTTTACATTTTAATTTAACACACGTTAAATTAAATATATATTTAAATTGAAATCCTAAAATTTTATCAAATTCATTGTTATAACTAATCTAAATGATCATTATTCAAATGAGAAATTAAATATGTGATTAGAAATGCAATTGAATTAATTTCAAATATATTTACAAAATCAAACTTTACCTTGCTTTACCAAAAACTATATTTTTCATCTAAAAATTTTTCCAACTTGATGTGATGTGATGCACTGTGACTTCTCCTTATATAGAGTCAGGGAATCTCAGCAACTATGCCCAGAGAAACCTGTTAGCCATTTTACCTTCCCTTTCCATGCCCCAGCCTATGTTTTCCCATATCCTGCTCCATCACATTTCCACAACATAATCTTTGTCAACTCCATGGCCTTTATATCTCAATCCCCCTTAACCTTCCCTAAACCCTGCATAAAAATCAATAACCCACTTTCTGTATAATCACTTTGCTTATATTTATTCTTCCACAACTTTTTTATTTGTACTCTTTCTGCTTTCATGCATTTACATTCAATTAACAGATGCCTAATATTTTCTAGGCCTTCCTTACACAACTTGCAGACTAAAGCACCCACATTTTCCCATTTACATGTATAATCCCCTGTTGCTAAAGATCCCATTCGAGCCTTAAACAGTAAACTACTTTCCTTGCTATTATCATAAATTAACTTGCACCCAATATTCTCTTTACTTCTATATATATTTAAACTCTTTTTACTCTTCATACTAGTTCTCCATCTCTCCAACTCCCTATTCTTTATTAATGCATCTATTCTTCTATTTCATTCCTTACCACTATAACACTCGACAATTCTCCTAACACAATCATCCCGCCTTTTGTACAAGTATACCGATATAAATTCTTTATCCAAATCTTCTACATACCGTATTACCTTTTCACCCATTGTGTTATCTGCCCTTTATTCATAACCCAATTAAATACTATTTAGCTATTCTTTTATTATTCATAAACTGCAATCTATTGAACATCTCTTATATAAAAACTTGACTATCCCGTTTCTCCTTGAATTGCCTCCTTTGCCGTCCACACACTTGCATCTAATGCATATCTTCCTACTTCTCTTTGTACTTTTTCCAAGTAATCTAATACACCTTTACTAACACATAACACATTGTTACCATATGTTAACCCTTCTACCACTATTCCCTTCCATATAATTCTAGCTATGTCATTTATTATATTAAAACACTGTTAATTTCTTTATCAATCCCTTTCTCTTCTTTGCTTCATTTATCAATTTTTTCTCCCATTCATTCAAGCAATTTCTCTGATTACTTAAGATAGTTCCCAAATAGTTATATCTATTCACCACACTTAACTTTATATCCTCCAATAAAAATTCGTCTTCTCTTTTCCCACCCTTGCGCATGTCCTTAGCATAACTTCCATATCTTCCCTTCTTTCTGTGCACAAAAAGACATTATCTGCAAATAAAAGACCCAGTAATTTATATACTCCCTTGCCATCTATTAATGGTATCTCTATCCCTCTTCCTAGTTTTTCTATTGCTCTCTCTATGAAAGTAATACAGGCCACACTATTAATTTTGATGAAGCTAAGGTTGTCTTCTTTGAGAGAAATAAAATAAAAAGAATTAAAGAATCTTTATTATTAAAATTTTATGATTCTGAAGCAATTAACTTATTTAAAAACTTTTAATATTAAAGGTGGATGGGAAAAAAATGGAACTGTAAATAATGTTTAATATAAATATGTTGCTATTTTGTAGTTCTTTACAGTTGAGAAGTCTGCTTGTAGCAATGAAATTATTGGTAATGTTTTAGGTTTTATTTTCTTGGCTAGTCTGTTTGAGTTTTGGATTTGGGATAATTATGATGAATGTATAAGTATTGATAGTATAAGAGAATTGTTTATTTGATGTTAGATAGTAAGAGTAAGAAAGAAAAAGATGAAAAAGGAAATGTACAATGGATGTATATATATATATTGTGCCAAGGCCAATTTGGCACATGTATATAAAATAATTTTGTCTAAAAAAAATTATTAAAATAAAAAGAAATCTTTCGTAAAAGAGTTTGAAATATAAGATTAAAAGTGGGAAGGGGGTTTTCTTAAAGTCAAACTAAAAGTGTTATAAAAGAAAGTAAAGTTTTTCTAAATTAGTAATCGTAAAAATAAGTAATTTAAAATTTAAAAAAAAAATATAAATCTCTTTTCTTTTAAGCTTATTATAATAAATTATATATGTGCGTGCGAGTGTAAATAAATGTATGCATGTTAGAATAATATTAAAAAAAAAAATATGTAAATGAAAGTTAAAAAAGAAATTATATTTGGAAAACACAGCGATGGCTATTAAGTTAAATAAAGATTTAAAAAACCACACCAGCGGTGGGCTACTAACTAAAAATATAAAAACAATACGTTTATGAAAGCTACTATTAATTAAACAATCGTCAAAAACACGTTGTCATAGGATTAATTACTAATGGAATTTCGACAACACCTATTGCCGGAGGATATTAAAACGAAAACAATTCGGATACATAAATAGCCAGATTTTTTTTATCAGTTTTCAGTTTTTTTCAGTCTAGTTTGCAGTGACAGTCTTGTTTCAGTTGAGATAACAGTGCATTTCTATTATGTATCCAGAAACAAAAATGCATTGTTGAGCAGCTTTTGGAAATATATGCTCATGCTTCAGCCTTTTTAGTCCAACAAGATCATCAAAACCTGCCTGTGAAATAATGTCTGCATAACAACTCAGAAATCCTCTGTCAAATGTTCAACTGTCTTCAAGAATAAAGCCAATGGATCTGCATAAAATCTCTTCAAGAAACGTCCAAATCTAACCAGTTAGATATAATCCAGCAGAAGCAGCCAACAACAAGCAATATCCACGTTCCAAAAATCCTAGGTAAACATTTATTTATTATCATTTATACGTAGTAGCCACTGCTGTAATTCGTCAATCCTACCGAGTAAAGTAATTTGAACTCTTAAGCATGCATAAAATGAACTATTGATGTGTGTGTGTGTATGTGAGGTAATTTAATGATGTCACATATTATTTATGCTTTTCATGAGATTTATGTTATAATGTGTTACTTTAAAAAAATGTGCATGTGTTAAATCAGATTCATAAAGTTCTTTAAATTTAGTCAATTAATGTTGGGTAATAAATTATCTTTAAACTTAATTAATGTTAATTAAAATAAAATGTCTTCAAACTTAAACTTTATTTGTCGGTCAATTCTTTTTACCAATCTTTTTATTAATTCTTTCCACCACTAATTTTATATAATTTTGTTATTGAATTAAAATTAG
The DNA here is from genome assembly GCA_028023455.1 of Epiperipatus broadwayi. NCBI lineage: Eukaryota > Metazoa > Onychophora > Udeonychophora > Euonychophora > Peripatidae > Epiperipatus > Epiperipatus broadwayi. The sequence goes on from JAQFVV010000032.1 coordinate 6,969,119, forward strand.
ACTGAGCTAGTTTTAGGGAATGTTTCAAGCGCTGGATTATGAGCCTACTGCCCGAATACGTTAGTCATTAGACTAGCTGGCGCCCTGGGGTTTACCCCAAAACAAATAAAGTATTTGGATAGTAGGGGTTGAATCTAGCAGCCGAGATGGGCCATTGTTGATAGTTAAAGCTATCAATAAAGTCTCCCATTTTGCTCGAACGTGCTGGTTCGTCCACATAACATTTATAAGATTATAAATGTATTAGGAAGGAGTTTGAAACTGGCCAAAACTTATATATATGCATAAGTAAGTGGTTTCAGCAGTTCGACCTGGTACATAAATGGCTTTCCCAACATTTGGGGCTGGACCTAAGAAACAATAGTAAATAAATACTTTGTTTCTTGTTTAAAAATTTTTTTTATACAAAACCTAAATTATGTATGTTAAAGCGTTTTAATTTTTTTTTTTTTTTAAAAAAAAAAAGAATTGACCGAAAACTTTGTTTTCTTTAAATGAAAAGAGATTTATGCTATTTATGTTGGTTAAAATAAATCATTATGTTAAATCAGAGACAGTTGGATGTTTGGGCAGAGTTAAAGCATTAAGATCGGGTGGAGAAAAATGGACAAAGGAGGGGCGGAGTCAGCATGTATTTCCAGTTTAGTAAGAAATAAATAAAATAGAAATTAGTAAACTTATGAGCGTGAATAAAATATAATATTAAAGAAAAATAATATAAAAAAGTAAAGTTTAAAAGTATAAATATGACAAGAAATAAACCTAGAATGGAGACTCACGGTAAAAATATAGAAAATAGCCCCAACAAGGAAAAAAGAGAAATCATAGCTTTACTAACCAGCATGTTTGAAAAACAAAAAGAAACAGCCAAACAATATAAAAAAATAGTCGAAGAGCTTAAAAACCAAAATAATGAAGAGTAAATTGGAAGGGCAAGCTGAAATGCTTGAAAAGTTAAAGGACCAGATCGAAATGGGCCAGAATAAAATAAAAGAAGAAATTAGGGAAGAAATAGAAGAGATTAAAACACAAGTAGAAAGTCAAATAGAGACTGCTTACCAAGTAATAGAAAAAAATAAGATAGAAGATAGAAAAATAATTGAAGAGATAAAAGTTGAAGTTACAAATTTAACTGTAAAAGTAAATCAGATAAATCATAGTCAAAATAGCCCACAAACTGAAATAAAAAAGCCAGACCAGCTGAGTGCAAACATGCACATTACAAATAACTCCATGAGTCACCCTCAGAAACACATTTATAAAAAAATTCAGATGATTTACAAAAGCCCATATAAAGTTGTAATTATAAATTTTATTAAACGCCCATTATTATATTAAGTAATAATTTACTAAGGCTGTAACCTTAGAAATAAGCGTCTGAAAAATACGAAGGTAGGGACCTCTATAGGTATTAAAACACAAGCTTACGCTATGAAGAAAAGAGAGAATCCTCTCTAAGAGTGTGAAGCTATTCAATACTTCACTAATTAAAGCCCATATAGTATAGTCCCTCAAACTGACTTCAATGCCTTTGTGATAGCCAAAGGAAATATAGAAAAAGGAACATGTAACGCTAGGTCACTAAAGTTATTTGGAGGGCTGAATAATAAAGAACCACCAGACAAAAATTAAAAATATGTAATCTGACAGATTCGCCAGCTTGACCTAGTTTATAACGACCATGGACTCAGAATAATGGAAAATGTTTAACAAAGCAATGAAATAAATGTAAAAATGAGTATCAAGTTAGTTTGAATAATTAAAAATGATTAAAGTTAGTCTTAGTAAAATAAAATAACAATCTTAGAGGTTTTTAAAATGTCAAAGCAACAATAAAACAATTTATGTCAAAAACCCTCGATGATGTCTTATCGATTATGTTAAATCCCTGCTCATAAGTCTAGAACATAGTGGAGTGTGATGCAAACAAAATAAATGTGTAAATCAAAATAGACAAGCAAAATGAAAATGTTTCTTTTTTTTAAAGAAAAAAAAAGGGGGGAGAGTAAAAATAATGCTTTAAAAATAAAAATGAAATAAATAAGTGTATAATGAAAGTATTAATGAAAATAAAACATTATCAAATAAAATTAAAAAAAAAAAGTGTATTAAATTAGGATTGAGGTGTGTGCGAGTATTTGGGCAAAGAAATTAAAAGTTGGTTTAAATCAGCACAAAATCTATCGGTGTGTTTGAATTGCCTTATACTTTGCTGCCTACTTCTCTTAACATTACATTTATTACCTAATGATGAAAATAAAAACTAAAAATGCACTCTAGAAAAATAAGAATTTGAAGTGGTCAATACTTAGGAAAAGTGATCAACACACATATTAATTAAGAAAAATGTTCATAAATAAATAAGTAGGTCAAATAGTTAAAATAAAAGTTGAGTAAATAATGAATCGTAATAAAGTAAAATAGTTTTTCTGAATACACGCACATAGATAAAAAAGTTGAGTAAGGATTGAAAATAATATTCAAGATTAGATTAATATAAATAAATATGAAAACTGATGTCTGTGGTAGTTTAGAATAATATTGTGAAATTAGATTAATACAAATGTTAGAATAATGTTCATATGAATTTAAAAATAATGTTGTAAGATTAGTAATAAAAATATAAAGTCAATCTAAGGTGTATTAAGAGGGTGTAAGTATACATGTGTATATATGCGCACATACACTGGTAATATTCAGTAAATATGATACCTCATGATGCGTATCTTAAATGTATTTATCCAGATATCCTTTTAGGTTATTTTCTTGGCACTGCTGCACCTCATGATGCGTGCAAAAAGGGATTTATTTATTATAGATTCCCTGTAAGCAAGTCCAGTAATAACTCGATATCTAGAATATTAGTAGGTGTAGAATTATGCTGCATGTATACACATGTGTAGGAATTTATCTATAGCAAAAGAGAATGAGGGTAAGATATTATTCATGCGAATTTAAAAATAAGGTAAGATTAATAATAAGGAAATAAAAGTCAATCTAAGGTGTATTAAGAGGGTGTAAGTATACATGTGTATATACACGCACATACACTGGTAATATACGGTAAATACGATACCTCATGATGCGTATCTTAAATGTATTTACCCAGATATCCTTTTAGGTTATTTTCTTGGCACTGCTGCCCCTCATGATGCGTGCAAAAAGGGATTTATTTATTATAGATTCCCTGTAAGCAAGTCCAGTAATAACTGGATATCTAGAATATTAGTAGGTGTAGAATTATGCTGCATGTATACACATGTGTAGGAATTATCTAGAGCAAAAGGGAACGAGGGTAGTATAGAAATAAATTTAGTTAAAGATACGATTAAAGCTGCCGACTGGATAAGTTTTAGTACCCGTAACGGACTTGTCAGGGATCATTCCTCTTTCCAAAGTGTAAGTCGAAAATGGACAGTTGACAATTCCTGCCATTTCGCAGTGACCCTTTCTTTTTCCAAGTCCGATCAAGAGAATCGGCAAATGAAGTTTCAATTTTATACACGTGTAAGTCGGTGTAAGTCAGCAAATCTGCTTCCGCGTTGTTTCCAAAAGATCCCTGTGCCACAAAATTAGTTTGTCCCGGTGGTCATTATCCATGATTTAGATCATTGTGAGCAATGTATTTGGCATAGATAGAAGGAAGTGATAGTCAAAACAGATTGCCCTTTGTATAATAAGTAAAAGATATTAAAAAGCTAACTTAGAAAAATAATAAATTAATAAATCTTTAGAGTCAAGAATTAAAATTGCAAGAGATAAAATGGTCAAAAATGACGCATTTTACTCTAAAACGGAGGGGGGTGTAATGTGCCAAGGCCAATTTGGCACATGTATATAAAATAATTTTGTCTAAAAAAATTATTAAAATAAAAAAAAAAAAATCTTTCGTAAAAGAGTTTGAAATAAAAGATTAAAAGTAGGAAGGGGTTTTTCTTAAAGTCAAACTAAAAGTGTTATAAAAGAAAGTAAAGTTTTTCTAAATTAGTATTCGTAAAAATAAGTAATTTAAAATTTAAAAAAAAATATAAATCTCTTTTCATTCAAGCTTACTGTAATAAATTATATATGTGCATGCAAGTGTAAATAAATGTATGTGTGTTAGAATAATATTTAAAAAAAAAATATGTAAATGAAAGTTAAAAAAGAAATTATATTTGGAAAACACAGCAATGGCTATTAAGTTAAATAAAGATTTTAAAAAACCACACCAGCGGTGGGATACTAATTAAAGATATAAAAACAATACGTTTATGAAAGCTACTACTATTTAAACAATCGTCAAAAACACATTGTCATAGGATTAATTACTAATGGAATTTCGACAACACCTATTGCACCTATTGCCGGAGGATATTAAAATGAAAAGAATTCGGATACATAAATAGCCAGATTTTTTTATCAGTTTTCAGTTTTTTTCAGTCTAGTTTGCAGTGAGTCTTGTTTTAGTTGAGATAACAGTGCATTTCTATTATGTATCCAGAAACAAAAAAGCATTGTTGAGCAGCTTTTGGAAATATACGCTCGTGCTTCAGCCTTTTTAGTCCAACAAGATCATCAAAACCTGCGTGTGAAATAATGTCTGCATAACAACTCAGAAATTCTCCGTCAAACGTTCAACTGTCTTCAAGAATAAAGCCAATGGATCCACATAAAATCTCTTCAGGAAACGTCCAAATCTAACCGGTTAGATATAATCCATCAGAAGCAGCAGAAGCAGCCAACAATAAGCAATATCCACGTTCCAAAAATCCTAGGTAAACATTTATTTATCATTTATACGTAGTAGCCACCGCTGTAAATCGTCAAACCTACCGAGTAAAGTAATTTGAACTCTTAAGCATGCATAAAATAAACTATTGATGTGCATGTGTGTGTGAGATAATTTAATGATGTCACATATTATTTATGCTTTTCACCAGATATATGTTATAATGTGTTACTTTAAAAAAATGTGCGTGTGTTAAATCAGATTTATAAAGATGTTTAAATTTAGTCAATTAATGTTGGGTAATAAATTATCTTTAAACTTAATTAATGTTAATTAAAATAAAATGTCTTCAAACTTAAACTTTATTTGTCAGTCAATTCTTTTTACCAACCCTTTTATTAATTCTTTCCACCACTAATTTTATATAATTTTGTTATTGAATTGAAATTAGACTGAGCTAGTTTTAGGGAATGTTTTGAGGGCTGGATTATGAGCCTACTGCTCGAATACGTTAGTCATTAGACTAGCTGGTGCCCTGGGGTTTATCCCGAAACAAATAAAGTATTTGGATAGTAGGGGTTTGAATCTAGCAGCCGAGATGGGCCATTGTTGATAGTTAAAGCTATCAATAAGGTCTCCCACTTTGCTCGAACATGCCGGTTCGTCCACGTAACATTTATAAGATTATAAATGTATTAGGAAGGAGTTTGAAACCGGCCAAAACTTATATATACATATAAGTAAGTGGTTTCAGCGGTTTGACCTGGTACAATATATATATGCAAATTTATAAAAATAATATTTTTTTATTTTTTCATGAGTCTATTTCTAGTGATGACCAATAGAGAATGTATAATGCTATAGAATGCTTATTGTCACATGATTAATTTTAAAAATGGCATCTTGAGAAGGTTCATTTGTGAACGAAAATCAATTTGATGATATCAAATTAAAGTATATACAAACCAGTTGTCTATTATTTTGAGTTATATATAATTTGATTAAGTATATATATATATAATAAATGAAATAAAAAATTGAAAAATGATAAAGGTAACACTATTAATACACCTGGGTCTCGTTTTATGCAATAAATAGGTTCCTCAGAAAACACGTGCAAATGAAATCGTGCAAAAATAGACGTAACTTACCTTGAAAAGGGGGGGATACGGACTGTGATTTTTCAAAAATCACGTAAAAGCAAAGCACCAACATAAAATTACTTTAAAGTTCACGCAAAAAAAAAAAATAAGGAAATAAAATATGACTAATAAAAAATTTCAAATTTGAAAAAAATTGATACAAGACAAACTTTTTTTAACTATAATATTTAATTTTATTCAAAACAATATATTTTTATGCATAATTTACAGTTATTTATATTTTTTTATACACGTTTTAATTATTATCGCTATTTGCCGGTAAACAGGTTCGTTTGCAAACTGATAAAAAAATCAGATTCTTCACAAGATGAAATACAATTCGCGCCAACGTCACTCTCATGTTGTGTTAATTAATGGTTTTCTGGTGACAACGTAATTAACAACTAAAAATTAAATTTTTATTTTTGTCTTTAATTTTCAATTTTAATTGTGCCCACTGCTATTACTCACCTTTTAAAAATAAAATTACGTTCTTTTTTAAAAAGCAAAAACAGAATGTGATTTAAAATGCAAACACACACAATGTTTGAACTAATTTACATTATAATCTTGTAAAATTTAATGTCTGTATACATAAAATGTGGAAATCATGATTTTAATTTCATTATTGCTTAAAATCTTACTATTATAAAGCACTGAAAATATTGAAATTACTAAGTTGAAAGTCGAATTTCAATAATGTGCTATTACTTTCAATATAACATAAGTGCGCAAAATTTATTATTTAAAGTAATAGCGCACTATCGGAGTTCCACTTCCGGTGAAACACGAATCGCGTAACTTCAAAATCGTGTTAAATAAGTCCGCGTAAAAAGAGACCCAGGTGGTATATTTAATTTATCAAATAGTGTTGTTTGAGTATGAGGTAAATTGTTTAAAATCAACAACAACAACAAAAATATTATATCAAAAATTCTTAGCTTTAATAACATATGTATTAATAAAATAAAATCGCAATTGGGCATTAAAGCAATAATTTAAAATATCAGGGTTTCTTTTTGGAATTTGATTTTTTGAAAGAAAATTAAAGCTTAATTCCTAATTATACTATATAATGCTAGAATTTAATTAGAATAACCCATTTCAAAAACTAATTCATATCTACTAATAATTATAAAAATTTGATTGAAATATTAATAATTATTAGAATTAAATAAATGGTAGCTGTTTTCATTCTATCTTTTCTCACACATGTAATTTTATACTTAAGTTTTTAAAAAGAAATAAATAATGATAACAATATATAGTTAATGATATATAAAGTATTAAACAATTCCATTATTACAACTTATTAATAGAGTTAATTTTAATACTGCTTTCATTGATACTCATTTAATACTTCACTCCTTTTTTTAATTTTATTTATTCATCTTGTACTCAACTTGGCAGTCATTCATTTTTTTATTTTATACATATTTCATACTGAGTTTTGTTCATCTATTAATTTTGTGTTCACATGTATGTCCTGAAATATCGTTAAAGTGTTCATCATTCTTTTATCTCTCATATTAATATATATATTTATTTAAAGAAAGGAAAAAAAGAATAAATTCACATAATAATTCAAATTTGCATGTGTTGTTCATCTGCTTAATAAAGTGGTTTCTTTTTTCTTTATAACATAAATCTGAGTTTACTTTCATTGAAGTTCACCATAATCATAGTAGCAGATGAACAAACTTATGCAAATTTGAATTACAAATATAAATGAAAGGAAAAAAATTGATACAATAATAAGTAGATGGATTTTTTTTTCATCTATGTAATACAATGCATCAAATCTTATATAAGCATTTTGAAGAAAAACTAAATATAATTCAACATGCAAATGAACATAGAAAATAAACAAATTTACTGTAACTTTTTGTAATAATTCTGGAACATTTAACTTACCAGCCACATATAAAGAAATCTCTAACATTTATATTCATAAAGATGTTTTTGATGCATTGTGAATTTACTATAGTATAAAGGCAAGCACTTTGTTAGTTTAATTAAACAGAATTACTAATTAACAATGCAATATTTCTTCAATGTAAGGGTATCAACTCTCATTTTTTTGAAATCATGGCATATTTAGTTAAAAGAAATTTTTATTTCATCCATTTGACATAGAAAATTATTCTAAATTTCATTTTTAGTTTTACTCTTTCCATATCAAATAAGGTTCCTAAGGTATAATTCCTTTTGTAACATTACAAGTTTTATATGATTGTTTGAAAACTTATACAACATTCAAATTGTAACTTTTGTACTACAAACTACAGAAAAAATTATACATTTCTGTTTATAATTTGTTTGATAAGCTGTTTATTTTTTTTTAATTTTATATGGACTGGTGGACTTATCTTAATAAATTTTATCATAGTGTAAAGCAAACTATATTAATAATTAATATATTTTTAGTTTTTTTACTTTTAATTTCAGTATAAAATAATATTTTACGTCAAATATTCAGTCAACACAGAATTTTTCATTTAATAATATTACACATACAGTGGAGCTTTGATATTCCAAGCCCCTTCACAGATATCATGTGTAATAGCTCCATTTCATTGATAAAATTTGATTAGAATAAGGTATATAATTTATTTAACTTCAAGTGTAAAATAACATTTCAACACATACATATAAAATATACACTTTTTATATGTACAATATGCATATGTAAATTAAGATTGTAGTATACATTTTAAAAAAAAATACATAATATAGTTATTAATAAGAGTGACACATTTACATATATTTCACTCCATGTTTGTTCACTCATTAATTTATGGAAAAAATAAGAATAACAAAAAAAACTTACTTTAATATCTTTTAATTTTTTAAATAAAAGGAATTGCAAAATATCTGATTTTATCCCAATTAAATATGCTCTGGGTAATATTCTTTTTCTTTTCAATAACTTTTTTTTAGTCTTGTTATTTGGGAACTATGATTGCTCTCTTCTGATGTTTTTAAGTTATTGGATAAAGTTTGTAAAACTTTTAGTATTGTGCTTAGAAAACATTTTATTATGTGAAATACTACACATCAAATTCAGAAACAATAATAAAGGAAGAGTAAAATGTATGTGCTTTTAAAATAAACTAAAGAAATTTTATTAATAAATATGATTTGCATATAACATTCTGAGATGAAAAAATGCCTGCTAGTGTATTGTAACATTTATTTACAAATTTTACTTTTTTTTTAGATGTGATTTCATATGGCACTTAGAGATAGAAAAATGGTTGCTGGCATATTTTAAAATGTATTAAATTTGCAAATTTTATTGTTTTTTGTTTACTTTTTTTTTCAGTTAGTATATAGTTGATGTTATATATATGAATCAGCTTAATTTGTGGCTTTTTTGCATTCATAAATCAAGCATTCCACAATTTTTTGCTTATATCAAATTTTTACATAAGTTGGGTTTTTATTTAGATGCATATTTATCATAACTAAGGTTTAGAATATAATTTTTTAATAATAAATAAAAATATGCACTACAATATATCATTGAGATTTTCACACAAAAAATATTGATTTTTACATCAGACTTATGTAAGCTGAGTTTATGTAAATAGAAAAATGTCTATATGTATATTGATAAATATATACATAAAGACAGATGATATCACCAAGTATATTTGATTAATAATTTAATTGCCCTCTATCTGCAATGTTCAATAACTTTTGCAGTGAGAAAATGAATATGGTAGTTAGAGATCTATTCAACTATTAATCAAATATACTTTGAGATTATCATCTGACTTTGCATACACACACCCACATCTCAAGCTATTGAATAAACTTATTTCAACAATAGTCAAAAAAGACTAAATTAAATAAAATGTTATTTTTATTATTATTGTTGTTATTGTTTTAAATGTTAAGTAATATTAATAAATATTACCAAAATCACACTTTTTTTTATTTTTGCCTTAATATCCCATAAATACAATTTATCCAACCTGCTTCAAACACTTTTTAGAAAACTCTTTATTTGTACATATATTATACACCAACATTTCAACTGACCTGCAGTCTTCTTCAGAGCTATGATATAATAAACAAAACAAAATTAAAATCATAACAATGTTGTTTTTATTTTTTTATTGTAAAAAAATTTTTTATGGTGTTATTAAGTGGTTATGTTTTTAATTTTGTTTTGTTTATTATATCATAGCTCTGAAGAAGACTGCAAGGCAGTCGAAACGTAGGTGTATATATATGTACAAATAAAGAGTTTGCTAAAAAGTGTTTGAAGCAGGTTGGATAAATTGTAATATTAATAAAGATTTTAGAAATAGAATTACTTTCTGTACATGCACCTATAATTTCAATATGTACATAGAGAGTCATACTTTGATCAAACTTACTAAATTTAAAATAATATATTAAAATGTTTAGTAAAATATCAATAAAAATATTTTGAATAATGCAATTGACCATTAAATTATATATGGCAGTTCTTTGCTTACATAATTTTGATGTGCATAAATAATTTCCAGCATATATAAGGTGCAAACAGTTATATGAATACTTCTTGTAATATATTGTAGTGCTTATTTATTAAAATAATATTTCCATATTCTGCTCCATGGCTAATGATAAACATGCAACTGAAAGGAAAGTTTGGCAGAAGCAAAAAGTCATGGAATGGGCCATTTGGATAAATTAAAAATTAATTACCTGTGAAATTTACATTAATATAATGATTCAATATATATGTTATAATTTTAGGAAGGCACAAAAAGATGCAGAATTAAAGAAGAGAGTACTAGATCGGAAAAAACTCGCAGAAGAAGAATTAAGAAAACAAAATGAAAAAATTCAGAAAGAACTTGAAGCTATAAAAGCTTATGAAGAATGGTTAGAACAGAAAGACAAATTGTATCGCCAAGCAAAAAAAGAACGACATCTTAAACAGAATCAAACTCCACATTCTGATTGGTCACCAACTGGAAAATCATATTTAGTAACTTATGTTCGTCAGAAAAGATGTGTCACTTGAAATTAACATTTTAGATGAAAATACATAAATATTTAAAAGATATACAATTATCATATGTATTTATGAAAATTTTGCACTTGTATTTATTTAATAATTACTTTTAGTTTTAAAATATGTCAAATATTTAAAAATAGAACCAAAATTAATTTTCATCATTATAATATATAAAAACTTGATTGGTGATAGTTAATAATTATCTTGTTTAATGAGTATATTGACTATTTACTTCTACAACAGTTGCTCTTAATAAACATATTTTTTTATGTTAAAATGTTTATTGAAGTGGTAAAAAATATGAGACTCCATTATTCTCTGTACGTGAGTAAGTATATTTATGTATTTGTAGTAAAATAATATCTATACATATGGGTTAGTGTGTCATAGGTAAATGCTTGAGAGAGGGGTCTTTTCTAACAATTGATATATTGCATAGAGTAATTTTATAATTACCTTTTTACTTTTTTAAATAAATTAATTAATCTTTGACTGATTAATAAATATTTAATTTTATTATAGTAGTTCAACAAAATAATTAAATATACCTTCCCAATGATTACATGACATTTGCCAGGAATTCATTTAGTAGGCACTAAGAGACATTTGTTGGTTCTTGGAGTAGCCATTATTGAAAATACCAAGCAATAAAAAAAAAAAAAAATGAATCAGTTGTACAAATACAAATTTACTTGTGGAAAGCAATGTTAATATAAAACTTGCTTAGTTTTAATGGACTAGCAGACCCCCCCCCCCCCAACCATAACAATATTAAAATAAAACTTGTGTAGTCTATAAATTAATTTTGTAAAAAAAAAAAAATAAGGATTATAAATAAACAAGGGGAAAAAAATATAAATTTAGTTGTACAAAGTAATAAAAAAATAAACAAGAAAAAAATATGAATGAGTTGTACAAAGTAATTTTTTAAAAAAAAATAAAAGATTATAGAGAAATTTATCACTGTTATTTTCCAATAAGGCTAAATGTATGATAGATTTTGTTGGTTTGTACAAGTTTTTAAGAGTTTAGCATCATTTTCAATTCAAGCATCTATTAAACTTTTCATATGCTTACACAGATGAGATAAGTATTGGAAATTTGATACATGAAGATTTTTTTGTGAGATTATAATGAGGGGGAAAAAATAAAAGCAAAGAAAATGTTTTTTTTGACCAAAATGAAATAAAAATATTTTTTTTGTGTAGGTTTCTATTGAAACAATATTAAAGTGACAAACGAATTTTTCATGACTATAAAGAACCTAAAGCAAAATAGATAATACGCTTTATGTGTAATTTTTTTTTGCAAACAAATGAAGTTAAAATAATCACTTTGTGTGTTTTTTAAAAATATTATAGGCAATTTTAAAACAACGTAGACAATTTTAATGAATAAGTAATAGCAACATTTTTTTAAGGTGTTAGCAATTGAAGGGGAAGGGGGAATTATTATTTTCTGAATATTGTTTTAATTCAGATTTACTCATCAAATTTATTGAGAAGTGATCTGCAAAATGTTTTTCTTCTAAAATTTGTATCAAATTTATTGCTTAATACCTTCAGTATTGCTCAGAGATTGTCAGGTGGCTTATTCAAGTGTCAACAAATGTATCTGAGTGCTTACTAAACGATTATCCGTTTGCTTTTTCAGGAAATGCTAACCTTGAAATTAAGATGTTATCAAGATTATTTTAATATTTTGTTTCTAGATTAAAACTCACTTAAAAAATAGATGTATCTATTTATTTTTGCAATAATTATTACAACCATCAGCAAAAATTATTTGACACATATCATTTTTTAAAATTAAATTTGATGTAAATTTATCAAAATAATAATTTAACTAATTTATATAAAAAAATAAAGCTCTTAATTTATTTTTTTATTTTTAAAAAAGAAACCTGTCTTATTTTGCAAAATAATCTATCAGTAGCTATCGTAGATGATATATTAACTATATATGTGTGCGAATTGTTATTTTCTTTTTTATCTAACATTTAATTTGGATAATTTCAAGTCAAAATTTTTATTCTTTATTATGATATCTAAATAGGTTATTTAACATTAGTTGTATTAATAATAATAATAAAAAGTTTTTGATAATTTTTCAGTATATATATATATAAAGGTTATATTCTATATAATAACAGAAAACACATATAGCAACATTAGATCTAGTTTTTTTAATTAGATTATTTAATGTATATTATATCTTCCAAGAAATTATGATAATGTTATTTATGAATTAATATAATCATGAAGACAAAATTATTTTTTTATATATATATCATTAAAACAAATTATATACATAACAAAAATTGGTGTTCCCAAAAATCCTGACTACTCAAAATCCTGACAATGTTAAAATCCCTGAACATAAAATGTTGACAAATCAACACATAGACAATATCAGTTTTATATGAAACTATTTGTATAAAACTTAAATTTTAACTAACTTTAGTAAATTAAAAAATTGATTTCAAATAAAGATAATTTGTTTTCTATGTATTAAGAATAAAATTGTGTTTTCCTGCTGATAAAGATACATTTTGTGCAATACAACAAAGGTAATCCCATAAAACTATTTGCAGAATTATTAATTTACAATTATGATTCTGTTTTCACTCACAAATGCTATTCTATTATGTTTTAGTGCAAGTTTTCTCTGAAATATGCATTCTGTTTGATTAGTGACTTTTTTTTTGAAATTTCATTTTTCAAATTTTATAAAAATAAAGAATAATAACATCACAGAAAATAGGAAAACAATTTTATTCTTAATAGATACAAAACAAATTATTTATCTGTTAATATTTTATATTTTTGGGATTTTAGATTGTCAAGATTTTGATCTGTCAAGCAACTGTCAATTTTTGCTATTGGGATTTATACTGTCAGGATTTTTGTTATCCGGTCATAGCTATTGGAATTTTGAATAAACAAAAAAATATATATTTATGTAATATATGCAACTCCTATAATTCACATACATCTATATACATGGATGTGTAATACATATATGTTTTTATATCATGAAACAGGTCAAATTTTAATATAAACCTGCATATATATATCTTCTGATATTGCAAGAATAGATAATATAGTTGGAAATAGTTCCGTTTGGAACTAATTTTATTTAGTTTAAATTTCTTTAATGTAGAGATACATTCAAATATCATTTTGATACTTAGATAGATGGACCTAATTTATAATTTATTTTTTTTGCAAATGAATGCATGCATGATATTGGTGATGTAATAATGTGTTTGCATTGATTTTACAAATTAGTTCCATCTATGTGAAGATCAAAACTAACATGATAGATAAATATATCTACACTCACTGAAATTTAAACCAAATAAAATTTTATTTCCAAAGATTCAATATGTAGATATACATATATCCCATGGCAATATTGTTTCAGCCACACTCCCCTTTAAATAAAGAAAAACTCTAATTTTAGCAACCCATTGAAATATATTGAATGCAATGATCTAATCTATATTAAAATTAAAGCTAATTTAGATAAAAAGTGTGAAACTAAGTAAACAAATATGTTACATTGTAAATAAACAAACATATTTAATTTTAAATATATTTAGAAGTATAATTAAGTCAATTTACTCATCAAACTCAAATAAAAGAAATAGAACCAATATATAATTTTAGCTGAAATCTTTAGATATATAGATATATTGTTTCAGCCACATTCCCCCCTTTAATTTTATGCTTATTTAAATTAGATTGAATTTTAATATATATTAGAACATAGCAGTCATTATAAAAGAGAATTTCCTTTTCAACGGGCTGCTAAAATTTGAGTTTTTCTTTGTTTAAAGGGGAAGTATGATTGAAACAATATAGCTATGGGTATTTCAAATATTTTATGTAGATTTTAGCTAGCATTATGCATTGGTTATATATATTTACAAGTAAACACCAAATATAGTTTAATTTTTAAAATTAGATACCATATTTATCTTATGATATACAATTCTAATTTCATAATTAATATTTAAAATCATGATAATAAATATAATTTCTTTGCATTGAAGTGTTTATGTAAGGTATATATATATATTATCTAATAAAATTCATGTATAAATGATAAAGAGTAAGTTAATTTTCTAGATATTTTATGTTTTCATGCATTTTTGTTATACTTAATGTGTTCATATATATAAATTCTATTAGAATATTTAATGTAGTGTAAAAGTTTAATAGATTTTTTGGTACTTTATTTTATGACTTTATACTTAATAAGGTATGTTTAATGTTTTCTTTTTCTTGTAAATAATTTCCTATATGTCCATAATAAACTATCATAGTTAATTTTATAATCTACACAATTTTATTTTTTTGTTACCTGTCATTGTAAAATTAAATATGAATGTTTTGTTCTTGTTGATTATCCAATATTTTGTTTATTTAAATGATTTTATGGTTGAGTGTTATTTATGTATTTTGAATTTTTTTTATTATAATCATTAATTATTTTAAAAAAATAACCTTATTACATTGAATATTATTAAGATTAATGCTTTCTGTGGTTTAGCTAAAGCTTCCTGAATTAAAGGTCAAACTGTCAGTTCCAAATCTTGATTGTTACATGATCTTTTGATTGATAAAGCATTTGATTATTTTCAGAAACAATGCTCATTATTTCTTATAGTCTTATATTCACTTACATTTATAATTTTTTTTTTCATTTTATTTAATAACTAGATGTACTCACAGCTTTGCTCATATTATTAAATTAAAAGAATGTGATGTAGTTGATAATTAAAATATATTTAAATAGTTACATGAAATAATAATGCTAGAGTTCCTATCAGCAGGAAAAACAATTATTGGAACTCATTTTTTAATAATATTGTAAGCCATTTTTAACTGCTGTTGATAATTCATATATTATTTTGTGTGAATATTCTTTAAATATATTTTAATTATTAACTATATTTTATTGCTCATGTTAGTAGAGTAATAATAAAAATGAAAGTATATAATGTAATTGATAATTAAAATATATTTCTAATTTATATACTAAAGGAGGATATATTCAAATCAGTAGAAATTTTTTAGTATTTTATTATCTAAATTTTATTTTTCATGTGTTGAATATCAAAGAAAAATTTCCCTTGATAATTCTCTCCATTTCTCTGGTTATTCTCTTGAATTAATAGAACGTTTGATAATTAAAATATATTTATGTAATATTTATATGAAATAATTATCAACAGCAGTATTGCAAAAAATATAACTTTTATTAAATACAATTAACAATAATTTTAAAGTAAATTATTTTATATTTTTCATGTGATAATTTTAAAATGACTATATAATTTTAATGTTGTAGTATATGCAAATGATTAATGCAATAAAATTTTACCTGGATTACCAGAAACTAATATCTTTCCATTTCTGTAGTATGTATTTCAATACATAGACCATAACATCTTATTTTATCATATGATAATAAACTTAAAGGGAAATGGTAAGTTTATTCTCATATTGTGCCTGTGGTATTTTAAAATTTACTTTTTCATATGTTAAATATATTTAAAGTGACATTCCTAAAATTTTATCAATTTCATAGAAAAAATTTACTTTTTCATATGTTGATTATATTTAAAGTGACATTCCTAAAATTTTATCAATTTCATAGTAAAAATTTATCAAATTCAATAGTATTTCTCTTTACCCATGGCATTTTAAATTTTATTTTAATACATACTAAATATATATTTAAGCTAAAATTCTATAAGTTTATTAAATTCATTATTATAACTGATCTACATTGTCATTAAATATACAGTTACAAATGCAATTTAATTAATTAAAAATATATTTACAAAATCAATTTTTACATTGCTTTACCAAAAGTTATATGTTAATTTTTTTTTTCCAATTTTGTAATCTTTTAATCAGTGTTGCCTTTTTATGATGTCATTTGAAAATAGTTACAATATAGATTTTTCACACATTTTTATATTGTAAATTACAATTTTTAAAAATAAACAAAGCAAAAAATTTATCTGCTAGTAAAATTCTATACAAAAAAAGAAAATTCTTCAAGATTGATGTAATATTTATTGAGTTATAAAATTGCAAACAAACAAACAAATTTTCATATTTATATAGTAATATAGATGGTATGTATTTTGTTTTATGAAGTTCTTCTGATAATAATATATTTATTTCTTTAAATATTTTGCTCTTCTTTTTATGAAAAGTTGTGTTATTAAGAAGATTAAAGTAGAAAAAGGTTTAAAAATTAATGACATAATTAGCCTATTGGAATATATATATATCGTTAATGGATAACGATATATATTTGCTTAAGATATTCCATATTTGCTTGTAAATTAATTAGAAAACATAATTACAAAAGAATAATAAATAAAGAAATAATCCATTACTCTAGATAAGTCTAAAATGTTTTAATAACTTAAAACAAGATTCATCAATAATATTCACAAAAGAATTTAATAATACTATATTTATGGACTTTTTTTAGCAAGAATTTATGAATAATATAAAATATTTAGATAAATAATAATAATTTAGAAAAATAATATTGATGATAAAATTAATCAAACATTTATTAAAAATTATACCTTTAAAATACCATAATTATTAATAAAATTAATAACAATAAAACTTTTTTTTTACTTTACTAAATATGGTTCCAAAATTATCCTTCATATATTAAAAATCCAATAAAAATATTGTTCTTTTGTCTTTTCAAAAACTTTATTTACTTATTAAATCCATAAATTGCATAGAGAAAGAATGTTAAAGGAAAGTTTTTACATTAATAAAGAGAAACCAATTTTAAATAGAACAAATTGTTTTAAAAATGTTTGTAATTAATAATTTATAAGGTATAAAAATAACAATATATGAGATTGTTAGTATTTGCTGGTTTTGAAAATGTTAATGTAAGATGTAACAAAAAATTGGTATTATAAAGAATATAAGGAGGTAAGTAAATGTAATTTATATAATAAAAATAGTTATAGATAGATGATAAAGAAATTGCTATGATTAAAAATATATTTATAATAAGAATGTAGATATATATTATAGATCCTTGATAATGATTACAGAAAAAGTAATCAAAATATAGAAAAGATGAAAATAATATATTTTTGAAATATATATATATATGGATGCAAGTGAGTAAATAAAGTTTTTAAACAGAAAAAAGGAGGATAGTATTTTTGTTGGATTTTTTTTTTTAATATATGAAAAACATTTATTAAAGAAAATGAATTAAGAAAAATAATTGGTGAAAATTCTCAAATAACCTGGTCTCAAAAGCAAGCAGATATTAAAAAAATTAAATTTGAAAATGATAAATATAATACTGATAAGAACATAAGTTAATTAGAAAAAGAACAATATAATAAAACCCATAAAAATATAGGTGCGATTCCTAATATAAAAAATATTTTACTTAATAACAAAAAAACTAATTAATATTGTAAACAATTATATTATTTTAATATGTTTTCTAGAATAGCAAATGGATAAAAAAATTTACTTTTGAATAATATATAAAACATTAATATAAAAATTATCTGAAAACATAAATAAATATTGAATGGACATCTAGAAACTCAATCAAATTCAGTTCTAAAATGTAAGATGACAAAAATAAAATATATAGTCTTATAAATTTAATTATAAAAAAGTGTCATGATTCATACAGACATGGAGGAAAACAATTAGAAGATGAAGAAAAAATATAATAAATCAGAAGAGATATTAAATTGGGAATATATGTTTTATTTCTTTTATTTTCTCTAACATTTTTATTTTATTTAGTGTTAATTAAATAAAATTTACTCATTCATTTGCATATATTATTTCCATTTTATTGAATCATTTATTTCCCCCTTTTTTTTTGATAAGCAAAATTCCAATAAATAGAAGTAATATATGCAAATGAAGATTATATTTTATCAAAATTTTATATAATTAATTAAATCTTTATATGCCACTACATATTCTAATGAAGAAAAGTATATTAAAATAATTACATTAAGTATAATAAAGAAAAAAAGCATGAAAATATAAAAAAAACATCCATGAATGATCACTTATATATAAGCCAAAATTATATATCTGTAAATGCAATTGAAATTTTCATATTTTATAAGTGTTTGTATATTTATAGGTGCATATTCTCTGTTAATATTTCATAATATACATGGATATGCATGAACATATATAAAAATTTGTATTCCATATATTAAACAGGCAAAACTCTCTCCATACAGTAGTGCCACCCTGTGCCAAACAGAGTAATCAATGGATGCCAGAAGGCTTGTGCATAAAATCCCCATCCAGTGCCTACTCATCCCATATTCCCAGACTAGTTTCTGGCTTGCGGTCTTCATCAGTGAGGAGCTTTGGATCTGAGAGCACTGCACCAGTGCAGTGCTCTCAGATAGGCACTGGATGGGGATTTTATGCACAAGCATCCATTGATTACTGTGGTTGGCACAGGGTGGCACTACTGTATGGAGAGAGTTTTGCCTTTTTAATAAGTTATGTGCTGGCATAAGAGATGGTGATCATGTGACGTTTAGTGGTTATTCCATATATTACTGTCGGTACTTATTTTTGATATGTATAATAAAAATAGAAAATGTTATTGACAACTTGTATGTACGATTATAAATAAATAATAGGCATAATTTCATTTATTGGATTTAATATTTAAATGTAAATGTATATTTAAAAAAAGCTAATTCAGAAAATATGGTGTTTATATTACCATTTGTAGTGCTTTTTATAAACATTCATATATATCTATATAGATGATAACTAAATGTTATAGTAATATAACTACTGTTATTAAATAACCTATTTAGATGTTTATACACAAAAAATAATCATGTATCATGTTTTTTTCTATTTTGTGACAATAGTGTTAACTAACAATGGGGTTACATTTTGACTTGGTTATTATAGACAGCTTTGAAAATAATTCAATACTAGGCACATTTTTTTATATTATAACAACATTTTAATTTGGTTTCATTATCAATTACTTTATTTTTATTTTTTGTTTTGTTTGTAGTTCATTTCGATTGTTTTGAGATCATTTACTTGCCATTATGGATCTTTAAATAAAGATAGCACTAAATTTATTATAATTAACAATATATAAAAATACTTTAGATAAAAACTACAATGAAAACAGGATACTTATTGAAAAGATATATGACAGAAATCAGCAAGAAATTACCATAAAATATTTTTTTAAAATAGTAAAAGATTATAAGCATTAAAATATAACAAAAAACAGATCATACATACATATTTGTTTATTATAACAGTGTGATTGTTTTGTTTAGATAACATGACTATTTTTCCTCTAAGCTTATGACAGTTTAATGGAATCTTGCATTATGATTATGCATGAACTGTCATAGCTTGGCCAGTTGTAACTTGGTGCAAATACTGAATTATTATTTATCTTTGAGGAAAATTTGTTTGCAAATAGAATGAAAACAATATTAGTTTTCTTTGTATTACTTAATCATTTATAGAACCAAGAAAAATAAGACATTGGAAATTACATTCCAAATACCCAAAATAAAAATTGATATTTATCATAATTTAAATATATTAATAAACCTCATTATCCTTTTAAGGATTTATAAAAAATGTAACTATTAGATATTATATACATAAACACTCTAAAGAGGAGTAGTGAAAACATTTTTGCTCTTTAATAAACTATTTATGCATTAATATTTATAATGAATTCTGAGAGGGAAAAAGTCACGAGAATAATGCAATTATAACACATTTTTCATTTATTTTGAAAACGTTAATTATAAAAGTAATTTTAACAAATCCACCACAAAATTATTTGAATATTATATTTTTTCCTTTGTCAAAAAATAATCAATTAAAACTAAATTTTATAATTTTCTATTATTTCAAAAATATCAGTTTTATATAGATTGTTAAAATATGCAGTATATATTTTTTTGTAACAAAGGAAATCCATTTTTTCCCCCTTGATACTATAAACTGTGATGAATATTTCAAAATGTTAATCAAAATAATTGGAGAATTTATTTATTTCATGATATTTACATAGCAATTCTGGTAAAATTGCATAGGCCTTTTTTCATGACTTAAAATCCAATTTAAGTAACAACTGTATTAATGAATTCTATCATATTAGGATTGGTTTTTTTTAATAGTAATAAAACTGTAATTTTTTCATGTTTCTATTGGATATTAATAATTCAGTCTTTTTAAAATATATTTTACTTAATTATAATTTTCTTTAAAATAATTTGACAAATATAACAAAAATATTTAATTTAAAAAAATTCCTATTTTGTAAATTATTTATATAGTGATAATTATTCTGTAATTATTTTAATTTTTACATTCATTGGTACACTCTGTTTACAAATGTTCTTTTTGTTAATACAAATATCAATTTTATATATCACTTAAATCATAATATAGTATTTTATATAATTATTTTAGATATTTCACTTTGCCTTTAGTCTAAGTGCCTTTTTTTGTAGTTTTCATGTAAATATATATGATTAAGATTTTTTCTGCCAATTATTTATATGCTCAATGTAATATTTACTGTAAATAATTTTTTAAAACATGTATGACTATTAAACACTTATATAGTATACATTTTTTTTTTTTTATAATTATTGATTATATATCTTGGATGAAGAGAATAATTATAAATAAATAATAATATCTAAATTTCGTTTATAAAACTATTTTAATTTTGCTTCATATCAGTCATATGTTTGTAATATATATAATATCCAATATATTATAAGTAAAAATAAAACATGCTTTAATTTTCAAATAATTCATGGATCTTCTTCAGAATTTCAACAATGAAACAATATGGCAATTTTTAAAGATAAAAACAGATTAAGATAAGAATAGTGCTAAGGATTATATATATATTTCTAGTTGCTCGGTCATCTATAAATAGTTTATTATTTTTGATGATTCGAATATCGAATTGTACTCTTTAGTATAGTTAATAAACAATTTCTCTTTGCTTTCTACATTGCAATTAACTTTTCTTTTCTTGGATAGCTTTTGGAGCCTGGAAATTATTTAGTTGAGGAG
The DNA here is from genome assembly GCA_028023455.1 of Epiperipatus broadwayi. Classification (NCBI taxonomy): domain Eukaryota; kingdom Metazoa; phylum Onychophora; class Udeonychophora; order Euonychophora; family Peripatidae; genus Epiperipatus; species Epiperipatus broadwayi. The sequence goes on from JAQFVV010000032.1 coordinate 6,991,133, forward strand.
AGCCATCTATGTTTCAGTTGGCATAGTTCATGCAGCATAATAATTATATTTTAACCATATATTCATTTTTCTCTCATGTTTGAAATTATATCAAAATTTTTTGCTTAACTTATCTAGCTAGTAAACCAAATGCTGTCCATTGTATGCATAGGTATATTATACATAAAATTAAAACAAATTTAGAGAAACATATCATATAAGACTTCTATAAGATGTTCTCTAGAATCTGATTATCTTTTACTTATGAAAATTATCACTACTATATTTATGCATATAGAGCTTATTGATATACTATGCTTTTTGAAATTTATGATATAGTTCTACATATTGACGTAGTATCCTAGGACATAGTTACCTTAATTTGATTTTAAGAAGAAAACCAAACATAAATATATATAATTGAAAGCAGTTCATGCTTAAACCCAAAATCTTCAATCTGTTATTAAGGCTTAGAGCGTACAAATAAAGATATTTTTAATAGTTTTAAAAATACCATATAGTCAATTCTATATACCCTATAAATATATATTCCTAATTATCAATTCATCAAGATCTTGTTAAATAAATTCATGTGAATGCCCTGTTAAGGCTAGTCACCACTGTTGACTTGAAACCTAATATATATATATATTGAAATGAGGAGATAAAGATTACTACTATCTAATGTGCTGATTAAATGTGAGCTTAAAGGATTCATTTGATACTTAACATTGAATGTATTTCTATTAAAAAAAGCAATACCAGTGTTTTATTATTACACATTCTATAAAACTAGAATGAATTGTCAAAATTATTGAAAAGATATAAACTTAAAAGAAAAATGGTGTTTGGAATTAATTATCTATTCAAAGTTTTAAGGAAGATTATAATATGTTAGATATTACAAAAAAAAATAATACTAAAAGTAATGATTTATACGGTCTTTACGGCACACTGTAGAAAATTATAATCCCAAAGGAATTAGCCATTATATTTATTATAAAAGGAATGTCAGAAAGTAAAGTATAACTAAGATATTAAGTTGTGTTGCTTCTACTTTCATATTATGGTTATCAGATTATTTAGACTGACATACAAACTTATTCAACAATTTAATTGCAATTTTATATCTTAGTCTAATTTGTTTTTTCTTCTAAATTAAATTTTAAACTATTACTTTAAATGATATATAAAAGAAAAATATTTTATATCCAACTTCACAATTTTATGATTAATTGCTCAGAAAGTCTTATGTTCAAGTATTAAAATGGCAGATTGATCTCTACTTTTTATTTTTCTAAGCTTTGAATTGAATAAAATATCTTTAGTTTTTGAATCTGCCACTCTGAGCTAACAGCACTAAGACTAATATATAAATTCATCAATTTATTATTCATACAACAGATAAAAAATAGTAAAACATTTACTAAAATTTTCATTAGCTATAGTAAAGAACGTAGAATAAAGAATTTAGAATAATTCTGTTTATTATCTGAAAGAATAAATCAACAGTTTACAACTCAGCCAATCTGAATCATAGATTTTGGGCTTAATATTACTTTGAAAGTGCATTGCATATACATAAATCAAATGATTCTCATGGCTAAGCATCTGAAAACACCAAGAAAATATTAAGCTGAGAAGTAGTTAACACCTTGCAATAGACTTGTTGGGAAAACTAAGACTTAGTGCTTGGATTAATCATTGGTTTCTTTGATAAAAAGCAAGACTTTTCTTAATATTAATTTTCATCTTTTTTTTCATCAATTAATCATTTGTAATCAATTCTTGATTAATTTGTTTTACCAGAATCTGTCTTCAAAAAACAACAACATATATTTAGTTGTTTTTAGAGACTTTGCTTTTAATATTGTTTGAATCTATTCAATTAAGCTTTTAATTTTGACAAATAATAATCCATTTAAAGTTTACTTCGTCAATTTTTATGATGTTTATAATTTCATCAAATGTTTTGTTACTGGAGAGGTACTGACGTTTGCAGGCTGTAATGAATTAATATATATTTTACAAACTTATTGGCTTACTTAATAAATTCTTATAATTTAAATCCAGCATTGAACATGTAGAAATTTTTGATTTGCTTAAAAGTATTTAAAAATATATGAAAAATTTATGCGAAATATAATTAAATAATTGCTTATACAAAAGGAATGATTAAAATTCAAACAATTGCTATAGAATTATATAATTTTAAGAAAAGCAATTATTATTCTTATTCAGTCCAAGATTGAGATCATATCTACTGATGTAATGATAACTTGTATAATTAGTTGTATATTTTACATTAATAAAGATATTAACAAATATACAAGGATTATTGTTTTTTTTTTTTAAAAAAATAGTTACTATTAATTTTTAGGCTCTGCCGTTTTAATTATAAATGTTTGCAAGACTTATATTGTAGTTTTTTTTTTTTATACATATATAAATATACTTATTATTATTACACTGCTTGGTGGAGTCAGATTTCAGAGCATGTGATCCTCAGATCTTTTCCAGTTCTAGTATTTGAATTTATGAACACTCCGGCAATAAAGCCGTCCAATTATTTTTTGATTGCTGCAAATATTGTGTAAGCATGAATATAAAGAGTTTGCTATTAAATGAAATAAAATCTTTTTGAGACTTTAAAGAACCAGGGGAAATAGATTGATTATACCATCATCTCTGAAAGGCTGTAGTCATTAGCCAAGTCAGAGAATGCCAATTATTTACAAGGGCTATTAAGTTAGAAGAAAAAGTGAAAAGACAATTATTTTGAAAAGAAAACATGTCCTTTACTATAAAGGTAGAAATATTAAAAGTACAATGGAGCCAGATTCATTGTAAATATAGAATGGAATTGTGGAGATTGATGATATATTGGCAGCTAGATTGTTTATCTTAATGGAAAATACCAAATGAAAATTATATAATCTAAAGGATGCTTTTAATTAATTCAAAAATTTTGTTATTGGAAATTTTAATGCTGGAATTGAAAAATAAAATTGCTGTAAGTTTATTTGATTATGGTGCCAGAAGAGCATAGATTTGTAAAATTTAAATGAAGTATAGTAAGTTATAATTGAATAGTAAGATGTATTAGTGCAGAAAAAGCTATTAAAAAATATTGAGTCATAATCCTTAGAAATAATCCAATGAATTTAAACTAGAAAATGCAAATTATTTTAAAACAGACTTTGATAATTATTTCAGATTTGAATAAAACAAAACTGATAGCCATTATATAAAAGCAATTCATTAGTAAAATTTCAAAGGCAACAACATTGTACAAAAAGAAATATGAAAATATTTTAAAATGATCTTTTTAGAACTGAATATTTGTAATTCTGTAAACTGGTGTAGAGAGTTAATGACATGAAAAAACTGAAGTGACAAACTATAGAAAAAACAAACAATAAAACATACATCTTCTCACACTTCTAATGATACTTTTTAAACTATTATTACCAGTTTGAAGATGACAATTTGCAGGTCAATTGAAATTGTTAGTAATAAGTATATTAATAATAAACATTACTAAAATATTATTTATTGCATTATTTTAATCTTGTTATTGGAATGAAATTTGTTTCAACAATAAGATGTCATTATTACCCAAAAAAATAATGTGTTTAATAATATTCTACAATAAAATAGTTCCCAAGGATTTAAATGAGACATGCATTTAAATCTATGAAAAATACAAAAGCTCATGGAAATAACAGAATTATTAGAGTAATGAAATGGAGAAATTGTTGGCAAAACTATATATCAAATGTCTAAATGATATATAAAAAAAATTGGAAGAATGCAGTAGTGATATTGATATTTAAGACAAAAAGGAAGATATTAGTAATGAGAGACATCAGTTTTATAAAATAATTTTTAATTAAATCACAACATATCTATAAAGAACTTTGAAATCGAACCAACCAAAAGGATAAAGTGGATTTAAGTTCTTATAATCACACCAAGTATTAGAAATTATAGAAAAGCTTAATGAATAAGAATTCCATTATGCTTTGTAGATTATAAAAATATTTGATAATAGTTTTGGAACAAAAAGGATTTGGAACATTGCAGAAGAATTTTGTTCAAAATATAAGAACAGTAATTAAAATTTATTGCAATGTATAGGAAGTATTTTGTGGATTTAAATGAGAAGCAATGAAAAAAATAGTTTATTTTAATTAGTTAAATTATAAGCTATCAGATGAAAGCAAAAAAGAACCAAAAAATAAGTGCTTGATAAATTTTTAAAAAAAAAGAGAAAATAAAACTGATAGTAACGAATCAGAAAAGTTAACTATAAATATATTATTAATAGATGGAATATAATGAAATAGATCAGAATTAAACTTGCATAGAAAGCTTTTTGTAAAAATATTAAAATAGATTGACAATTGAAGTTTTAAATAGCATTACATTATAAATGATCTAGAAATGTATATAAGATGAATAGTTATGAATGTTTGTAGGAATGATGTGGAGAAACTATAGATTAGACTTTAAAAAATTATAAAACTATGTTCATCAGTTAAAGATAATTAAAAATTGTCAAAAAATTTGGTAGCACATACTATAGTATATATGATTATAATGAAGATTGCAGTTCTAATGAACAAGAAAAAAAAGGGGGGCTGGAGGGCATCAAAATAATGAATATTAATTAAAAAAATTTTGGTGAGTTTGGCTCTGAATAGTGCATTATGTAGTATGACTATTTAATTATAATTTGCTTTGGCATAAAAAAGTAGCATGTTTAAAAAATAAAAACTCATGCCTTATAATCTAAAAAAAGACGCTGACATGTTCAACTATTGAAACAGTAAACTTTTCATGTTTTGATAAATGTATTATCATAAAGACTACATAAATTGGCTCAATAGAAATAATGCCATAACATTTTATTTCTTTGGTGGCAAGTTCATTGCTTAATTATCTGGTATATTTTGTAATAAAATTTTAGAATTAGGGAGGAAAATAATTTTTGTTAGAAATGTTTTGTAAGAATTTAACTTCATTTCCTTAATGAATGTTAAATATATATGATAAATTACAGTAAAAGGTTTAAACAAAAAACTAAAATCAAAAGTATGGTAAATATATATAATTTAAGATTTTGTGGGGGTAAAAAAAAAAGAGGGAATAAAAAATTTTAGGGTACTTATGTATTAGTCCGACTGTGATGAAAGTCGTTGGCACAAACAGATATAAAGATCAAATTAAACACATTTACAATCTTCTAAAAAGGATAATCCGATGAGTTATTAGTAAAAATGTTGCATTTGATGCTAATTTTATGGCGATGTTTTGTTCAAGATTATTGAAAGAGAGTAGCCATTCCTAATGGAACATGGTTCTAGATAACAAAGTTCAGTCCACAGTAATTATGCTAAGAAACATTTTGTAAATGGGCAGAATTGCAAGATTAAATGTGCATTATTTTTTGGTTTTGTTACCACTTTACTTGTTGGAAGATCATTTCTTACAAAAAAACGTAAATGCGCGTTTGTTTCACTTCCACTAAATTTATTATTGACAGCCAATTTTCTAAAAAAAAAAAAAAAATCTTTATAAGTTTAGATGATGGAGAAGATAATTTCTTACAAAAAACATAAATGTGTGTCAGCAGATGTTTGCATCATTTCCAGTAAAGTTGCAGGCATCATTTCCAGTAAATAAAGTTGCAGGCCATTCTTACCGCTAGACTAATGCAAATGCACAAGAACCAATTTTAGATATATCTAAAAATAAGTGTGAAAAAAAAAAACCTCTTTAAAAGATTAGCTGAAATTTATAATCAATTTAAATGCATGGAATTACATTAACAAAAATTTTACATTTATTCTAAGAATGTGACCTTTTAAGCAAAGATTTTCATACAAAACATTCTTCAGACAATAATAGTCCACCACACTCGCAAGAGGAAAGGGCCACTATCACTAATAAAAGATTTAGACATGCTAAATGAAGAAATGAAACTCCATACTTCAAGCCAATGTAACATGAAGAAATATTGAAGTTAAAACAGACATACAGAGCCTTGGCTGGAATACATCTCAATTAAGAGAGCCAAGGTCTTTCAGAACAGCATTGTTATCCACACATACAGTGCTAAGCATTGATGGGAAATCTTTGGTAGGCATGCCCATGCTAAACAAGATTCAAAAACACTCTGAGCAGAAACTTCAGAGAGAAAACAGAGCCATTGATGATAGCTGGGAAGAAACAGCACACATTCAAGAACACATTACTAAAGAAACTATGTAACAAAATCAAAACCATGCCTGATACTATTCACCCGGGCATGCATGAAATACCCAAATTCTTGCTCTCCCACGTAAGTAACATTGCTGTGACTATCATACACAAAATGATAGACCATTTCTCTAGCATGAAAAGAGTAATATACCACATCTGTACCCAATTGCTCTGGTTCCATTTGTGAAAAAGGAGCTAAATTTATAGATAATAAAATATCAATCTCAATGTCACCCCTCCTAATTAAAGTGATTGAGTCAGTAATAAAAGATCACATACAGGACAAGATATTTCAACAAATTTCTTGGTCTCAGTTTGCAAAGAAAGGCTCTTCTCCTGTAATGGCCATAAGTCAAAGATGAACACTAATAGACTATGTCAGATCAACAAAGAAACAAAACCCAATTGCTGTACAACTTGACATTACAGCTGCTGTTGATTCCATAAGTAAATAGATTGATTGACATCATGAATGACCACTAATTTAATTATACAAATAATAGATAACTTCCTCAAAAACAGAAAGACTCACTTGTCTCTAAATGGAAATATAACTCCACCCTTCAGCCCAGAGATATCAATTCCACAGGGCTCGCCACCCAGTGCCCTTTTTTTACCCATGACAAACAACTCCCTGGTATCTTTGTCCCTAGAGTAGGAAGACATGAAAATTGTTGTTTTCATGGACAATGTTATTGTATTTCTCCCCTCACACAAATATTTAAAACAGCTGTATAAAAATTACCAAACAATATTCAGACAAATTTGGTTTACAAGTCAACCGGGCTAAATCATCAGCTTGGAAAATATATCAGGCAGCAAACTGAACTCAATTTAATGTGGAATCCCAAAAATTCTTGGACTTCGCAATATCAAAATCATTTAGAGATGTCGAGTGAGGTGCATAGAGAAGTCATTGAAGCAACTGATTAACTAAAAGACTCTCCAAAGTATATATGTCACTATATGGAAAGGTGAGAATCTTGAATATGAAGATAATGACCAGAATAAGCTACTATTTGCCTATGATAAAGGTCACAAAAACATTCATCAATAGAATCAACACATTGGCAGCAAGATTATTTTGGAGAGGTAAAACTGCTGCCATAAGTATTAAGCAAATGCAATGACACAAAGTTTAATGGAGTTGTTTCCATCCCAGCTATTAACTTCCAAAGGACATACAACCTAATAGTCATGCTTATTAACAACTATAACTACAACCAAATCAGACAGCCAATCTACCCAATGGTTCACCCATCGCCTACTGGATTGCTCAATAGACCTACTCAAAAATCACATAAACATTGCTCAGGACTCGCTTAAATCTAAAATTAATGTCTGGGAAGCACATAGCATCATTTCCCCAACAGAACACACCACCAATCACAAGATCATTAGCCTTTTCAAATTTCTGGCAGTTGGAGTCAAAGTACCTTGACTTCATAATCAAGATCAACTTGAAGGTGATTAATACTAACTGGTTTCTATCAGTCAGAAGAGGAATGGCCAAAATTGATCGTATCTGTCATCGCAAGGAGACATTTGAGCATATCATACACTCATGTCCTGCGCTACTAGGAGTCAGAACCATCTATGACAATATCAAAGCTGATTTCTACCTACTAACATCAAAAAAAGCATCAGAACCAGAATGTGAACAGCAAAATGCAAAAAGGTTTTCTCTTCCCTTCAATGATGGCAAATAGATCAAGAGGGACAAGACTCTTGTCACAATCGGGACATTTACAGACACCTGGAATCTAATCTCTGTTGATGAGTAATGCATTAAAACACTAGAGCTAGCAACGTTCGACATCACCACCTGATGCAAATTATTAACTAAATAAAATATATTGAACAACTCACTGACTACTCGTTATTCCTCCTTGAAGCACAAGTACAAAAGCAAATCATCCTCCAATGTCATATTCGTCATCACCAAAATTTCTGGAACATCTCAAAGCTTCTATGGAAACATGTAACATCAAGGACTCTTGTATGTGATCACATGGATAATATTTCCTTCATTGCCTAACCTATCCCTTGAACAAAATTAGTGCACACGCCCAGAATATTGAAATCTTTAAACATAAAGTGTAACCACTGCTCTGGATTGGCCACTGTTTCACCTAATAGTAGTGGTGACGGGTCTATATGCTTGGCACATCTACTTGGAAAGATGTGGGTGAACCTGTGGCCAGCTAGGGTGGTGTCCGTTGACATGTAAAACTAGCTTCCTTTATTGTGGAGCCTATCCCTTGACGGAAACTACTGCACAAGCCTAGTGTAATGAAATATCAGAGCAATATGTTAATCATAGAGCTGTTTTAGCCACTATGATGATCTGACAATAATGGTGATGGCTACAGCCTTGACTTGGTAAGGTATTGGTGAAGCTGTGGTCAAATGGGTGGTGTCCGAAGACGTGAATTAAATTCCCAATCTTATATCACCTGTATACATTCATCTAACAGATTAACTAGTATTTATTATTGCTAAGTTGTATGTAATTCTGTTAAATATTATATCTCCACTCATATATAACAATAACCCATTATTCCCTGTACTATTCATACATACACTTAATATAAATTATCTTGGGGGAAATAAAAACAAACAATAAAATCTTAACACATGGCTGAAAACAATCTGGTCATTTAATTTGGTTTTATTTTCGATAACAGGAAATATAAGGGATTCAAATATCTGAATGGTAATTGGAGTAAATACCTTCACAATTGCCAACAATACATCCCAAAACAATATGAAAGAAATAATGCTAAAAAAAGTTTAAACAAAATACTAAAGCAATTATATATACTATTACTGTGAATAAAGGACTATGATTATGGAGCTGTAGGTGCTCCGAAAGCGCTAAGTCCATAAATAGAGGCTCACTAATAACAAACATAGCTATTAATCTTAGCTTAACAGTAATAAAGATTTTACTTATAAATTATTACATCTGAATAATTTATTATTACAATGTTAGTTTTGTTACTATATGTCTATTATTATTGTATATCTTTTGAAAAGTTTCTTTAAAATAAGATGAACAAAGTTACACCTGCAAACTTCCCCATTGGTTTCTATCTTGGTATCCTTTTATACCACCAAACATTGAAAAATGGTATACATCATTGTTTAATCTAATTGTACCGACATTAAAGTTAATAGATACAACATAGCACCATTACTTTTTATTATTTTTCTGAGAAAAAAATATTTCTAATAAATAAATTTTTATTTAATGCAACTCTTTAGTCTCTAGATTTTGTCTGCAGAACTCTTGAATAAATTTTGAGATTTAAACAATTGCATTAGATATCATCAAGATCGTTGATAATTTCTCATTTCATATATTTTTCAAATTTATAAAATGAATAATTTTTTATTTAGCAAATCCATAGAAGTTAGGAAAGCAGTCTTATCCTATCAATACTTGTGTATCTCACTGTTTCTTTTCCAACTCATATAAATCTTTCTGCTACATTCAATTAGTATGTTAATAATTTAAGCTTTTAAACATCAACCATCTTATTCTGCTAATACTATCTATATTGGACATTCCTTTTCCAGATATTTTCTAGACATGGTAGTGTCTCACTAATGCTGAAATTATCTCCCAGAAAATAGCCTTTATATAAGGTCAAAAATTATTTTGGTCCCTCATTAGTTATAATTATAAAATCCAAATTTTATTATTTTAAATATATACTAATAAAACATCAGACTTTCTGTGTTTAAGTTTGATATTTTTCATTCTACTTACGCAAGTCTAAAATAGATGACTTGGAAGTAAAGTTCTGTTAGTATAAGCTTTCAATATGTAGTCTAATATTTGGGTTGAGATACTTAAATGAAAAGTCTAGTGGTTAATACAACTGCCCATGAGTTCATATCCAGGTTGGATGAGTATTGGAATTTCTTTTAGATTACAAACAAGTACAGGATTTTTTTACCCAAGATAAACTGCTCATAAATAAACAAGCTAATAATAATAAACAATGCAGGGAAATAAAACTAATCATTCACCATTGGTAAATGAGTATCTAGCTATTCTTAACTAGTATCTCAGATTAATAATTAATTAGCTTTCATTACTGGTCACAGACTATTTCTTTGGATCCTATACTCATGCTTACCTTTATATTCATTAGTAATTATCAAAATAATGATTTACTTTTCTTTAATTCCTATCACTATTTTACTGCAGATAGTCACTAATCCTCCCTGCTTCTAAGACAATTCCTTAAATTGGCTTCCTTTTTCTCACAATTCTACTGTTCATCTCAACTATGCATTTCCAAATTCTATTTTGTAAAAAAAGAATAATTTTTTAATAATTAAACTGATTTTTCATTCTACTTTCAAATGTCAGACATCTAATATTTTATATGTATTTACTGCAAATATTCCTCATTAGTAGGCATTTAAAATAATTTTACATAAGTTCAAGGTAATGTCAAAAAATAAATGATCAATTATGAATCATCTTGTACTTGGGAGACTAATACAATAGTGTATGTTTTTTTGTAAGTTATCTGAAAAATCTATAAAGAGTTTAAACAAAGACAGGAAAAATTTCATTTAAAACTTTTATTCATTTTTATATATATAATAAATTTGAACAATTCGTTAAAAGAAAAAAAATTATTGGAAACAAACAAAAAAGTATAAATGAAAATTTTTTTGTTGATTTAATAATACATATAACAGTAATCAAAACAATTCTCTTATAACAGTTTTCAATCTTATTAACAATCAATATACATATATAAATTCAACTTAAAATATATACTTAATGGTCTTTCATTTTTAGAAAAATACTGCATTTAAATTGGTTATGTGGTTCCTTATAAAAATAACATTATTACAGATGAACAAGAATTACTTAAATACTAATGTTTATTTCAGTCAATAACGAAATAGATGCCATTTTATATTATTTTTCAGAAAAAAAAAAAAAAAACCCCAAGGTTTTTGAATATATAATTTTAAGTGTTTTATACAGCAGTATTTGTTAACCGATCCATACAATTTATTTTTATACCAAAAAATAATCAACTATATATTAAATACATTCCTCAATTAAATGCCCAAGAAGTATTCATTTTAGAATATATTAAATTAGTTTTCAGTTTTTGATGAAATTGATTCAAATTTTCAGAGTAAAAAATAACTTTTATAATATTGTTTGCTGTTGCTTTCTCTTTTTAAAATTTTGTGTGCACTGATTAGCTTAATTTACAATATAGAAATAACCATACAGAGAATATTTTAGTATTGTTTATCAGCATGTATTCAGACCATAGAAATAATAACTTTTTTTCATTTGTTAAAAAAAAAACAACTAATAAAATAACATGACCATGTATTTGTTTGGGATATTTCCCTAGAAGATCTGTTTTTTGTTACAATTACAAGGTTCACATTATGAAGGTTTCAAAAACAAAATCTAAAGCCTTCTTTTAATGAAATATATAGTTTAAAGACATATTAAAAAAAAAGAAAAACAACTTTTTTTGTCTTAATTACAAGATTTAATTACTGACCAATGTTAAAGATAATTTTGTGTATAACTGAAAATTGCTGAATGACATATTCATGATAGTCTGACAAAAATTTTATAATTTCATTCCATGATTTCTTTATTTGATAAAGTATTTCCATTTTTTTTATCAGATATAATTTTCTTTTTGCTACTTTTATTTTTTTTCAATGCTGTGTTTAGTACTATTGCTAAATGTAACATAAATTTTGTATTTTCTAAAAAACAAAATAATTCCATTTCTGCATCTATATATGATTTTTTTGTCATTATGTTATACAATTATTTAAACATAATCTTTTTCTTTGACTTTTATCAAAAATAATCAATTTTTTTTACCTTGCCATAATTTGCGAACAAATCTGACAATTCTGATATTTGGTCACGAGATATATCAGAAATGAAAATATTATAGTTTCTGAAATTCTTGATTTCATAAAGAACAAAACTTAGTAACATACTTTACAATTTTTAGCACAGTTTAGTGGATTGGCAATTAAAAATCATTATAATACAGTATTATAAAACAAACTCCATTTACATTTTAAAGTCCCAACTAATCATAAGCCCTGGCCATAATGACAAAAATATTTGTGAATAAAATTTGCATACAGAAATTATTATTTTTTACTGACATTACAATTATATTCAATAAGACTATTGCTCAGTAAAAAGTTTTTCATATTACGAGAATCAAATTGTCAAGGAATAAAAATAATGACTCATTGAAAGTTCATAAAACAGCTCAAATATTGAGATATTAGAATAAACTAAAATGTGGGAAAAAAACAGCAAACAGCATATGATAATGAACAAATCTTACAACTTAGTTATAGTACCCTATTACATAATTATTGTACTTGCTTTGATGAGAGAAATTCCAACATTTCATCAAGCGGTTTTTATTTCAAATAAACTGCGTGCTTTTCAGTATTTTAAGTTTTCAAGTTCTCTAACCCAAAATGAAAATAACTATCAATGCAAATATAAACATTTAAAATGTATTATAAATACTAACAAATAAAATAACTTAAAAATAATGGAGAAAAGACAATGAAAAAATATAATTATTAAAAAAAAATTGTATATCAAAAGTACAGTGATAAGTTCAGTAGAGAATAAAACAAACAATCACTACTGACAGAAAGGAAAATAATAATAATAATAAAACTGCAAAGAAAAAGTAGGTATGACTTTATACTTGGATTCTGAATTTCTACTATGCTGATCAATGTGCTGTTTTTTATCAATCAAATAATGTTCTTAATGTTTTGAATGCAATTTATAAAAATCTCAGTTTATTAATTAATATTCTAAAAAAAACTCTAGTTCTTTATCAATCAATAACAGAAGAAATCCTCAGCAATTTCCAGCTTGAATTGTTAACAACTTGAGAATGTAAACCAGTTTAAATACTTTAGTAGTTTTATAAAGGTGAACTTAGATGTTGCAATCCAACACAAACTCCAAAGTGCTGCTACTGCTTTCACCAGTATTTAATCATAGGGAAATAATTATTGCAACTAAACTAGCTGTATATAGAGCTATTATTGTTATCCAATTTACTGTATGGATATGAAACTTGTGGACACTATCAGCGCAATATGAAAGCATTAGAAAAGTTTCATTTAAGGATGCTTTGTAAAATTTTAAAAATATGATGGCAAAATTGTAGCACCAATCAATATGGTTTTCAGTTTGCTGGATGTAATACTGATGCATTCACAATTATAAAATCACACTATCACTGGATTTAAAATGTATGAACAATGGATGACCTCCTAAAGGAGTGTTTTAGGTGAACTTAAAACACAAGTTTCACAGTAGAGGTAGACCCCATCTAGATTAGGATTATCTCAAAGACATTCTAAAAAAGTAAATGCCAATTGGTGCCATTGGAAAAATCTAGCAGAAAGTAGAATATACTGGAGAACTATTTTCTGCTGAAAAAACAGTAAAATATCAAGTAAACAAAAAATGGACCAGCATATGTTATATATATGAACATACTTATATTTCATAGATTGACTTGTATATAGTCATCGCAAAACTCATTGCCAGAGTAATGTTTTTTTTCTTTTCTCTAATTTCTTTCTTGGAATGACTATATTCATTTTTGGGTGTTGTCATTTAATAATGATTTTTTATTTAGCTACCTACAAATGTAATAAATTTCTAGTGAAAAAAGATTACATGAATTGAAAGAACTAACATTAAATGGGACATTTAAGTTAGCAAAAAAAAAAAAAGGAAGAGAAGTAGACATGTATTTTATTGCAAAGATACAAATATTGGAAGCACAAATGATGTGAGGTTCATTATAAATAAAATGGAAGAACAATATTGTAGAGATTGATGGCATATCAGACAGAGTGAAAAATTAATTATTAAATTTAATGAAAAATATTAAATACAGATTTATTGCCCCAACAAATTCTCATTGTGATGAATAAGTACAGGATTTTTATATGGATGTACAAACTGTTTTTGATCAGACCAACATTAAAATTGTCAAAAGTGACTAATGCTAGAATTGAAAAAACAGTTGAAAGAAGCTGACAGAAACAATAGAAAACAGAATTGTGGGATTTGGAGAAAAAGTACACTGGAAATTATTTCTTTGAGGAAAATTCTAAACAGTAATAGAAACATTCAAATGAAGATAAGGGAGAGTTGGATTATATTTTGACTAACAGAAAATGTGTTTATCACAATTATAATGTTTTTAATACATTCAACACAGAAAGTCATCATAAAATTAGTTAGATGTAAAATAGTTGTTACTTTCAGAACCACTTCCATGAATTAAATTAGACCTTGCTAGTCATTTTAAAATATTGATTTTGAAGTTAGTTTAAGTTTAAGCTTAGCTCAATAAAGAAATAACTTAATAGCTGATATAAAAAACCAACAGTTTATCAATAAATTTTCAAATGAGACAAGGCAATGTATGAGGTTAAAAAAAGGAATGTAAAATTATTTAAAAATGATCCATTAAGAAGAAATGAATATTTGGATTTCTGTAAAATGATATAAAAGAGTTAATAATGTATAAGAAAATATAACTAAATTGGCAAGAAAATTTATAGAAGAGAATAAAAGTTCCAAAAATATTAAACAAAATCTTGATATTGGAAGAAAAATAGTTTCAGCTATAAGAAAAAATGAAACTATTACTAAAAAGGATATCATAAAATATGTGGAAGCATTCTATAAAAAATTAATAAGCAATAAAGAACGAAAAAACCAACAACAAAAAAACAAGTACAATTATTTAATGTAAATTGTCAGACATTTTAAATGAAGAAATGAGACATGCGATTAAATCTATGAAATAAAAAGCTCCAGGAAACAAAATTATTGATATCCTAAAAAAATCAGATAAAAAAAAGTTGGCAAAATTATCAGTTCTGTACAAAACCTTTATCAAGATAATTATAACTCATCTATGCAAACTTAGAACTCAAACCAGCCACAAGAACAGACTGGATTTAAAAATGGTTTTAGCACAGCAGAACACATTCTAGTATTAAGAGATTATATAGTAATGACCAATCAATATGAATTGTGATTATATTTTGGATTTGCAGATAAAAAGGTATTTCATTCTATAAGCATTTCTATAATGGTTTTAAAGCAAACAGATCATTAGAGAACCAGAATCTTGTCATACTCTCAAGAATATTTAAGAAAATGCAACAGCAATGATTAGATTACATGTTGATACAAAGAAGATTAACATTGATAAGAATGTATGATAGAATAACAATATATATCCAAAACCTTTTACAACAGTTTTACAAAGTAATGTTATAGATTAAAATGGGGAGCTAAGGAAATAAAAACACATTATTTAAGTTATCTAAATTTTGTAGATTTTTGCAAATAATGCTTCAGAATTTCAGGAAATGTAGCAAGAGATTAAAATAATGTTTAAAGGATTTTCTCAGAAAAAGAGTGTAAACATTGATAATTATGAATTAGAAGTTAACAACAATAAACATAATAGATGAAATACTATTAAAAGGAAATCCCGTCTATCTGTTTGAAAAAGGTTTTTAATATGTTTTATTGATTTTTACTTATGGACATGAGATCTGGATATTTAGTACAAGAGTAATATAGAGATTAGATTACTTAATGAAGTGATGTATGTTGGAGCTGAAGGAGAAATACTTGGATGAGAGAACAAGTAATTTTAATGACATCATTAAAAGAATGCAATGGAGTTGGGCTAGATATATAGCTAAAAAATATATTAAGAAGTGGATAGGTGAACTGTTAAACTGGATCCCAAGAGATTCTAAAAGACCTAGAGAGACACTATGTATGAGCTGGATGGGTGAAACATGAAAGGTTGCTGTGTAATGTGGAGAAAAGTTATGGATCGAAAAAATTAAAATAAAAGACCATTCTGCATTGGATTGATAGTAATGACAATAACCAATATTCTTCTAAAAGAAAATATGCAACAATGAAAGTTAATGGAACAAAGTATAGTAATTATAATCAAATAGTAAATTTTTATGATAAGAGATCATTTTTTCAATACACATTAATTGAAAAAGAAATAAGACACACAATGTAAAAAAAAAAATAAAAAAATTACTAGCTTCTGAGACATTTATTAGTATAGATAACATTCTTTAGGGAGTCTTTTTATTAAGACAAAAAAATATGGTACAATGTTGAAGATAACCTCAGAAATTGTTATAGTTATTCTACCTACTCTGAGAATATTCTGCTTAAGTACAGAATAAAATCTAATATTGTTAATATTATGATGTGAGAGGAACATCTTCCAAAAATATAAGTAAATGCAACAAATGATAATGACTTTTTTTTTTTTACAATATAATTTTTTATTTTAAATATTAATTCAGTTTTCCTTTTAATTTATCTTCAGTATAAAAATAATTTACTTGAAATATCTCATTTTTTTTAAAAATGCTAATGAATGATTTAGTTATGATGGCAAACACTTTTACATTCAATGAATATGACTTTATGTGAGGCATATTTTCTTCATATGCTACATGTATGTCATTATAGGATATTATGACTTAATAATAATCATTAATCATCATTTTAATAGTTGGTAATTGCTTACCACTTTCTTAACACAATTATTTTAGCATAATGAAACCCAAAAACTGTAAGTTCCTAAAAAATATATTATTTTTTTTCCTTTTGTAATCTGAAACATCATTTCAACAAAATTATTAAATATTTTTATAAAGCTATTGAATAAAAAAAAAAAAAAACATTTCTGTATGTTTTTTCTCACAATAGAGCTACATTTTTTTTAATAACAATGAATTGTAGTGTAATGAAAATATTTTAGCAGTCTAATTAAATCATTACAAAAAGTGTAAAATAGTCAATCTTCTTTAACAAAAAAACAAAACAAAATATTATAAATAAATTTTTTAGATACATCTAAGGATCTATAAGTTCAAAAATTACATTATTTTTTTTGGAAAAGTATTAAAAACAAATTTTTATTATATTTATATAAATATTTGAAATTATATATAAAATAATATCATATCCTGAGGTGTGATCATCCACAATAACAATTGAAGTAATTCACTGAACAGGCTGCTTCATGATAAAGCAGTAAAACATGAAAACACAATGTTAATTCAATTTTAGCTAATTAACAGCATATCTTATTATAATGTAGATATACAAAGACAATTCTTAATATAAATAAAGCAGACAAATGTAAATTTATATTTATAAAATATCTTATATAAACAAAACTTACAGCAACTGGACAACCCATTCTAAATTCAATATACTATTCAGTTAAAAGAAATAAAAAAAAAAAGAAAAAAGAGGGGGAATATAATTCATTAGCAGTAATTTCACTTCATTTTTTTATCATATCATTCAAAATCGAATAAGAGTCCAACTTAATAGTATGAAAGAGAAAAAATACTACTCCTTAGCAGTACACTTATAAATTATATATGAATTTTATGCAAATATCAGTATGATATATAGCTTAGTGGGAAGAAAAAGATATGAAAGATATCTTTCAATCATTAGCAGTGAACTTTATTTTTTTTATATACACTATTTAAATTACAATTCAACTTAAAAGCACAAAAAATAATTTTCTTGAGCTTATTAACAACAGAATAAATTTTATTACTTATAAAGTTATATTTACAGAGTAACCATTATTTTAAATAATATTCACTTTATAAAAATAATTTCAATACAATAAAGCTCTATTCAAAGATATACTTAATAATACATCTCAACAATAATAGATTTATCATTTATGCATAGACTTATGCAAAATATTCAAATGTCTGTTAAATATTCTAATATTAAGAAACAGGTTTGCCTATTCAAAAAAGATTTTTGGCAAAAGAGTATTGTAATCAATTAATAAAAAAATATTGGTAATTCTTTTTGATTATTTCCCATCGATTACAACAAAAATTTGTGATTAAGTGCTTACAAATGTCCACATATACTGTATTCCTTAAAATTTCATAACATTAAAAAGATAAAATGATGTATTAAGGCATTTCAACAACTAATAAGAAAAATAGATGTACAAAAAGAGTAATGTAAATCCAAATATTTCCAAGCTAAAAAAAACTGAAGTTGATCATAAAATAATATCCAGATTTGAGTAAACTATTTGGTATATTATCTTTTGCTATGAATACATTTGCACAAATGTAAATTTTTAATATTTAAAGACAAAACGATTTATATATGGCACTTCTTTAATTAGTTAAAAAAGATAAATATTTTTTTCTCTAGTAAAATATTTTACAAAATAAGTTTTCTTTCTTGTTTTGATTAACAAAAATGTAAAATTTATTAACACTTTTTTTTTTAAATGAAAGACTCTTAATATTTAATATACATAAATATATACAAATCATGTGTGTAAACATATATATAAAAACACACATATTAACACTTCATAAGAATCAAAAAGTATGTACAAACAGGAAATTATTCACTTTGGTTATAAGCTTAAACTATAATATTAAATAAATAATAATACTAAAAAGATGTAACATATGCATTTACATGATGCTGTAAATTTCCTTCAATTGATACCAAGAATTAACTAAGGTCAAAAAAAAAAATCTAAATAACACCTTTACATCTTAACAATTTATAACTATTAACAAAAAGAAATATTTCCTTTTAAGATAACTGACACTAAATATCATATTCCAAAATTTTGATAATATTGTATATATATAAAAGGGAATGAGGAGGGAGGGAACTCCTAAACTGAACAATATTAAAAATAATTTAATTGTTTGCTTTACTCTAAAAATACAAGTTTTATAATAATAATAATAAATATATAAAAATTTATATCAAGACACAGAAAATTTTGATACTTTGGAGTTATTAATTTGTAAGCTGGTCTGTTTAATAAAATCAATCATAAGTGAACAAAATTTATGAAGTGACAATTGAATCTTAAACTAATTATTTAAAGCAATGGCAAAAGCTTGGTTAAAAAAAAATTTAAATTCATGTAATGCATATATGGAGGGGATCAACTTCACCTCTTTCTTATATAGAATATTAATATGAATTTGAATAAATAGGCACAATAAAGCAGCCAAGGGCTGATTGCCTTCATGAACACTGACAAAATGGTTTTTATATTTTTTATCAAACACAGGCATTGTTTATTTGACATCCAATTATTCCAGATAATAGCTATCATTTCAAAATATAATTTCCAAACATTGCAAATACCAAAAATTACTTGTTTAATTTTTTTAAAATCTATATATAATCTCAATTTTATGTACATATACAAGGAAATGAAGCATTATTAATTAAAAATCCCTTATTTTAAAACTTTTTCAGATTTCAAGAATAGATCTCATTGCAAATCCATTTTCTGCTAAAAATATAGATATTAATTTTACTATTTATAGCTTTATTTAATAATCAATCTAAATAAAATTGAAACAAACAACTAATTATAATTACAATTATTTAATTATCAACCTGTCTTTCATCTCTTATTGAGGCTGTTTCAAGATATATAGTTTTATATATCTTGAAAAGGTCTCAATAAGAGATGAAAGTCAGGTTAATAATTAAATAATTGTAAATATAATTAGTTGTTTCAATTTTATTTAAACTGATTATTATATTAAATATATATCTACAACAACATTGTTGACAAATAATTTTATGTTGGATATTTGACCATTGTATATATTTATAGTTTTGTTTATATATATTTTCTGCATAGTGCATATATTTATTTTATTATTAACAATATAAAATTTGCTTACTTTTATATTAGTACAAAAACTGGCAGTAATTAAACAATAAATCAAAACAATAGTTTACTTTTATTGATTAACCTTCATTTTTTAATTTTTTGTTAAAAATGCAGATCACTTTTTCATTTTTAATATATTTTTAGAAATATTAAAAGACTAAAAAACTTATTCTGTCTTTCCCTTCTTTTACTTGGCAGTTGGATACAATTTTTTTTTTTAAAGATTTAATTACAGCATTGTTCATACATTGTTATTGGATTAAAGCAAAAAAAAAAAAAAAATCCACAGGCAATTTATTGTAATTAGGTTTATTAATTTATAGGTATTTGCTGAACTTTTTAATTTTGTTTGAAAATGTGCGTTTTATTTATAGTAAAGGATTAAAGATCAACTTTAAATTTTGTTTAGATAATATAAGCTTTTGAATGATAGGTATTCAGATTAATGATGTTCAAAATACTGTTCAATTTCAGGAAATATTCTCTTTAGCATTACCATTGGTGTGAACATTTGGTTAAAATTAACCTTTTTGTCTATATTATTTGGAACAGATCTTTTTATATTTTTAAATGTTTTTCCCAACTTCTCTAGTATTTACTACTTTTTTAAATTTTGTTTGAAAATATGCAAACATTTATTTATAGTGGTTTAGATAATATAAGTTTTTGAATGATAGGTATTTGAATTAATGGTATTCAAAATACTGCTCAATTTCAGGAGGTATTCTCTTTAGTATTACCATTGGTATCAACATTTGTTTTAAATTAACCTTTCTGTCTATATTATTTGGGACAGATCTTTTTCTCTTTTTAAATGTTTTTCCCAACTTCTCTATGTCTTTTTTTGATAGCTTCTTTAAATTTATTGTACAATTCTCAATTTTATTTCTGGATATTCTTTTATTAAATGCTATATTGTCTCTATATTTAGCCAGATTGTTTTTGGGAGAAATGTCAGAGGAAGTGACATTTTTTAAAACTGTGATACTTCTGTTTTTTAACTTTTTTGGTGGTGATTTTTCAGATAATAAATTCCTAATATAGGGATCAGAAATCAAACTGAAGTCAATTCGTTTTGCAATGACAATAGGTATTCTGTTAGTAGGAACAAGATCTTCAAGATTTTCATTTTCATCAGTCTGTACTGAAGCTTCACATTTTTCAGATTTATTTCTGTGATTATGATTCAAAACCGCAGACATATCACTATCTGAATCTGAAGCCAGAATGTCTTCATTATCACTATATCTTATAGTTGATCTATTTTTAGTGATAGTTTTATTTTCTGACAATAAATTCAAAATCTCATTTTTAATTTTTGTACTAGTATTTAAGCCCCGCTTCTTTTTATTGGCAATTTTTGTTGCATGAACCTTGGATTTCATTTTACGATTTACACGAATATTGTTTTTATTTTGGATGACACAATTATTTTTCTTTAATGAATTAGATGCTCTGCTTGACTTTTTCCTTTTATGATTACTAGCATTTATTTTTTTAGTTGTATACAATTCTTTTTTGCGAAAATGTTTTTGATTTTTTGCTGTTTTAAGGAGATTTACTATATCACAGTTTAAAAGCATATACTTTTTTTTGGTTAAATCAAAACTAAGAGATAATATACTGTCCTTTTTAGAAGAATTAGAACTTGAACAAGAAAAAACATCCTTTATGGCTAAAAAAAAAAAAAGAGAGTAAAAATTAATATAAATAATATGAAAATTTTTAACTAACATTTAATAAACAAATATAAATTATTTTTTTATAAAAAAAACCCCAATAACAACTAGTTTTTCATTAATTTACTAAAGACAAGTTCTTTGCATAAAAGTCAGTAGGGAAACAAGATCCCATGATCAAGCTATGATCCAAATAGATGAAACTTAATGATTGTAAATGTGAATAATTTAACACTCAAGGTCTACTGATCCCCCCCCCCCCCAATGATTGATTGATAAAAATATGCAACAGAACAAGAGCTAGAATCAAATAAGAAAAAAAAAAAAAAAATCTATAATAAAAGTTTATTTCTTATATCTTTTTATTATATGGCAGTTTAATTAAAAAAAAATTTAGAACCTTCTATTAACATTCTTAAGTAATTAAAAAATATCTTATTAAGAATTATAGTCTTTGCTAATATAATTTATTCACATTTTATATAAAAAAAACTTTAAATTTATCTACAACTTTCTTGATCCTACTGACATTAAAAATAGGATTAAATCTATTACCTTTTAAAAAAAAATCAAAGCACCTTTTTCTTAAAAGAAAAAAATTTCTAATACTACTAAACTAAAAATGTAGAATATAAATTTAGTTTTATTTAACATGGACATGTATTCATGGACACATTTATTCACACATTTTATTTACATATGTCTAATTATTTAATATATAAGTTTTGAATAATATTAATTAAATTATTCTGCCAAAATTGTTCTAACTAATAATGTTTGTGAGCCAATTTTGATGCTATGAAAGATATATCAATTTATATATATTTTAATAAAACAAATCTATTCACTCAATAAGAAAAGCTTATTCTGTTTTATATTATGTCTATTTTTTATTAGAAATTTTTTGGTGTGCTTTTATTTTCTAAATGTACCAAAAGATTAAAAAAAAAATCATATCAGAATTGATTTGCAATAATAATTTCCATGTCTCTCCATTAATGCAATTATTAAATAATGAATGCTTTTCATGGAGGGTAAATTTGTGATCACATAAAAACAAAATGATAAGATTGAAATTTGACTTTTTTTGTATATATGAGACAATCCTATCCATTGAAAAAACCAAACAAAACTAATACCTAAAAAAAATGAAAGTAAAGATAATAATGATTAATAATAATACATGTAGATTAAATCAAAATAACAATGGATGTATTAACTGAAAAACCTGAACATATAAATTTGTATTCTAGAGCAGGAGTCAGAAAACTATGGCTCGTGAGCCAAATTTGGCTGGCTGATCCCAATCATGGAGCTCTTTTTATATATGAATAATTAAATATTAAAAATTTGTAAATAGATAAAATTGTCAAAGTAATTTTTTGTTTTTATTTATTTGCTTTTAAGACAATTTTTATTTTCCCTGGAGTGTATTCAGATTGTATTATGTTCTGTTATTAAAATAAATGTATATCTACAGTCATTCAGAAATTCACATTTTTTAGGAACATATTTTTCATCTCTTTCCTTGCAGCTCTTTAATGAGGACGGGGGGAGGGGAGGATACCTTTCCCCTTGCGGCTCTTTAGTGGGGGGAAAAGGGGGAAATATGACTCTCTGTGTTAAAAAGTGTGCTGATCTCTGTTCTAGAGAATTTCCAGAACTCAACTATGGCTTGGCAGTTCCTTACCTAATCTAGTGCTCAATATTTACATTTTGAAAGCTGTAAAACGGTTTTAGAATTTTGAACTTATTATGCTGAAATATATTACTGATTAGTCATAATAAAAATATTTGTGTGTAAATATAGTCAAATTTCTGCTGAAGACAATAGGTTACCATAATGAAACAATTCATACTATTGATTGAAATTTTCAAATATTAACAAGTTAAATATTTCCTTCATCAGTTACCCCTTGCTTTTAGAGATACAACTGCTGACAATGTATGTGTATACATACAAACAGACAGACAGTATATACATTTGTATAAATAAAATAGAGTTTGGATGAGTCTGCGTAAAAGTTTTTGATAAGAGAATTCTCAAACTTCACAAACCAGATTAGATGTTTCAAATCTTTTTAAGAAAAACTAATCTAATTCTCCCCCATCAAGGATTTTTCTATGATCAATCCAAAGCTTATTTTATATTTATCTTTTAATTATGAAAATCTTTATTACAATGTATATATAAATCTTTGCAAATTTTCAAGAATGAGAGAAGTTCACTATTCAATACATAACTTCCAAAAATGAAGAAATATATACTTACAAATAGTTTTTATTTAAAAAAAAAAAAAGAATTCATTTATTAAATAAACAAACAAACCTAATAAAATATAATGCATACTTGTTAAAAAAAATTTTTTTTAAAAAAAGGGGAGGGATCTTTATCATTTTTGCTTACCAATAAACATTAAATGTATATTCAAAAATAAATTTAAAAAGACCATTTCTAAATTCACTTTTAAACCTAAATAATATATATTGACTATTTAAATGATTCAAACAGGACATCAAAAAAAAAAAGAAAATTTAAAAAACGTTAACTCATTTCTCATATAGAAAATAAACCAGTTTTAATATAAATTTATCACTTTACCTTAATTCTTTAACATTCTCAGTGTAGTTCTAATTAATTTGAATATGTAATTGAAGATCCTGTAGAATGAGTGATAAACAAGGAAACTTATTGATCAAAAATCATTTCACTATTTTTTTTTTTTTTGATGATGAGAAAGACAATTTGTAATCATAAAAATTCTGTTAGGTACACAATTTAATTAAAAGCAAATATTAAGAATATATCATGATATCTCCTCCAAAGCTTATACACAACTCAAGATCATATGGTATTGAATCGGATCAGAAATGCAAAGACTCGACATATTACTTAAATATTCTAAATAAGAATATTTATATTGTAAAAATAAAATATTTTTTTACACAAAGGTATGAGAAGTGTTATTACTATTAGAGAAAAATCTGAAAATTTGAAGTGAAATCTGATGTTAAACACAGATAGTACTAGCTCAACTTTTTTTTTTCACGTTTATAATAGTAGTCTTTAGAATAACTAAAAGGTTTCACAAATGAGATATAAAGAATATAATATAGATTTGATGTTTTTTATTGGAACCAATTAAGACCAAAAAAAAAAAAAAAAGAATATTTTATTGGGTTTCCAGATTTTCAGAAGCCAAAAATCATGCTAGTATTGTTGAATCAAAAGATGATAATACAGATAACATTCTGAAAAAAGAAAAGTGTTTTGTCTTTAGTAATTATTGTTCACTCAGATGTTTTATTAATCAGAAATGAAAAAAAAATATCACCAACTTTATACTTGGGATGTTTATTTAAATTCTTTGTTTTTGAAATCACAGCAAGAGTTAGAAAGACTTGGGGGAATATGGCCTAGTTTAGCATGTGAAACTAGCCATTTGACAGATTAATGATAATAAAAGGGGGCTAAATTGAGTTGCAACACAACTCTAATATGCAGCTGGTCCATATAACAACTTAAGACTTAAGTTATTCCATCAATATAGAATAACTAATGGAATAAAATTAATTGGATATAAGACTGCAATTGTGCAAATTTAGTATATAGGCATGAACCCATTCCAATGTAACATAAAGGCAATTTAATTTAATTTGTTTTTAAAAATTAGAGACCAATAAATTATCCATAAGATCAGATGACTCAACTTTATAGATTCATATATTTCTAAAAAGTTACAATATTTTTTTAAATAACACATCACCATATTTTAAACCTCTCCTGGTATTTTATCAGGACCTGCAGCTTTTCCCATGTTTTGACTTCATAAAAATGGATATCTTTGTCTAAATCTAAGTAAGTACCTAAAATGGATATACCATTAAAAATCATTGTTTTAATTTGTGTACCATTTTTCTAAAAATGACCAATATATTCCTTCCAACTAATCAAAATATCATTGTCATCATATATGAGAATGACTTTGTTGGATTTAATACAATTATGATACTGTTTTTCAGGTTCATATAATGTTTTCAATGCATGCAGTTTTAACCCATCAATCGCATTCTTGTCAATTGTTGAATTTCTATCTTCAAAAACTTTATATTTATTAGTCAAGCATTGGTGGCCTAACAGTTAGCATAGCTGCCTTCCAAGCAGCAGGCCCGGGTTCACTTCCCGGTCAACGCTTTGACATATAAAAAAAAAAACAACTTTATATTTATTATGAAGTTCCACCTTTTAATCTATTATTCTGCCAAGCAGAAAATACAATAAGTGTCCTTTTAATCAAATCATTAATAAAATCAAAGGTCATAATTTTTTTGTGAACCAAGAATAGATTTACTTGTATCCACAATATACTCTTCCTTGCATCAGTAATGACAGTCCTAAAGATCCAAAGTAGCAATAGCTGTTGAAATTTAGTGTATATTATTCTCAAGAGCGAACATCAATTTTCATGTGAATATGATTGGAATGCAACTATAATTTTTAATCTCAGAGCATACAAATCAATAATTTGTTCAACAATATGTGCTTTCAAATGCTCACATGATGTGAACTTATCATATTCTGACTATTAAATGCCACTGTTTTGAAGTAGATGCATCCATGTTTCTGCCTATACAAATTGTTTGTTTGTAATAGTCAATCCATGTGTTGTGCAAAAATTCAGTATCAACAGACTATTAGAATTTACAGCAGCAATACCATTGTTTCTAATAACTTTCGGCCAAAGTTTATTATTTGTACCAACACATGTATTAAAGTCTCCAAGAAGAAAAAATCAAATTTCTCATGATGCTGCTCTAATAATGGTATCCAACAATGAATAAAAACCTCCCTTTTCTAAATCTAAAATTAGCATTAATACCATTGTGCAAGTTTTAACCTTTCATTTATATAAGGAATTCCAACAATAAAAGATAACTATTAAATTAGGTTTTATGGCAAATTCATGCTTTCTCCTTTACTGACGGACATGCATTTACAATAAAAAAAACTTGTATCGATTCATCTGTTATATTAAATTTTCTTCCACTGTAAGTTTCAATAAGAGCAGTTATATCGATCTTAGCTATTAATGCAATCATCCATTCTGGGCTTAAGAATTTGTATCAAGTAAAAAAAAAAAAAAGTTATAATATTTAGAATTACTACTGCCTCTTTCCACTACTACTGAAATTATTATTACTATTGCTATAATTTCTATTGTTGTAAGAGTAATTCATCAGGAACTACAACTTAACCAGACTGGGTGAGACAGGCATTTATTAGATCTTTTTTTATGCCCCTCCACTTCTGTGGTAGGCAGGGATAGGTCTGACAAATAATATGATATTTATAATCTATATTTTGTTTGTCTTATATTTTAATGCTACAAACTATTTAAATTTTTCACTCTAAAAATTGACAAGAAGATATGGCACTAAAACACATCAAGGTTAAAATTATTTATAGTAAATTCATCAGCTTTAACTGATATCAAATTATTAAAATTTCATTGTTTAACACTGATTATCCAATGCAATTACACCAGGATAATTAGTCAATTGTCATAAAGGCACTTTATTATGGAAAAAATTATTCATTATTACTGACTCGTACGTACTTCTGGATGACTAGAAAATAATAACTAATTCAAAATATAACACACACAACTGAATTGAACAACTACATACCAAAAAAAAAAAAAAAAAAGATATAAACTATATATTAAAATACACCCATATGCCTTATATATAGATGATATTGATTTAATATATATATATTATATATGCCAACTACATAAGACAAGGTCTTTTACTTATGTGGTTCTATAAAAAGTTCAACAATTAGGAAAGATCTACTTTACCTCTACTAAAGTATTGCCCTTAAATCCTGGACAATCCCTTGAAGTATTCACAAAATAATATCGGAGTAATTTACTTAGTACCTAGTTGGCTTGTTTACTTATAGGAGCTGAAATCCTGGGAATAATGTCCCTTGATAATCTTCTGCTGCTTCATAAGCGCTACGAGAAATAAAATCCAAAAAAGAGAACCTCGTTTCTCTCTAATTTTTATACCTCTTTTTTTTTTTGCTTCTTTTTCTGCTGTAACTATTCTTACTGTAAAATCCAGATGGGAAATATTTTTTTACTTTGTTAGTTTTAATTAGTTTCTGCCTGAACCAATTAAATTCTGTTTTCAGTTTTCGCTTACTTCAGTTAATATTAATAGATTAGTTATCTTTTTATCTACTATAAAATTACTTAAATTTGTAAAGATGAAATTTATTTCGTAATAAATTAAATTAAGATTTTTTTTACCCTTTTATTTCTAAGAATTTGTTTCCTATATAAGCTAGATTTATTTCTAAAATTAGCCCAATTAAAGATAATTCTATCTATAAGAATTCCTATACAAGCTAAATTTATTTCTAAATCAGTTAAATGAAAGATATTTTTATCTATAGCAATTTATTTGATTCAATACATGCTAAATTTATTTCTAATAAATTTAACCAAAAATGAATATTTTTAATTATCATTATGAAAATTAGATAAAGATTAAAAATTAAAAGCTCTCTCTTGAATAAAAAAAAAATCTAATGATATTTCATAACATTAACAATCAATTATAAAAAATAAATAGCAGTGGAACAGTCCTATAAAGAGTCATATAATAATAAATAACAAAAAAAAAAAGAAATATATCTATTATTAGATCTGAACTGTCAAGTATTTTAAATGAAGGAGATATGCAATTAAATCTGTGAAGGCAAAAAGTCTAGGAAATGGTGGGATTATTATTGACATCTTAAAAGAACCAGGCGAAAAATAGTTTTATTTAAGTAAATGTCTAAACAATAAAGATGTACCAAATAATTGAAATAATGCAATAGTAATATTGGTATTTAAGAAAGGTGATAAAGAAAATTTTAGAAATTACTGATCTATCAATCTTCTATGAGTTCTACACAAAATCTTTATTAAGATAATTAAACTCTGAATTTTAATCAGAAAATAATAAAGATAATTTTTTTTTGTATTAAATGCTTTTATTGACTATGCCATAAAAAGGGGAAAAAATTATTTTGTTCAACCACAATCGGGGTATTAGACTTAACTTGAAATAAAAGCATAGGGAGTCCAAAAATTAAATTAAGTCAATTCTTTGTTATATATATAAAAAAGGATTGACTTAATTAATTTCTGGACCCTCCCCTTCTCCATGCATTTATTTCAAATTAAATCTAAAAACCCTAATTGTGGTTGAACAAATAATTATTTTTTTCTTTTAATGCCTGGCCAATGAAAGCATTTAATATAAAAAAAATTTTTTATCTCTATTATTTTTAAGTTTTTAGTATTGACACAGTAAATGAAAATATAAAACTAGAGCATACTTTAAACTGACTGGACACTTATAGTTGATATATATATATATAACACCAGATATTTCTGTTATAAGTTGAAATTTAGTATGTATATATAATAGTGTGTCCATAAAAACCTAAGAGACCTATTTAAAAAATTAATGTGTCATATTACTTTCATATATTTTAAACAAATGTACAAAATACCAACAGGTTATATTGAACTTAAATGTATTAAATATCAATTTTAAAATTTTAAATTAAAAAAAAATATTTATACCATCCTCTTGCAAGCCTGATTTAAAACAAATG